>CM021700.1:90235591-90526312 GCA_011074415.1 Stictonetta naevosa | reverse complement strand
AATACAAGAATACAGTCTCTCCCTGTTTATGTGGGCTGAGGCTTTCAGACCAACACCTTCTTTCTGGAAATCATTTTGAGAAATGGCAATTTATTTGTTTCCAAAGAGGGAAGGAAGAAATCCCTGAATTCTAGTTCTGGCTTCTTAGATTATTTCATTTTTTATTTTTGTCCAGTGCTCAATTAACTATTTAAAAATAAGCAACACCTGTGAGGACAAACTGAGGATCATATGGGCATCACCCCTGAAATTTATCAACCTCTTGCATGCTCACCTTCTGGACCCATATCTCAGTGGACCCCCACATCTCTGGATGTCCTGTCTCTGGACTCATGTCCTACATGATCATAGGACTCCTGCCCTAGTCTAACCACTAGGTTACATTGGAATTCCTTGTGTATGAAAAATTCCTGCCTAGGTATGTCTCTCCTGGACAGTTAAAAAATTACCTGGCCCTCAAAAAGGGAACTCATGTTTTTCATACATTTATAAATTATGGAAACTCCTCTGTCTTGGTATGGGATTTGATTCAAAATTGACAAATGTGTTTAGGAAGCAAATAATTAAATAAGGTGGTACAATCTTCATCCCTGGGAAAAAAAAAAAAAAAATGTAGACCACAAACTGTGGGAATGGAAAGGACAGATGAGGAATAATTCTTTATATTCTTTCTTTCTACATCCACAGCTGACTGCATCAGGGGCAGTATGTGGAGTTGGATAACTCAGTACATCTGTTACTATGTTCTGATCTTATTTTACTCCCAGAGGAGTAGAGTTGTCTCTTTGTGACAGACAATTTTAGGGTAATGGAAATGGCAAATCACTTCTCACGTTGGCGAATTTTGACTGGTAGCTTCACTTTTCCAAATCTCAGAAACTTTTCAAACCATGCTGAAAAAAAAAATGGGAAGAGGAAAGTCTACACTTATTCAGATGATGCACGTTATGGCTGGCTTCTCTTGGAAAGAAAATATTGAAAGATTAGGGGCTGTGGTAGCATATAGTATTAATAGCAATAATATTGGGAAGGAGTTGGAGTGCTTCCACTTTATACAAGTATAAAAAATTCAGAACATTAGGTCTCAGGTCACTGACTTGAACCAAAAGTAATGACAACTGCTGTGAGGGTAGGAAATGATCACTGGAAGTTAATAAAACAAGATACAGTATCATCTTTTTCTTCTGTTATCTGCTCACTTTGTGAAAAAGAAAACTGAAGTGACTTGCAGTTGAATCTGAAAATGCCAGCTGGCAAAGGACGCTCTAGTCCAGCAGAGAAAATTTCAGAGGAACCAGTGATAGAAGGTAAAGCCACAACAACTCCTCTCAGTAATTAAGTACAAACTTGCAAAAGTGAGGGTGCTTAACAGCTGAAGCAGATTTCCAAGGTAAGGGAAGAATTGTCCCCCAGCTGAAGAACAGAGATGTTTCTAGACCTTCTTCAGTATTCAATGGAGGAGCAACTGGGTGAATTTTATGGCCTGAGTGTGCAGAATGCAAGAGGTCAGACTAGATGATATAATGATTCCTTTCTATCTCTAAAATCTATTAATCTTTTAAAAATTAATTAGAAGCTGGAGGTGGCATTGGTATAATGCAGAACCACCGCTGTGAGCAAGATCTAAATGCAGAATTCAAATCTCTAAGCTTGCATATAAATGTGAAACAGCATTTACTATAAGCAAAGCAGTGAAACTGATACCAAGGCAACATCTTCTGAGAGCATTGGCATTGCCACTTGCTGTAAAAGTTTTCAGCTCTGATCCTGGCTGGGACCTTCAGGCCTTCCTGTAATATGAATGATCATAATAATGGGATTGAATTATAGCTTTCTGCAGATAAGTGAATCAACCCCTACTGATATTTCCAAAAGAATATCTCATGGTTAATGGAAGTACATTCCATGGCGCATGACTGCAGACTGCCAGTACTCCATGGGATGTCACAGCTGCAAATCAGCTGGTCTCTGGTGCAATGTGGAATGAGTACTTCTGGAGAAACCCCAAAGCTAATCCAGCAGCACCACTGCATCGCTCTGCACGTTCCACACCACTCAGTCCTCTTGTGCTTCTGCTCAGAGCAGATTCTGAGGCTTGAAGTGAAAATGCTCAGACAACTCTGAGATAATCATGACAGAAATAATTCTTGTCTTGTAATTTTCAGAGCAGCCCCATTCTATGCAAACATGGCCTTCTGCCCAAGCACTCCACCCTTGGGATCACCAGGGAAGAATGAAGGATGTTCTCAAGACAACTGTTTGTCCCTTTCTCTCTAGTGGATGATGCTTCTTTTTTTTTTTTTCTCTAAGTTGCCTGAGCTGGGCAAGTTCATGTTGCAAGTAGAGGCTGTGATCCTTGAGGGGCAATGAAAGAAAACAGAATTACACTGAGCTGGGTAGGTCCTGTTTCCCATAGAGGATAGAACAGACACAAACCACATTTATCATAACAGGAAATTCTGAGGGTCTATAAGAGGAAGATCAACACTATCTGGGTACAAGCCAAAGATAGCAAAGTAACAGTGGTAGATATCTCCTAAAGACCCTTCTCTGACATGCTATTTATGTGCAGCCTATATGTACTTGCTGTGTTTTTATGTATCTAACCTCGCCTTTTACCAGTCTTTCCTCTAAAGAGACCCTGAGCCTCTCAAAGCAAAGACATTCTCTACTGGCACTTGAAATCACCACATACACCACAGGACTATTGTGTGAGGTCATCTAAACCAGTAGGTCATAATGATAATGGTGATTTGAAGCAGACATTTACAAACAAGCTTGTATGTCTTTAAACCACTTTTTGAAAATTTTTGACATTTAAAATATCTTTTGACACTAGCACAAACACAAAACATTCCAAATCCCCCCTTTTTTTATTTAAAAAGCATGGAGAACAAATTTCTTGTCTATGTGTCTGGTAGAGAAAAATTAAATGTGTATGTTTTGAAGATCTATTATCTGACCCTTTATTTTTACATGTAAATGTCAAGAAATATCATCTGACAAACTGAAAAAATAATTTTCTCTCATTCTGCATCTTTTATCAATAAAGAACAATGCTTTTTTTTATCTCTTTAATTACACTCACAGACATCTGCTTAATATTGTGGATAAATATGAGATGAGCACTACTGGATGGCAAGCAATAATACTTCTTTACAAATGATGATGAATAAAGAGGAAGATGAATGTGTACAGATAGTGTATCAAGGTAATGGACTGCTTTCTAACAGCCATTTTTATTTGTGTTCTCTGCTCTACTGCATGTAAAATTAAATCTCCAGCTCTGTACCACAGACACTTTTGCATGAGAATGAATTTATTCTTTTCACTGAGGAAGAGCCTCATTCTGTTTAAGGACAAGTTGTCTCCTTGAGCCTATTTCTAAACTATGAGCTGGTTGGAAGTTTTACCAGGATGATCCAGTACTGTGCTTTTCATAGCTTTGACATTGAACTGTTGCACTTTTGACTGCAAATTCCAGCTTCCCTCAAAAAAACAGAACGACTAGCATGGCAAGAAAAGTCCTCCCAGGTCACTGAGACCTTGGATAGCACATCTTATCATAAAATTACCTTTATGAACTTATCAGATTCCAAGACAGAAGTAATTCACTTTTTTTTTTTTTACTTCTTTTCCTGTGACTAAAATTTTCACTCTGTCAGGAACCCCCTAAACATTAACTTTTACATGCTAGACCCCACGAAAAGACACATGAGGCTGACTCCTTAGCATGCATCTAAATCCACATCCTGATTAAATATTCCTAAAATATTTACTGACTCAAAGAAAGAAGGGAGAGAGACCTCTGCTCTCATCTAAATGTAGGAGCCAAAGAAATAGCACTGAAATCCACCCCTGCTCTATTAAAGACTATTAAAGATTTATTTGACTTCATTTTAGGCAGTTAAGATACATGCATCAATTAGGAGCAGCTGTCCTAGGTTCTTTTTATGGTCAACAGGAAAAAAACTGACAGAAGGTTGCAGACGATGAGTCAAATGTTATGGCAAAGATGCAGCCATGTAGAAGTGCTCACTTTCCATATTTAGTAGAGAGCATACGCAGAGCTACCATTCTCCTAATTAAGCAGCTATGTTTCTAAATGTTGTTAGATTAGATGTTTTATACTAGGTCTTTCTGAGAATTCTGGCTTTTATGTTTTCTATGTGAGCAGATAATGTACCACATACCTGAATATACCACAGTACCAGCTTTTGGTGGGTTCATCTAACCCAATCCAGCGTGTTTATGATGTAGACACTCCTCATCATCAAAGGACATACCTGGTTTTGATCAAATTAACACCATATCCCTGCATCTTTTCTACATATCTTCTATCCATTACTCCTCATTGAGTTCTTATTTCATAAGTTTTTAGGCCATAGGCCTATCACTCAGCTAATATACATAATTTTTTTCCATCATGTAGAAGTATACCAATTTATATCTGGTGTCTGTCTGATGCAGAAGATGAATTACATTCAGTCAGTTATGGATCTTTACTATCTCTGAACTGAACTTTATATCGTTAAGAAAGAAGGAATGACTGCTCGAGAAAAGGTAATAGGATCCGGCTCTGCATTGCAGCATGTACTATAACCTGGGGTGTGCAGGATTCATTGAGGTTAATTGAAAAGGTAGAGGGAAGCCATACAGCACGCCTCTAGAGCTGTGGAATAATTACTTCAGACTGGTATTACTTCAGACTGGAATTACTTCAAACTGGTATTCTGTCACCTCCATGGAGAGATACTTAGAAATCAGCCTCCCTCACTAAGGTGGGCCCCATGGGACCAAAATACAGCAAGGCTTGACCCGTGCAGACAAACCAGGTGTCTCGGTGCAACTTACTAAATTATATGTGATTTTAAATAAGAGAAAAGTACCTTTATGAAAATTAAATGTTTTGTCAAAAACAACAGCAATATATCAAAAATAGAGGTTGCTAGTTTATTTGTTTATTTGACATTGAACTGTTGCACATTTGACTGCAAAGTCCAGGATGATGTTAATGAAAATAACAAGAATAATAATGAAAATAACAAGATGATGTTAAGCAGGAGTTCAGGAGAGGGTTTTCTTGAAATGAAAGGGGGTCATAATATTACATTACACCTGAGCTCCTGCCAGTGACTGCTCCACGGAGCTCCTTTCAAACAAAGGAAAGGAAAAGTCTCCGGATCAGGCCTGGGGAGGAAAGGACCCACAGTCCTTCTGCAGAACTCCTTGGGTTGCACCAAAGCAAGTGCTTTGCCTGCTGAAGGAGCTCGGGTCCTCTCCCTTCCTGGCCAGATTCTGAGGCTTTTCCCTTCCTTAGTAGGTGTAATGTAAACATCCCCACTTTGTTTCAGGAAAGCCCTCTCCTGAATCACCCTGCTTAACATCACCTTGTAGCAAGCTCTAATTTGATAATATTGCTGCTGCTTTTGATAGAACATTTCATTTTGATGAATGTACTTTCCTCTTATTTAAAATCGCTTATAATTTAATGAAGAAAACTCTCTACCAGTGGCCTAAGTCCCAAAGCACATTCAAATTAATAAAGCACATTAGTTTACCACAGGAGTTTTTACTGTCATTTCCCTTTTCACATGAATTTTCTTATCAATGGTCCCAAAATATGACTGTTATGATATTGATATTCCTCTGCTCTGCACAGGAAAGCTAAGGCCATGTATGTGTGCTAAGCAAACTTAGCAAACTCCTTCGTTTGCTAGGGAGTTAAAAAAAAAAAAAAAAAAAAAAAAAAAGTAGCCTCAAGGCCTCAAGGATAGTTTAAGAAATAATTTTGACTTACTGCAGATTTTTTTTATTTAGTTGATTTGGGTTTGGTTTGCTTGTGTTTATACTGGGGGAAAAAATGAATAAAATAATCTTAAGAGGTTTCAAGTCTGGAAGCTTTCGCCCACGTTCGAAATTGCCTTACTGACTGAACACATCTAAATATGAAGTGGAAACATCTTCAGAATCAATTTTTAAGCCTGCCATTTGTGTTTACTTGGGCATAAAAAAAATACAGATAGACCTTAAACTACAAAAGGGGATTTGTAATTATTTTTACATTTTTTCTCTCTCTCACACACACATATTCATGTATTAACATTTGAGGAGCTAAGGCACAAATAACAATAGCAATGCTGGATGAAGCATTTTTTGCTTAGTTTCAAGGAATTCAGCGACTATTAATCTACAGGGTAAAGAAAACAACACAAACAAGTATTTTTAAAGGGGACATGGAGAAAAAAAAAATGTCTGTAAAACGTACATATAAGAAAGTTACAACATTTTACAGGAACATTGAAACAGAAGTCTGGAAGGTACCTTTATCCTTAGAACTACAGCATCATTCAATACAATAATTTTTTTCTACATAAACTTATCCAGATCCATCTTAAAAAGAAATATGGTACAAACTTTCAGGTCTCTGAACAGAAGATTATTCCACCTGCTCATGTAGTCAGACAAATGCAATGCTCTGATCTTTTCCAGCCCTACAGCCCAGAAGGCAGGGAAGGAGTATGATCATGGAGCATCAATACTCAAGAAACTTAAATTGCTTTTCCCCTCACTTGATGCATGCACTTGAGCAGTCCTTTGCCCTTATCCCAGTCTTTGCTCATCTCTTGAATTAGACTGCATGCTCTCTGGAAGATATTGCATTTTTTTCTTATTAGCATAAGGCATGTTTCAGTGTACTTTGACATTGGTTAGAGTATATATGCACTTAATGTAATAAAACAGCCTTAATTGCAGGCACTGCTACAAGCTCTGCATTCACAAACACCCTGACACCACCAGCCAGAAACTTGGAGAAAGTTTCTCAGAAGATTCAATAGATCAAAAGCTGTCTTCAGCCTTCCTCTAAAGCTGCTGTTCACATGGAAATAACAAGTTCATGACATGAGTGAGGGAAGGAGACACAGATCTTCTAATAGAACAACTGGGTATTTGGTGCATCATTTTACTCGTGTTGGGTATTTGGATCATCCGGATAGTTGCTCCTCTACTATAAAATTGAGAAAAATGGTAAAATGTAAAATATACCTGCCTTCTGCTGAGTTATCTTTCACAATAAATAAATAAATAAATAAATAAATAAAAAGCTGAAGACCTGGTATTCTTTGGTTAACTGAAACCTTAGAGGGTCTTGCATCTTACTCAGAATAGGCTGAAAAAGATGCTGAAAATTAAGATAGCCCGAAGAGCATGCAAATAACTTTCATAGTATTTAACGAAAACACTTCAACAAAGATAAGCTTTGGCTTTTGTCTGGTCTTCAAGATGCTAAAAAAATCATACATCATATGTTGAAGTAACTTTGGTTTGAATACATCCGCAAAGGATTAACATAAATGACCAAATCCAGACTTAGTCAGCCAGGCTGCTCTCAAATCCTTACTTTGTTGGTCGTCTACTCCATTAGGTCAGCTTAATCAGTATTTTAGGTGAGTTTAATAAAGCGTTTGAATAAAAGAGTGTACCAGAAAGTCCTTCTCCAAATGTTATTTGCTTCTGATGACACTTGAATCAGAATTCTTCTATACAGTATGTATTTAATCTGATAATACTGAAACGGGTCAAAGGAGACAGAATTGAAGAGGCATTAAGTTCTGTAAATGTAATAAAACTCTGTCCTCTAAAGCCTTTCTTACCAGTAATGAGTTTTCAGTTTTCCATCCCTAGGAGATTATTCTCTGAAGGTCATTTAGAATTTGTGGGCATAGTCATAAGGGAAAATAACAATAGTTTTGGTTAACTTATTTGATACTCTTGTTTCCAGGGATTTATCTTCTGTGGTTTTGGGGGGGGGGGGCCCGAATATTGCTCACAGTTGTAAAACTAGCAAAGTTCCAGTGAATGATTTAGAGCTCAGCTCATAAGGCTTGCTGCCACTCCTGCGAAAACACGTGAACAAGTCACACGAAATTCTTTACTCCTGTAATTTTCATCATGGTCACAATAGGGCTTAAGGAAAAGAAATATGAGAAGACAAAAAAGCATGGCAAAGCCATGTGGAATTTCAGAATGCTTCTTAAATGTTAGTCACATTATTTTGTTAATTAGCTGATCAAAAGTTCTTTGGAAAGGCTTGGAAAGTCTAAAGGATAGCTCCAATTTTTGGCAAAGCCTCACAGCTGGGACAGAACCAGGTCCACAGACCATGGTTTGGGAGTCATTAATATTAGAAAATATTCATACTCATTCCTTTCCCCCAGATAGAGTCTGGGAACCATAACTGTGTTGCCAGCTTTATGCCTTCTTGCACATAATGCGTTTTTATCATAAAAACAAATGTAGCATCCAAAAAAATAGTATTTTATTCACAGCCTGTTGGGAAACAATTTACTGCACTATAGACTTGAAAACGAAGATGTAAAGTGGCACTAGAGAGCCTCAATTATGTGAGCCAGCCACTGCAACCTATGACCATAAGTACATTGGGCATGCTGGGACTGGCATTTAGAGCGTGCTCCAGGTCTTCTTGCTTGCATGGAGAAGGCTGTAAGGCCTGCTATGAGGAATTCCATCAAGCTGTCTGTGTGCAGGTAAAAGGTTATTTCACAAAGGCTAATGGGACTGTGATGCTGAAAAATGATGTGTACAAAATATGCATCTTGGTAGAGCAATGCACAAGGCAGGTAGAAAATCCTAAGCATCCTAAACGGATGCTGAGCTAAGGACCCAGGTAGTCTGGCTCACTCCACTCCTGGCTGAGTTAACATTTAGCATGGGAGTTCTGGAGGAAAAAAAAAAAAAAAAAAAAAAAAAAAAACACTTTGTGTTTCACTCCAGAGACTGACACCTAAATTAAAAATTCATATAGGATTTTTTTTCCCATAGGAATTTGTGTGAGTTGAAGAAAGAATTCCACTGAAAAGTAAACTGTGTATACATCTGAGAAAGTTTTTCAGTGGCAAATAATTTAATTTATTATATTGCTACACATAAAGCACTGCGTAAACCCACCACTCCCTCCACCCCCCTCCAAAAAAAAACGAAAACAAAAAAAATTCTGTGAAATATCACTGCATATGCATAACATATATAGGAGTATAATAGAAAAAATTAGACTTATTTTTACTTGCTGATAGTTACACAGATGCACACATATTCCTTATTCCACATGGACATTATCATTATCTAGATAATATATCTGATTTACACTAGAAAGACAAATGGAAAGATGCCTACAATATACAGGAGTGTCTGTAATATACAGGGTGGTATACATTTAATACTGTGTTAAGCACATGATAACTCTCGTATGCCAGAGGCATCAGTGTGATTTAATTACCGTAACAATAAGTTAATGACTTCTTTGTCAAAATGATAGGTATATTTCCTTACTGTAAATTCTCATTCCTGACTTTCCCTTGGGTGCACTGCAGAACGAAGGTACTTTCAATAAACCATGCACATTGAGAATAAAAGTAAGGAAGACAGAACATTGAGAATAAAAGTAAGGAAGACAGAAGGAAACGATTGCAAAGAGTAGAAGTCAGAACCATAGAAAATAGATCTCTACATATATAAAGGCAGTCTTTCAGTATCAGTCACAGTGGGAGATTATATTAGCATATGATAAAGTATTATCTGAATTAGCAGTAATTAGCAAAAAGCACAAGGAGCTTGCAGTGTATTAATAGAGGAGTTAGAAGATCATAATTAAAAACTGTGAATAGTCACAAAGGCATGAAGTCAACGAGATGATTCATTCGAGCAGGAAGGATTTGGCAGGAGGTGGCCTCACATAAGCAATGTGGTCTCAGAGATGGAGCACATAGGAAGGAAAGGAAGAGTTGTGTTGATTCCTTCCTTTGCTTCTGATTTCAGACAGATCATTTTCTCTGCCTTTCCCCACCTCTGGCAGTCTGTTATGGTAAAAACTCCTCAGGACCGTTTCTTGCATTGGCCTGATCCTTGCAGTGTAGCTGCAGGTATGTAGCTAAGTGCCCAAATTAGGAATTGATTTTCCGAAGTCTATAAAGAGTTTCTGAAGCGGGTGAGAGGGGCACCCTCACAGCAGTCCAGACCTACCCATGGGGACTTGGTCACCTCTCCATCCCCTCCGTTACAGGAACTAAAGGGCAGGCCAGGGTGAGCGGGCTTCACAAGTCATTTCTGCAGGCAAGGGGAGATGCAGGTATCCCAGGGCACTGTGTCAACGCTGAATGTACCAAGACATAGCAAGTTGCTAATGTAAACTTGTAATTTTCCAAAGGTTTATAGTGCACACAAATCCAGATATGATTCCCTCGTATCTCTCACACAAAACAGACTTTATTATCCTTCTCTAGATTTAATAGCCATGAGCATTTGAGGGTGATTTTTATTTTATTTGTTTACTCCCTTTTGTTAATACAGATAAAACAAGTCTTTCTAACTAATTGTGTATGTGGAAAATTAGTTTAGAAATTTTTGCTATGTCCAAAAATGCGGTTTGGGTAAGACTGTTTGGCTACAATATCTCTCCAGCATGGTAAAGTTTAAAAAAGGCAAAGGTGAAGCATGAATCCCACACTGTCACCTGAAATATGCAACAGGGCCAACTGGTATGGAAAATCTGTTAACTTTGCCTGCATGGCTCCCTCTACTCTCATGTATCCTTTAGTTTTTAGCATTTATTTATTTTTCATTTCATTTTAATATTCCTAAACAATACACTCTGCTAGAGCCTCTATTTGTTGGAAATTGCTCGACTATCTTTTTCTATTCCCCCATTAGTATAGGTAGATGAATCAGATACTATCAATTGATTAATCAACTTGTTCACTTCCTCGCTTCCATAGCTTTGAACATGAGAATGAATATTTATGAGTGTGCAATTAGACACTTGACTTTGTAAATCACCTGGTGTTGCTGTCAGTGAGGCTTTCATTTGCAGATAGACTCCAATTTTTACCTATCTTCATGAAAGAAATGATGAATTTCCACAGCAAGGAACTGGAAGAAAATATAATTGTTATCACACATAATCTACAAAATTATGTTTATCTTGATGTTTGCTACATACTTCACCAAATATGTTATAAAAATGGGCTGATGAACTAAGAGAGGAGAAATATCAGGACAAGCATGTCAGCACCAAGATTTAGTATCAGCTGTCTAAATGAAATGCTTCCGTTTTATAGATGTGCCCCTGAAATTAACATATATATATTTTTAATATAAATCTATTTTCTTCAAAGATAGGAATATAGTCTATTAAGACTGTTCTTTCACAAGCACACTGATGCTTTTCAACTGGTTTTGTAGATCGCAGCTGTGAGCCATAGCCCTGATAGAACATAGTCCTATAATCTTTCATATAGGTGCTGTAACATCTACAGAGTTAAACACACAGTTGTGTTAAGCCAACCTGTAAGATACGTTTTCATACACCAGAAAAACTCACTCATCTCCAGAGTAAGAGTGCTTGTTCCAAAATCTGGTGTAGTGGTATTAAAAGCAGGAAGACCAAAACACTGTGGTAGTACAAACAGACTGAGGGACAGAGCTCTGCATCCTGGAGCTCTGCGAGGAGGAGGAGGGAACTCGGAGTTCCACAGTGGAGGATTAAGGAAGAAAAGCTTCCTGCTACCTTTCTGGTCAAGCAGCAATGCTTCCTTCAACCGACTGCTTTCTCACCTTTCCAGCTCACCCACCCACCCTGCTGTTACCTCAAGCAGCCCAAATCCTCACTCCCCTCCATATGCTATCGCTCTCTGCTTCTCTTCCCTGTACAACCTCAGCTTCTCCTTGTGATCTACACTTTTTCCTGCTCTCCCACTTGCTTGAACAAGCAACTCTCTCCCATTTAGTTGTTCTCCTATCTCTGTCATCTCCTCCCAGCCCATCCCTCTCATCCAGTTAAAATTTCATTGAGATTCTGCAGGTCACTGCATGCAGCCCCTGCTCATACATATTATTCCCCTGTGCAGCTCGTTTTGGGGCTCTCGTTCACTCTCAGATTTCTCTCTCATCCAGTCCGGTTTCACTGCATTGTATTCATCTCAATTTTAAACATGTAGCATACAGATGCTAATACCTGAGCTGCTCGCCTATACTCCATGGGTAGTAATAGGCACATGCCATGTGCAATACCCAGCAATTTGGACACCTACTTTAAGCTGTAGGAGCCTATGCCCTAGAGGATGAGCTTGTCAAACATAAGCTGCCTCCCTGCACCTGCACAAGTGCCAGGATCAGGCACCAGTCCACCTATCTGCTCTTGTCCACTGATGAGATGTTTCCGAAGTTCTTAGCTCACTACTTGCACCCATTCCTGCAGTTCACTTGTTAAGTGCTCCCATGACACCTTCAAAATCTGTAGTTTGTTTCCCCCAGACTTGAGCAATAGGTGATACAGGGAAAGTATACAAGGAAAGTACACCACAAAAAATAAAATAAAATAAAATAAAATAAAATTTAAAAATCCCAATATTCATTTGGCCTGGAGAGCAAGCTTTATTGGTAGTTAGAACTGTATGGCTGTTTACAACAGCAGCCAAGAGGCAATGTCTACATATCCAACAGAGGGATTGATTTACCTTACACTTAAGAAATAATGTTAAGCATGTATCCAAACAGAAAATAGTATCAGCTGTGTCGAGTCTGCAAGAAATGTTGCTTTTGTTTTTGATAGCTGGTGCATCTGCTTCAATCTAAACAGCCACCTCACCTAAGAGATTATACCAAGTCATCTATCCTTTCCACCATATGTGTATACTAGAAATTTAATCTTCTGCCAGAAACTTCATCTTTATACTACATTCTAATCTACTCCTCCTCTCTCTTGTTTCTCTTTCTCTCTCTTTCTTTTTGCTTTCATTTTAATATGGTTTCTTGGAGCTTTGACCTGAATCTTGAAATGGTTAATGAGCATTGAGCTGTAGAAATCACATTGATATTACACAAAGTTTTAATTAAAACTTCATATGCATTTTAACTTTGCTTTTTATTAACAGTGATGAGAAAATTTACACAGCTGTGATCAGTGGTGTAGCTCTTATAGAGGTTCTTGATGACAACATTTGCTTAATTGAGTTGTTTCCTTTTATGTTCAAGAGCAGTTTCAGCCATTTTTCATTGTTATTAATTTAAGATTGTTTGATCCACAACTCATTATCTGATCAAATTAAGAAAAAGCTTTCCTAACTGTTAGCTTTGAAACTTTAAGTAACATGAAAGCACTAATATTAATAATAATAAAAATAAAAACAATTACTAAAAGTGCAGCAAAATTCCAAGTGTCTTCAAACTCCATCTAACATTAACGTTACCTTGATATTTGTAAATTATTAAAATAATCAGAATAATTTCAAAGTTCATGTACTGTTTTTGTCTTTTCAGGTAAGACATTACATATGTGCATTTAGAGCATTATTTGACTTTTAAAATGAAAATATACACACTTTCTTTTGGATACCACTGAGTTATTCACACCCACTGATTTTATTAGCTTTCTGTGAGGATAAATGTGTTTAAATGTATTCCTATATCAGGAAGGTAACAATTCGGTATTGAACTGGATAAGGCTCAAAACAATGTAATGCAAAGAATTGAAATCAGAATATAAGAATTTCATGCAAAGCCAGTGAGATTTCTTCTGGGTGTTCCAGCTGGCTTGGTGTCAGAGAAAGAGAAAGGACAGGAAATGTTGCATTAGCACCACCTGTAAGTAAAGCTGAGTTCTGAGTTTAATATTCCTGTGTCAATTTTAATTTGCACAGAACAGAAGCAAGAGCTCCATATTTGCGCTTCTGGATTCATAAATCTTAGACCTAAAAATTTTGCTTCTCTGAAAGCTCCCTGCTATGGTCCAAGACCTCACCAGGCAAGAAAAGCTCTTCATGGATTCAGAGGCCCAGGTTTATGTAGGCAGCTGTATTATTTGATCCAGAACCTTGGATCTTCTTTCTAGAGAGGTCCAAAGCAACCAAATAAGTTTCACAACCAAAGCTAGTTGAAATGTTCCTTTCCGGTTTGTTTTTCCTCCTGAAAATATTTCAGTAAAATTATTTTTTTATTATATTTTTTTTTTATTTTGTCCTGGCCTATTTGAGCTGAACAGGACAATGTTCTCCCAAGAAGAAAACAGTGGCGTTTGATTATACATTAGTTTAGCCAACAAGAACAGCCTTGCAGACCAAGTAACTTCTGCTGTAAGTTTTCTTAAGTGAGAAAAGAGAAGAATTAACTTATTTGGACAAGAATCAAAGCTAGTTTATGAAAGAGTGTTATTTCTTACATTAATATCGTGCAGTCTTTGAGAATGACTCTCTTTGACCTCCATTTCTATTTTTGTGAAACATTTGATTTTTTACTGAAAAACTGAATACTTTTAAAATGAGAAGAATTAAATGATTTCATTTTCCATTGGAACAAAAAAAAAAAAAAAAAAAAAAAGTAAGGAAAATCATACATAATTAAAAAATCCTTTCCAAGCCAGATCTGCAGAAGATTGAATCATGTTCCTGTCCTTTGTCTAGTGAGGAGGGCAAAGACCTTACATTATGCTAAATGATGAAGATTAGTCTGTACTTTTTTGTCTGAAGTCAATGATATTCTATTTTCTTCCTCCAGAAACAATTTAATAAAAAATGACTGAAATCATCCCAAACAAAAATGCTATCATTCCAAATGTAGGACAGGAAGGGGGAGAGCTGAAATTGGGGATAAACAATTTTCAGGGTTTTGAGGGAAATCTGAAAACTTTGGTGAGGAAAGAAAAAAAAAAATAAACCCAAACTACCAAACTAAAGGTAATGTTATAGAGTTCTAAAAAAAAGCCTATCAGTAACTACTCTTTGTAATGGTGAAGTTTAATTGAACTTCTTATTCATGTTTAAGTGCTTTTTGAACCCTCATGGACTCTTCTCCTGAATATATCCAGCAACAGTGAACTTCACTGATGATGTCTTGTTTCCAAAAGCACTCTGTTACACTTGTCAGCTTTTTCTGAAAGGAAATGAGTTGCAAATCCATCATATCCTTGCTCTTTGTTCTCCTCTATAAGACTCTAATTAATCTTTCCACTACCTATCTTTTTACTTTCACTCATCTGCTCCCTCTCTATTTCCTTTCACTCTTCTTAATCCTCCTGCATTTTTACTCCTTTCTATTTCTTTTCCTGGTTTCTGATTTACACCATCTATCATGTTGCTCCCAACATTCAACAGAGTGACCCAGTAAATAACCTCCCTGTCTTTTTTAAAGCCATCTCTTCAAACACCACCTCCTCTTCTGTTCTCTTCATCACTAATCCAGCAGCATCATTTTCTCTGAATTGATTTCTCTAGTATAAATGACACTTATAAGGCTCATAGAGTTTTTATTAGGGCTGAAATCAGTCACAGAAAACTTCAAAAAGGAGTGATATATATATATTTATTAAAATAGAGTACAAACATTCTCATTAATATATGCATATATGATATCTTAATATTAATATTTAACACATTTTAATTATATCTACTCCTCAATATATTTATATTCAGTGCAACACAAGTACTCAGAGGAAACATCCATCCTGTGCGCTCTTTCTCTATACTACTGAAGTTGAATATACTGACCATCAAATATATTATTATTGTCTAGTTTCATTGTTATTCTACGAAATTTCATAAATGACTAAACAATAGTCAATTTAAATCAAGGGCAACTGCTGCTCTAGAGATGGAATGAATTCAGAAAACTCATGAAAACTCTTCAACTTGAGGATAAATCAGATGCAGATATGAATTTTGCAGTGTTAGCCTGTACTGATAAAGTCAAAAATAGAATCTAAATCCCTTGAAAAGTGTGAGCTTCCTAATGAGAGGGACCAAAATTTCATTTGCAAGGACCCCGTCAAACTGCACGCACTTGAATGGAGTCTCAAAGCCATAAACTTGATTACTTCTTGACAACTGCTCCAAACCACAGCAGAGAGCTCTGCTTTCCTGTGACCTTGCAGAAGGCTGATGAGATCTGACATGTGCCATATTTATGGAAATGCAAAAGCTTTACTGCACCGACATTGCTGTCACCCAAGACAGATCAAACAAAGAAGACAATTGGCCTCCAGCTTCTAAATTGAACACTTAATAACTATTAGAAGGAACTAAGCGAGCAGGACTTGCACTGCTGACAGTCACAAGAGTTCCACCCATTTATTATGAACTTAACTAGACTGGACAGGAAGCCAAAAGGCTCCTAATTTTTTTTTCTTCCACAACTGCAGTGGGTAATGCACCATTTCATTTCCAAAGGGGTATGGAAACATTTGATAAATTCACTGATGTATGTAACCTGCAATAATTACAAAAAAAAGGAAATTACAAAAAGTAACTGTGATGCATTCAGTCGTAATTCTATTGTATTATATTTAGTAAAACATAGGTATTTTTCAACAGTGGCTTATGTTTGTCTCTCCATGTGAGAGTGGAATAGGGGATAAGTCATTAATGCTGATGAGACCCAGTGCTCACATTACAGCCCCTAGCAGTTGGGTTCTTTGGATATTAACTACCACTGTCTCAGTCTTTTAACAGCTTATTGCCCACTAAACCAATTCCCTCAGTGTGCTGAGCAACACACACACAGGGAAATAAAGCACGTCTCATTCTGGATTTCTCTACGTGTTCATGTAAATACAAAAGCATTCAGCAGATCATTGTGTGAAATGAATTATGTGGTTGACAACCTGCAACAGGGGGCTGTAAATTGTGTGCTTGCACAGTGATATCAGCTAGAGAAGCTGATTTAGTGGTTTGTAATTGCTGGGTATTCTGGTTTCATTGGCTCTGGCGCTGGGAGAACCTGTAGCATCAAGCATCCTTCCTAAAGAATTAAATAATTAAATAAGTAAATAAATAAATAAATAAAAGAAGTACTGGGGAGTGGGTTTGAACCATTTAAATTCTGCAGTAATAAGTAATTGGGGGAGCTCATTTTTCTGCATTCTAATCTCTTCCTGTGTGATCTTTTGAATTAGGTCTCAGAGGAGGCACCGACAGCTCTGGGATGACCCAGGAACAAACAGGTACATGGAGTCCAGCCACGCTCTCAGAACAAGCCTGGCTGGACACATGCCAGGGCAGCAACAAAACACCTGCTTGACTCAGAACTCACTAGCTAAGGCGCTGTGTTAACACATTTTTGCTGCTGCGCTAATACAGCTGCACTGCTTTCAGCATCTGGGTTGCACCTCTGCCTCATGCCCACAGGCTGGGCAAGAGGAGAATTGGCATGGTGAGAAGGTGGCTTAGTGTCTTCAGCAGCTCGGAGAGAAATTTCCCAGCCAGGGTAACGTGGGCATCATCACAGGCATGATGGGCTCAAACCTCTTCCCATCTCAGCCCCGTATTTTTTCTGGGTGTTTTCCAATGAATGCAAATGTGAGGGATGCTTTCTATTATTGTATCTCAAAGGTGATGGCAACTGTGCAAAGGAGAAGGGGTGCTGGGCTTTACCAAAGGTAATGTTTTATTGCATGGAATCACTGAATGGTTTGAGTTGGAAGAGACATTACAGATCGTCTAATTACAGCCGCCTGCCATGGGCAGGGACACCTCCCACCAGCCTAGGTTGCCCAAAGCCCCATCCAGCCTGGCTTTGAACACCTCCAGGGATGGGGCATGCACAGCTTCTCTGGGCAGCCTGTTCAGTGCCTCACCACCCTCATGGTAAATAATCTCTTCCTAATATCCAGTCTAAATCTACCTTATTTTAGTTTAAGGCCATTCCCCCTTGTCCTATCACTGCACCCCCTGACAAAGAGTCCCTCCCCAGCTTTCCTGCAGCCCCCTTTAGGCACTGGCAGGCCACTGTGAGATCTCCCTGGGGCCTTCTCTTCTCCATGCTGAACAACCCCAACTCCCTCAGCCTTTCTTCTTGGGAGAGCAGCTCCAGCCCTCTGATCATCTTTGTGTCCGCTTCTGGACCCACTCCAACAGGCCCATGTCCTCCTTGTGCTGGGGGCCCCAGAGCTGAACACAGGGCTCCAGGTGGGGTCTCACAAGAGCAGCACAGGAGGGGGCAATCCCCTACCTCACCCTGCTGCCCATGCTGCTTTTGATGCAGCCCAGGATATTATTGGCTTTCTGGGCTGCAAATTCAGATTGCTGGCTTACATTCAGTTTTTCATCTGCCAGAACCCCCATGTTCTTCTCCGCAGGGCTTCCCTCAATCCACTCATTGCCCAGCCTGTATTCATGTTTTTGGATTTCTCTATTATCTGCTTGTTTTTTAGCATTTTGATAGATTTAAAATGTTCATTACAGGGAAGAGAGGGGAAGGAGCACTGGAGGATGGCATGAAGGGGGTGACAGGGAAAAATGGTAAATGTATGAATATTTGGAAATATATCTTGTTCCCCATTGAGACAGCCTGAATGTAAGAAAGAAAATGGAAATCCCGCATCACTGAATGGGTGAAAGAAGGGGTTTGGTTTGTTCAATTAAACACCCTAAAATGACTCCTTCCCATGGTAGCTGAATCTCACCATGGCACCCCTGTGGTGTGCACAGCTTGGCACAGCTGCTGGAGAGAAAAGCTGGAAACAAGTCCTCAGAATACACAGATGTCTGTCCTGCTCCTCAACACCCTGCAGGGAGGGCTTTGGAAAGCCTGAGGGAGGCAGCTCATCACCTGGTGCTTGCCTGAGGGAGGCAGCTCATCACCTGGTGCTTGACCCCGAACCGTGCTGTGATGCTGGGAGGTCTCTGACTGCAGGCTCTAAAGCTCTTTGTGCCCCTTCCCTGTTTTTTTTTTTTTTTGTGTTTGTGTTTTTTTTCCTCCCCACACCACAACAAAGGAGGCTGGAGATCCCAGGGATAAACAGAGGAGGTCGGTAGCATGTCACAGCTGCCGGCACACCAAGTGCTGAGATGCCTGAGGAACACCCAGAAGTGCCTTTGAGAAGTCTTCCTAAACATAAGACACCGAAGTTCTCCACAGTGTTTCACCTGGCCTTCAGCTTCCTCTCCAAAAGACCTGGAGACTCCTACAGGCCCTGGGTTGTTTATGCAACTAAACTGTGTAGGTGAATACATTAAAGGATAAATTATGAATCTTGATTTCTATTTTAGTTTGGATTTATGTACTGCTAGGCCATTTTTGGCAGTTTTGTGGTTTTTGGTTTTTGATTGTTTGACTATGCAATTTTTTGAAAGAATATATATATGTGTATTATATATGTATATACTTCAGACAGCCAGACTTGGCTTTCAGAGAAATAGAACCAGAAGTGCCTTAAAAATTATTCAAAAACATTTCTATTATCACAAGGACAATAAAGGTGAACTCTAAACATGAAAAACCAAAAGGCCGGTGATACATATTTACATCAGCTCTAGACTTCTGTGTAGCCAAGCCAAAAGCATAAAGACACCATCCAGATAGCCATCTGCAACCACATCATTATGAATGCTGAAATTTGCTTATAAGCTGAAGCTAGTATCAGGCTGGACTTTGTTGGCTTGCTTTAGTAAGCCTTGGGAGCTTTGGAAATCCTTCCCTCTGTTTGTCTCTTCTGAAGATTTGGCTTATGTCTCCTCTTTTGCTCAAGAAACTCCATTAGACTTAATGTATATATTTGATTCATGACCACTTTTGTCATTAGCTGAATGTATTACAAATTGTTGTAAGGTTTTATTATTTTGTACTTTGCCAAATAAGCCGCACAAAATGATTCTCTAAATCTTTGATACTTCTAGCTAAATATTCAGAAGGAATAAGGGGATACAGTATGCAGGGAAGAATTACCATCTTAATGAGGTTTGTCTCATTAAAGAGTCTCACTCAATTAGTTTCACAGATTTTACTTTAAGAATAGGAACACAGAGCTCTCAATATCTGTAGCTAATTTTGGCTTATTTAAAAGTAAAAGACCAACCTGCCAAAAAAATGTTTAAGAGGAAGGACAGTAATGAATGTGGTCTTGAGTCTTTCAAAAATATAAGTTTAATCAGGAAATTAGATGAAAATACATTGTCGATTTTGCCTAAATTAAAAAAAAAAAAAAAAGCGTTGGCAATTTCCCCAAGCAAAATGTGATTGATTCAGCATGAAGTATTATTTGTAATATAAAGGACCTTGGTGTTCAGATTGTTTAGCCTTGCATTATTTCCCCAAAAGTCTGCATGCACACCCTACTTACCGCTTGCATCCTCCAACCTTTGCCAACCTGTGATAAAGGCTTGTCAAAGGTCTGAGACAACAGCACTGTAATCTGCTGATAATGTCAAAGTGTCACCTGCACACAATGTGACATTTTCAGTGGCAGAGGAGTTCCTTTCCCAGACTGTCATTTCTTGTGTATGGACTTTGTCGGATTGCCCCCATATTGTGTTCTGCTCTTGTACAAAACAATTTACAGAGTTCAGCAAAACTGCATTAGGGATCATCTAAAATGAAAAACATTTTTCAGTTAATAGATCCCTTTTTGTGACAACATCTGTCCTCAGGTCGTTAGGGAAATTGTCTCAAAACAAGAAAATTGTAGACTGATTTTTGTACTCAAAATTTCCTCATATCTCCTGGCCATCCAAGGTTTAGGGACTTTAAGAGCTGGAGGATGCATATACATCATGTTAGAAGACCTTATATAGACCTTCTACAGGTGTAGTTAATGATTTTTTACCCATGTACAATGTTCGCAACTAAATGAGCGCCATCAAATAGCATCCTTGAGTGCAAAAGCGATGAGACTGATATGTTGTACACACCACCAAAGTGGATAGTATCCACTACAGCACTGAAAGTCAGGATATATTGGAGTAGTTCACTTAGAAAAGTGAAGCTAAGCTCCTCTCAGTGACCTGGGTAGTCAAGGTAGCTTTTCTGCACCGTGATATATGAACTAACCAGCTTGTACCAGAGGTAACGCCGCAGTGTGCAATGTAGACAAGCTCTAAAACTCCACGGGTGTGATTCATCTCACCAGACTCTCTATGTCTGCAGTGCAACTGCCTCTAATGTAGCTGGGCACCTGCCTAGAAAATAATGGGCACTTTTAGGAAATGATACAATTGACCTACTTTGGCATGAAATGAATCATGCCTCTGAAACTCTTGTTCCTCACGCTGAGCCTATGGGCAGGCTGGAGTTCAGAAACTGATCTCTGCTTGGTCAGATGAAATGCCACTCCATTCCCATGACAAATAAAATGTTTTGTGCCACATGAAACAGAGGCAGAGAAAGTGTAAGAAACTATCTTCACACCTGACCCAAAGACTACAAACATCAACTGAAAGACTTCCCTTGGCTTTATATCTAGTCCAAATTTGCTCTCTGTGGTTCTGTATAGCACTTGGCCCCAAAAATTTTCACTAATTTATACTGGTCGGAAAATCTTCCCTCCACCTTCCCCAAAAGATCCTGAGAGAATGGTATACTGCAGATTTTAAATCAATCTTAATTTTGAGAAGTATGGATTTGTGAGAGCTTAATGGACGGTTAGGCGTTTTTCAGTATCAATAGCTTCCAGTAAAATGCTGTGCTTTTAAATCACTTTTTTTTCTTGAAAATATTTTTGAAATAAATACATAATTTATGTTAATAATACTTTAACTTCAATTTATGAAACAGTTTTGAAATGGGTCTTTGGAAATAACTTTGTGGATAAAGGAATGAGGTCTTTTCTCAAAAACATGAGGAAAGTACTGTATTAAATACCAATTTTTTTGGCTTTTCTTAATGTCCTGAAACCAATCAGAAACTAACAAAATCATACATTTTCAAATGGATATTGAGTTACATATTCTGTAATGGAAAAAATAAAAGATTATTTTGTTCAAAATATGACTGCCTGCTTCTAACATTTCAATTTTAATCAATATGTGATTTTCAATAAAAAGCAATGTTAATACAGAAATTGCAGCTATTTTAATAGAACACTTTACAGTCTCTCCAGTGCCTCACAAAAATGTTGTTTAGATTAGCTTTAGTCATATCAGAATTCTTTGGGGTGAAATTAATGTGCTGTTTACCATATTCAAGGAAATAAAATTTATATTCAAGCAAAACTTAAAAAAAAAAAAGAAAAAAAAAGCTTAAAAAGCTTCTCCATTAAAGAGAAAGATAATTCCCCAAAACATTCATCATTCTTATCAAATGCAAAGGAGGAAAACACAGAGAAAAAAGTAAAGATCAGATAAATGTTGTAATGAAAGCCATGTCAAAAGACATCAGTGAACGAGCTGTGGACAAAATAGCCTGTAATCCCCATTACGAGGTCCTGATTGTAAAGACCAACAGATGACATCTGTATAGAAAAAACCTGTGCAAATAGCAGGGGACTTGCAAATAAGCCAAATCATCAAATCTGCACATGTGGGTCTGTAGAGCTACATGTGAGCCAGGAGTCTGTTCATTAACCTAAACGACCTAAGTCCTACAAAATCAGATTATTGCTGAGTCTGTCATTCATCAGTGCCTCTCTCCCTTGAACTCCTGCTCATACTTGGGAAATAATTGCACAAGATTTACTGAGAATAAAGCAGCCTGGGATCTCTTGATCTTGATAACATCAGCATGTCTCAGCTCAGCCCAGGTGAAGTTACACAGATAGCCTACCTGATTCTTTTCTGGATTATTCAGTTCCTCAGAGGCCACCCATTTCCTCAGAGGCCACCCATTTTGTATCAAGGATAGGATTCCTTCGGAAATGTTTTGGGGAAGATCCCCACTGATCCCCAGAAATGAACCATAACTCCCCGATGATGTGGGAGTCTGTCGCATATCTGGGTTTTTTAATTGCTGAAGGCTCACGGACATCATCAAAATGATTTAATGAATAATCAGAGAGGCCACACACTAGCAGTATATATATTTTAGGATGAAAATTAAATTTCCAAGCACAATAAATATGAGGTTCTGGGACAGCACCCCAGTGGAAGTGGGCATATGGGTGGAGGAGTCAAGAAACATGCCAGTTTTAAAGATGAAGGTTGATACATTTTGGACGTGGATACTTATGAATCCTCAGAATCTGGCAGTGTGATTATTAAAGTCCCTTTGAATCTGTTGCTTTATATTTCTAGTTTTTTCTGGCAGTCCATGAAATGTTAACTGTTTTAAAGCCTTTCCTCATACCAAGAAGGCAGAGAGTAGTATGAGGGAAAATATATCTTATTACCTTCTCCTTCCTCCATGTCATGTAAAATTTCTTGATTTCCCAGTGTGATTTTAATACTTTATAATAAGCAGATTAAATAAGGCCAATTTTTAGTAGTTTTTTTCTGTTTATTTGTTTGTTTTGATCAACTACAAATAATATAGGTACTGATAAACCATACAACATTGACTAACAAGACATATTGCCAGCTTACTAGGCAGAAATATGATGCAATTTTTCATCTGTTTATTATCAATAAAATAAATATATTGCTCCTGAGAGTTTGGAACAACACACAGAAACACAGAGCAAGCCCAACAAAGCCAGGAACACTGACACTCCAGTGTAATATGCCATCTGAAGCCTGATTTAATGTCATTAAATTCAAAAAGTGAGACAGATGGATGGCAAAAACAGTGGACTGAGCTCTGTAGGAGTTCATTAATATTTACTGCTCTTTTTCCAAAATCAGTTGTTGGTCCTGGGTAGATCCCAGGCTATGTGTTGAGTTTTGGGGATTCCAGTCTCTTTGGTCTGAGCCCAGCAAAGCACCCTTATTCAGAGTGGCTTGGCAGCACATCTCCAAAATTAACCTTGCTCTCCTGCACGGAGCAACACACCTGTCAGGTCCTTAAGCAGACGTGGCTTTCAAGTTATAAAGAAAAAGGGATCAGAAGAAAAGGCTGTAGTTTGGGTTGCTCTCCTGACTTTGCGCTGCAAGTCCCAAGGATCAGTCACAAGGTTCATTCCATCAGCATCAGCCACAACCTCCAGCTGAGGGCAGGCAAGCAATAACTGCAGGAAACATCTTAAAACGTAACAGATGCTTCTGCAATGATTGTTTCACTACAGCCTTCATTATGCTTTCCCAGTGTGTTTGGAAATCTCCAGTTGCAGACCAGATTCCAGGCCAGAAAAAAATCTATCTATCTATCTGTCTATCTATCTATCTATCTATCTATCTATCTATCTATCTATTTATCATTTTTAGTATCTGACACACTTGATACATTGCTTTAAAAATTGTGGTGCATTCTGCAAATCAGAGTTTCTCCCCAAAAGTTGCCTACAGAAGCTGGGCACGTTGTCAATGCTCAATGGATTGTGTCCATGGCACCAAGAATGCTGGTACATCATGCTCTATCACACAGCATGCCCTGCTGAAAAGCTAGCTTTTATTTCTGGATCAATTCACCTACCTGAAGCCTGGAAGCCTGGTCTAGCAAGCTCTGTCTCTCAAGGAGAGTCATTCATTTATGACCTATATTGGTTTTAGTTCTGCTGTTCATTCAATTGTCAGCTCCAAAATCTCTACCCCATCTCTGCTCTTAACGACCACACCTGCTGAATATTGATAAAGCTTTTGTTGTAGTGTCTCTATAATCCTGTTTTTTTTTCCCAGCTAATCAGTGCTAGTCATGCACTCTGCTTTATACCCTACTAAGGAACAATGGTTTGGTTTGGTTTTTTCTAATGTATTCCCTCTCAGTCCCCACAAATAGATTTCTTGCTGAAAAATCACTGTATTGTGGAGACAAATCAAAAGATGAATTTTGCAGTATGAAAAACTACTTTTTTATTTAAAATATTTCTTTTAAAAAAGGAAATAAAATGAGTTCAGAAAGCTTAACTCAGTTTTTCTTGCAATTGCAAGACAAGTATTTCAAAATTTTAACAAGACCAATCCAGAAAAACTGTCTTTGCATCAATTTGGAACAGAGACCCCAGTTTGGAACCCAAATATAGAGCTGTACCCCTGCAGAGATGATGATATTGGTATGCAGGGTATCAGGTCTGCTCCTGGCATTGACTGCATAAATGGCTGTGCAGCGATGCAGCGTCCCTGGTGCCCCTGTGCTGGGGAAGTTTGGGATGCAGCGAGAGGGACAGGGCACCTCCGGGCAGGGCTCTCACCAGTCACCCTGCTGCAGGCATTGCAGGGAGAAGCTGGAAACACAACAATTGCTTCTCAGGCTGCTGCAGCGTGTTTATAGCTCACTGGCACTGCGTGGACTTTCTGGCTGCAGACAGCACTTATATCACCTAGCACGAGCTTTTTCAATGGGAGAAACATTGGGCTAGCTTGGAAAAATAAAAAAGCCAAAATGTAATCTTCTGAGAGAGAACAAGAGAAAGAGAAATTTGCCAGAGATAATCTCTCTATACATTAATTTTCATTTCTTCTGCTAACCTTAGCCAGGAATCCAGATTGTTTTCTTGTTGTTTATTTTAGCTGAATTAATCTACAAAGGCCCATTTTTATTGTATTTCCATTAGATACAGATGCCATCACTATGTGCCAGTGCATATTACCAAGCAATTAATCTCCAAAGTTATTATTTCCCTTTTTATTGAAAGCAACTATTCTTGAGTTCAGAAAACCATGTAAAGGCTTGGAACAGGGAACAGTGTAGTTAATTCAACAGTAAATGTGCAATGCTGATTGGAAAGAAATTCTCTCTAAAATTACAAGCCTCTGTTCCCATTTAGTATAATTTCACCCTAATATAAAGCATGACCTCCCATAGTTTGTGTGCCTTTGCAAGCTCCCCTGACATTATCACTCAAAGCTCTTACCCCTTTGTTACCCACTGTTAAGACAAAAAGTCCTTTTTGTGGTGCACACAAGCCAGAGGTGACACAATTAATGAAACTATTTGTCATAGAAAATTTAGAACTGCAGGAATTAGAAGACAAATAAATTAGGATTGGCAGCCTCTTCCCCTGGGAGCAATATATAACTTCCTAAGTTCAGTAAAATGTATTCTCCCCTCAGCCTTTGATCCACTACCTTCAATCAATATTTCCATCTTTAAAGACAGCCAGCCCAAAGTTACACCACACCTGCAGAGTTATTAATGCAGTTCTAATTTGATGGGGTGGCTGGGGGTCATTTAAGGGTATGAAGCAAGGCAAAGCTGTAATCAGCTTTTAACAATTTTGTCAGAAACAGGATTTTCCGAGAGCAAAATCAGCATTCATTACCATTATTTTCCCTGAGAGTTCAAAGGAGGAGACCTGAGCTCTACGTGCACAGGATCTGCAGGTCCCATTTCCATCCACATTTTCCTGTCCCAGGGTAAGACCCGGAGCCAGCCTGCAGGACTCCAACACCGTTCATTTTGTCTGGTTGGAGAAGGGCTGCAACTTGTCAAAAGGGTCTCTCTTCTCTCTTCTGAAACTGGAGCTCGCTTCCTCCAGGTTTCTGCCACAAGGGAATGGAGGCAGATGGTTTATTCTGCACCTAATGGCTTAATCCTCCAGCGTTTTATATCTACTGCCATCGACTCTAGCCCTGCTCCTTCTCATATCCCTTTGGTAGCAAGTCACCACTTCATAATGCATTTCCCCATTCCCCAGAGCTGCTGTCCTGTCCTGTTCTCTCTACCACAGCTCCTCTGCCCGCCCCATTCCTGGGTTATGACCACACAAACATCTTAAAATATCCCCAAACTTCTCTCAGACTCTTTTCAGCTTCTAAATACAAATCATCCTCCTCAAACTCCTGCAGGAGCAAATATTGGAGGGGAAAAAGAAAAAAAAAAAAAAAGAAAAAAAAAAAAGCTAAGCCCTAAGCCTGATGTCTATCAAGATTCCCCTCAAAGACAACAAGATCGAAAGCTGCATCTCTAATTTTGAAACAGCTTGACTTTGAACTATGAACAAGCTGGGCCCTTTATTATTTTTAATACTAATCATGTACTTACTTGTCACTGCTATTAATTAGATACACCACAGGCATACCAAGTGTCTCATTGCACTGCAAGCACACAGGGTGAGCCAGAACATGTCCCTTCGTGCTTACAGTGTGGCTTCTGAAGAGGGTTAGCTTTCATTTTTCAGTTCAAACACTTAATTTTCAGACACTGCTGTGGACATTGTTTGTCTTTCTAGCTGATACCTATTCCTAAAGGAGCAGCAGAAAAGACGAGGTATAAGAGCAAATTAAAAATACAGGACGCTTGTCATCCTTTTATTATGCAGGACCATATGTCACCATTTTATTGTACTGGAAATGCTCAATCAAAGAAACATGCATTTATTACATCTCTAATTAAAAGTGTATGGCCAAAGTGCATACTGTGACTGCACTATCACCAAACTGCAGACTGCATTTGGGAAGTGTTCCTGAGGAATGCACAATATTTTCATGCAGCTAAACAGCATGGAATAGGTCAAATAAGGTTAATGATCACAAAGCCTAAAATCAGTCAATAAAATATTGCTCTGAGGACTCTGGTGACTGATCATTGCCAAGGTTGAAGACATAGTCTAGATCAGGTCCCTTCGTTCTTGGTTGTGGGTTGTCTCTGTCCCCAAAAGCTTCCAGTGTCCTGACCTGACTTCTGCCAAGTGGCGGTACACTACCAAACCAAGTGAAAATTAAATTTCATAAATTGGAATTGGTTTTGTCATTATCCAACAGAAAGGGCATCGAAATGTTGTACTAATCCATTGGTGCCATTCCCAAGGAAGAAAGCTTTATTTATGATTCTGAAATGGCCAGGAAAAAAGCAAGGGTGAGCAGTGACACAAGCCATGATGCTCCTAAAGTGAGAGCATAGTGAGAAAAGCCAGGGGATGCAACAAAAGCAGGGCTCAGTGTGCCTGATGCTATTTTAAGTACCTTGCAGTAGGTCGTCTGCCCCAGCTGCTTCTCCAGAGATTCGCAGCCTATGTGGAAGTCCCAGATACACCTGGAGGTGCCTTCCACATTTAAGCAAGTCCATCACAGTCCAAGTCTCCTGCTTCTCATACAGCTATTTTTTAAATGGTCTAAAGAGTGCAGCGTTTTAGCTCACCATCTGTATTGTGCCATAAATCATGTAAAACTAAGCCCATGGTGACTAGTGAGTCTCCACCACCCATAGCCTAGGGATGCTGCTGTAGCACTCTAACCTAGGCTGATTCTAGGGTCGCTTATTACTTGTGCCTAAAAAAGAGGGGATACAGCTTCCTTTAGCCTAAATAAACCCTCTAAGCACAGACATGGAAGCAGCCAGCTCAGCAGCCACGGTGCAGAATCCCAGGGGAGAAAACCCAACAAAGCACCTGAAAGGTCTGGTCATCAGAAGCCCATGCTGACAGCAGACAGCAGAGATTTGCCTGCCAAACATCCTGCTCTGACGTTTGGGTCTTGACACAAATGAGAAAGCATCAGAGAAGTAAGGGCACGAGGGAAACTCTGCAAGTGCATTATACATGAGGATATCTACTCTGATGATAGCTGGAGACTTTATAAGAAGGCAGTCCTAGACCAGAACATTAATGTTACAAGAGCCTATCTAAAGAAATCTTTCCAAACAAGAAGCTGGGGGATTAGATTTGAAATGGGAACTCATTAAGAGAAACTTCCCTTATAAAATAAAATAAAAATCGTGAGAGGTTTTCCTTAGAACTTGGCATTTCTCTATATTATAGACACTAAGGAGGTGATTTTTCAGACCAACTGTAGACTTTTGCAATGTAGATTTGTACACTGGAATGAGTCCCCATAGATTCCCACAAAGCCACCGGAGACAAATAGACACTTCATCTCACTCTAAAGCACGTTGCAAAATACAGCAAATTAATTGTGCCCTAAAAATGTCTTTTTCTCTTCCCATCGACTGTGAAGAGATCCTTGGCTTATTAGTTGAGAAGTGAGATGATTAGCTCGCATCTACACTGTGCATATCTAATGTTTATGTAATATAAATGTTACATGAAGTGCTCGCTTGTATCAACTGTTAAAGATAATGTTTTGTGCTAGAGAGCTAGTACTTTATATACCAGTATTGCAGATAGATTTCAAGACCCCTGCAGACAGGGCCAGGAATGAGTTTCTTCATCTCAAACCATTGTTTGAGATTTAAAAACAAAAAAAACAAAAAGAACAAACAAACAAACAAACAAAAAACCAACAACAAAAACAAACAAACAAAAAACTTATTTAGTCCTTTGTTTATTTGGGGGGATAAAAACAGGATATTGCCAAGTTTTTCATAATCCTCAGGGAAAATTACTACAAGGTAGTCAGTAGCATGCCCTTTGTTGAACTTATAAAAACATTGTAGACATATTTAAATTTTACTGTCCCCCCACTTGTCAATGGGAACTTGTAACCCATCTGAGCAGGAATTTTTACATGGATTTTTCATCTTTCACTTGAGTTCTCAGGCTACCCTGTCACTGTATGTCCCATACTTCTCCTTCCTTTCCCTGTTAATGCTGACAGGAAATTTCCACCTTGAATGGTAAGAAAAAGTTCTCAGTTAACGTTTCACTTAAACTTATACATGCCAAAAAGACATTTCAGCAGTGGTAAGTCAACATTTACCGTAGGAGTGATCTCATTTAACTAGACATTTGGTAGTGCTGGGGTCCCTACATACTGATTACTGAGGGAGAAAAACAACTACCTTAATCTACACAGCTGGTGTTTAAATGGTTAAAATGAGGTAGAACTCGTCCTTGTGAATGAAAAAGCAATAATAAAATCCTAACTAGTTCACCATTAAAAAAAAGGTTAAAAAAAAAAATAGAGACAAAAGTGTACAAAGAAACTGGAAAATGTGAGTTATGTCTCTGTTTCTTTAGCACCATCATCTCTTTCTTTGGGAAGCTATATGCAGATGATTCTTCGTACTGGGAAGCTGTCTGTAAAGCAGATCCCAAAAATATTACGTTTTAGTCATTTATTATGAGAAGGAGGAAAAGAAAGCAGCTTTCAATCTTCAGCAACACTTCCAAAGCATATTTCATGACTGCTGATTAAATTGCAGTGGAGAGTTTCAAACATATGAGAATTGCAGAAGGTACAAATCTTTCAAAATGATGTGTAGCAAAAGAAAAAAAAAGAAAAAAAAAAAAAAAGCGTTTACTTTCAATCTACAGGTGCAGTTTAGATTTTTTGTAACCCACAGAATTGGCTGGCTCTGAGCTGCAGCCTCCATAGAGTCTCCAAAGGACTGCCTCAGAGTCCTTACCTGACAGATTTCCTAAGCATGTGCTGGTGTGTGGTGCAGAATTGGCTTTAAAGGGCTGCTTAACCAAACCAAGCCCTCAGCAAAATGGAAGCTGAGATCAGCAAGTAATTGGCTAGTAATTGGCTATATCTCAGCATCCCCAAACACCATTGCCCTTTTCTATGCAAACTCTGGTTGCACATTCAAATGACTGTTATTGGGGTCTGAGTGTGTAGCATAGACTCTTTTCCTGTTTATTTTCCCATGTGCTTTTTAATAAACAAAATACAAGAAAAAACTTCTCTTTGGTATTTGCATTCCAGTTGGACACAGAAAGACGAGAGGACTCAGGACGGTAGTAGCCATTGTACACACACGTACAAGGAGACCTCAGGTAGGTGTTTTTACAAACCAACACTGAAAGGGCTGTGCAAGTATCAGCATGTTGTCCCAGGACATCCTCTTGCTGTTTCTAAGATCTCCTGGCTTTGATTTTTATCTGAGCCATGAGTTCTCAATGTGATGTAGGATAAGGCTTTGAGATTCAGATGAAGAAAATATCCTGATCCCTACCTCCCATTGAGATCACTGGATGCTACGTTTGTGTTACTGCTCTTCCGCTTTTCTGCAGCTCCTCTCTTCAAAATAATAAGGAAAAGCAGACTTATTTTCCCAAACCGAAAATTCACGTTTTGACCCATTATTCATTCATATGTTCTCATCATCCATTTACATCACACCTTGGCAGCATCTGACAGGATCAAGCAACGTGTCTTGAAGCTTACTTCTTTTGGGACCCAAGGACTTATCCTTCCCATTAAAGAAACAGAATAGTTAATATTATTTGATAGAAAGAGAATTATTAAAACAGTATTTTTTCCCCTCAGATTGCTCCCTTCCAGCTTATTCTTGATGATGAGTTCAAAGCCAGAAATATTTAAGATGTGTAGTACAAACGGCTGGATTTTTTGTTTGTTATTTTTAATTTTCAATAGAGAACAAATCAATCTCATTTCTTAAAGCAACTGACAGCAAGAACCTGCTTTTTCAGCTTTGCACAAAGGGATTAATCAAGGAAGGCAAGGAAACTAGTAGGAGGGCATCTTGGTGGAGTCACCAAGGGACATGGGGCAAGAGAAGGAAGGGAGAATTGCTAATGAGGCGATGCTGTGTGGCAGCTCAAAGGATGAATTGCATTTACTTCATTTTCCGTGGAGAACCCAAAAAGTTCCTTGAAAAACAGTGCATTGCCTTCCCTCAGACTGTACATGGAGCCAGCCACAACAGTTAGGCAACAAATTCTCTTTGCTTTTTAACACATTTATTAAATATTTTGAGACCCAACTCTCTCGGTACAGTTTAAGAAGATGCCATATTGCCATCATGCGGCTGGGAACAAGGTGAAATTCTGAAATTTGCACACAAGAAAATCAAGCTGTGGGGATGGCTGGGATGATGCCCACAACAGCATTGGACATCTTGGGAGGTCTACTAATTTCTCTCATTTTTTTTTAAAAAAAGGAGGTGCACATGCTATGAAAAGACCTAGTTATACATCTTCTATCTTCTGCATTTATCTTTTCCCGATCACATACTTCCTATCTCATGGCTGACTTCAGTCAGTGAAAAATTCTATCAGTAATCAAGTCATCTGTCTTATTTAAGACACTGACTGAAGGGTGGAATAAACCATGCTGCTAGATATCTCCATTTCTCTCCATTACCGTAATTCCATAAGCCATAGAAGCCAAAGCTGTGGAGAACTGGCACACTGTGTGCAAACTGCACCTAATCTAAGCCAAACATAGGTGATGTGTGTACAGTAGACATACAATAATGTACTAGAAGGCATACAATAATGTTAACAGACTTTGTAGACCTATGAGTATCCCTTAAAATAATTCCGTTGTTCTTCTTTCTGAGTTAGGGCTAAAAAGATCCACACCAAATAGAAAAGAATTTTGAAAGGGGCTGTAGGCAAAACAAAATAGAATCAATGCTCCACAGTTAAAAACTGGACAAGTTCAGATTGGCTAGAAAACCTCACAGTGATCAGGTGATAAATTCTACACAGATATTTGCCATATTCATAATAATGTAGTAATGTGATGAGGAAACAAGCTGTTCGAGCAACCTGGAGTTAAATGAATGCCTGGGTTCCCAACAGTGGATGCAAGGAGACTTTGGCATCATCACAGTTTAATGCACAGATAAGATTTATCCCACATATGCTGGTGTAAAATACTTTAAAAACATTTCAACATTCCAGTCTTCTTCCTTCTGCCTTTATAAAAATTACACTGCATGGCATGTGTACTTCTATTTGTATTATTTTGCTGTATGTATTATTTCTTAATTAATATTTCAACTAAGTTCTTCAAAAAAAAATTCTTTTTCTTTTTCTTTTTTTCTTCTTCTTCTTCTGCATCTGGTTCCTGAAATTCTCTTGCTTCCCAGCTCCAGGCCAAGGGCCAGTGCTATGAAGGGAGCATACAGGGACTGGTTTGTGTACATTGACATTACAGATGTCTGGGTTTACTCAGACAAATCCCATTTTATGCTACAAGGATAAGTTCAGATCAAAGGGGGTTCAAGGTGTTAATAGAAGCTAGATATAATTAGAAATCACTGGAGTGTCTGTTCCTGCTAACTTCCAAGTGTATTTGTTTGGGAATAGTAATCCAAACACAGCAGGGCAGGTGGAATGGGGTTTCAAATCATTTTCTTTCCTTTAATTACTGCCTGGAATGCTTTTTTTGCCTGTCAGCACTGAAAAAACATTTTTCTTCAAAATATTTATTATTATGATCTTGTCTTTCTTCTAGGACTTTGAAGTCTTTCTGTTGAGTGTGCCAAATGGAAGTAGAAAATAAAGAGATTTTGTTTTGTTAAACATTTGTGGAATGACAATCCAGGAAAAAAATAAAGAGAGAGAATAAAAATTGGAAGGAAAATAATATCAAGAATCACAATTAATGTATTTTAAAAGGATGGAGTAATTTTAACATGTAGGACAGCTGATATGTGTCAAAAATTATTATAACTTCCCAGATTTTATGTCACTAGCCTGGTAAATCTTAAAAAAAAAAAAAAAAAAAATTAGCATGTAGTTAAATAAGCACTGAAATGTTGCTGCTCTGAGCAACTGGACAAGAACAAAATGTAAATCAAGATTGATTTCTCTGTTTGTACTGATGTAGTTTCATAACAATGAACAAGACTATGGTAATCAGAATATCCTCCCAAGAATTTCAAGCATTGGGATGAAAAAGGTTTGTATTGATTCTGGACCTAAAAGGGCTATTCATCATGAGACAAGAGTGTCCCACTAAAGCATGGAAGTACTGAGGGTATTTATCAATAGGAAGCAATAAAAACTGAAAGACTAAACTACTTCCCCTTACTCCCCTTCCAAGGCAAAAGAAAAAGTACCAGAGATGTTAAATGCTGATGCGTTTTCAATGGAATGGATACACCTGAACAAAGCATCTAGCCTGTACATTAAAGTAGTGCTCATCACAGGGAACACCACTTTTTTTCACAGTTAACAAATTAGCCAGCATAGATTTGAAGCTACTGAACATGCCTGAATAACAATTTCCTTGAAGGAGGTCCAATATGTAAATAACAATCTGATTATCACCTCTGACTGATCTCCAACTGCATCTTCTGGGATCTCAATCAAGATTAGCATCCTTGTCTTCTGGGTACTGCACAAAGCCATGAGGACAAACACTTCCTGAAGGGTGATAGGCAAATAATGTGAGGGTAGGATTCAAATTCCAGATTAAAATACCTGAAGTAATATATCTTTCTTTAGGTACCTACAGGTCATTTCAATGTCTAAACTTCCATAATCATGAGATCATGAATCTGCAAACTGAACACTATCTGCAGTGTCATTTTCTCTTTTGGCATGTGAGAAACACAGTCACAGAGATGAGAGGAGCCCAAACTATCCAATTAAATCCAAGTCTTTGACTAGGAACAGTGGATTACAGGTCAGATCCCAACGCCTACCAATTCAATTTCATGTACTAATATACCATCAAAACATACAAATAGGGATGAAAAATATAACACAGAATTGAAGAAAAGGCTCTGACCTCTTGGACCATCAAGTAGAGACCTGGCAGAATACCCTGAACCATCTCAAATGGCGATATCTGGATGCTTAGGCAGCTGGGCTGAGCTTGTATTGTTAGCCAGAAAGACTATTGCAGAGTTAATATCTGAACTTTGTAAATCCAAAGGTTTATGCACATGACCAAGCAATTTTATTCTACATTTTATCAAAAGCCAGCTCATCTACACAACCACAGACTGGCAGCAATGATAGCTGGAAAGCAGAGCAGCTTTCTATCAGTCACAATGCTATGAGACAACCCTTTGCAGAAGAGGAACCTATGTGAGCAACACATCCTATCCCTGACCTTCTGCAGCCATACTTTTCATGTTTTAATATTGTGGGACATGCATCTCCACTTTTTAGAGTGTATTTTTCTGATGTTCCTAAATAGTCAAAGGATCCTAAAACCTACATAAGAAATACACATTTTTAGAAACCAATAAATCGTCACCTTAATTTGACCTTCAGCGATGAGACCAGTGAGACTGAGCTTGGGAAAAGCAATGAAAAGAGAAACTGAGGTAGATGGTGAAGTTTTGAACACTAAACCAAAATAAATATCAAAGAATTTACTTGGAATAAGCACCGTAATTTTTAGCTAATCAGTAAACCCCCCCAAAAAAACAGGAAAGGTTGCTTTATATCAAGACAGTACTTCCAACAATCACCCAGGTAAAAGGGAATCCCTCTTTTAGTAGAAAATTGATGGAAAGCAAGGGTTTGAAGCAAAAGAGAGGAGAAGAAACACAGATGAAACTCTGCCCAGCAGCTGCAATGCCAAAAGGTAAGAACCCAGCAATTCTGGCAGATATGATTTCAGAAACAAGATCCACCCAGCTCATTACCATGACTTCTACAGTGGCTATGACTAGATGCTTCAGAAAACATCAGATGTCTTTTCATAAGAAAAAGGACTATTTCTTCTCTTATTAATTCAATTTGTTTTCTAATTTCCAGAATGAAGGCAAACGAGGAGATTTGCCATATCTACAGAGAAATATTCTCTGGGTAAATATGGAAAATGCAGGTGCCAACTTGTTCCAATCATTACTCATCACTGAAGCATCACATTTTCCTGTTCCTTCCCATGCAAAGGCAAAGCTTCTACCAAGTGTCTGTGCCTGACAGTATGTGTAAACAGCAGGGAAAATGGGCTCAAATTCTGGGCCCAAATGCTCAGTCTGCAGTGCTGTTAGAGTGGGCCATGCCCATGTGTCTTCAGGGAAACAAATTTGTGTTTGATCAGTTCAGACGAGACCACACTGAGCTAAATTCAGTTTGCCTTTGCCTTTCCCTGCAGACATGTCTCAAGGTCAAAAAAAAAAAAAAAAAAAAAAAAAATCTTTCCTTCATTTTCCTTCATTCATCATAGTTTTTCTTTTGAAACAGGCTGTCATGGAGAAGGGCTTGGCATCCCAGATTATTCAAAGGAGACTTGGCATCAAAATACTCAGTAGTTCAAACCTTGATATTTGTTTGTGGGACCTGAGGGAAAAGGCCCAATTTTATATTGTTCAGCTTTTGCTTAGCAAACCATGCCACTTCTGGATGCAGAAAAGTCTGAAACTCTGTCTGTTATTACAATTTGATGTACAATGAAACCCGGTTTGAGCTTTTGAAACAAAGCTTACAGCCACTACTTTGATACAGTGATTTGGAGGAACTCAGTAAATGAGGCAAAATATTTGTGAAAATGTAGCAGACATGATTTTTGTCGTGCCTTGAGCTGATTATTTCTTCCATTTCCAAAGTGGGGCAGAGAGGGAGGATTCGGTGAGCATCCTTTGAGCTACAGAAAGTGTCGATCATTAGAAAGAGACCGTGGGTGGTGGGAGCACTATCCTTTCAGAAATGCACAGTTTTAATTTCAGTTCTGAGAGAAGCCCCAAAAGCCCACCTTTCCTTTTCTTTCTTCTCTCCCTTTGTGCTTGTTTTTCAACTTTTAATGAGGAAAACTTCTTGGAGTCAAGAGACGGCAGTGACTCATGCGGCAGCTGAATGTGCAACAGCGATGTCAGAGCTATTGTGCACTTAGCACAGCGCCAGGGGGGATGACACTTACATATTTATTTCCCAAGGAAAATTAGAGCAAATTCTAATCCCCCAAAATTAGAGCAGAGACAGTCAAAATGTCATTAATACTGCCCACGTGCTTCACCTCTTTGCACTCAGTGTGGGTTATGTCTATGTCTCCAGCAGCTGCGTCGGAGAGGAGGGCTGGTGTGCAATGTGCAGGGACTCCTCTGTGATGAGAAAGGGCTGCAAGCTAGGAACCACATGGCTGGAGAGCTGGAGGAAAAAAGGGGTTCAAATGTAAAGTTGTGAATGGCAGCTTCTGCAGGTGTGTTCATCCTTTTATCCTAGTGCCTTTGAGGCCAGCTGCTAAGAAAGGAAAAGAGTAAACAACCTTCCCAGACACATAAAAATCTTCAGTATCTGCCTTCAGTTTATAATACATCCACCCACAAGATCAGCCTCATGCTGAACCCCATTCTGATGGACATACAATGTGTGGCACTACAAACAGCATAATCTACAGAAAATGACAACTCTTGCACATCCACACTGCTGTACTCTTCTTCTTGTTTCCATGCTCCAAGACCCCAATGGGTCAGGAACTAGTGAACAAAACCAAACTATACAGAAAACAATGTACTGCTGTCACCAGACAGCTGATTTGGGAACGATTTCTTGGGCTTCGTTACACTAGGCTATTCCCGATCCTCCACACACGTTACCTTCAAATCTCTTCAACAGAGCAGCTAAAGGGTTGAGAATTCCTTTAAAAGACGTAATGGGCATAATTGCTTCCCTAATAGCCTTCTCTAGGCTCAGGACACACTGATATTGCTACCACAGCATAAAATTCAGTGCTTGTTTGCAAGACTTTCATGCACCTTCTTAATGACCTCATTACCCAAATCAAGGAGGGATGGGAGGGTTTGGTGGGTGTTTTCCTTTATGCCATTTTCAATACCTTGTGATCAGAGGAAAATGCATGTGCAGCTGGTATTAGAAGGAGGCTACAGTGCATATGAAAGCCAGAGCAATCAGCCAGGTATTCTACTTCTGTCCCCTTCAGCCCTCTCTCTTTTATTGCTATTGACACTTAAAAATATCAAGCTGTCATTTTTCCATGGCTCAGGAGGAAGGTCTCTGGCTTGATGTGTTCAGGCTTCTTTCTTTGTTCTTGTAGCCCTAACATTAACCCCCAAATTAAAAGCAATTGTGACTTGCCGTGGCTTTGGTGCTAGCTGCAATTCTATGACACTGCTGGTGAGATGTTTTTAAGTGCCTGAGGGATTAAGTCACTTCTGTCAATTAGGGAGTGAGTACATTGTTTTCTTGGGTGTTCTTCAAATCCCTAAGGTGATACCAGCAGCATATCCTCCTGCAGCTGAGGGGACTGAGCTGTGAGCATCCTTTGTGTCTAGCAAGAACTCAACCAGGCTAGCAAACTGTTAAACCTGAGAATCCTGAGACAGCTGCCACCAAGCACAAAGATCAGCAGGGCAGCAGCAGGCGATAGGCTTGGTTCTACAGCTGCTGAAGCCCTTCCAGCTGGGGATAGTATTTACTGCACGCATGACCTGTCATGACAGTATCTCAGTACATCTTAAAAATGGTGCTTCCCCCCCCCCCCCAAAAAAGTACTTGAAAATGACTTGCCAAATATTCATGCAAAGCTATCCAAAATGGTGTGATGCATTGGATTACTTTTGATATACTTCACTTGCTGGTTATAAAAAAATTGTTAAATGCCTTAGCTCCTGAGGGGAAGCAGAAATAATTTGTGGGAGCAGAAAGAAATTGCTCCGAATGCATTATGTTGGTTGCATTTATTTTATATATGTATATATATATATATATATTATTCTGGCAGTAAAAAACAGAGTGCAGACTTCAAACCAGAAACTGGTCTACTGCCTGAGGCAGATTTAAATTGCAAAGGTGATTTCTGATTCAGTGATTCCTGAACTGTGCATACAGTAGCACCGATGACAGGAATTTTATTTGGTAGGTCTCGTTTTGAAATTTGGATCAAATTTTAAGCTGCTGTAAAGTTATACAGCTGAACTGATTGTATCATAGATGGACCAGTCCAGACTGATGGAGAATCTGACCCAAACACAAATGTTTTAATTCATCCTCAGCTGAAACTCTCTAGAAATTTGGAGAGTATCCCTGGGGAGTTTCTACTTGCATTGTGTGAAGTATATGTCAACATAGACATGCCAGAGCTATTCATCCAAAATATATATAAATAAATATGTCTTCTCTACTGGAAAACAAAATTTCTTCCCAACTACATGCAATAAAAAATGCCAATTTCTGACAGGATTTTTCACAAGGAAAAAGAGCATAGGTGTTTTTCTTCCTTCATGAGCTCAATTATTTTCAGAAGTTGTGGTTCCAGGTTTCTAGTGATCTCACGAGGATCCAGCCAAACTATTTCTTTCATGATGTTGCATTGCAATGCCCAAGGAATAGGTAGATCTCAGATCTTGATGTTTCAAGTTTTCATGTCGATTATGGTGATGTGAAAAATTGCCCCCTGAGATGGCTTAAATGTCAAAAAAAAGATGATGCAAAAAGTGAGAATATGACAAACAGCAGGATGAAAGGAAGAGGCAGAGCAACAGCTAAAGCAGAGTTTGCAAAGTTATGTCTATCACAACAAACTTACTTCTATCATATGTAGGCACAAATGCTTTTTTCTGAGTCATAGGAATTTTAATTTTTTAATAGAGATTTTAATTATATTTCAATAGAAATATCAAAGCACGATCTGCTGTCCCTTCTCTCCAACTTCTGCCTATTGACTCTTGGGGATATTTTTGTAGGCATTTCAGCAGAGCTTTCTCATTTCAGACTTAAAGGAAGACAAAGAGTAGTGAATAACTAAGGGGTTTTGTGAAAGAAGCCTATTCATTGATGGATGGCTAATGGTTAGTGACTAAACCCTGTAAGTAGGCAGGAAAGGATGAAAAAGCCCTCAAAAATCACTCAAGAAAAAGCCCTTGATTGTGTATCTTGAATTGATTAGAGCAGAGGTGGGCAGATGTAGGGGGCTAGAGGGAACAAGAAAGGGTAACAGCCAATGTGACAAATAATGAGCTCTGAGTGAGAGCAGTCTTGATCAAGACAAGATATTGTCACTGCAGTTAGTTCCCAGCGCACGGGGAGGGTGCAGGTGCATGGTCTCTAATGACTTGGAGAAAAGTGGACAGAGCAAGGGGAGAAGTACAAGTGCAAAGATAGGATAGGAGTAATCTGATCACAGCTTAGATGCACCTAAACATAACCTTATACATGAGCTAGGTGCCTGAGCTCCCAGCATTGTCACTAGGCATCAAGGAAACAATTTAGTTGCTCTAACGAGTGTCTGGTGTGATTTAAGAAGCTCCAGGGCATATTGTGTGGTCCCCAGCAGCTGCTTTAGAAGGGCACAGGTCTCCTGTTAATCCTACATCATATTAATTAGCTTGCACAGATGTCTCACATTCAGGGGCCTCTCCAATTGCACTAAGCAACACCTATGAACCCAAATGGAAGCTGTGTGCCTTTCTCTGAGGCAAAACGTACCCTTGCTAAGCAACCACAGGTGAACATGTTTATGATGATTTGTGAACATAACAGCTCACATACTTGGTTTTCACCCTTTTCTTGCTTCTAAAGAGCCATCAGCTAATACCAGTGACTGGGACCCAAAGAAGCGTATTATTTCACACAGACATAAGAAACCCTCTGCAATATGTTGGTTTAGAGATATGAAAAGGCAAGATCCTGTTTTGCAGAGATACAGAATTGGAGTGGAAAAGGGTAATTAATTTCTAACAGGCAGGACTGGTTGAAAGATATTTCCTTGCTTTGGGCATGTAACCAGCCATTTAGGACAGTTCTAGCTGGAATTAATAGAAATATTCTATGTGATTTAGCACAGGAATGATTCTGGAGATGCCAGTGTTATTGGTCACATGAAGAGGGACATGTAAAGGTATCTAGGTATGCATATTTGACAGTGATTTTTGGTTTGTTTGTTTCTGTTTTTTGTTTTGTTTTGTCTTTCTTTACTACTTTATAACATCATCTTCTTCACTAAACAGATTTTCAAAGGCTTTATAAACAGAGATGATGTATTTCTATAAACTCAATAATACAGATAGTGTGGGGCCTAATTCCAAAGCCTGTTTCAGTGACTTTGTCCTTTACCTTTAGGACATTTGGATCAGAGACAATAGGCAAGGTTTTTAAGTGCAGTGTCAGAAGAACCAAGGTCCCCAAATCCTCAAGATCTCAATTAGAATTCCCTAAGTCCTCACTTTCTAAAATTCCTCCAAACACCTGTTCAGACATTATTAAAAAAACAAAAATCACCCTCATCTTAAGTGACTTCTTTGATGTCATAGGGAGATCTGTGCTAGAAAATGAAGTGCTGCTAACTCTACAAAACCATTTCCTTTAACACATCCTCCTACCTCCTCCTACCCACTCCATGTGTCTGCTTCATCCATCTGTTTCATCTCATGAAATGCATGGATCATGAGCTCCCTGGAGCACATCCAATTTTCCTTGCCTCTATAGTTGAACATTCATATTTTTCCATCCTGTAGACAAGCATAAATATTGTGTAGTGAGCAGTTTGCCTTGTTTCCAATTTCAGCATGTCATATTCTGAAAACTATCCATTATTCAGACTGGTTCATGGGCTTATTTATCAATTAATACATGGTATTATGATCTTTGACTTACCCATTTTGTGCATTCTCAACACACAGTGCTATTGTAGATCCTGTGTTATTTCTGCGTAACTATTGAGTTACACATTAATCAATCAGTGAAATTGCATCTGCGTGGTACTGAGGAACCAGCTACAGCACCCACGTTTAGATATCTGGAGGCTTTGGCACTGCTGGGGCTTCTGAGCCTGAGTCTCCACGTGCATCTTGGTGCTCAGAAGCTCTTGCAATAACATTCCTGCATGCCAAGTCCCACCCAAGGAGGACAGCTATGCAGGCTGCAATGTAGTTAATTTGCAATTGAAATGCACCATTCAAACTCAAAGTGAGCATTTTGTGGATAAAGTTGATTGACTAGAGCATTCATAAAAAGCAAACATAAAAGATTGGAAATGGGTAAATTAATTTACTTCAAAAATGAAGGTAAATGTGTGTGGAGTACTTAGGCATTCACCCAGCCTGACCCAGTGTGTCATACCCTGCAAGAACAAAAAACATTCTTTTGACCTTCGTGGAAGGAAAGCTATAGCCACTTCAATAGCTTTTAGTAACACCGAAGTCTTGCTTTTAAGTGCAATTTTAAATTAAAGAAGCTCACCCTTATTGCAATCAGCCTTGGTGGCAGTGTGCGGGTGTGTGCAAGTACATTGGTAATAAATTTTTCAGGCTGTTACCCTGGAATTTTATTTCTCTTGTTCATAACAGTTGGTATTTGTGGCTAGGGTATACACCCACTGACAGGCCTGAGAGAGCAGGACAGAGTCAGCTGAAAAAAAAAAATGAGTGTGAAGATTAAGAATTGTGACTCTATTTTAGAAATACAGAATCATAGAATGGTTTGGGTTGGAAATGACCCTTAAAAATCACCCAGTTCCTGCCCCCAGCCCAGGCTGCCCAAAGCCCCATCTAGCCTGGCCTTGAACACGTCCAGGGATGGGGCACCTCCAGCTTCTCTGGGCAGCCTGTGCCAGTGCCTCACCACCCTTACAGTAAAGAATTTCTTCCATATAGATAAACAAAATCTACCCTTTTTTAGTTTAAAGCCATTCCCTCTTGTCCTGTCGCTGCCCTCCCTGACAAATTGTCCCTACCTGCTTTCCTATAAGCCCCCTTTAGGTACTGGAGTAACCTTTAAGTACTGTTTTTGTTTTAAAAGAAAAACTTGAAAAGAAAAAAGAGGTTTTACTTAGCTCAGGTCAATATCAGTGTAATGAACTGAAGCAGTTGTGGTTTCTTCTTAATTTTTTGGACTGCTTCTTTCCAGCTATATTTCTGTTTTCTTTCCTTCATGTTAAGAAAGTGACGGTATGAGCTCACACTTTTTTTAATCTAATTGATTCTGCAAAGCAAGCACCATGTTTGCAGCTGGACGTAATGCAGAGGGAAACATTATCCTTTCTCCAGTCAATTCATGTCACCAACCAAGAAGAGTTCCAATATAGAGTGTCAGCTGGGCCATTTCCAGCGTTTGCTGTCAATACCTGTGTATGTTAATATCTTCTGTTGTTTATTTGAGGCCATCATAAAGCTTGGGTTGCGGTATAAAGATGCATTATTAGAAAAGAACCCACAAAAGTTAATCTTATATTTCATTTCCCCAATCCCAGGAAAAATGAAGAAAAAGTCAGGGAGGATTTGGCAGGCATGTGGATCATGTGTTGTTCCAAATGTGATGATCAAGGTAGAAAATAGTGAACATTATGTAAGCAAAGCTCAGATGAGCTTAGGTTTTGCTATTCAATGCCAGCTTCTCATCAGAAGAATAGGGGCCATTTAGAGAACTTTGAGACTGTTCTTTGTCTTTCTATGCTAATTTGTAACTATCTTTTTTCTGGATCTCCATGTGTTACCACCCATTGAAATCACACTCTCTGTAATCAATAAAGAAAACATCCTGGGGCACCTAGCCTTTTTACTCTTATCATTGATGAATATCTACTTGTGACTCAAGAACACTTACTTTGCCAGACATTCAATTAAAATGGAATAAGTGATCACAGTGATGTGGGTAAATACTTAGACAAATGAGGAATTCACCATGAACTACACAAATGTTACGTTTGCCAAAGAGCAATCACTAGAAACTTAAACATAAGAAAAGCACAGTGGAATGTAAATGCTTAAAAAAGATAAGAAGCAGATGCTTCTTTTTAGACCTTGAACCTGAAGGTCATATTCTCATAACAGATATCTGTTAACATCAGAAATAAGGTTATGATTTACTTGATTCAGTACCTCTCATCACATGCAAGTAAACAGAATTCATCTTCATGTTTTACTTTATCTCTGCATGTTTCCAAGTGTCTCTCTTCAGGAAATCCTACATCTTGACCTAATAAAAGGCTAAAAGATGAACTGAAAAAAAAGAAAAGTCCAATCATCTCATTTACATGGAATCCATCTCACTGCTATCTGAAGGACCTGGGAAAGCAGAAACTTAGGGAAAACATCCATTCGACTAATTTATGGTGACCTGGTTCAACTCTTGTGAGAGATGTACTGAATTAGACACCATCCATGCTTCTGCTTTCTTATGACTATGAAAACAGCAAGAAACAGGAGCTTGTACTCTGGAAGATTACTGCACCAGCAAATGATGTTGAAGATATTGAGAATATGTGTGGTGGGAAAGGCAAATCATAGATGAATCTACTGCTAAAGGAGGCTTCTTGGGATCAAATATCCTAGGACAGGTTTGTCATTAGCTGCAGTTTGATCATCCAAGTAAAGCTGACAATGATGTATAAACAAATACCATAAGAAATTAAAATCAAAATCCCAGAGGGCCCCAAATGCCCAGACAATGCCTTGAGGAGCAGACCATGCTGGCAGAATAACAAACCCCGGCAGTGATTTCTGGATATCATTCATTATGAGGCTTTATATAAGGGAGCAGAAGGATCTTAATGATCCTAAATCTCAGAAATCTGATGAAATTTCTTAAAGCCACCAAGTCTTTGGCTTGTTAGTGATAGGCTTTTCCAGAGTATGTACAACATGTCTAAAATGTCTAGAAAATAAACTAAGTATTTGCTAAAACTTGCATCCACAAAAGAGAATGGTCTGCTCTCTTCTACCTCTCAGCTCGGTTAGTTTCAGGCCAGGAAATACATCACTGGAGATCTCAACAGTGACCTCTTTCCAGCGTGTGGGGGATTTATATTCTGCCATATAAAATCCCCCCTTGTGCTGCAATTTACAGCCCTTTTCTGTCCTCTGAACGTTAACCTTTTGTTTACACCCATTAACCTAATTTACTGCCTGTATTATATATGTGTGTCTCACGGCAGGTGCTAAGAATCAAGCATTTCGATGTGGTGCTTTGTTACATTTATCTCTTGGCCATTTCTCTTGGCAGAGGAGGATCCAAGGCATTTCCCTGATGCTCTTCAGATTGCAGCTCCATGAAGTGTGCTCTCACTGTAACATACCTGCACATCTCAGGATATATTATTGTGGGAGCAGGTGAGAGAAAGATGCCTGAAACTAATAAAAAAAAAAAAAAAAAAAAGAAAGAAAAAAAAAAAGTTGTATTATGGACAATGTTCCCTTGCTGATGCTGATGTTAAATACAGCTTTTCTATCCTTTCTATTCTTCCCGAGGCTTGAGTTTTGTCAGGAACTCATCATGTCTATTGTAGTGAGTCCAAGAGAGGTTGGAAAGCTGACAGTGGTATGGAAATTGAGTTTATAATAAATTGGGGACCATGAACTGTCCCAGATCCTGGAACGAAGAAATAGGATTAAAAGTTCAAAGAAAGTCTGTGGGAAGATTAAACAGATTGAGTTTACTTAGTCAGAAAACAGAAAAGGAGCACTGGTACAGCAACATGTAAAAGATGGTAATAAAGAAGGTGAAGACCAGTCATGTTGTATGGCTTCTCGTGTAATCCCGTGCAAGATGCAATCCAACTGATGTGTAACAGCAAAGACTTTAGTAGGGTAACAGGCAAAACCCCTTAACAGGCTGCACAGTTCAACAACTCCTTTCTGAGTAGGTTGTTAAGAACAGATCAGACAAAACAACTGGTCCTTACACATTATCTTTTGGGAGTCAATATGGACTATACTAGGAACAGGATTTAGCTGTCCTCAAAGTAAGAACAGCAGGCTCTCTTTAATAGTCAGCGTAGGGAGATTGGCATGTAAGGCAATAAATGTTATCCACGTGAAGAGTTAGAAGAGTTGTTGCCTGGATCACTAATTTATTCCCATCAACTGCAAGAGGGATGAAGGCAGTCAGCTCTGACCTTGAGATCCACCTTTCAGGTACTTAAACTGTAGCAGGTGCCTCCCACCTATCCTTTCCTTGCCTTTCTGCTCTTCCTTGACATCAGCTTCCCTTTGAATAAGTTTTTTGTCCTCTAATTCCCTGCTTTATAATGCTGCCAACTGCACTGCTGGACATTGCCTCACTTCCAGTGACACCTTGGCCCCCACAGCATTCATCCTTTCCAGGCCTCCCCAAATGCCGTCACACCAATGAGAATTAAATTGGTTAGAATTAAATTGGTTTTATTTGCTTCATAAAACATTTGTTTGAAGAGCAAGATGAATCTGGAAATTCCTGATGGAACTGTGCACATCTCAATGAGAATGTTAATCTTTTTTTTCCATGTTACAAACACCATCATTCATTTTTCCCCCTTTCTCTGATTCTTTTGTATAAATCAAAGTGTGCACATGTAACAGGGAGGAGAATTCATCTCGTTTGATTTACATATGAGTTTCTCACCTTAGGTTCCCTTTTTAGTTAATGTAAAGAGGCCAGAAAAATAATGTTGTTTTATCTTAAACATCTATATTATCTCTATAACATCTCTCTATACCAAGACCTGTTTCCTAAATCCCACATAAGGGATTATTTCCCAAGTCAGCAAAGTTCTCTGAATAGTTTCATGCTTATGTTGGAACACACCTCAGATGAACTTAAGTCTTAGTTGCATCAGCTGTAGTAACCTGTGTGGTTTTTTCACTTTTTTATTTCCCTATCAAGACCTATAAAGTATTTGTAAATGAAATATTACCAGTGTCACCATTAGGTTTCAGAGTTAGCAATGTCTGGAAATTGCTCTCAGTTATCACAGTATTTCAAAGATAACTGGTTTGCTTGACTGAGGAGACTCCTAGAGAACTGCCCACGTAAGAGGAAAATTAAATTCAAGATTTGTGCTCAGCAATCCATCTCTTTATCAATATATCTAAAAATGTAGGTGTACCTCCTATCTGTGTGTCTCTATAACATAGTATTTACTATAAGAAAATAAGATTTTCTATCACACTGCTCGAACAATGTAAAAATAACTGAGCTCACTGAAGTCTGGAGGAGCCTACTCAGCTAATTGTCCTTTTGACATCACAATATTCAAGTACGTTTTCAGTAAAACAGTAAATAGATCACATATGGATCTTTATCAGCTAGAGTGAGAGGAAAGACTGTATGGCATTGAGCAATCCATGTAAATCAGCTCTGAACAAGAAAAATAAATAAACCTACAATACATTCAAATAGTGCAAGCCAGGACATTAATCAGTATGGTAGCAGGACTACTTTAATTAAGCCTATTTCTTCAAGGACTCACAAAGGTAATTTCCTCCCACCAAACCAAGGATTTGGATTCCAAGGAAGAGCTAAGGACCTCTGCAGGCACCACACAAAGGAGCAGGTTATAAGGCTGTTGCAGAGACGGGATATCTCCAATATCTTTGGTCTTTAATTTAATTCTCTAATGCCTGACCCAATATAATGCACCCAAACCCAGTGATCCCTGTCCAAAAGATTTAAGAGCATCATAAAGAGTGATGATGTCACAGTATGATACCTTTAGGCAAGCGTATCATAAAAAGTTGTCATCATATATGACTCAGCAGTAGCCTCCACCAGTCTTAATCAGATGAGCACAGCTCAATGCTTACAAGCTCTGGAAACTACACATTGGCAACATTTATGTTACGTTCATTTGGAGTGAATCAGCTGGAAAAACAACAGTAAGAGGCCGGTATGCTTGGATATAACCATACTGTGTTGGGCTTTCTTTGACATTTCCTTCCTGCGCATATTCAAAACCTGGAGGGCTACTTCTGAACAAACTATCCATGGATGATTCAGCTGAAGTTCAATTCTTGAATTTTACATTTGTATAACTGATTGTAAAACTTCATAATTCATGCTAAGTTGGTTATTTAAAGAAGTCATCCAATCAAGGAATTAAAAAAATAAGTGCAATGCATTTAGCTAGCTAAGATAGCATGAATTACAATCAAATATACAATTAATATATGAGTAAACCTCATGCAAGCTGAAAATAAGATGTACATATTTAAGGCACGATAATTAACCATTGGAACAAATTACTGAGGCTCATGGTAAATTCTTTTTCATATGGGAGCTGCTAAATCAAGACTAAATATCTTTCTAAAAAGATAAGTTCAGCTTGAAGTCATTAGGTAAGAAACAGGATTATTGATGAAAATCCATATTCACTAATTTTTTAGGAAGCCCAATTAAATGTTCATTACTATCTTTCTTGTCTTAATAATAATTAATGTGATGTCTCTTTTCTGTAGCAAAGAACATGAAAATATCCACAAATACAAAACACTACTATCTCAATATAAAATGAATATATATGATCAAACTGCCATTTTATTTTTTATATGCACCTTTTGCCTTTCTGAAGTGACAAAACCTGAAATTACTGGAAGAAAATATGTCTTTAAAGTCATATGTATTTTCATATACTCAAAAAACAACTTTGAAATTTCTTCCTGTGAAGTATTTTGAGATTGTTTTCATCCAATTTCATCATAAAATTGTGAAATTTCAGTTGAGGTGGATATTGTAGGTTCATTTTCTATGACTTCGAAATACATTATAGCACATTATGATAAAATAAAGTAGGTAAGACAAAAACTAAATGTTGAGCACTTTGGCTTTACTTACAGCATTTATAGCTATGTGCAATATACCTGTTTATATATATTGATCGAGTATTGGTATGATATTTATTTTTGTTCATACTGGCTTTAAAAGAATAGGAACTAGCTCTTGGTCTCGCTTTGTCTCATCCCTTTCTTAGTTGTAGAGCTGTTGAATAACAAGGCAAGGAAAGAAAATGGAGATAATAAGACTGCAAGTACAATGAAACAGGGAAGTAACAAGACGGCAGAGTAGAGATGTTTGATGAAAGGGCTACAGAAAGGAAGGACAGACTCTGGGAAGCACAAATATTTCCCAAAAGGAGCAGTAATGTTGTGATCAGGCTCTGGGAGAGCAAGACATCACTGGAGAGGTAATAATTGATATAGCTGGGGGAAAGAGGAATTTTGAGAGGCAAATTCCTACAGAGACCAAAAGATTTTGTTTCATAAAGTCTTAAATAAATTATTGTCCATCTGAGGGATCATTCCTTCATGTTGCAGTTGTTTCCAACCCAGCCAAGTTCAGCCCTGATTTCCAGTCCTGGACTGCTCAGCAGTTTTTCAGTTTCCACAACACTAACACCAATTAGTTAGCTATTACTAATGCTCTCCTGAGCCAAAAATTGTCTTCTTTATTTACCTTCCAGTGGTCCTAAAATTACGCCGCTAGCTTGTGATACAATTTTACGTGAAGGGGGGAGAAAAAATTTAATTCCACCATTTAGTTCTGCCCAGAAAAAACAGATGTAGGAGCACTCCCTGAGCATATGGGTTAAATTAGTGCCTGCTGTGTCCCAGCACCAACATTTGTCTGATTTAGTGACACTTGTTTTAAACAGTCGGAAGGGGGTCCAGGCAGCCCTGGAGGTGGTTTTCAGCTGGATTCATCCTTAAACAGCGGTCTAATAAAATCCCACTTTTACGCTCCGTCTGTGCTGAGCCACCACCAGCATCGGGTCACCAGAGGAGGCATCCCCGGAGATAAATTGTGCAGGTCACAAACTCACTGCACAGTGTCCTTTCGATGATAAAATACTAAGTGGAGCTGACATTTAAATTAGCATTCCTGCGCATTTTCCAGCTCGATAATGACATGGGTAAGACAGCCAACACCTGTGGCACCAGGAGGGATCCAATTCCTGGGGAGCTGTGACCAAAGGTTTGTCACCATCCCAAACCATTTATGCTGAAGCTGATTGAAAGTAGGCTCAGCCTGCCAGGCCCTGGCTGCCCTGGGATGTGCTTTGGGTTGACAAGGCTTAGTTTTTACTCTTTGAGCCTCATCCCTTGTTGGCATAGTGGCACAGAGGTCTTCATGCTGGCCCAGGAAAAAGAGGGATGAAGAGAGGGGAGAGCAAATAAATAAACACACAAAATCTCTTTGCTTCTGGAGCACAGGAGAATAACTAAAAGGAAAGGTCAGTATGAGAGCACAGCAATGATTTCTGATCATTGGCTTCTAACAGCTCCTTTCTTAACAGAGCAGCTCTTCTTTCCCTCTCAGGCAAAATTAGCCCCAGGGCCTTTCCAAGAGCAGAAACCCAGGGCTTCGTTGTGCCATAAAGGGTCAAATTAATGTTGTTACAAAGGAATTATTTTTCCCCAAACATCTTTTGATGGTTTACAATAAGGTGGTGAAGAAGGACCTGCACCTGGGGCACAGCTAGGGCATCACCTACAAGGCAAGGCATGAATGAAGGGTGATGGAGCTTCCACCACATCAGTTTAGATGTGCAGCAAGGTACAGGATTGCCCCACAATCTCCCGGTGTGGCGTGGCTCATACATATTTTTAAGTATTAAGTGGGACTAAATGAATTAGCACAAATCAGGCAACTTCACCTAGCGATGGCTTCCAGCCTGCAAAGACATACCTAATGCCTCTCCACTGTCTGATGAAATTTGAAGTATGTTAATGTTATTTATGGCTTAGCAGCTTTAACCCACATCAGAAACTAAAGCAACATTGCCCGATCAGGGAGTTTCACATCTCAGCTTCCACCAGCTGTAAATCAGCTGGTTTGGTGAGTCCAGAAATCTGCCAGACATTGTCTCTGAATGAGAGAATCACCTTCACTCCCCTGCTTGGTAAATGAGGGGTGCCATTTGAAGAGGATCCTTTCAAGGTCATCATTTCTTTTTTTAAAAAAAAAAAAAATTGAACTTGCATTTTGTGTCTTTCTGGCTGCCATCTCACTGATCCTTCCCTCCAGCAAATGCCTGAAGCTGAAAACCTGTTTAGCCCTTCTCTGCAACGGCCAGGGAGGTGGGTGCAGCTGTCCAATTTAGAAGAAAATGCAGATTTTGGTAAACTTGTAGCAAGGATGAAAAGTGGAAAAATCCTTTTACGTGTGAGTCCAAAAAGGCACTGGGGAAAGTGCATGAAAATAAAAGTCAGCTGGGTCAAAGAAGCCAGCTCTGAATCAGTTGTTAGATTTTCTTGTTTTCAGGTTGATGTGTAAAAATACCTTTGTTTGTTGACAACTCTATGATGCCTAGTAGTTGAATATCATTATGCTGATTTAGCATCCTGACCCCACAGTCACTACATGGCAGGCTTAGTAAATATATCAAAACTAAAAGACCATAATAAGCTATTAAGTATGAATTGAATGGCTTGGTTAATCACTGTGCAAGTGCAGCTTTATACAGCTGTCTGCTTCCCTGGACTACACTGGAATAAATCTGTGGTGACAGGTTTGACCCTTCACTTCTGAGATTCAGTTCCCAGACTGGAAAAAACTTAATTCCCCAAGGGCTGTTGTAAAGACACCTACACGTAAAATGGTGATTCTCGCATATTAGTTCGATAATATTCTACTCAGAAAGAAGAATGCAGAGAGTTGCCAAAGAAGAAGCAAACTACAACAAAATAAAATATTTATTAAAAAAAAAAAAAAAAAAAAAAAAAAGAGAGATACCACCCCACACATGCAACTCAGGCTTCAAGACATGGTGCTGTTGAACTTAGGCTGAAAGTGCATGGGAGGGACAACCAAAGCATGACATCCTATTTTAATCAAATGAAAGCAATCCGTTTTCTCTGTTCAGGATAGACCCTGGGGAATTTTACAGATTGCTCTAGTGGAGGCAACAGGCTAGGAGGCAGAGGACCTGCAAAGAGGTCTTGGCTCCATTGAAACAAATGGAAATTTCTCCCCTCCCTCTCTCCTTATAGCAGGCCAGGATTTCACTCCTTGTGGCTATTCCCAGCTCTGCTGGTGTTGTTACTGACTTCACCTCCTCCTGCTCCCTGATAGAATGATGCAGCAGGTCCTGCTGGTGTGGATTATTTCAGACCTGATGTGTATTCACACCAGACCTGCAACAGGACTCAATTACAGCCTGTGAGTTACAGCCTTATACAAATCATCAGATAATGCACTGACATGCTGAGCACAGCCTTTAAGCCTGATTTTTCATAATTCCTTATGCAGTTAACCCTAAATAGAAAGCTCCTCTGGGACAAAACCTTGCACCTGGAATTGCATGAACACAGCAGTGAAGAGTCTGGTTCATCCTTGGTCTTACCAATGGTGCCCGGTGGCTTTGTTTCATTTGAGAGCTGATGCTGCAGATGTGGGGAATATAGCAAATCTCCCCTGTTCTTTCCGTATTTCAGCTCTGATATTGCATTGGAAGTTTCCAGATGAGGCAGACACAGCAGGAAGGGTACCCATAAAGTGGGAAAGGAGCAAAATGAACTGATAATGTGGAAAAGGAAAGCTTCAGAGAACAGGGATGATTCTTCCAAAACTTCTTTGGGGAGTGATGTCAGTAAAATATTTGTACGAGTAACTCTTGCACAGAAAGTCAGTGTGAAGTCATGGAGTATGCCAAAGACACAAAGCTGGAGAGCAGCACAAATACAAAGACAATTGGAAAATCACACTGGAATAACCACATGCTTTTGAAGCCTGTCAAAATAATAAAAAAAAGGATTATGCTCTGTATCACAAAATGATCTCATGCATCTCGGGATGAATAATGGGGATTTCTGCTCTAAGGTGTGAGTTAGAAAGGTGTGAGTCACTGCTGGACTGAGAGTCCAGCCAGATGCAGGCATGGAAGAGGTGAATGTGAGCTGCTGCTATGTCACCTTCAATGACCTCCAAGCCCTTACCTTGAGTGCTCGGGACAATTCAGGATGTGCTCATCAAAGAAAGAGGAAATCCAACATAAAAAGGTGAACATATTCAATATATTCCAGGGATTGACAGGATATGTTTTTTCATGGGGGAAAAAAAAAAAAAAAAAAATAGAGAGAGAGAGAGAGAGAGAGAGACCACTTCTTTGTTTAGTCTAGCAAAATTAAGTCTGAAATGGATGAAATTGCAAATATCTCCTTGGAGACAAACACCGTGGGGGAGGAATGAACTATTAGAGTTAAAGGACAGACTTTGCAAAAGAGAAAGTGTGTGTAAAATGGCCAGAAATGAATCTGGTCTGAAAATTAGATGGAAAGGCTTCTATCAGCCAGGGCAGTGAGGTGCAGAAGCAGCGTTCAGTCAGATGAATCAGGAAGAAAACCCAACTACTTTAACATGGATAAAGGAAAGAGCAGAACACAGTGTGTACACATCCATTCTTAAGGGGTTGGGAAACAAGAAAGGAAAGGGAAGGAAGCTGGGGTGAATTCAGTTCTCAGAAGACAGTGAAAATGTAAACACTCTCCTGAAATAAATTCTTGAGCAGTTTGTAAATAATAATCAAGCAGTCTTACTGGCAAATAACAAAGAAATGGTTGTCAGCCAATATAGATTTGTTAAGGAGAAATCATTTAAAGCAATATAATCTCCCATTATGACAGGATAACAGGCCTGTAAAGAAAGTAGTAATGATAGATGCTTTTTTTAGTCAAGACTTCTGACAATAGCTCATGTGACATCCTCATAAACAAGTGAATAAAACAGAATTGGAAAGAAATTACTAGAGAACGGGTGTAAAACTTGTTGAATAACCAGGCTTACAAAGGAGTTCTCAAAGTTTTGCTGTTAAAATGATATACTGAGTTTTCCACAGGGTTTATACTTGGTCCCAAGGTATTCAGTGTTTTCATCAGTTAATACTTGTCCCATTTTGTAGGTATTACAAGAGTAGAAAAACAACCAACTTTGTAAGATGGAGGAGAAATTCATTGTGGACAAATGCAAACTAATAACCCTCAGCAAAAAAATCAAGTTAGATGAATAGAGGGTGGGACTCAACTACTTAAACCGTTGCTTGACTTCTTAAACCATTGCGCAGTATCTGAGAGACTTTTGGAGATCCAACCAGAATACAACTAAGCAGCCTCGTGCTGCTAAAAAGGTTCACCATACTGAGCTGTATAGACTGAGACACAAATCATATGACTCAACTGCTGGGAAGTGTGTCAATTCTTTAGATTTGGTGCCACTCTTGAAAGATATAGACTAAATGTAGACAAGCTGGGGGGGGACCTAAAAGAACCCACAGAGGTTTATGATTCATGTCCCCTGAGAGAGAGGTTAACAGATCTGGAGCTGTTTGTACTGATGAGGAGAGGAGAGAGATGGCAAACAAATTCTGCTAGAAAGAGGATAATCTGTTCTCAGTGTCTCTGGCAGAAGAGTGAGAATGAATCTCCAATTACCTCAAGAAATACCATTAACACATGAGGATAAATAGTCTAATGATGAGTGAAACATTCAAATAGGTTGTCTGGATAAGGTGTCAAATGTTTCTTACACTGTAGATTTTTAAAGAAAGACCAGAAAAACATATGCCAGGAGCAAGACAAGATTGGCTGAACCCTGCAAAAGACTGCACAACAAACAGGATATCTCAAAGTTCCCCTTTTTCTCTATTGTGTAGGTTTTTGTGGAAGGGACAGTACAGTACAATTTCCTGAGAATATGGGTGACTGGACTTAAGGTCCAAAGAAACTCCAAAGTTTCTTAAAGTAAGTTCCAATTCTTGCTTTGACATATACACATACATCATACATAGTCCTTACATACATTACCCTGAATTTGGCCTCTTATTCTTGCAAAAGTATGCAACTGCTATTCTGAAGCCACAGGTGTCGGGTTTTTCTAACGTTTTTTGATATGATTCATCTAATCTGGTTATTTTACAGCACTTCATTGTGGAGATTATGCATCAAAAGGTAGTGTTTGTAAAAGGATTATGACATTACAAGAAAATAAGTGACATGTCTCTGAGCTTATTAAATATGCCCTAAGGAACATTTGGATTATTGATGAGTATGAAGATAATTGTTCCTTTGGTACAACTTTGTTTCCACGTCAAAGGGTAGTTTCTGGTGACTAAGCCACCCCAGACACTTTATTTTATTTTTCCCTCTCAAATCAACCTCCACCATCTTCTGAATGGAAACATACAGATAAATGAGTTGCCATACACCATTTAAAACACCTACTTTAACACTCAAGAATTCTAGACTCATTTTTTACCTCCCTCTGACCGAGCCCTTGTTATCTGACCGGTCCCACATGAATAGGACTGATGATGACTTTCGACCTGCCACAACAGGGGCTGATTTTATCAGACACGGTTGCCTGTAGTCTCATCTGTGCCTCACCACCCTGCCCGCTGCTGTCAGAGCAGCAGTTGTGGACGAGAGCTCTCCATTGACTCTAGGGCTGGTTTTGCAACAATCTAGTGAATCTCCAGTTATCAAACTTTCAGAAAGGTGACACATGCAGTCTGACTCCCTGCTGTCCCTACAATCCTGTACTGACAGAAGAAAGAGGTCATATTTTTTTCAGGGCCTGCTGTGTGAAGAGGGAGGGATTTGGAGCATCTTCTTCCCGTTTATCTAATTCACTTCCAGCGTCCCTCCATCCCCAGACACAATTCTCTGGCATAATCTAAACAAGGAAGCTGAAACAAACAGCTTCACAGTGTGACTATAACCTATTTAAGTCATCTTAAAGACGGCAGATGTTTTATAGGCAAAGATTTTCAGCTCTGTGACTTCACTGACCTCTGCTACTCAGCGGGAGGCTCAAAGTAGGCCAGGGGCTGTGGACAATTAAAACTTTAAACCTTTCATTACCAGACACCAGGTCTCCAGGTCATTCTGATGCTTCAGTGCACCTTCTGTCACTGCTCGCTCAGGGCAGGTCAAACTGTGACAGATGCTGCTTAAAGCCTTCAGAGCCAGCTGCAGCCTGCTGCCAATGGTCACTTCTTTTGTGAAGACAAAAAGAAACCATCCGATCCCTTCAGTGACCTGTGGGTCTGGTAAAGCTTAGTAGAGTCCATCCTCCTTATCATATCTGAGATATGCTCCAGAAACTTGCTGTTTTTCAGTGTTTCCCAGGCCTACTGGTAATACTGTGGGTATCAGCAGTTATTTGGGCCATATTGTCCTCACCATTTCACAGCTTTCACACAAATCCACGTACTTCTAGAGCGTCACCTGTTCTAAGCAGCAGAAACAACTTTCAGGGTCACTTCTGGCGATTCATGATGCGTTGGCATCCTTTATAAGAACATTTTCAGGCTGGATGAAGGATTGATTTCTAAGGCCATTTGTGAGGCTCAGGCCAATGGTACTATCCAAGCATTCCTGAAGGCAGGATTGACACAGATCATCTTCCCTGGCAATGGTCTGCCACAAAAAACAGTCTATCTTGCTGGTGTAGGATGCTTTCTTGATTCTGAGTGAAGTTAAATGAGGAAAAAATTCTCAACCCAAACTCAAAATTCTGCTGAAGACAACCAGCCCCTAAGCTAAGGAGCTGTTATTTCCTTCATTTTTCCCCATGACTGTTACTCTTTTGAGTAACAAGTGAAAGTCAGTGGAAGAGAACTAATTTTATATGTTGTTAAAAATAGAGATGAACTACTGCAAATAGCTATGAATCCAAGGGCAAATTTTCTCTGATATTGTTAGTGTGTAGATATGAGAGGTTAATTGTTTTTTCGGCTGTTTTTTAGCCTCTCTTTTAGCCCTTTAGATTATCAAAGATTAGCCACAGCTGGAAACAGAGGACAATCCCAATCTACTAGTGATTTTCTAGAATTAACATCCTGCATATTACTGATTTGTATACACAAATCTGAGTTAAACAAATGTGCAATTTGGAGAGTGGAAGGTTTTTTCTCCACCTTATGTTGACCTGTATCATCTGTGTGGTTTTTTTTTTGTTGTGTTCCTCTGTCATAATGGGGACATCTAATATATTTAACTAATGTCAACCAGTCTCCAGGTTCCTCACTATCCTCTTGCATAATACCAGGACGCAGCTAGGTGCTGATGTCCCTCATATGCTTGGTCAGGTACATTAATGTTGACGCCTCAGATCTAAGGTTTACTTCAGAGGCCTAGAAAAAGCTTAGTTATCTTTGATGGGAGGTTTGCTTGTAATATTGTCATTTTTGATGATTACATGGAATAGATTCAACGGCCAAAATATGTTTTCAAGCCTTACATCCCTAACTATCCTTTAACCTATTCGTGGTAGTAAGATGTGTGTCAAGTAGTAAATGTTGAGCATGGCTCTCAGGCTAAACTTCTTTGGGGAATTTACTTTCTTAGTGCTATATTGAAAATGTATAACACCAACAACTATGAATGCTAGAATATGCTCTCTCATGTAGGGTTACTATAAACACTTGTTGCGATGCAGATACACATAACTGTGGAAATAAAAGGAAGGAATAAAATGAACTTTGTATTCTGATCTGTTCCAGTCAGTTTAAACACTACCAACACCTATTTTTTTCATTTTCATCATTATATCTGAGAGGTGATTTCTGATGTAGTGTCCTCTGACCTTAGGACTTTTAACAGGGTCATGTAATGAGCTGGGTGCCAAAAAGATTTCAGCCAGTTCAGCGGCATCATATAAAGATCTGTGAACTAGTTTCTGGAGTTCAAGTACATGCAAAGCACCAATTGACTTCAACAATGACTTAAAAAGGTAAATTGAGGGGCATCATTCTGTTTTGAATGCTACTGGCTTCAGTATGTCACCCACCTGCAGAGTAAACCCTTTTGTTTGCCATGTCTTATTTAATGTAAATACCAAATACTACTCTGGTTTCAGCTTTTCCTGGTACTCTGCAGCTAAATCTGTAATTTTATGTTCTAAGCCAAGTGATTCAGGATTTATGAGTTGGTTTTTAGTAATGATCTGACAAGGGTGGAATTATAACATTGATTGTTTAAATAAAAAAGGAAAAAAAAGTCACTGTTGTGACCCTATTCTTCATGCTCTAACTCGGCCTCCTGTACTGCCTTTTCAATAGAGGAACAGAGCACATAACCGAGAGCAGAGAGCAGTGGTGCTGTCTGTAATTCCTCCCCCAGGCTCCCCCCCTTGGTATCTGGATTTCAGTCCCTGGGTTTTAAAAGGTCACCCAACAAAAAGAGAATGCCACATTATTCATTCCTCACACCCCCTCCCTCCCTATCCTGTCTCTCCTCCTGTTGGGGAAAAATGTGGAAATTAGCAGTCAATGTCTGTTTAAAAACATTTATTGTATCTAAAGTGGAACTACCGGCTCTCTGAAAATTTTCATTCACTTTGGTCTTTTTTTTTTTAATGTATGTGTATGTGTGTGAGTGCGCCCATGTGCATTAGAGGGAGATTCTTCCTAAAAAGTAACTATTATATTGAATTTGGCATGGTTCACTGGCAAAATAAGTCCTTTGGTTAAGATACTTATAGTTTCCACCCCTTTCTAGGAAAAATCTCCAGGTTTTCAGTAGCCCTGCCCAACATACAAGGCATGCAGCCAATGCCTGGTGAGACATTAGATGTGCTGGAGGAAGGTGCTGTGTCTGCTATGGGCATCCCTCATCTCACTGCAGTGGCTGGACCAAAGATAGTTTTAAACTGCATAAAATAGCAAGAAATCTGGGTTCACAGGGTGGGTTTCATAACATGACATCAGTCAAGACTGCACGTTTGCAGCTCAAGACATGGCAGGAACGTGTCTATGGAGGGGTAACGAGACCACACTGGCAGAGCAGTGGCGAATTGCCTGGGGCAGAAGGAGCTGAACTGACATGATCTGTGCATACACTGTGTGTGTGGTAGCCACAGGATGTTATGTTCGTTCTTAAATAATGTTTCAGTTAACATACTACAGTCAGAAGATATAGGAGGGAGAAAATGGTATGGTCCTGCTATTGTTTCTACTCAGTACTCTCTGGTAACAGAGCTAGCACATGCATATTACTAAGATTCAACATATCTGTAGCAGCACATCAAAACAATCTTGTTTATCTGGTCATCTTGTTCTTCAAGGTTATTAGCTAATTATTTAAGTATCTTTTAGCAACCTGTACCATTCAGTGAGCAAGGGTGCCTGTATTTTAAGATAGTTTCATTATTTCTCTGCTATATAGTCTAAGCCCTAATATGCTCACTCTGAGAGACTGTGGTTGGAGATAAATCAGGAAATGCTTTGAGAAAAAAATGTCATTTCTGCTTTCTTGTCATTGGTTCTTTATTATAATCCTTATTTGTTGCAGCTCCCTGCAGCAATTTCTTTACCAGGATTGCTTTCTGGTGAACTTTTTCCAACTTCAGCTACCACAGAAATCCCTCGTCATATCTGCATTCCTGTGTCATCTGCACCCTGTTCTCCCAGAGCTGCCAGGAGACTGAGGGATCTAAATCTTGTCTGGTTTTTGTCTGTTCCTGTTCTCCTGTCTGTACAGTGCAGGGAAATGCACAAATTGTACAGTCCTCACAAATAATGTGTGCCCAGTCCAATGCCTGTTAACTTAATGGAAAGTATTATCAGTTTTAATGGAGCTGCTCCTTATTCCACAAAGAAACACTGCAAGGCTTCACTAATGCTGATTTCAATGGCAATGAATCAATGTGCAACAGCAGATCTAAATTGTAAAGAAAACAGCTTGTTTTCTTTTTGAGGCATTGCCTCTGTCTGTCCACCAGATGCAATGTGAGCATGGCACTGGCAGTGCCTGGTGCCTGCTGTCTCCAGAAGCAAGGAGAGCTGTGTCCTAACCATGACGGACAAATAGCAGGACAAACAAAGATGTGCCAAATGGATACATCTCCAGCATTTACATCCACAGCAGTTATTGCTATTCCTTTGGAGTAAATGTGAATATTACCTGTCTTTTCAGGCTTCATAAATCCTGTAAAAATTGGTGTACAAGAGGCACACCCCAAGGAGAGATGCATTTTGTTTAGGGGTGCAATTCCACAGCACCTTTAATCCTCCCATGGTGCCATAGAAAAGGTTGCTTCAACTGCCCTCTGCCTTACCCAGGTATTCCTTTCTCTTTCTTTTTGTCATTGCTGATTTATTCAGCTGTTCAGTGAGCTGGCTGAAATTTAACTAAAACAAACAAACAAAAAAAAAACAACAACAAAAACCACAAGAGGGGTAGTTCTCTACCAGCTCAATTCTCTGTCCAGGTTCCCCAGGAAAATGAGCTTTAGCACAAGGGCAGCATCGTACAACCAAGAGGAGGGAGGGAATAGGATCACTGCTTTTCTTCTACAGCTAAGACTGATGTATGGAGACCATACCCCAGAGCAGGTGAGATAAACCCCCCCTCTGGAAACACTTTCTCTTTACTGACTGCAGAGAAAGCCCAGGCAGACTGTTTCAGCTTGAACAATTAACTTTTCAACATCTGTAATAGATCCCACATGTGAGAAAGGAGATTTCCAGGGCACCGAAGCACATATATATCACAGCTGTGTAAAGCCACTGCTTCAGACTGCATGCAACCCAGAAGCCTAAAACCACTGACCCCATTCATTTTCTTTGGAATTGTGGGGTTTGGACAAGCTAGAACCAGCAAGCTTCCTCCTGAACTCAAAATAACCTTATAATTGCATCTGCTGCTGTTGGGAGTGATGGAAGGCTAATAATACAATGTGTTCCTGTTCAGATCTAGGGAAAAGCTGGTGTGAAGGGGTAGGATTTATTAGTGTGGCAGAAAACCAGGCTGAAATAGGCCAATTATTAATATATATAGACTTTTTTCTCCTGATTCTTCCCCTTCCTACTGGACTTTATGTAAGGAGCTGGCTCAGTCTGAACCCGAGGCAAAGCTCAGCCTGCCAGAAGACCTTCAGCCTTCTAAGTCCATGGAGATGTAGAAGAGACATCACCCGAATAGCAATGATATTGCTATAAAGATTCTCCGCTTTTTCTTCTAAAGCAAATGCATACCTGCTTTTTGAAACCAGTAGAAAAATACAAAAGCATTTTAAGGGTCTTATGTGAACAAGCTGAGTCCAGGAACTTTGGTATCAGCAAAGAAAGCTCCTAGGAGATCAGAGAAATATTTGGAGTCCAGAAAATTAGGAAATGCAACTCCCTTCTCAGCATTCCCCAAATTGAACGTAGCATGGGTGCCAACATTGGGATTTAACCAGCAACTGCTGTAGCAGTCTCTTCGGTAATTAAACTTGCCAAAGACTTTGGTGATTTGAGTAAAGGGTAAGGACAGAAGAGGGAGGAGAGGCAGACAGAAATCAGATGTGCCCAAATTCAGACTATGACTGAGCTTTCTAACTGCAGCAGCTTACAGTGTGCAGTGTCTTGCAGGTAACACCCTACCTCCTGACCAAGTGTGGGTGGCTCAGCCAGAGGCTGCCCCACTGTCTGAGAAACCTGGGCGACCACCCAGGCTTCAGCATCCTGAGCATCAATCCGAGTCCATAGGCACACATCTCACCTGTGAGCCCTCACCCTGTACAGGTTCACAGGGACCAAAATCACATACAAAATACATAAAGCGAGGGAGCTACCCTTAGCTTTTTCCTTGTACTTTCCTTCTGTTGACCCCCAAATCCTTTCACTGTTGAAAGGCATCTTAAACCCTGTGCCTTATCCTGAGACAAACATTTTGCTTTATCACATTCAGGCCTCCTGAAATGCATGTAAGGTCTTTTTACGCTCTTTAGTCAAAACTGTTTTATTTTATAGAAAATGTAGTTGGTTACAATTTCAAAATTTAAAAAAAAAAAAAGAAAAAAGAAAAAAGAGGTGGGGGAAGGAATATAAGCAAACTGCTTAACCTGTTTCCCAGAAAATGGACACTTCTATAGTAATTTTAGGGGAAAAGATACAGAGAATCATGAAAGAAGGTTGGACTCTGAAACAGGCACGATTAATCTCAGGATTTGCAATTTAGTATTGATTTAGAGCTGCCTGACCTGAAAAGATCCTTATAAGGCCATGTGTTCAAGGCTGAGGCAACATAACGTATTTCTTCATAACTCAGGGTTATCCTAGGACAGTTTGAAGAAACTCAGACCAGACCTAGGCAGGGCTAGATACTCTGAGAGCAGCAAGTTAGCTCCATCCCGATGGAAGGTACTGCTGAAAATGAGATAAAGAGGAAGGGGATATGACAGAGAGGGGGCTGGGACAAGGGGTGGTAACAGTGGCTGTTTTTTAATGGGGTGTTTGTGAAGCTTAGACCCAAATTTTAGTGTTAAAGTGAGTGAACGGTTGATTTGATGAAGGGTGACAGACATCAGCCTGGACCACTTGACCTCTGTGGGAAGGCAGGTGGAAGGAAGCAGAATTGCTTTCAGGAGGTGTCAAAGCAAAGACGACTGATGTTTTTCTCTGAGAGAAACAAGGGTGATAGCTCAAAATTGGACAAACTCAGTAATCTTCTAAAATATATTGGGGTAGCATCTGAGCTCAGTGCAGAAAGCCCATCTGGAGGGATGAGATCCAGCAGAGTCATTTTTAGATGATGTTAGCAATGTTTTGGGGTGATTGGTTCCCACAGGCTGCATGGATATGAAGCACAAAACATAATAACAAACATAATTCATTATCCAGATATGCAGCCCTAATATTCCTTGACCTTACTCCATTTCAATAAGACCAAGTCCAACATAATTACATTGGCACAGCAATGGGCTTTCAGACTAACCACCCTCTTACTGCTAAATGACAGAGGCAAAAATATTCTCCGTTTTCTGTATTTTTTTCAAAAGTGCCTGTTCCAAAACCAGCACGTCAACAGGGAGTTTTTCCATGGACTTCAGCAGATGTTGGATCATAACTTCCCTGGGAATGAGAGCGCTTCAGTCATTTACCAACCACTTTCTTATGACAGATAAAGGAACTGCAAGCATCTAAATTTATAGTAAAAGTCCTCACCAGCCATAAAATGCAGATAACTGAAATGCTGCAGCAGCTCCTATAAAGTTACTGTAGCTGAAGTTGAGATTGTTGATTTGGGGTAAATAATCTCCATGTTGTCTTTAGCCATTGCAGGTTTAAAAATTATAGTTACTTTTCCTCTCTTTCTTTTGTAAACAAGAAAGCAGTTGTTCTGTAATAGGCTTTCTAACAAGTAATGAGATCAAGGTAAAATGAAAGTTAAATATTGCTCCATTCCCTTGGCACTGTTATTTGAATGTTCTCGACGTTATTAATGTCAAAATACCTTGGAGTGAAATAAAGGCAGTTTATCTGACATCAAGAGGGTGGTTTATTTTCCTTGCTTGCCTCACTTAACAGAGAATTGAACAAAGTAATGGGGAATAGAAAAGGCAGGTCCTGCTACGGGGGAAATGCTTGCAGCCCAGAAGCAGAACGAGCAGCTCAGGGCGAGGACGTGGCCCAGAGCCACCGTGCAAAGGAGGTGCCATAGGCTTGCCATAGGCTCTGTGCGCGGGGTGAGCTCCTGTCCTCAAGGGCAAAGCCAAAACCTCAGGGTAAAGGGCCCTGCTAAAGGGTTTTTCAGCCCTGAACAGGGTTTAGAACAGGGAATGGATGGTGCTGATTGTTTACCAGCTAGGTGTCACCTGTCTTCTCTCTGAGTTGTGGAGGTGGGGGAAAGAAGACAAAGTCCTAAATCCATTTATATCTAAGATGTGGCTGTGGTGGGAGATATTTTCAGGTCCATCCTGCCTGATTTAGAAATGAATCCGTGACTTCCACCTCCCCAGGCAGCTGCTCAGCAGGTTGCTAATAGCTTGGAACAAGGTTTTCTGGATCTTCCCAGGTCGAGTTGTCCCAGCAGGTGCAAGGATTAAATATTAATTGAACCAGACAGACTTGTGAGAGGAGGAAAGCAAAAGCAATGCTATCTGGAGCACCTTCGTGGGGAGAGGGAGGCTCACAGGGGTGCCCTGCCTGCAGGAGCAGACCCGGCTCCGTGTCCCCACTCCTGCAGCGAGGTGCTTGGGTGCACCCATGCCAAAACAACATCTGCAAGGGTAAGCAAAGCAAAAACGTTGCTTAGCAGCAGGAAAAAATGGTAAAATTGTGCCTGGGGAAAACTCTCAAAGGGGACGTTGGTCTGCATGGGTCCCAAGACTGCAGACAGATATTATCATGACATGCTGCTGCTCTCTGCAAGACTCTGATGCTTCTGGCCACCAGTGCCCTGTGCAGAGAAATGTTGCAGCTGTACAACTGGCAGATACTTTTGTGAAGCTGTTTCAGACTAGAAGTTAAAAAAAGAGAGGAAAAAAACAGCTTGATCTGACTGAAACCTCATAGTACTGTAAATATATACGAGCATCCAGGAGCGATCAGCAGTGGGTTAGGGAGGTATTTTTCCTCTGGAAGGCAGTGCCATTTTTGTGTAAGGAGATCTGGACAGCCCATAAAATCGTACGCTCATAACTCCAGAATAGGGAATGTTTCCCAGCTCACGGAGGACTGGATGTCAGCATCTATGCAGCAACATAAAGGCTTGGTTCTGGCAAGGTAGGCACTGGATTCACTGCCACAGGTAACTGGAGTCACTAAGGCATGCCAGTCACTTGGGTAAAAAAGACAGGCAGGACAATTAGCTCATGTTTTAGTGCTTAGATATTTGGCAATGAGTTCACACTGCTGCATCTCCAGTGCAGTATTATACACAAGCTGGATTGCAGGCTTACCTACGGGGGATAGAGCCAGATTTTTGTTATACCGTGCAACAAGGTATACCCTGATACACCTTCCAGGGTGAGGAAGAACAGATATCTGGGGGTGGTCTTGATTTTATCCAAGATTATTTTCACCTGGACTGTGGGAGAACTGCTGAAAGAAGACTTCGTCAATTGTTGGTTATACAGCAAAGTCTCACAGTTTGTCAGGGACTTATCTGAATTTCAGGAAATGAGAGCTGAGAGTAACTCAATATCAGTATTGTTGCTTTTAATATGTATTTTGACCATAAAAGAGCAAACAGAAGGACTTCCAGAAACTCACAGGCTCATAACTACAGGAGCTGCTGCCTCTGCCACAGTACTCACAGCAGAAAGGAAATTATATGCACGGAAGTTAAAATGCAATAAGAAAGTTGATTTTACTTTTGCAGAGTCTGGAGCTACAGCTGAAGAAATTTAGGGGATATTTGTTGTACCAACTGTTATTTATGATGGTTGCAAATGAATGAAATATCCTCCACATTAATCCCTTCTGGAAATACAAGGCTTTCCTATGCCTTATGTCTTTTTAAAACATAATACCAAACAGAGACCATAGAAAAATATATGGACAAACATAAATATGAAGGTGGTTTTTTTTTCCTTCGATGCATCTATGCAGCATGAGTACCTATAAATTTATATTATAACTCTACTGCCATCAAGTGATAGAAAGATTTTTAGTGAAGATATCAAAAAAAAAAAAAAAAAACTCCATGTAAGTTATAGGAGCTACAGAGCTCTTACACAGAACTGAGGCATATTTAATACTCCTCCCTGCCTCTTCCCCATGAATGGTAGCTATGGTTACCCACGGCAAGCTGAAAAACCCTTCATGAACTGCAACCTAGGAAAAGGCAAGGAGCCTAATTAAAGCACATGTCAAGATTTAATTATTGTTTGTGGGGAGCACAGATGAAGAAAATCCACGTGCATGGCCTTTCTGAACTCTTGCTTTGCACAGTGTGCCAGGAGCAATGGGAGCGAACTACTTCTTGTTACCAGCAACGATGCTGCAGCTTGGGAGCTGACTGCCAGCCATTTTCCTGCCCTTGGCTGATTGTTACTGACTCCGTGCTCAAAGATACGGGCGGTTTCATCAGAGTGGAGAAGGAAAGCCGAAGACCAGGCTGCTGGCTTTGTCCAGAGGAGGTTAAGTCTAGGGCTGTTCCCTAGACTATGGGGTCTTGATAAAACACAAGGAACAGCAGGAGCTGCATCTGGGTGGTTTCCTGGTGAGGTCCTACAGAGTCTGGGGTTTGCTCCTGAAAGAGAAACCTCTAAGGACAGCCAATCTGAGACCTGTTCCAGGTCTGTGGTGTCTGTGCTGCAATCTTTGTGCTTTCCTGGTCTGCTCTCCCCTCTGCCATTCCCAAACAGCTGCCACCTACTAGACATGGGTTCTCCAACCTCTGCTGAGTTTTCAATATCTGATAGTGACAGGAAGGGGAAAGTGCAAACTCCCAGCATACAACCTCACAGTACACATGTGGAAAAAGCTCATGGAAAGGAGTTCCCATAAGTACCAAAAAGCATCTTTGTCTTGGCAGTGTCCCTTCTCCTCCTAGACCCTGTTAATGGCAGCTCATCAGCCATTTGCTGCGCTTCTTGGTATTATAAAAACTCTGGGATGTGAGCAGGAAATACTGTGGTCAAAGGCAAAGGAGCCTGAGGGGTTAAACCAATGGTGATGCCACTGTTTTCAGAGAAGCTGTGCTAGAATGAGCTGGGACCAAGCAGTTGTTTTTGATTAGATTAATAGACCTGCTCTTCTTAAAAGCAACAGCTCAGGTCTGGCACACCTGCATGGGATCAAACGCAGTAAGGTCAGTTCTGCCTTTTATGACCTTCAGCAAGGAGGCTATGCAAGACTCAGCCTCTCAGCATCTGAAAGCCACGTTCAGTTGACAACCCCACTTTGTCCTATTTCTGGAAACCACAGGAAATGGCAAATATCTCCACTCAGTATGAATACAATACAAATCAGAGACTGCTTGAACTTGAGTGTCCCAAAACAGCCTTTTTACAGACATGACCTCAAGCTTGAATAGGACATAAAATGAGATGTATTTCTCAGGCTTTTCTGTTTAGCTGTGAACATGCTGCATGCTATTAAGAATGAGTTCAGCACAGATTACATTGTGTGGAGGGGAAGAGAGGCTATTGAGAGAGATGCAAAGAAAACCTGGGTTCAAGGTTCAGCTCCTAAATGGTCAGGATTAGGTTATTTCTTTGTAAGGTATTTTCAGTTCCTGTGGAGTGAAAGACAGAATATGAAAGCATAGAGCCTGGACAGTCAGACTGCATGCCAGAAATAAATCAGAAGAAGATCTAATGGCTCACAGTCATTTGGGTGATTAATGGCAAAAACAGCATTTGCCACCCAGCCGAATCCAGTAGACTGCTGAAGCCAAAGCAGACCTGACGAGACCAGAGATAATCACTTTGGGAGACACAAAGGGGAAAAAATGCCCTAATAAAGCAGAAAGACTAATAATGGACTCAGGATATTTGTTCAAATTGCCCTGAATTTTGTTTGGAGCACAGCATCATCCAAAGAGACATTTATGGACTAAGGCAGCCGAATATCAGGTCTGCCTGTCATGTTTCGATCAAAATAGATGGAGAAGGGAAGCAATGTGAACAAAGGATAAAAAAGAAGGATGGAGACAGCACAAGGCATCAAACAAGACTGTTATTTCACACTTTTTTTTCTATTTTTTATTTATTTTCTGTGGGCTCCTGTCACAAGGTAACAGTATGCTTCATGAGCTGGGAGATGCTATATGCCTGAGTGAAGTTGTGAGGGGGAAGAAAGATTCTAACATTTGGACCTATCCTTTATTTTTATATATGTAAGTAAACACAAACAGATACTATGAATATATAAAAATCTATGTACTTACTTGTACATATATATAATAAAACGGAGAAAGGTCTGAATGGGGAAAGATACCTTACATATATAACTCTATTTTAGATAACTTACTTTTAACAGTCAGTGACTTCCAAAAGGCCATTTCCATGCCAGCGTCGTAGCCTTTTCTTTGGAGTTCAGCAAGTTAGACAGGAGAATAAAAGTTCAATTAAAAGCCTGCTTGCCTGTGACTGATAATGGTTTTGACATTTGCAGAGTCTCCTGACAACAATGCCTGAGCAAGGTGGGAAAAAGGAAATCAAACAACGAGTTCTTAGCAGATGACAGAAAACACCCTGCACAGAGAGTCTTCAAACATCTGAGGTTTTGCTCTTGTGGCCTCAGAAACAATCCTTCCCACCACGCAAGCCTGTGCCAAATGATTTAGCATTCCAAGAAGCTGCGTTGTCCTGCCTGAATAAAACCAGCAGCTATAAGGCAGCCTACCTGGAAGGTGTTAAATAAAGAGAAATGGAGCTTTTCTTCAGCGAGTGCCCTGATACCACCATAAACAGGCAGGAGGAGAGGAAGGAAATGGCCAGCTGATTGCCAGCCTAAGATTTGCTTTTGCTCCTGCCAACGAAAGCAGCATCCTTCTGAGCCGAAGAAGACCCAAAATTAAGTTCCCATCAGGACGGACAGCAGCTCTCAGCTAAGGCACAGGGCACGCTCTCAATAAAAGGTTTCTCATCCAAAGCCCTTGACTGAGGCATCTGGGGCAGAGCATCATCTGCTCTCCTCTGCGAGGGTACCGTCGCATTTTCAGACATCGGTAAGTTTAAAAAAAGTTCAGTGGCACTGCCTGCCTGGTCTAAAGCCAGTGCTGTCTCTTTGGATCTGGCTGCCCTGTTGCTCTTGCAGATGCCTGGAGGTAAAACCTGGATATTTGCCAGAGAACATCCAAGCCCCAGCCACCAGCCTTTTAGAAATGCTCCTTTGCACAGCCATACAAAGAGCTGACATGAAATGCTCTGCTATTTTCACTGACAACTTCAGGGAGAGGAGAGAAAAGAAAGCTTAATTTTAAAATTCAGTTTAATGGATCAGAAGCAATCAGAATTACAGCCTGTTCCCTATTCAGACTCCTGAGTGAACATGAACTAATTACTCCAGCTGATAGCCTCTGAGGTAGGTACAGAGCACTACCATGTGGGAGGCTGCATGGGAAGAGTGATTAAATGACGTGCTAAAGCACAGAAAGGTGTCCTCATGCATCATGCCAGCAGTCCAGCTAGTCTCATGTGATCACAGCAGTAGGATCAAGTCCAGGTCACTTTACAGATAAGTGTAAGCACATGCACTGGGATGTGTGCTGTTCTCTGTGGATGTTCACCTTTCTTTACAACATTTAGAGGTATAACATTAGTCTGTAAAGCCCTTCTGCTCACAGAAACAGAAAAGCTCACCCTTTTCCACAACTGGGAGCTGTAGCAGAGAAGAGCCCTAAGAGCTCTGCAATAGCTGCTGGTCTCCCAACCCATATTTTAGTGGGACAGCTATCCTCACGTTGCAGTTTACACAACCAGGCAGCGGGGTTTATATTGCTTTTGAAACTTTATGATTGTTCCTGGCTTCTAACTTGATATTTCCCTTGAGTGCGATGTGGCTGATAAGCAAGGAGAGGAGACCTGCTGCTGCAACGCGTTAGAGATTTGCCGTTAGCTCAAGAGCTTCAGGCCAGTGGCTTTGGATGTGAAGATCCAGGCTTCAGATGCCCAAAACAGCGTTCATGATTATTTTGCTGTTTATAGCTCATTAATTTATTCCTCTAGGCTTGTATGGAGGGTACTTTTTCATGTTTATCATTCATATGACATCTTGCAACTTGACATAACAGAGCAGTTTGGGGATGATAAAGTAGAGCCATCAACTTGTCAGGTCTTATTTAGCAAGTGGTTGGACTTGGCATCAAGGAAACATGAGCATACCCTTATGCACACACAACACATACATGAACCCACACCTGTATCGCCCACACACCAGTGTGCTTCACCCCCTGCTCCCAAACTGTGAAAATAAGCCAAATCTCTGCTCGGCACTCAGCTGTAATTATTCAAATTACTAAGGGAGAGGAGAAAGGAGAGTTTTGATCAAAACCCCAGCTCATTCAGCTGACAGAGCCATGCTGATTTGAACTCTTCTATTTGCTTCCCAGTCTCTGTCATGCAATACAGGCTAGAACACACTTGAAGATGTAGAGAGAGAGTGAAAGTGGGAGTTCTTATGCACGTAAGTACAGTATTCCTCTGTTGTCATTAAGAAAGGTTTATTCAGGGGTATTGAGAAGAGCATCTAGTAGGATGAAGTGCTCCCCTTTGCCTTTGTGAAGAGGAGCCCTGCTTCCAACTGGCTGCTAAAAAGAATAGAAAATACTTTGAATATTTAGTAGCAACACTGTCCATGCCAGTAGGATCTTACTTTCTCTATTTTTGTTTGTTTTGTTGTTGTTGTTGTTGTTTTTTCCCAAAGCAGTCATTTTCTCCTGTAAATGATATGCATATCCACAACACTGAATATCATGGACAGGTACGTAAAGCAGTTAAACAAGGTCCACGTTGGAAAGAAAGCCTGCTCAAGCCACAGAATAAGCCACAACAAGCAACCCTGCTGTTAAGCAAGCAGAAACATGACATTAACCTGTCCATTAATTTGTACACTCTGTCCAAAACAAAGCACAGCAACTTGAGCAGAACCAAGGTGTTATATCTGTGGGTGTGCCTGTATGTGTTTATGCTTTATTTTTATTTTACTTGTCATGTACTGTTACCAAAGTAAAATCCACATCTTGGGCAACAGCAGGTGGAATTTCTATTTTAGCACATCTTTAGTTCAATAGAGAAAAGATAGCTAAAAGGAGTCCAGCCTGAAGATATCTATCAAAAAGTTTTGCAGAAGAACAATTCAAGAAGCTAACAGAAAGGGAGGGCTGATATCTTCTGGCATTCAAGCAGAGGGAAGCTGTTTTAAGAACAAGATAAGGAATCAGACCATGAGGATGGCTCCTCTGGGCCATTGCCTAGTCTCTTGTAAGTGGCTAATATGGGTATTTCAGCCCAATATAAGAGCAAGGCAGGTGGGCATGGATCCTGCCCCAGCCATGCTCTTCCAGCTCCAATAACCTTGTAGCTTTTTGGTTTTACAGAAGCCTCTTCGCACCTCAGAGCCCTCAGCAGATTCTGTCTTCATACCTTCATCCAACTATTCTTTGAACCCATCAGAAAGTTCAGTGCCCAAAACACCCAAACATCTAACAATGGTCTCCGTGGTTTAATGTATTGTCTGAAGAGCCGCTGCCTACTGCTACCACCTCATACCTCAGCTGATGTTTCATAGCATTCATGGAAGGCAGGGAGCAAAGACAAGAGGGCATCTGTAGATGGTTAGGAAGGAGGTCTGGAAAGAATAAAATCAATTAGAAGAGTAAGAGATTAATGTGGGGGTCTAGGAACACGATCAGCTCTCAAAGTTGCAGTAAATATCCAATGTAGCTTTACTGGCAATAGACAGAGATCTGATTTTATCCTGTATGCAGTGCAAGAGAACAGTTACACGTTTGATTTCCCATAGGTGTTGGAATCAGCATGAAATACTTTAATGTTTAGTGAAAAATGAAAATACAATGCTGAAGGCAAAGGGGATACACCATAAGGAGCTTTGTATAAAACTGATCAAAAGCAAGGCAAAAAGCATCCCTGGCATGTAGTGATCACAGGAATTGTTACCTCTGTGAATAGACGACACAACACGCTCCATGTGTCCAAGGGCAGAGTTCTGTGCTGCAGCAGACAGAGGGACGTGTCCCATCCCTCCCTCTCAGGCATTGCACTCAGCTCAGAGGCTGCACCGGGTGCTACCAGCACAAATGCCAAGCTGAGCAAAGGTGGAAGAGGGGCTAAAGTGGATCATGCTGGGGGCTTCTTTCATCTTTTGTACTTTATAAGCTGCAAAGCATATGACGTTACATCGTGGTGAACCTATGTTCCAAAATAATGGTCATTAAACATCCATAAATATGTCACCTTTGTGCATGTTGTTTTCCTGATTAATTTAAGTGGTTTACAGTGAAGATTTCCATGGGAGGCTTCATGGACTATTTAAGAGTTACTGTCTTGTTCACAGTTACTGTCCTCTAGTTGTATCACAGTGACACGAACTCTATTCTTGAATCCCATTTTGAAGTACAAAAAAGGATATGCATTTCAAGAGGTTTTGTGTTCCTCTGGGAACTGTATAAACAAATATGCTGACTTGTTACAGCAAATCCTATGTACCTATTAGGATGTTCATCTTGCACAAGGTAATAGCAAAACAACAGAGGGGGACAAGGGAATCTTTTGCATCTGTCCTGGGGAATTAAAAAAAAAAAAAAAAAAAAGGAAAAAAAAAAGAAAGAGGCTTAGTCTTCAACTTTATCTTGGTAGCAGAAAATTATATTCCATGGGGAACAAAAAGGATCACTTTGAGACAGCAGCCACAGGAACCACAGCTAGCTTCAAAATTCTGGGGACAAATGTGTAGATTTTCGGAAAATGACAAATGATTTATTTCTATCAGGGAAATAGCATCAGGCAGAAATAATGGGGGCAAGGCTTTGTCAGATCAGATCAGATCACTAGTCCATCAAGTTAGGACTTTGACTCCAGAAGTGAGCAGCACCTGATGTTGCAAAAGAAAAGAGAAGAAAGAAAAACATTCACCATGCATCTGGCAATGCTGAAATAACTGGGAGGAAAGCTACACACAGGTGTGCAGGCCCTGCCGTGACTGACAGCAATAGAGAACAAATTAAGAAATCCACTTTGGCTTCCGTTTTCTGTGGTGGAAATGGCAACTGAATGTTGAATACAGGGGCTGGTTCATTTGGAAAGCAGATGGGCAGTGCAGGAAGTGCTACTAGCCAGACGAGTCCCTCCTTCCTGCCTAGAGCACCATGCCAAGCTGGGGTGCTGGAAAGGGCTTCTCCAGCTTTCCAATCAGGCAGGCCTCTAAAATATTATTGATTTCCATTGTAGCACATGTGGTTGGAAAGAAACATCCACTGTGCTCAATCACAAGCTGTTGCAACTACGAACAACTACCTGTGTTTCTTGGGTTCCCCATACCAGACCCAAGTTGCTCTGTTTCATTTAGTCTCCGCTTCGATCCTCTTGTCAAACTCACGTGAAATATGGAAAGCCAGCACAAGTGTATAGCTACAGAGCTTATCTTTGAAGGACTCCAAGGATAGACAGCTCACAGACAAATCCAAGATAATCCAACAAGAAATACAATATTTGGCATGCTGTGTAAAACATCACTGTAATTTATGTAAGTGAGGCTGGAAAGGCACCCCCTAATACTCCTAACTAAACATTTCCTACAAGGCCAGACACAATCCTGACCCAGAAATGAGGGACAGAAGGCAGGAAGAGACAGAAAAAGGGCACATGGCATTGTAGCCCCTGACCCAGAACAAAACCATTGTACCAGAAAGAGCTAGTAGGGGCTATAATTATCTCATTTGTCTCTCTGCAGCTAAGCCTCCTAGCCTTGCAACATGCCAACTCTCCTCAAACATTTGTTAGAATGAAAAGCACAAATTCACTGGACAGGATTTACAAAGTTAATTAGTGGTTTTCTGCAGTTTCCTCTCCAGCTCCTATCTACGCACAGGAAAACTCAAGGAAAATAAAATAAAATAAAGTTCAGAATATTGCTTCCTGAAACCCACTATTGCAGTAAACTTCTGTGCACAACAGAAAGCTTTCTCATTGAAAACATCACTGAATCATTTTGAATGACAACCAAAATAATTTTTAAAATAAAATCTGTTTATGAATAAATGTAGAAAACTTGATATAAATTTCTGCAAATAACATTTCAAGGTTGGTTGAAGTTGCTAATGGCTAAATTTGTCCAACCTTTTAAAATTTTGCTAGAGCATCAATCACATTAGATGACCTCCTGCAGGGAGCACGCAGAAATCTCCTGTAATCCTTGTCACATCACTTTCTGCCATCGTTGGCATTAACCATTTGAGGCATTTCCACTTCCCTGCTTGGCTCCCTGCCACCTTTGCAAAATCATTTTGATACTTCATTTTGATGCATTTGTTTCCTCAGAAGTTATTTCACAGAAAAGACAATAAAATATGACAACAAACTCCACAACCTTTTAAAAGGCATTCCTCCAACTGCAGTAACTATTTCACTCTTGGGCACTTCCAGGGAAACTGGTGACCAACTGTCTTAATGCCCTGCAGTCTTGCTTCAAGCCATCAAATCTCCCAGCCAAACGTTAATTCATGCAAAAAGCCCTGGGCCTTGGCAATGCTGCTTAAATATAAACATTTATTAGTGCAGTACTTTATAGTGTCACTCACGGGATAAAACTTACAGATCACTCTTCCAGGTTCTTCACGGTGTCACAGAAAAGTTAGCTGGAAGAGATCTCTGGAGGTCTCAGCCCAATTTCATGCCCAAAACAGAACCATCAGTAACACGGATCTGCTCAGGCACGCCTTCATCTAGCTGAGCCTTGAAACCTTCCCAGCCAGATTGCACTGCCTCTCTGGGTACCTCTCCCAGGGCTGCACCACCTGCCTGGTGAGCAATGCTCTCAACACACGGCCTGAGCCTCCCAAGATGCACTCGGTACCTCTGCCCTCAAGGAGAAAGACCCCAGCTCTCTCATCTTTGCAGCTCCCCTTCACCACCACCTCATAACACATGCTCCAGCCGTGGTTGGATGGTGGCTCTTTGCTGGATCCCCTCCGTGTCCCTCTCCAGCTGTAGGTGCAGCTCCATCCTCTCCATCCTCCAGGTGCAGCTTCAGCAGCACCAGCCACAGGGGATAACAGCATCCTTTGCTTGGCTGATCTGGATTTCTGGATTGTAATTTACCCAGTGTCTCTCATTAACCCCAAGTCCTCTCCACTGGGGCTGGTTTGGGACAGTTAGCTCTCGGCTGGTTTCTCCACCCCAAGCACAGAGCTTTGAGCTTCCCCTTGCCAAACCTCATGGGGTTTCAATTAGGCTGCCTTCAAATTAATCCAGCTCCCCTAGGCAGCCACTCTGTCACTTGTCACATCAGACTCTCCCCCTAGTTTAGTATCATCCACAAATTGCTTTTTTTTATGCTGTTGGTTTCAGTAACACAGCTAGAGTAAAGAGACCATTTAAATGTCACCCCTGGTGTGTTTGCTCATGGTAGATAGTTTGTGTAAATTAGAGTCTCCTGCTCTCCTCACTGTGCTGCCTGCTGACCCAGTCCCGCAGCTGAATTAGGTCTGCCTTAATAGATTTTCCCCGAGTATTTCAATGTCACAATGAAAAGCCTAATTTCATAGCATTTCCTGAAATGAAAGCATCTCAGTACTCAGCAGTCTGAATCATCCGTGGGACTGAGATATCCTGTGAGTTTCCAGTGCTGTAAAACTGCTGCTGAGAGCAGCCATGGCTTTGTCCCATGGACGAAGCCTCCTTTTCGCCCCTGGCTAGAGGACAAAGGGTCTGGGAAATGGAGAGCTTCCCCCCTGGTTGATGAGGGAGTGGTTCGGGAGCAGCTGAGTGGGCTCAACGCACACAAATCCATGGGTCCTGATGGGATGCATCCACATGTGCTAAGGGAGCTGGCAAAGGTGATCACCGAACCACTCTCTATCAACTTTGAAAGCTCCTGGAGAACAGGTGAGGTGCCTGAAGACTGGAGGATAGCCAATGTCACTCCGGTCTTCAAGAAGGGCAGGAAGGAGGATTTGGGAAACTACAGGCCAGTCAGTCTCACCTCTGTCCCTGGAAAGGTGTTGGAGCAGCTTGTTCTGGGTGCCATCTCCAAGCAATTGGAAGACAAGAATCTTATGAGGAGTAGTCAGCATGGATTCACCAAGGGGAATTCGTGCTCGACCAACCTCATTGCCTTCTATGATGTCATCACCAGCTGGGTAGATGGGGGGAGAGCGGTGGATGTCATCTACCTTAATTTTAGCAAGGCTTTTGATACTGTCTCCCATGACATCCTGCTAACAAAGCAGAGAAAGTGTGGGATAGAGGAGTGGACAGCGAGGTGGGTTGAGAACTGGGTGACTGGCCAAGCTCAGAGGGTGGTGATCGGCGGAGCAGAGTCTGGCTGGAGGCCTGTGCCTAGCGGTGTTCCCCAGGGGTCAGTGCTGGGTCCGGTCTTGCTCAACATCTTCATCGACGACCTTGATGAGGGAATAGTGTCTGCCCTCAGAAAGTACGCTGATGACACAAAGCTGGGAGAAGTGGCTGACATGTCAGAAGGCTGTGCTGCCATTCAGCGAGACCTGGACTGGCTGGAGAGATGGGCAGGAAGAAACCGAATGTGGTTTAATAAGAGCAAGTGTAGAGTCCTGCACCTGGGAAGGAACAACCGCACGTATCAGAACAGGCTGGGGACAACCTGCTGGAGAGGAGCTCTGAGGAGAAGGACCTGGGGGTCCTGGTGGATGACAGGTTGACCATGAGCCAGCAGTGTGCCCTCGTGGCCAAGAGGGCCAATGGCATCCTGGTGTGCATTAAAAGGAGTGTGGCCAGCAGGTCAAGGGAGGTGATCCTCCCCCTCTACTCTGCCCTGGTCAGGCCTCACCTGGAGTACTGTGTCCAGTTCTGGGCTCCCCAGTACAAAAAAGACAGGGATCTCCTGGAAAGAGTGCAGTGGAAGGCCACAAAGATGATACAGGGCCTGGAGCATCTTCCCTATGAAGAAAGGCTGAGACCTGGGTCTGTTCAGCCTGGAGAAGAGAAGACTGAGAGGGGATCTCATCAATATGTATAAATACCTGAGGTGTGGGAGACAGAATGATGTAGCCAACCTCTTTTCAGTGGTTTGTGGGGACAGGACAAGGGGCAATGGCCACAAAATGGAGCCCAGGAAGTTCTGCACCAACACGCAAAAGAGCTTCTTCACGGTGAGGGTGACGGAGCACTGGAACAGGCTGCCCAGGGAGGTTGCAGGGTTCTCCTTCTCTGGAGATATTCAAGGCCCATGTGGATGCCTACCTGGGCAGCCTGCTCTGAGGAACCTGCTTTGACGGGGGGGGTTGGACCCGATGATCTTTCGAGGTCCCTTCCTCCCTTCCAACCCCTACAATTCTGTGATTCTGTGGTTTTCCCCAAGGAGGAGGAAGCTCTCTGTATACCTCTCAGTGAAAGAGTTTATTCAAAAGGGTTAACCTTTCTGGCTCTTTTGCTTGCAAACAGCAAGAGTTTCCAGGATTTTTTTCCCTTCCTCGGTGCAGGACTAGCTTTGTTTTTCACAAAGAGATGGGAACAATTCTTCTGTCTTTTCCTTCCTACCTACTATGTCTCTCTGCTGAATAAATGGTCTTCCTTCCCAACCACAGATCACTGGCTTAAACAGGCTCCTTCAATGCTCGGAACAGGAATATTACAACACTGCTCTTTGTCTTGTGAAGTCAGGTGTAACTCTTTCCTCTGCTTCTGTTCTGCCCCTTAAAATTCATCTCTAAATACCTTAAAGGAAGAGTTATTCCTAATTCAGGTCCAGCAGGGAGCATTCTCTTTTCAAAAAATAAGAAAAATCAGAAACAGGTTCAAAAAATATCACTGCTATGTTGGAAAAACCGCCAAAACGATGTGAATGATACATAAAAGATAAAACATCTAACAAAATCCTCCAGTGCTAGAGGAAACAGATCAAAGAAAAGGCGTTGGAGTCCAATTACCTGCCCACAGGATGTAGGGGCAGAATGCTGCAGGCTGGAGAGCAGCAGAACATCAATATTTTGGCCACCTGTGGCTACAAATAGGTGCTAATTGCAGGGAGCTCACTGCGGTGAGTTATTCATTTGCTTGCTTTATCTTGTCCTGCAATGGTGACTATGGGATCTCTCTGGCACCTGTGAGACCAGGTATATGGTGACAGCTCTGTTCAGAGCCATGTGCCAGGCATTTGGTGCCAAGGGAAACAGGTAAAAGTATTATTTTGTTTCTGAGCTGCACCAGAAAGCTGCTACCCTGATCTTCCTTGTCAAAAAGAAAGATGAAACCTCTCCCTGATTCAAACCAAGTTATAGAGGTTTTTTCATTTTCTCTCTCTCTCTCTTTTTTTTTTTTTTTTTTTTTTTTTTTTTATCCTCACTCCTGACCAGTGCTGTCTGTCTGGAATATCTCCCTTCTCATTGCCCTCTCTTTATTCCCCATTGCTCTAAGGACTTCAATAAAGGTTTTCCTTTCAGTAGCATCTCCCAGCTCTCTTCTGCACAGCAACAAGGAATTAAGCCCAGACAGAGAACCAGAGTAAAACCTAGCTGCATGAGTCCAAAGCAAGCCATCATTTGACCATTAACTGGAGTTTCACATTTACTTGCAGTTTCTCTGTTGCCTACTTGCATACTGAGGCAGATTGCATCTCAGGTGAACTTGAAATGTTTCTCCCTGTCCTCCTCCTCAGAAATCTAGCAGGATTTCTGTTCCAGAAGTTAATGTATTATAGGTTTGCAAACAGCACTTAAAATAATCTACTCCTCTGCCTGCCTTCCTTCAGCGTGACCGCCGTTCCTGCACACAGGCTGAGTCGAGCTCCACACAGCCGTGAACCTTCTGGTGGCATTTCATAATGTCAGTGAACAGCGAGTTTCATAATTTTTACTTTTCTTTCTAGACAAGTCCACTATTTATCCTTTTTTTTGGTCTAATCCCACAGATTAAAAATGGGGCCCGCTCAGGCAGGTGATTAGTTTTATGCCAGTCCATGTGACTCGTTGGCATGCTTGAGGTCAGACACGTGTAGAAAGTTTGGTGAATTGGGGCCATTAACCTCAGAGCTGTTTCTCTGATTTTTCCCATTTTCCTTGCCACGGATTTGACATGTATGCAGTTCTTTTCTTCATTTCATCTCTGATCATCAAACTTCTGTAAAGAAAGGTCAGTGACATTTTGTAGTGTTTCCCAGCAACGACATCTCAGACCCCATCAACCTTGCATTAAAATGCTCTTTTAGTAACAAACAGGATATTTGCCCCCTGTCTTTGAGTAAATCTAGGAGTTAACATAAAGTATTTCTACTGACATGTATAAAAATGAGCAGAGACCAAAATCTCTCACATTTCTGTCTTTGTCCTCCCTCAGCATTACTGATTGAATGTCCCCTATTTTGAGCGAAAGCTGAAATATGGATTTTCTTTTCATCATCACCACTTGCACAGCTGCATCAGTCATTAAGCTGTCCTAAAGATCTGTTACCCAGGAACTAGATGCCAGGTATATATCGTATCCTGAGGTGAGTTGTGGCAAGGCATAAATTGATCATGTGGTTCACACTTTTGAAACCCAAATGAAAGAACATCAATTGTCATCAACTCCAGGGATATAAATAGAAAAGACCAAATCAATTCTAGCCTAAATGTGTTATGGAATGAAAAGTTGAAAAGAAAAGGAAAAAAAAAAAAAAAAAGTCAAACAAACAAACCACTGGTTAGTTTGACCAGCGACAGAAAATTATACTTTTGAATGTAGAGCAGAAAATTGAGAGAAATTTCTTCAGTCAGCCAATTCATTCCCCAAACATTTGAGACAACATCAAACACATTAGGGTCCATGTTAAACTATGTTTTTACTCCTATCTTCTCTATGGAAAAGTCATTCCAGAACTACAAATATCTGCAGGTTATCAGCTTCCTTCAAACATCCAGGTAAAATTTAGCTATGGTCCATTTAAAGAAAACTGTACTTCTGCTAGGATAGCTGTTTATCTTATACATCGTCTTCTGTTCATGATGTAGTTACAGTCCTTTACATAACTGTGTCTATGTAGTCTCATTCTCCCCTAAAGTACAGTTTTCTGAGTTAAAGTAGCAGAACTGTTGATATTTCTTTTTACTAAGGCACATTTCTCCATCATTTCAAGTTTGGGTTCATCCTTCTTGAATATTTGTGAATAGGTTTGTATGTTACCATTCTAAATGAGATCTTACAGCACCATATAATTCCCAGTTTCTACTGGTAATACCTTGTGAGACACTGTCATATGCCATTTTCTTCTATCATCTTGAAGGCCCACAGCCATCCTACGATCAATGAGTACAAACAGGTCCTAATTCTTCTCTATTACTTCTGTGTGACAACTTGCAAGCCTGCAGCAGAAATTCTTGTTATTAATTCCCAAGTAAATGATACTGCACTTTGTAGAACTGGATTTCATTCAGCTGCTGTTGCTCCACTCCTTGCTGTCACCCAGTTCCTCCCCCATGTTACCTTGTCCTCCCCCTTCCTGACACTCCTCCTTGCTCAATGTCATCTGCAAGTTTCACCCACACCATCTCACCTTTTGTGCTAGGAACAGTGATTTAAAGTTAAATGCACTTGATCGAAAGATTGGTCTTTGTAGAATTCCAGTAATAACACCCCTCCTGTTGTCTGAGCCAAAGATGCTATTTCTCTTCTGTGCAGAACCTTATCTCCTATATGACTTGTGTACTAATCCCATACTTCTCTATGTGATATAAATGTTCACTGAAGTCTAGACACATTAAGAATGTTATAATATCTAAAAAATAATCTATAAAAGAAAATAAGTTATAGAACTATTATATGTACTAAATCCCTGATTTCACTTCATTCTCTTGATCTCCACTATTCTATTCCTGTGAAAAAGTTGAACTCTTTCTGACTACCACAGTCACACTAGAAAGTTTGTATACACTCAACCTCACTTTTTCCCCTTTTAAATATATAAGGTTTTGACAAGTGTATATCATTACCTTTATTAGGCTGATACCAGACCTGCAAGTCCACGTGCCAGCTTTGTCTGAATTCTGGGCTGGAAACTGATTAGTCTTCTAATTGAATTCTTTTAATCTTCTAGACATGTGCTTGCATATCTGATTAATGTTTTATATAGAAGCATAGCAAATACCATGTGTATTTAAGAAGGGGAGTGCTCTCACCATTTTCACACGCTAAATCTATAGTACAGGTCTTATTGTATGAAGTCCAGAGCAGGATTCAGTTGTCTAAATAACTGCCTCAGATGTAGGCATCTGAGATAATCTAGGGCGTTTTGGAAAGCACAGGATTGGCAGATGTGACAGAGCACCTACAGAAAACCTTGGCTCTTCTGGAACAGTTGCTGCAGGGCACCTTGGGTACCCTGAAACATCTGTGATTGTGGGAGTACCCACGTGAAACTCAGCCTCAATCTATTGATTTTACCCAGACTTGGAGAGCTGAAATGAAGACTGGAGCTTGTAACAAAGCTGTGTTAAATTAGATCAGTTTAGAAATAGGGTTGATGTTTCCTGGCAGTGAGATTAAACTGGCAAGATGGTGAGACCATGTTTATAAAGGGTTACTTTGGAGAAGTCAGGCTTCAAACTAGCTTTGCGTAATTTGACCCTATTTGACCTCTTCCAAGCTTAAAAACTGTGATCAGTTGCTTCTTGTTTAGGAAATATATAGGAATATAGGAAACAAAATGTTGCCTCTTGTTTCCTGTATTAGGGCAAGAAAATGCTAGTCTGAATACTCATGATATTAGCAGATATCAAGATTGGACTTCAGAGGTCCAGTTAGTCCATCAGCCAGAAGGAAACCTTTTGCATACTCAGATGGACAAGAATATTCACACTTTCTTTCTTTCTGATTCTGGCCAACATCACCAGCAGAACACAGATCAGAGTTCACAGCAGAGTTTCAACAGATTTATGCCTGGGAGAAAAATCTCCCCTCGCTTGTTCCATCCTGTACTTTCAGAGCTGTTGGGATGATTTATTCATTTGGATTTTGGCATTTGCTGGAGCCCTGGGACAGATAATCTGATGCTCACCTGGTCATAGCCAGCATTATGAGTTAGTTCCTTTCCATTGCAGGGGCCTCAGGTATTTGTGGTACTTCCATTTCTCGTGTTCTCAGCTGCAATTTCCCAACAGTTTGTTTGCCTGAGGAGATGAATGCTTCAGTTCAAAGTCACTGAGGAGAATCTAGGTTGGATGCAATGGCTTGCAATTCACAAGAAGTTAGATTAGATGATCTAATCACCCCGTCTGTCATCAAACTCCACAAAAACAACATAAAATGGACTTGGCTGCATGACCGTGAACAAAAAGATATACTTCTCATTCAATAATAGGTAATGATTTTGACATGGTCTCTGAACTCTGGGCTTTTCAGATGCCAGAAGCTTAACAACCTGAGAAAGTTTTAATCTCTGATTCCAGCTTTTATCTGTGGAGGTGGAAGGGAAGGAAGCATTAAGTGCAAAATTGCCAGAAAAGGGCTGCTTGAATCAGCAACTTTTAGCTCTTACACTAAGATTGTAATTGATTTCAAGTCACAGTTACACAGGGAAGAAACACCATCTCAAAACCAAACTACCACTTAACCTTGGACTTTGCATAAAGTTTGGAGAAGTGTCTCCTCCAAGTTTTTGAGTACTGGGCTCTTCAGTGGAGGAAAAATCATAAAACACAGATAACTACTTGGTTTAATGACAACTATACAGCAAGAGGAGATTATTAATTGCAGCAGATATTACAAATATCCAATTTCTACAGGACTTGTAACAATAAATGAAATGGTAACATAATTACTCTAGATTTTCCATTATTTCAATTAATTTTGCTTTCATGTTCACTGATGCTATTGTCATGCTACAGTACTATGCTTTGAACATTTTCCTGCCCTGCTCCAGGAGGTCTGCCAGGGTAATATCTCCAGCATAGAAGTCGAAACCTACTAAATTAATTGCTTCTTTCATCCTTTAATTAGAACTATGCTAATTTCCTTCTACATCATTATTATATAAAAAGCCACACCTCCAGCTCCACATTGCTCTTGTACATTGATGTGGGAGACTGAAATCAAAAGAACCCAAGAACAAGGGGTGCATCACAGTTAACAATAAAACTCTTACTAGACTTTGTCCTTGCCAACAGCGGATTTTTCTTTATGGTGTTAACCAGCACAATTTCCTGGTAATTCCACAAATTTATGTGTAATCCCTGTCCATTGGGATCTTAGACCTACAGTTAATAAACTTCAGTAGTCTTCAGTAGTGGAAAGTTCTTCCTCCACTGACCCTACATCACTCTATGCTATAAGAGATTTCTACCTAAAGACAAAAGGAAAAAAAAAAAGAAAAAAAAAAAAAAGAGGTATATGCAAGATATGACATCATATCTTCTTTCAAATAGTTAATTTCTGATATTTTGCATTATAATAAGTCCTAACAGAAGATTTTCAAAACTCAGGTTTGTTTCTGTCTGAGGATATTTTTGTCAGGTTGCCATGCAGTTTATTTTGATACTTGGTTTGGTGGTTTCTTTTCACTTGTCCTGAGGCTGAAATGGTTACTTTGTCAAGCCCACCTCTAATTTTGCAATGTGGAAGGTCAAACAGAAGAGGGTATTCAGGAGTAAAGCTGCCTGTTTACAAATTAAAGACCAAGTATAATACTTCAGGCAGATGACTTTGAGATGAAATAAAATTTAGTCTTTACTTATTTTCATATTTCTTTACAGTTGCCAGGAGAATATTTTAATAACCTCCATAGAGTTTAAAATGATGCAGGTAATTGCTTTAAGTAATTTTAGAGCTATTAAAGATAACAAACCTCTTGTGTGAAATATTCTGCTAAGCAGTGATCAGCAGAAAAGGGGTAAAGATCTTTTTAGTGCAAATTTGAGTTGTCTTTATAGGTGAGCTGAAGTGAGAACATAATTATATTATCTATAACATAAAAGGTGTGCAGATTATTCGAACTCCTACCATCTCAGTCTTGTGTTGACTCATGCAGAAAACACATCAGAATTTTAACTAGCTCCATTTCTACCATTCAGCAGCCTGTATGTGATCTCTGAATCCACCTCCAGGTCACACTGATAATGGTTAAGTTGCAATGTTATTCGTCATAGCAAATTTATAATACCTGAAACCGAGTTCCTCACAGATTACTTGGGAGAAACTCCGAGGAGCAAGTGAGTATAAATCTTGTGCACCTCACTTTCATTTCTTTTCCTGACCTTCATGATTATGGCTACAAAATCATTTCCTTCTTTTTGGCTCTGCTTCATAAAATATGTGTCAGAGAAGTTAGACTCTTAGAGAAGTTTGGGACATTGAAAAAAATAAGTCACACAAAAGCTTGAAGGTCCCAAGTGAGCCATAATATAATTCCTTTCTCTGAGACATTATGTCCTGCTAATGAGTTATGAGAATCCTTACTCCCTTGGTGTTCAGATGCTGAATAAACATGAAAAACTTGTATGTTTTTTCTACTTTTTTGGACTTCCTAAGGGATACAAATAACTTAGGCCCAGAATAATCTCACCAATTTTTAACCAGCTAAAAGTTAGACGTGTTAACTAGGCACACAGTCTCTCAGACAACCCACACCATAACTAAGTAGATGCAATGGCTTACTCTGCAGAGGTGCTGAGCTCTCCATGTTGAGACGAATGCAGCTTGTGGTCAAGAATACACTTCTACCAAGATGTTAAATGAAATGTTAGAGGACACTATTGCAGACTAATGAACTATGCACTGTCACTTCATCAGGGCTGTACAGCACCATCCAAAAACCTCACTATTTCATGCCTTCATGGTATTCTGGTTATCAGTGCCTGAGGCAGGTCTATCCCAGTACATAGCTCTGTTTTCTCACAAGCAAATCCCAGGATAAACAGATCCTGGATCTTTTGGGGGTTGGGCTTTAAATCCCGGTGGAAACTTGAATCTGCTTTTCTCCTCTTCTTTGTTTTATGTATTTGGATTCAAAATTTTCATCTCTGGCAAGTGTTGGATCTAAATCCAGAAGGGATATTCCAGTGCTACCCTGCTCCAAGGAATAACTGAAACAAGCTAGGTAACAGTTGCCAAAGTAGATTGGAAAAATGAAAGGAAAAGAAAAGAGAAAAAAGCATCAGTGTAGCTACAAAATACATCACATTGCTGTGGCTGTTACACTTCTGCCACCACCTGGGATTTGCTTTAGGTGAGCAGTTCTGGTCCAAATAGTCTACAATATTTATTTCTTGCCAAACCAGAAGGATAGAGAAAGCTTCTTCCACTTTTTTGCACTCTAAGCCATTTCTTCATGATAACACAGACCAAAACAGCATTTCAAACCCTGCTATTTCACAGCATGCAATAGGAAATCATTTCTTTTCCTCCCCTAACCTTTTTTCCTGTTTATTTTTTCACCCCTCTGGACAATGTTTCAAGGCAGAAACAGCTCTCTTCCAAACAGCCTGAAGGAAAAAGTCTCTTTCCTTCCCATTCTCCTCAACTAGCAACATCGATTTTTCAGCCATTAGCTTCTGTGAGCTGAATGTTAATGAGCCCGCACGATGTAAGTAATGATGATGGATGCTTTCCAGGTGCACTTATGGACAGCCAAGCATTCTTTCCTTCCATGGGCTGGCTGTAATAGCTCCTACCTATAGGGAGCCACCATTTGGCACTTACCCATCCATTATTGCACGATCCTTTCACAGAAACTCAATATATGGGATAACCTAATTTCACTAAATTAATTCCTAATAATTGATTTGAGGGATTTGCCTTCCTTTTATTTGTTTGTGGCATAGGAAGAACTTTATCCTTATAGTTTTCCCTTGTGACTGTATTGGGTTTACGTGGCAAGGGCTGGGTAGCAGGGGAGCTGTAGGGATGGCCTCTGTGACAAGAATCCAGCAGCTACCCCATGTCAGATCAGAGCCAGCTCCAAAAGGGACCTGCTGCTGGCCAGATCTGAGCCATGAGTGACACTGTTTGGGCCTCTGGGACAGCGGATTGAAGAAAGGGGTAAAACTCCTGTGCTACAGCAGCTGGGAGAGAGGGGTGAGAAAATGTGAGAGAAGCAGCCCTGCAGCCCCCAAGGTGAGTGCAGCAGGAGGGCAGGAGGGGCTCCAGGCACACAGCAGCAGTTCCCCTGCGGCCTGTGGAGAGGCCCCTGGCGGAGCAGGCTGTCCCCCTGCAGCCCATGGGTCCCACATGGAGCAGATCTCCACGCTGCAGCCCGTGGAGGAGCCCCCGGTGGAGCAGGTGGATGTGGCCTGGAGGAGGCTGCGGCCCATGGAGAGCCCCCGCAGGAGCAGGCCCCGGGCCGGAGCTGCAGCCCGTGGAGAGGAGCCCACGCAGGAGCAGGGGGCCTGGGGGGAGCTGCCGCCCGTGGGGGACCCGTGCTGGAGCAGTTTGCTCCTGGGGGATGGACCCCGTGGTACGGAGCCGTGTGGGAGCAGTTCCTGATGAGCTGCTGCCTGTGGGCGGCCCCCGCAGGCTGAGTTCGGGAAGGACGGCATCCCGTGGGAGGGACCCCGCGTGGAGCAGGGGCAGAGAGGGACCGTGAAGGAGCAGCGGAGGTGAAGTGTCAGGGACCGACCACAGCCCACATTCCCTTTCCCCCTGCGTTGCTCAGGGGGAGGAGGAAGAAGGGGGTGGATGGGGGAAGGTGTTTTTAGTTTGCTTTTAGTTTCTCACTGCTCTAGTCACTTATTAGTAGGTAACTAATTATATTAATCTCCCTATGCTGAGTTTGTTTTGTCCATAATGATAATGGGTGAATGATCTCCCTGTCCTTATCTCAGCCCTCGAGCCCTTTTCCATCATATTTTCTTCCCCTCTTCCTTTGAGAAGGGGGAGTGAGATAGCAGTGTGGTGGAGCTCAGCAGCCCTTCGCTGTAAAACCACCACGCTGACCTGCTCTCATTAAATTCAATAGCCAAAACACTTTTGGAGATTTTGTTTCTTTCTCTCTTTTTAGATGAAAAGCCTTATCCTTGAATACTTGCCACAGGGACGTATTCGTGACTTATGCAAGCAGCCCCTAGGAAGGTCACAGAGCTATTTGTATTGAATAAGGGAGAAAACAAGATAATTGAAATATGGTTTGCAAGATCATTCCTTCACTCCTTTCTCCAGCAAAATTCTCAGCCCTAAACAAGAGCTGTACAAGATGTGCAAGTAATGACCTATCAGCTCCTCATTTAAAATGTTTGTACCTCCGCCAAAGTAAACAGTCAGTGAATAATTCCTGGGTGCTCTTCCTCCTCTCTTTCACCTTTGAAGCTGTAGATGTGTTGCTGCAGAACAAGGCACTGGTAGATCAAGCTAAGCATCCTTCTTAAAGTATTGCTCAGTCTCATTTGAAAATTAATAAGCCTGAGCTGCAAAGCATTATCCTGGACAGCAATGAATGCCAAGTAATCTGCCCAAACTGTGTTTGACGGATTCTTCCAAATGCAGACGTGCTTTCCAAAAGAATAACTTCTCTTAGAGGAACTTAAGACAAGCTGTTCCCATCACAGGTGTTTTCCAGGCAGAGATCTGAGTGACAGCTGAGACATAATCCATAAATGTTCTCCAGAAATAAAACAAAGGACTTGTTAAAGAAATTTGATCCTGAACAGAGAAGCAACAATGTCTGTGACAAGGACTCTGAGTTGGCCAGAGATTTGTGATGTGCCTAGACCGTCTGCATATGTTCTCCTTGAAGAGATCAAAAAGGCTTTTCAACCCAAAGGCTGTGTTTTAATAGCATATAAGACAGAAGACTTAACTTTTGTAATAGAGAAAATCCAAAGAGACTAAACCAATCAGTACTGAAATAGTGAGATGCAATACTTCCTACTGTGCCTCTGCCCAGTGCATCCTGCTGGGACTGTTGGGGCTGCAGGCAGATGACAAGGCTCTGGCTGAGCTCTAGCAAAGTGAACTGGAAAACTGAGAGGTGTGACATAAGAAAGGGCTGAAAGTAACAAATAGCAATGCAAAAAAAAAAAACAATAAAGTTACAGATAGTGCAGTGTGAGGCATGGGTAAGGTACACAGGTAGCTGGACAGGAGCACCAGGGACAATGTGGGAAGCTGAGACTAGCCAGGCCAGCAATAGCTGGGGGACAATATCAGCAATACTGTGTAAAGCTGAGATTGCCTAGGCAACCATATCAGAAATAGCAAATCTGCATGTGGACATTGCATCGGTCACAGTTTTGCTTAAAAAAAAAAAAAAAAAAAAAAAAATAATTAAAAAAAAAGGTAATTAGGTATGAGTTACTTGGGAAGGAATGAGGGTGAAGGGGGAATAAGCAGGGGAAAGGGAGAGCAGATCATGCTGTCAGGGTTGTTTGTGGGCCCCACAAGAAACCCTGTGCCTGATCACTGCAGTTTGGGGCACAACAGTAACTTTACTGCTTTCATAACACCTATAGTTAGGGGAACCTGGGGTGTCTAACCCAGCACTGGTTGGAGCCTCAAGAGCTCTCTTCCTAGCAGCGATGGCCGGATGGTGCCACCACCACCCCCTCCTGCCACTTCAATGGGCAACAGAGAATTCAAATTTATTTTGCATAACTACATCAGATGGCAATCTACAGAACTGAAATGTTTTGACTACTCTTTTTTTTTTTTTCCATCTTGTCTCAGCTTGCCACAACTGTCCATTCTCCTCTTCCCAAAAGGACAAAATCCTTGAGGAAACCTCCTGACACAGAGTATATTTGAAATTCACTGCCACCTCCTCATGGAAATCAGGCTTTTGAGAGCAGTTGACAGCTTTTGCTAGGTCTTAACCACCATGGGAAGATCTGGTGAAGGAAGCCAAGGCAGGAACTGCAACTTCAGAGATCACCAGTGTCCCACCTCTGCACACCAGGCACACACTCTCACTGTCATAGAAACAATATTCTCAAAGTATCTAAACCAATTTAAATAACAGGTTTCTGTTCTCTTAGTTCATTTTGGACTGAAACAGGGTTAGGGGAAATAGAGGTAACTGTCTCAGCTACCAAAGCTGTGTCCAGAAATAGATGCACAACCCCATGCTCAAACAACCACAAGCAGCTGCTTTGTTGCTCCATCCCCACTAAGCTGACACCCATGAGGTGGTTGCAATGACCACCCCAATCCCACATCTGCCCCAGCAGAGAATGCAAACAGATTAGATTAAACCGTGGTGATTTATGGATGCATTATTCCAAGTGAAACTGCAAGAAGGTTCATTCCAGGCAAAATCCATGTACCTGGAAAGTTGATGTCCCATAGACTCATAGGAGATTTGGTTCTGTTTCCAAGATATTAGACCATTTCAATTTCTCTTATCTGGATTTTCTGGGACAGATACTCACACCATTTATATATAGAAATAGGCAAAAACACTGATCATTTGGAAAAAGCTAATTCTGAATACAAAGCTATTTCCAAATATCTTCACACACAAATGAGCTGTGCTCCAGTACATTGCATTTTATTCAATGCAGATACAGTATTTTCCCCACACTTTTGTCCTTGATACAATTCTTGCTTTCTATTAATGAGGACAGCCTCAAGCAAACCAAAGCCAGCAGCACTTACAGATTTATGCCAGCCATAATTTGCCTTATTAAAGGCATCTTAAGGCAATTCTGTTGCCATTTTGTGTTTCCTCCTGCCTCTGTAAGTTGACTTTATATAGGGAAAAAAAGCAGTAGTAGGGTAGAGAACCCATCCTACACAAATGGCTCATGTTTCCAAGTTACTTTTTTTTCCTTTTCCTTTTTTTTTTTTTCATTTTCAACCGAAAAGGAATAGCCAGAATGGTACAGCCCTATAAACAGTGGAAAATAACTCTAAGCTAATAGTTACATGAAAGCACTGGTAATTGCCCTCTACTTGCTCTGGATATAAGACATGGAAACAATAAGGTCTAGAGATAAGATTGTAAGTATCAACAATTTTTCTTTCTATCCTCTAAGGTTTTACTTTGGACCTGACAGTCATCATTGACTTATGTGCCACTTGAGCAGGCATTCTAGTGTCATTTGCAGGGACATGTGGCTTGATGGGCCTTTTATGAACAATTACACAATGGTGTAATTTACAGCATTAGCCTGGCATACTCAGCATGTAGCAGGATATACACAGCAGTAAGGCACAGCACAGAGTGAAGGAAATCAGAAAAATACAACACTGCCTGCGCAGATTCCCTATAAGTTAGTGGCTGAGAAGCTGGGCATGCAAACCACATGAGATCTGCTCTGACAGCTGAGGGAGGCTATCCTCACCTTAGAAACTCATTTTAATGCTGATAGCCAAATTAACACTGGACGCATTTTCTTCGGAAAGCAGAACTTCAGCATTTATGAAACTACATTAAGTTTATCGACATTTAAGTTCTTTAACTCTGTCCATTAAATCTTTTAACCAAAAGCCATAATGAAGATGGCTGTCATTATTATTATTTGTCATCACAGTAGCAGCATTTTGCAAGCACCCAGGAGCCCAGTCAATTGTACTGCGATGTTTAGCCCTAACTTGTATTGATCCTTCAGCTCCAAGTCTCAAATCAAAAGCCATTTCTGAGATTTTTAGCTTGTGTGACTCAAAGGCGGAAAAGAGCTGTGGGCTGTGTTAGAGTCACTCTTCTGCAGGGATGCATCACCTCAGCAGCAGTGATGGGTAGTTTTACATTTATAGTTCAAGGACTGACTTGAGACATCTTCCAGAGCTCACTCTGTCAGTCACGTCAGAGGCTCCACTTCTCTTAACAAATTCCATCTGAAAAGCGACTGAAGCCAACAAAAGTTCTCACAATGATGCCTGCTGTTCACAAGGTCCAGGCTCAATGTGATGAAGAGAGAAGACCTGGCCAGCCCAGGGGCCAGCTGATCCATCCCCTTCTGGTGCACCAGGGCTCAAGCCGCATGGCTACACACCACACTTCTCCATGACCATGGGGCAGAGCAGCTCCAACTCCCTCTGCCAGAAAGGGTACATTGAGTTTGATTTCCTGGGCTGCTGGGATGCTCTGTAGGACACCACTACTAGATAAAAAACAAAGCTGATGTGAGGAGCAGGGACAGCAAGCCACATCTATGTCACCATTCACTGAGCCCACGTCGTTTGCCCTCTCCTTGTGGTCCATGTGTTGGACCCTTGGCCACACGGTGATCCAGCAGTGCTCTACAATAGCATGCAGCTCTGGGAGCTTGGGAAGCAAAACGAAGCAAGTTTAATGCCCTGAGGCTGAAGAGAAGATCACTACATACCGATTTACAGCTTCTGGACCAAAGACTCTTATTAGAGTCCTATGCAGTAGGAAGACATCAATGTAACCTACTGATTTTTAAAGACAAAAAAGGCCAGTTTTCCATGCTAAAAAAAAAATAAACACCTGTATGGAAGGTGTGATTTTGTCCAGCAAATCTGCCTTCAAACAGACAGCTCACCAACACCCATAGAAAGACATCAAAGTCAAGGAAGTACATACAGGTCAGACCAGGCTCTGACATTTCCCATTACCTATCAGCCTGATGGGTGGTTATGAATATCATTATATCATTTCCAAATACATCATTTTTCCAATTTGCTATACACAGAAAGTAGGTACCAAGCTTAGTCTTCTGAGCTCCACTCTTCCTTCTCTGTCCCAAACTGCTGCCCAGCCATAGCCATGTCATATTATGTGGTATTAGATCGCATTGACTTCCTAATGTACGTTTCTCCCAGTGAAAACTCTGTATCAGAAGTGGATGAAGTATTGTGTAAATATTCCTCAGTTTTATCAACACTAATCTTAAAGACAAACATCTGCTTGCACATTACTGCTTTTCAGTGATGTTGTCCATTCACAAATGAGGAAACAGATGCAGAACCATGAAACCATTTGCCCGAGGCTATAAAGGAGCATTACAGGATCTGAGTTTCCTTGCTCCTAGTCCCATACTTAAACTAGTAGATCACAGACAACAGTTAGGGAGCATTAAGTACCCCACCACCACCAAAAAGAGAAGCTGAGGTTGATATTCTTACTATGTGATCCTTTTTGCTACAAATGGGCCAATGTAGATGGAATAGCCTCAGGTTTAGCTGCTTTGAAAACTGTAACAAACTAAGTACATGATCAAAAAGAAAGTGAGAAAGAGAGAAAGCCTGTTGTCACACACAGGAAAAATAATCCATGTTCTTTTTTGTAACAGACTTGACAGGCCTGTAATAAGAAATATTTCATTAGTGCAGTAAAGCTCATTGTCAGCAAATGTTGTAGAGTAAAATAAATGGGAATTAAAATTAATTCTTCATTAAGTTTTGATGAAGACTCTGTCCTTGAGCTGTAAATCCGGGGCAGTTCTGTTCTGGAGAACCATTATTAACCTGTGGGCCCTCCTGGTTCTCTGGGAGATGTACATGATGTACTGCTGATGGAATATGTGCTTATGCATCCTACTGTTACCATGCTCATCTCCATGGGAACCATCTGCATCACAGACTGTCTTGGTGGGTTTCTCATGCCACTCTGCTGAAATCACTGAGACCTGTGTGTGTGAGCCAGAGTTTAATTTCTTCTACCTCTTCCCAGAACACTTATCTTCAAGGATGGGCTTGAATATGCCCAGCACAACCAAGAGGGGTGGCAGCAAGAATAGCTATGCCCAAGTACTCAGTATCTTGTGCCTAACATTAGCTCTAAATTTTCATCTCACTAGCCTTAGCCATCTAAAGATTGACACCATGTCAAAGGTGATCATCTCAGCTCCTCATTGTCAATAAAAGATGAACTTCATACTCCGTAAAACGTAGGTATATTTGTAAGGTATCTCCTATTGTTTTGGGGAGATACTTGGCCTTCTTTATCAAGTAGAAAGAAACCTGAGACTGGAGGCATAGCTATTGAATATCCGAAGTTAGGTGAGTTGTACCCCACCCTAAGATCTGACTATAGGTTCTTCAGTAAGAATGGAATTCCTCTCTCCTAACTTCTAGTAGGCATCCATGTATTTCCAGGCAGAAAGATCTAGTAAAGCCACTGCACAAAGGAATGAAATTCTGATCACTCTTCTTCAAGAGGGCAATGCCAAAATGGAAAAGTGAGAGAAAACCATTCTGAGGACAAGATGAGGAAGGATGATCCTTCTTCTGAAATGGGACTTGCCCATCCTGGCAAAGGGAGTGCTGAGGAGATCTAATTTCTCTTGGTTTTTACAGAGAGACAGAGAAAAGTGCTCTGAAGCTGAAGGAAAACACTGACAAAAAGAAAAATTAGTGTAAAATTGACCATTAATATATTTAAGCTGGTGATTAGAAACAAGTTCCATTAAATCAACTCTCCGATGGGGCTGAAAAGAAGAGAGAAAAACTGACTCAAAGATAGAGCTTGGCACTGTGAAGAGGAGGATGTGAGGTGCTGCTTTTGATTACAGGCAGCTCAATGTGCTGACCCACGAGACCCCTTTCAACCTCACGCTACTGTGTTCTCCAATGCTGTCATTGCCTTCATCATTACAAGTGGAAATTGAGGGCACTCAGCACTGACTGGTCCTAGATCCCTGTGCAGCAAAGAGCTCTAAGGCTCAGATTTGCTTTTTATCAGTTGCTGAAAGTATTGGCTCAACAGAATCAGAAAAAAAAAAAAAAAAAAAAAAAAAAGCCAGCTGGGCACAGCATTCCCTAGCCCTGTTCATTTCTTCAGAAATAATTTCTCAGAAAACATGTTTCCATTTTACAATAGACTCCCAGGAAAGTCCTGGATTAGCCATTTTATTTTTTTCACCTGCTAGTGCAAACACGTTTTAGCCGATAATGACTCCGGCTGCAGTGGCTCCCTTTGGAAGGATTACGATGACAGCAAAAGAGGCTGATGAAAACTGTGACAATTCCCTCTTCCCCCAGCTGATTCAGAGTGGCAAACGCTAACGTTAAAATGTACAAATGGCTCTGCATGCAATTTTAATATGATTATCATATGAGAAAAAGAAAGACCATCTGTGGAAGCTAGAAAATCTTAATGGGAGATTTAATTGACTTCATTTATCTAAGGGGAGATACATGTGTCTCAGGACCTCCAAACCAGCTAGGTAGCCTCCTCTGCTCTGCTAGAATTAGTGCTTTGCTCGATGGAGGGTGCAATATACCTGAGAGACCATAGCTCTGTCATGTCCCACTCCAAACAGGAAAAAGCAAGGTTATAAATCACCTTTATCACCAAGACAACGATTAAGGACGGAATGTAGCGTTTTATCACAAGAAATGAATGAGTGACTGCTGCAGGCCCCAAAGGCCACAGACCATAAAACAAATAACTGTGATTAAGCAGATCAAAAGTCTTTAACTTATCTAGGGCCATAAGGACTAAATTAAACACCAAACCATTTAGGAAATGGCTTTCATAACATTTCTTGTTATGAGCATATTGGCGGGTGTTCAGGAAGTTCATTAAGAAACTGTAGCAACAAATCCACTTTATTGACTCAAAAAGAGCAGGTTGCTTTGAATTTAGCACATCAGAGGAAAAGTCAGCAGCAGAGAGAGACATGGTTTTATCAGAGCATAATCCATCCAGGCACAGTCTGGTTGCCTAGAAGTCATTCTATGCCCCATCTACATGGTTGCCCTAGCATTGCTTACTTTTTCTGGCTTCCTATTCATTATGACTGCTTATAAGGAGATCATCAGCCATCAGCAGAAATCGGAAAGGATTTTCTGATTAAACAGTGTTTCTCAATGTCAGTTCATCCAAACTCAAGATATATCTGTAGAAAGGGAATGGAGATAATTTCCAAGTTGGTTTTTTTTCCCTGAGATTTTGAAAATAACATACAAATTTCCTAATTTGAAATAGTATTTTCTTCAACAACCTTTGTTCCTCCAAGTTACCAAAGATTACGAAGAGAATGATTGAAATTTAAGATTCTTTCTCCCAAAGAGACCAAAATAAAACTTTTGTACTGAAAAATCTCGACCTCCTTCCCTCTAAAACTAACCTTCACTATAACAACTCCCCAGCTAGACCCAGCTAAGCCACTTATGATGTGAAAGGCACAAACCTCTCCCCTAGCTGCTTGCAGTTGAAATCACTGTGGTCCAAACCACACCAAACGTGGAGAAGCGCGTCTGGCCCTCTGTTCATCCCTGTATTGCATTTTAGGTACCAACAGATGGAGCTTGCTGGCTTTGTACAGGAGTTTATGGCCTGGATAAATGGAGGTACAATTAACAGCAGGCACCTTCAGTAGGAGACACAGTTGATGAGTGGTTAGTCCAGAATGGTCAGTGCATGCTGAAAGCAAAGGTAACCAACTGGAAAGCTCAGTAACAGCTATCTGTGACTGTCACTGGCACACCCCGGTGATATTTCTCATGTAGACTGAGCAGATTGCAATGGTGCCCTTCTCCTTATTTATCTGACCATCTTTCAAGCCAGGAGATGACAAAGCTGGACTGAAAATTATGGCCATGCCTCGTTTTCCCCAAGAAAGCTGGGCCATGAAAGATAGTGCCGAGCTCTGCAAAGATCCATCTGCATGTTGCGCGTTGACAGAAAGGGACATCTAAGACAGCCTCTCTGAAAGTTATTGCCTGGGGGAAGAGTTCATTGACCTCATTCATCTAAAAGCAGACACAAGAAAGACCATCCTGTCTACGGACATCTCCCAGGGTGAGATTTAGTGTGACAACAATCAAAGGGAGAAAGCAGGTGATGAGGGGCTGGTATTCTCCCCAGCATCCTTCAGTCCTGGGTGCTCTTGCCTATATTATATTCCCTTTCATGTCTTTGACTTCCCTGAGGGATTTAAAAAAAAAAAAAAAATCAAAAGTAGGAATTCTCACATTTAAGATTATCTGTAAATATTAATGTGCAAATATGCATGTATTATCTCAAACAGCACAGCTGTTCAGCACCACGTACCAAATTTCATTCTCGAGTTGTAAGAAAGGCAGAGAAGCTTTGTAATTACTGATGAGCTGCTTAGAGCTCTCCTTTCCAGAGCCATTGAGATGACAAGGTGAGACATCCTCTGCCAAGATTATTACAATTTATCCTGAGCCGTGAAAGGTATATAGGTGACATAGCGGCACAAAGGAGGCATAGTATTAAATACCTCTTTAATTCTTCAACCACAATTGAAAAAGCAAGACCAGGTTGGGAACTTGCAGATTTTCTCTGTGGTGCCAGGCGAAGTCATCTCAGTAAACTTAAGGTGGGAAGAGGAGGGTGCACGGATAACCCCCTGTATTTGACCCAGATGACATCCAGCTACCAATGTTTTCTGATGCCCACAACTGACCTTTTTAAAGCCAGATTTACTCTGAGCAGCAGCCACAGTTTGGGATGAGTCCCACAGCCTGGTGCCTGGGGACACAGGCAGGGGACCCCCTGGGCAGGCTGTGGCAGCCCTTCCAAGGAAATACGAGTAGCAGTAGAGGAGAAGAAGGGGGCACACTCAGCTCTCTCCCTGCTATGAAGGAGACACAGCTGAGAGGCACAAGAAGCAGGACCCTGGAAACCCTCGGTCTGAGAGCATACAGTCCTTGTGGAAACCTGGAAGCCAAACTTCAGGCACAGCATCTCACCTCTGCGCAGTGAAGTTTTGAGCATTTAATCTCAGAATCTCAGACAACCCTTTTTCTGCACCCAAACAAACATCGCCGTTAAATCATCTTTAAACAATGCGGCAGCTAATGCTTGCAGACAGCAAAGCCTGCCACACACGGATTGCAGCAGGGAGGGGCCGGCCCTGCTTTCAATTTAAATGCTTGCTATCAATCTGTTTTTCCAAACACCGCTCACAAAAATAGCTTGTGCTACCCTGACGGAAGGTTTTTCTCTGTGATACACTTCCCTCTGCTGCTCATACACGCTAATTACAATGCAGTGACAATATTCCTGTGCTTCTGAGCACCCAAAGGAGAGACCTGGCTGGTATTTGGTGTTAATCCTGGCATTACATTCAGAGGGTGAGCTTTATTAATTACTGCGACCTAAAAGAAGCTGCGGCTTGTCTACTTTTGATAACTGGATTTATTTAAAAGGCATGCTTGGATCCTATCTGAACTTTGAGATTTTTTCCTACATCTGCATTAAACCAGATTTTGTTCTGCACAGAAATTAAGGCCAAAGACTTCCCGCAGCAGGGCTTTACTGGAGTTGTACATGCTGCTTGTGGCTCCGTTAGCAATACTTGCAAAAAGCATTTCCAAAGCAATCATTCAGTCACAGCACCATTCTAGCTGCAGTACAGCAGCTGAAGCTCATCACATCCACTGCAAAAACAGAAGCTTTATGCCAGCAGAGAGTGAAGTGATGTTAAAGAGCATTGCTAGGTGGCAGTTCTCAATCACACCCTCATAGATTTATTTGATTTAATTTGTCCAAGAGAAGGCACAGAGACTCGTTTATCCCAGGTCCCTTCCTGTCCCCTCTCCGCACCCTGCACAGTTCAGGCAGGGTGGAAGCACCCATGCACCAGGGAGAGGGCAAAAAAAAGAGAAAGATGGGCTCACTGCCTCTCTGCTCCTCCTTAGGGATGAAGGAGAGCTCTCTCCAGGAACCATCCTCAAGTTCCAGCAAAGTATTCCAGCAGGAAGATAACTCCTGCTGGACTGGAGAGGCATGCCAGGTGAGAGGCATATTTCTCTTCTCCAACAGTCCTCAAGTTTCCCCAGAAGTGCAGAAGAGCTGCTCCAGAACAAGGAGCAGTGCTGAACGGGTGTGTGTGTTTTTTGTGGGGGGTGTTCAGCTCAGCACATTATCTATGGAGAGATATCATCTCTCCAACTGCAATTCCTCCTGGCTATTGCAGCCACCCTTATTTAAACCTTTTTTTTTTTTTTTTTTTTTGCAGAGTTTCAGTGACATGTAATTAACTTTATGCTCTGGGCAAAGTCCCGCAAAAGCAAAAGTGCTTTAAATGCACAGGCAATGGAAATTTACCCTGTTTGCAAGGCCGGATACATGCATAAATTGGCCGATTCAGGATCACATTCAGTTGCTCTTATTCTTTATTTACCCTGCTCAGAGGAATTTGAGATATTTCCTTCAGAAATTCTTGCATTAGCTGCAATCAGCTATTATTCCATCCAACTGTTTTATTCTAATCTCTGCATAACAGCCCGGCACCTTGTATATGTGAATACAAATAGCAAAGTCCCTGGTGAACTCTGAGTGTCTGTCATGTATTCCTGGGGGAAATCACAGTCTTCTTAGTACAATGTTGATGGTTTTATGAGGCTTTTTTTTCTTTATGTTGCACGAGATAGGAAATATTGCAAGGTGGTGTCTAATTGGGTTATGGTGTCATTCTTATGTATAATTATCTCTTCCTCTTACAAGAAGAGATTGCTTAATGCATGCAAAAAACAAGCAAAAATATTTCTTTTGATTAGCCAGTAGACTTAAAACAATAAACTGATCACAAATGATGAGGTACAAGAGGATGATGAGATCAAGTAGATCTCAGCTCTAAACCTTCACTGAAGGCACCTGACCACCACTGAGGAATAGCATCACGTAGAGGAAATGGCAATTCAGGGATCCTACAGAAAAGCAGTGGGAAGGACTTCCCTGAGCCCATCCTTCAGAGAGAACCCAGGCCGGCCAAAATCAGATCAGCTTCCTTACATTCTTCTAAATATTTTTGGTCCTAGACATAGTGGAGGCCAGGTGCTGTGAACATGAACTGAAGGAAGATGATCCATGCCTAGCCCTTGCAGGGAAGGCACACAATGTTTGCCATGGCAAGGATAAACAGTATTCAGCCTACAACTAAAATGGCTTGGGAAAAGGTTTCAAATGTACAAACCATTTCAGCAGCAGCAGAAATTGGTGCAAGATCAGGGTGGTTTGCAGCACTTGGGCAGTATGCCTTAATGTGGATTCACCCAGGGATACTCAAAGAAGTCCTCATATTGCTGTTTTGTTGTTGTTGTTGTTGATTTGCTTTTTTTTTTCTTTTGGGGGAAAACTACAAATAAGTTCCAATCCCTAATTGGACACTTCTTATACCTCTGGTTACTGTTTCTAGTCAACTTTTTGTATAAAATGTAATGGGAATACGCATGCACACAACTAGCTAGCTAGCAAGATTTGTTTCCTTAGGAAATCAAGCTAAAAATTAAATTAACAAACCCAACAGTGTCAAACTACCTTGAAACTTCAGTTACTTATTAGCTTTGCCTTTGCAGGTGTTGAAGACAATAAAATTCCCATCATTGAAGCCCTAGTCAGACATTGAAAAGCAGCCAAGCTCCTAAAGCTGGGACGCTGGAAATAATCTGTTTCCCTGCCAAAGCCAGAAGAAAGTTAACAAGCAATTTAAGTTTCAAGGCAAGCCGTTTTCACGTGTGTTGTTCATTTATTTGTCTTTGCTAGATAGGTTTTTGCTTCCTTTCGGTCCTTAACTTTTAACTGTGCAAGGCTGGCAGGGAGGAGAATGATGTGCTGGGGGGAGGATTTGGAAGGAGACTCAGACAACATAAAAGCAGTTGTTTTAGAGGCAGAGACAGAGGGGCTGGATCAGGTCAGCACTGCTAGATCACAACAGCTAGATACGTGTAGAGGACTGAGATGCTACTATAAAGAAAGTCATCAGCCCACCTAACCCAGGGACAAGCCACAACATAAATCAGACTGTTCAGATTCACGGGTGTTGTTGTATTGATTGTGTCTCGTGGTTGCACTAACTGGAAAGAAATTCAGATTTAGCTGCACCAGCTCTGTCATTCTCAGCTATCCAAGCTACAGGCTCCTGCAGCAGAAAATCCATCTGCAAAGGGAAGAAAAACAAGATGCAAGCTCTCAGCAGACTGCCCTGCAAAGTGGCAGTGAATAAGCCAACGATCGCAATGGTTGTCTCTCCAATCATTTTCTAAGGAAAAAATCAAACTATTGCAACTGCTTGCCCCAGTGAGAGCCCTAGATGGGTGATAACCCTTCCCAACCTTCCTACTCTCCACAAAACCCTGTAACTTAGCCCCAGACTGATTACTCAAGTCTCTATAACTTCCTGTAATTCAGGTGCTGCTGCTATTCCTTATGGGCAGGCTGCAAGTCACCACTCATTTTGTGACTCAGCCATCAGAGCAGACTTGAAGAAGGGCCTACAGCTGCCTTTTTGGTGTTAAATCCACCCCCAACAAAGCTCTCTGAAGCAAACTACAACTTACAGTGATTAAAGGTATCATCAAGGATTCATTTTTTTCCAGCTATTGATAGAATTTCAATTGGAGGAATTAATTCCAGAGGCGTATGTCTATTTACTTCCCACTGCTTCCTCCCAACATTGGTTTTGGACTTTCTTGGATATCAAAACTTAGGGGATTATTTCCTTCCCACAATGGCAGAGCATAGCTCAGGTCTGAGGCACACAGCCTATACGAAGAGCAGGGCTAGGAGCCAGGAAACACTAAGGAGAGGCTCTCAGTGCCACCAAGTCCCAGCACACAGGGTGAGGACTCTAAAAATCTTCAGAGAAAACCTCAGAAGGAGGATGAAGAGTAATCTGAAGAACAGGCCAAAAGGAAAGGTCCAGGTGGCTCTGGTGTGGCCACAAAAGGAGAGCACTTTGCAGATCAGCTGTGGTTTGTTGGATGTTGTTTCATCAAAGTGCTGGAATTTCCTACAAGGTCCCCTTCCTAGTCAAGCCCACATCCTTGTCTTTTCTTCAGCTGCTGCCTCTTCTAATTTCTTCTTTTGGTTCCCATGCAAAACCCTGTAAACTCTTTGGCCAGACTGCAGCTTGGCCAGGCAGGGAGCAAAGTGCTGATTCTGGAGTCAGGGCAGCTGCCAGAACGACATTCAGGAGCAAAAACCACCTCATCTTTTGGAAGAAGAACAAATGGGAAAGGAGCATCAAAGGGGCCAGCACTGCCAAGGTCATGCAGAGTTGGAGGGAGGGGGTCTTTATGTGTCTCTGGTGTCTGATGGGCTAGAGGAACAAGCTGCCATTGAGCCCTTTTGCAGGGCAGGGGATGGCTGTGAATGAAAGGTATTGACTCAGGTAACCATCTGTGGTGGTTTAAGGAGGTCTCTTGCCACAGCTCTCTGTTCCTTTGCCAGAGGGATGAGGTGGGCAGACGGAGGCAACAACATTTTGGATCATCTGCTTGAAGACACAGAGCTCACTTCCTGGAGTCCCACAGTTCCGTTTTGCACCTAAGCCTCTCACTCTGTCATCAGGCCAAGTAACAACGGAAAGGCCACCTGATTTTTGCAGCTCAGTTGCCATCCGTAGCAATTTACCACTCTGGGGTTGTAGTTTTCCCAGAGAAGTAATTCCATCTGGATTCTGAAGGATGTACAGTTCTTTCTATCTGTAATCTATGAACATGTCACTGTGCTTTAGTATTAGCATATATCTTTGCCACATTTCTAATGAATATTGGGGGAAGGGGGTTATGCAGTTCAGGATCACAGACCCATTTAACTGCAGAACCACCAGTCAGATTTTTTTTTTCATAATCGCAAGATTTTTCCCAATCCAAAAACCTCCTTATAATCCTTTAATTGGTATCTACACATCAAACACCATCATACCGAAAACCAGCAGTACAGCACTAGACAACCACGTCCTCACTGGTCCTTCTACAAAGCATCTCCCCGTCTCAAAGAGCACCTTGGAGAAATAATCCCTGGCATGTTGTGTCATGTAGCAAGAAGCAGTTGGTCTGCAACACCCGATGGCAGGGAAAGGCGACCGCAGTGAGAGTTTCAGCTGTTCCTTGGAGTGGTTCTTTGGTTTCGGTTAAGTTCCCTTTTGAGCATGAAGCCTTATGCACACCACTGACCAGAAGCAAACAGCTTTCCAAGTTTTCAGGAACAACCTGCAGTTCACAGACCTGAATTCGGGTCCTGCTGCAATACACACATTGCTGTGTACATCTACAGCAAAACTAACTGTGTTTGGGAGAAAAAAATACATAAATTTGTCATGCTGAGTGTCTAACTCAACATCCTTATCCACACCAATTAACTTTTTTGTTCTTTCTTTACTGCATTGCTCCAGTGACTTTAGAAGACAACTTAGATTTCAAGGGACTACCATAATCTCACCCACAAGGAACAGAGTTGATGATGGCTCAAATTATTTGCTCTGGTGGTAACTACAAAGTTGTCACAGCTACAATACACTCTGTGGATGCTAGGCTTTAAGCATTGACTTTGCAGGCTCATATATGTTTTTGTTACAGATTTTCTATGCATTAAATTAGGCCTTGGAATTACTTAAAAGTACTTAGACCTCAAAGTTAAATCACTAGAGAGACTGAAAAGTACCTGAGCATTGATAATTAGCAGGAAATTTGAAAATCCCCTTGTAGTCAAAGTCTACAGGAGCTACCTGTAGTTGGCATAGTCCACATATAGGAATCACAAACTTGAAGCTTTACACTTTGATACAACAGCTTCTGCTATCATTCTTTTTTGTGCTGAGTAACTACCACACAAGCCATCCTGCCCTAGTTCACATGCTAATAAACATGGATGGGGTCATCACAAGACCTCTCTCAATTATTTTTCAATGGTCTTGGGAATCTGGAGAGGTCCTTGTTGACCAGAAACCAGCAAACATTGTTCTAATTTTCAAGAAGGGCAAGAAAAAGGACCCTGGTAATTACAGGCCTGTCAGTCTCACAGCAGAGCCCGGTAACATTATGGAGAAAATTATTCTGGGAGTTACTGAAAAACACCTGAAGGACAAAGCGCTCATTGGTCACAGCCAGCATGGGTTCAAGAGGGAAAGGTCTGTCTTAACAAATATAATTTCCTTTTATGACAAGGTCACCCATCTAGTTGACCAAGGGAAGCCAGCTGATGTAATCTTTTTGGACTTCAGTAAAGCTTTCAATACCATTTCTCACAGTATCTTTCTGGATGAAATGTACAGCACACAACTAAATAAATACTTAATACAATGGGTGAACAATTGGCTGACAGGTCAGGCTCAAAGGCTTGTAGTAAACAGGGTTACATCAAGCTGGCAGCCAGTAACTAGTGGGGTTCCCACTAGCTAACATACATGCACACATAGTACCTGGAGACTGTCCCTCACTTAAAGAAAGGCTTGCTGTGTAACAGATATTGAGAAATGTTTTCATGACTCCCACCAAACTTGAGGGAATTATCTATAGTGACCTGGAAGCCTGTCAATCAACAGCAAAACAGCCATTTCCAGAAGATTTGACCCACCTGAGGGGCATGAACAAACATCACCACTGTAGGCATTATGCATCCATGGGACAAAGCCTGTCCACTCTGCACTAGCCCTAAGTACTTTCCCTGTCCAAATTCCCCAAAACAACAGCTCTGCAATAGCTGGGGTTCTGTTAACCCAACTTTGTTACAGTGAAGATGAATATGAATCCTTCAAGCACTTTCCCAGCTTTTCTTTCTATAACTGCATGCTTAAGTTGCCCACACTGTCATTAACACCTTTAAAATATATATACATTGCCACCTTAAGGGATACCTGCCCTGCATTACTGACATACTGAGTTTTGTTAAAATTAGCAGAATTATAAACAAACTGTGATTCTTCAAGTTGTAAAAAGCTGTATTTAAGTCCTATTTACAAGATGACAGGAGACAAGACTCACTAAGACGAGTTATTTAAACCAAAGATGCAAATGTCAAGCTATATATACTGCTTCATGTACAGATTTCCACTGGAAATGACATGCAGCCAGATAAAAGAGCTCGTATCTTGTGAGGCCAGCAGAGGCATAATATGAACTTGAGTTTAGCCCTTGGTGATTTCTGAAGGGATTGAGCAGTTTGGATGGCTATGCAAGCAGAGAGATGACTTAAGGGAATCATAGAATGGTTTGAGTTGGAAGGGACATCAAAGCCCATCCCATTCCAGCTGTGGATGGGGCACCCACTGCTTCTCTGGCAGCCTGTGCCAGTGCCTCACCACCCTCAGAGTAAATAATTTCATTCCTCATATCCAAACTAAATCTCCTCTCTTTTAGTTTAAAGCCATTCCCCCTTGTCCTATCACCACACCCCCTGACAAAGCATCCCTCCCTGCTTTCCTGCAGCCCCCTGTGGAAGCTGTAAAGCCGCTGTAAGGTGTCCCCAGAGCCTTCTCCCCTCCAGACTGAACAGCTCAACTCCCTCAGCCTGTCTTCATAGGAGAGGTATTCCAGCCCTCTGAAATGATGACAAAGAGAAGGAAGATACCACAAGAATACAGCTGCAGGTAACAGCAACTCCACTGTCAGGATAAGTCCTGAACACCCACCACTTTATTGGTTCTACATGATTTGAAATGGGATCATTTTAAAAATGGAAGAAAACTGGCAATCTTCCTGCTTATTCAGTGTGGACAGTGGTGTGCTCCCTTGCTGATCCTGGGGCAGGAAAGGCAGAATATTTGAATAAATCAGGCAATACAGTTTTGAAACAATACTTCCTGTTTTCATTCCCCTTTTAATACCAGCATTTTTTCTTTTCTTTTTTTTTTTTCTGCTAAACATTAGAGGAATTTGTTCTGGGAGAGAGAACACTTAATTAACCACAACAATGGCTCAGCTTCTACTTCTTGATAAGGGATTTTAGGCAAACATTCACTAGAAAAGCATGTGTCAGGGACAGTGGCTCCAGAGCAACCAGCAGATCACACCTGGGACCTGGAGGAAAGTCAGAAAAATCAGGGAATGCTCTGAAGTCGGCTCTTCCTCTGAAAACATGCAGTTCTTGAAGCCTTGGGGAAAGTGACCTTAGACTGCAGTGACAAGAAAGCACCCAACTCTACAATGAGTTTTCCTACCAGGGGGTTTAGAGTGCTTTAGCATACTCATGAGTTTCAGCCATGCATGTATGCCATCAGCTGCCTTCAGAAAAAAACACATGCATGTATTTGTGAATCTGTATGTGTAATTTCATCCTAATTACTTCATTCACTTCACATCCATGGAACTGAGGCTGGAAGGAGTAAACAAGAAACGAAGCATCCAAACATTCACCTTCTTATGAGATATATGTGATGCCCTTGGATCTCATATGCACACTGATTTGATAAGGAATCCACTTGCTACTGAGAGATTTATACCAAGATCCATTTCCAAATCAATGTTTCCTTGATATGGGGCTTTCACTAAAACTGTTGTGGGGATTACAGAACTGGAGTTTGATGCTACTGTATTCTCATTCTGAGTACAGGAAGATTTTACTTTTAGCAGTTTCTGTTCAGAATTCAAGCTTCAGCAGAGAGAGAGAAGTTGTTCTAGAATTACACACAGCAGAAATGAGTGAGACTGGAGAGCAGAAAACCTAACAGAACAAGAAAAGCCCCATCTATTTCTAAGCCATCCCCCTGGGCTTGCTGAGGCAGGTCACAGACAGGCCTGTCCCAAGGGTCAAAGAAGAGTCTCTGGCCTGTCAACAAGGGGATCTGAAGTTTTAACCCCAAATAAGTTATACAGTGGGTTATTCTTTCTCTTTTTTATTTTGAACTATGTAGCATCAGAAGTTAGTCCGTTGGATATTTAATGTGTTTAAAATTACTCATGCACAAAGTTGAAAATCAGGCAAAATTAGCACAACTGCAATTTTTGAGTAATTTTAGTGGGATTGTGAAGGAAAGAGGGGTTTTCATTTGTGGTGTTTTTTTTTTTCCAAACCTGAGGAACGTAAACATCTCTTTAGTCACTTGCATTCAAAACCTGAATGCACATAGCATCTTTTGAATATTAATATTGATGCATTACCAGTATCTATTGATATATCAATATAATATTGATACATAATCAAAAGGTCATTACCATTCTAACAGCAAAGTTTCAGGGTACTGAATTCAGCTGTACAATATATAATTGGCCAGAAGCTCAAAAAAAAAAAAAAAAAAAAAGCCCTATTTTTGTTTGTTGTAATGCAGTTGGTTTGTTCCTGTCAGAGCACACTCTGTCCCACTAACATCAATTTAATCAACTACATAGAAAGAAACCATTCAGCCCAGGGAGAAGCAATACAGCAATTAGCAACACTTGGGTGGCAATGACTGGGGCTCCCTTACACAGTTCAGGACAGACTGAGTTTTAGCTCAGAGGGGGGTAGCCAAAGCATTAAAAACAACTGTGGGATTTAATCTACAAACAATGCTTTTCAGGCATTGCAGAAAGATCAAATGTCAGGTAGAAGGTGGGGTCTCTCCCTAATACATTTTGAAGTGAGCACTTAATTTTAAGAGCAACATGGATCTTGGAGCTGAACCTTGTGAAAATTATATGCCCAGGGACAAACTGAATCCTACTGAAAACATTTTTCTTGGTCTTACTCAGAGTTGGGTGTTAGCTTTGTTTGAAAGCATAGCTTCGTGATATTAAACTGGGGGGGGGGGGGGGGGGGGGAAGGAAGATAATGTTAATGTTTACCTAAATAGGAACTCCAACAGTAGCGTAAAATAAAAAACACACTGCTAACATTTTCCCTTTCCTAGATCTTCAGATGAAAAGGAGATTCACTGAATACACAAAATGCAACTGCTTCTGGTATTCCCTAAAACTAATGGTAAAAGTTTTTGTTTGTTTGTTTTGGTTTTGGTTTGTTTTTTGTTTTAGTTTGTTTTTTCCTCTTCAGTTACTGGCTGTGCAGTTGAGGGACATAAACCAGGTTGCTCAAAGTCTCCTCCAACCTTACAATGAACACCTCCAGGGATGGGGCATCCACAGCTTCTCTGGGCAGCCTGTGCCTGTGTCTCACCACCCTCACAGTAAATTTCAATCTTATAGCTAATCTAAACCCCTCTTTCAGTTTAAAACCATTACCCCTTGTGCTATTACTACACCCTTGACAAAGAGTCCCTCCCCAGCTTTCATGAAGCCCCCTTTAGGTACTGGAAGGCTGCTGTAAGGTGTCCCCGGGGCCTTCTCTTCTCCAGGCCGAACAACCCCAACTCCCTCAGCCTGACTTCATAGGAGAGCTGCTCCAGCCCCTTGATCATCTTCTTGGCCTCCTCTGGATTCACTTTAACTGGTCCATGTCCTTCTTGTGCTGGGGGCCCCAGATCTGAATGCAGGGCTCCAGGTGTGGCCTTGTGAGATCAGAGCAGAGGCGGAAAATCCCCTCCCTTGTCCTGCTGCCCCACTGCTTTTGGTGCAGCCCAGGATGTGGTTGGCTGCAAGCGCACATTGCCGGCTCATGTTGAGCTTCTCCTCATAAACCAGCATCCCCAGCTCCTTATCCTTAGACCTGCTCTCTCAATAAGTTCTCTGCCCAGCCTGTGTTTGCACTCGGGATAGCCCGGCCCAGAGGCAGGACCTTGCACTTGGCCTTGCTGAACTCCATGAGGCTCACACAGGCCCACCTCAGGCCTGTCCAGGTCCCTCTGGATGGCATCCCTTCCCTCCGGCCTGTCCACTGCACCACACAGCTTGGTGTCTTGGACCTCACAGCCTGGGCAATCCCTACCCACACCACATGCCCACCAGCAGTGGTGACATTCAGATGCTTTCCACAAATGGGTTGCTACAGCATTAAAGAGAGTCCCTGCTCCTGCCCAGCACTCCGGTGGAGACTGATCTCCCTGCAGGGAGATAAACGCGCTCTTTGCAGCTATTGCCACTGCATTAAGAGACTGATTAGGTCATTAAGCCTGTCTCAGGGTCAACACAAGATTTTCCCTAACACATTTTCCCATGCTTTGTCCAGAACAATTTTAATGACTTCGCCGCTCCTGAACTCAGCTGCCTGGCATAAAAACACCTTAAAATGCTGGGAGTAACAATGTTTCTGCCAACAGAAGCTGCTGTTTGTAAATTTTTTTTTTTCCCTGACTCCTTCAGATTTTACAACATTTTTCAGGGACTGGAAACAGCCAAAGTGCTGCAGTTAGCAGTAAGCAGCCGAAGCAGTGGAAGAAAAAAAAAATGGAGACATTCTTGTAACCATATGTCTGTTCCCCCTGTCTGTCTAGAGACTGCAATTAGCAATAGATAATCACTCAGTTTAGAAATGCTAGACCCTGTAGGCAGTATTTGTGACTGAACACAAGGGATATGTAGTATTAAGTAGTTGCTCTGCCTCAAGGGATAATTTTCAGTAACACTTAGTGGGTCAGAAATCACGACTGCAATGAAATTTAGCTTTTACATCTTGGCCCAATAAAAATATATCAGGTGCAATTTAGAGGCAGAATAAGAAACTCACACAAAAGCATAGATAAAATAGGAACTTTCACATTCTCTGCCCACCTTTTTTTAGTTTTGCTCTACGTTAGAGAAATAGGGGGTCAAGATATTTTGCTTCTTCAGCACATTGAGCTTGTTGCAAGGTGGGACTTCCTCCCAACTCAACCAGTTTGTGAGATCCATGGGCAGACGAGGAGGGTAGAAGTTCAAGCTACCCTCTTGAAAGATTTCTCTTTCTACAGAGGTATCTTCCCAGATACCTCCATCCTCTCCTCTAACTATTCTTCAATGGCATTACTGCAGCTAGCGTGAAGCTTTAAAGACTCAAATTGGTGCAAAGCCCTGGCAGCAGATGTGAAAGGGAAGAACACCTCAAGGTTTGCACTGCAGCTGAGCCTGAGAAACTCATTACACCAATGACCTCCCTAATGAGAAATGCAAGCCAGGGAAGCCAGAGAGCTGATTCTTGCATATAGTCTAAGATAAACTGTGACCAAGGGCAACTCTTCTGTGTCTTGTTCCATTGCTCTGTGCCTTTGTGTCACAAATCTTTGGAGTAGGGCCAGCACCAGCACTAGATGTACAAGTCTTGGACACTGCAAGGGGATCTTGCCATCAGTGTATGTATTTAAGAACCACTACAACACAGTGTTCTTGGTGGTCCTCTTAATGATGACTAATATACTGTAACAGGATAGCAAGGTACCAGGTTACAAAACCCAAAAACCCAAATATCAGTTTTACTGGGTGACACTGGAATATCAAACCATTAACAATACTGCTGATTCTGAAAATCGGTGTCCTGACAATATGGATCAAAAAGAGGAAAAGAACCTGCTCCCGTGACACCATAAAAAAATCCCCCCTCAGTCTCCCAGCAGGACCTCAGAGGACTTCTGTAAAAGCCCAGGCTCACAAAGCTGAGTTGAGGGAAGCCTGGGAACCCCAGGGACAATTCCAAGGGCAATCCCACCTTGGCCTTAGGCAGCTAACTTGCTTTGCCCAAGATAAATCCCACCGAAGTGCACACATTGGCATCACATTGCTGACAGCCTTATAATAAGAGCAGCACTTCCCAACTCACAGCTGGCTGGTGCAGTACCTGCAATGCCCTAGCCAAATCCAGAGGATTGTACTACACACATTTCTCCTCTATGCCTCCTACCTTCTTCCAAAAGCCAAGACAGGTGGATCTATTTATGTATTTATTCATTTCATCTCTGATTTACTTTAGATTGATGTGTTGCCTGCCTAGAAAGGCTTTCCTTTGCAGGGTTTTATTCGAAGTTATGTGAGAAACAGGCTTTGGTGACAAGCATGGGTAGCAATATATGAACGACTTGCCTTTCACAGATGATATTTTGGTTTTCTTAATTAGAGAACAGGGAAAAAAAAAAAAAAAAAAAAAAAAACTTGAAATATATTTATTGGTTAATTCTGGAATAGGGTTTTTATCCAGGAAATTATTTGATATTTACAACTTAGCTGGTTCACAAGACAACATGTTTTGACTTCATATTGTTAGAAATCAATGTGCAAGGTTAAATATGACATTATAACTCAACGTGTCATAAGCACGACTGTAGTAACACTAAATCAATAGAATATGGTAGCCTAAATTTACAGCAGTCACAGACAGCATAAATAGTTAATTCATGGTTATTGCATTACCTGGTTTAGAGGTAAAAGGGTTGTTAAGAACAACTCCGGAACAGTTCCCCAAGGCTGTATTGCAACTGCTGTCATTCATCTTCCATCCACCTTGCCAGGCTTTTGAGTATGTTGAAAGAGGCATTTTCATTTCAGCAGTAAAAATAAGTAGCTTGAATATCGCTTGTTTTGTTGCTGTGCAAGCACAACTCCCCAATAACTTCATGTGTTTCAGTTTAAAGGGATGAACCTTTCAAAACCATCAGCCTAGCAAACATGTTTTTAACTTCATGCAAGAATTAAAAATATACTTTTTTTTTTCCTCAGAAAAACAACTCACTTTGGTATAAGCTTAATAAAAAGATAAAGTTGTCCATAATAATATAATTAGTATTAATGTTTATGCAACCCATTTTGCAAGCAATACGCCTTGTATCTACAGCTGCCTTTCCTTTTGTTACTTTATAAAAATAACAACCATAGGTGTCTATGTCTTGGAAAACACCTTCTGCATACGCTTCTGTGTGAAGAAACGAGAAGAGGCAGGAAGTCAGATACCATATCAGCTCACCCATGTCATGTACTTTGAGAAGTATTATGATATAAAGCCAATCCGAAAGGGAGATCATTATGATTTATTTTCTCCCTTCCACAACAGAGGTTTAAAAACAACAACAACAACTAAAAGCAGAACTAATCCAACACTGATAACTCAAGTGCCAATGGTAGTGATGAGAGGGAATATTTACCTGTGCCTTTTGGAAGGCAGATTTTCCAGCTTCCTTCCAGTACAGAGCAGTGAGATTTGTATGCACCTTTAACAGAGGTGGCTTTGTGCTTGTGTGATAGTTTCCAAGAAGATCTTGGTAGTCTTGTTTGTTTGTTTTGAAGGTCTTACTATGTTACTTCTTCTAGAATATTTGGGAAAGCTCATCCCTAAAATCAACTTTTTATGAAATACCATGCAAGCTCATTGTGATGTTTGGAGGGTGACTAGTTATACATCAGCTTGTTTCTGGAAAACAAGTTTTTGTCAAAAGTAATTTATATTCTACAATGTTGTTTTTTTTTCCTATAGTAACCTTTAAAACCTTTTTTCATCAGGAAATTTCCAAATAAATCAAATATTTGAACCTCCTTTGGTTTTCAAAGGATTGATTGCAAAATAAAAGTAGAAATGGAACGAAAACAATACTTTTTGCTTTAAATTAAAATTGCAAGCATGTGTTGTTTTGCTTTAATATTTTCCTTAGAGAGTTAGAAAATAAATAGCTACATAATAAAATGAATTAAAACAACATCAGTAGGACTCCTGACATCCTTCTTAAAAAGAAAAATGAAATATAGTTGTGTGTGTAGAGGTACATTTATAGATTTTTTTTGGTCTGTCATTTATTTCAAGAGAGAAAAGGGTTATTTGTATGGTTATGGCTTCTTATCAGGATTATGGTTTCTCATAAGATGCTGTTGCTCCATCTTACAGGGGCTCTGGGTTACTTCAATAGGTTTTGATATAACTTTGAATTTCGTAGGAGGGGGCAGGGGAAACTTCAATAGAAAACTTCAGCTGACTTTTTCCCCTTCAGTCTTCAGTTCCTTTTCACATATATTTATAGCCACTTCCAAGGATGATAACTTCTTTGAAAGGGTTGCAATTTGAGCATTTTATACACCCCAGGTGCATTGCACCTATATAACTCTTATTACCATATAACTCTTTCTAACTATAAAACTCCTTTAGGGAACATAATATTGTTTGCATTAACTCAGGAACTAGGAAGCAGACGCCAGGATGTCAGGCCCCTCGTACAGGGCATTGCACATGTCCGTGTCCTTTATTCAGGATGAACCAGGCCCAAGAGCCCTTTTATTCCACTTAATGGCCAAATAGATTATAAAAACATTTCTTCACAAGAGTGGCTCTGGACATAGGAAATGTTTATCAGGTTTCAACAGGAGTGAATTTAATTTCAGTAAGTTTTATCTCTAACTTTGCTATTGTGCACCTGATGCCTTCGCATACTCGGCTCGAAGGAAATAACGTAATGCCATCCCTGACAATGGAAAGCCAATCGCAGGAGATGAGAGACTGAAAGCTTGTTGCCCAGATGAATATTTATAGCTGTATTGTGAGCATCTATTTTCTTGGATTACACTAGAAGATATGATAACAACACTGAAGGAAATTACTTTATGAATTTAATACCCATATATTTTCTGTACTGATTTCATTCATCTAGGTTTAGTGGCATTTTATGTGGATGGAAAGCTCTCTTCTTTCATTATTCTTATTACAGCTAATAATAATCATCACCATCGTTATTGTATAATTAATTGCCAATTTTCTCTTTCAAATTTTCAATAAAAACAACCAGGAGAAAGATACAATAGAAATAGCTATATGGGGCATTTAGAAATTGCTTAAGAAGTTGTACTGCCTAAGATCTTTTGCTAAAGACTTCCTAGAGCTAAAATACGTCTCTGACATACTTAGTGGCATTCTACTAAGCACTGAAGTGATGAGATTACAGTCAAATTAGGAACTTGTGCCCTTCTCAAAAAAATAAGAAAGCACATACAGAGAGAGCTCGTCTCAATTGCCTTGAAAGCCTCTCAAAATTGCTCCAGTAGAGATTTGGTTGTAATGAAAAAGGAGCTGATTTAATGACCACAAGTTTTTGGTGGGTCTGTCCAGCTCCCAAACTGTTTAATGAAGTAGAGTGTTGATCCCCTATCCGAGGTACAGAAGATGGGGATGCACAGAGGAACAATTCAATGCTTAGAACTGGCACCTTGGCCATCTGGGATACACACTGGGGGTATCAGACAGTCTATGCTTTAAAGCATTATGCTGAGAGGTGTTGTGGAAGAGGTCAGGAGTCCGCAGACAGTTCTAAAGTTCAGTAAATGCCATTGGCTTTCCAAATTTTCTCTTTTTGTTAACAGGAGAACGTAAGTCCCTTTTTGCCCTTAAGACCCCACGGAAATTGGGTTATTTTTAACCTGATCTATGATCCATCTCACCAAAAGAGCAGGAAACTGCAGCAGCACAGGCAAGCAAGTACCTGGAGAAGGTGGTCTTAAACTGGTCTCACTGCCAAGAACCCATGTCTTGAAGGATGGTGTGTCACAAGGAAATGGTCTTCAGCTCAATACATGGAGCAGCACAGGGAATGGGCTCTAATCATCAGCTGGCTGCCAGCAGAGGCAACTAGGGCAATGAAAATAAGAAATCAGAAAGCAGAAGTCTCCTGAGAAGCTGCTCTGAGCTCACCGTGACACAGTCATGCGTCTGGGGCTTCAGATAGAAGAAAGCAACCAGTGGCCATGTGAGTACTGGGAGAGACCCACTGTCACTGCCCAGAGGCCTTCCCTTCTCCTCAGGTGCTGCAGGCAGCAACCAGTCCCATCACCCTCACCACCCCGCTTGGCTCCTGTCACTCCGGTCACCACAGAAATCCCATTTATCTACTACAGCCTCATCCATGACCTTCCTCAGTTCATTTTTATCGCAACTCATTTGGTGCGTGCTCTAAGATATAATCATATTTTAGCCGTGCTTATGGGGAGGCTGAATTACCATTGCTTTTACTACAGGAGTAAGTAGATGCACTGCAGTATTTACAGCCCCATTTCACAAGGCACCATACAGATGGGTTTGAAGAGACTGTACCTTTTCTGAGCACAGTATAGATGAAGCAAGCAAAGTAAGGCTCAGGAAATTTATTATAGTTACTCAGCAGCAGAGCAAGGAAAAAAATGCCACTCCTGAGCTTGGTGTTCTGCCCAGGCAATTTTACCATTCCTGCCTTTTAATACATTTAACTTTCCCTTTAGCTGGCATTTTGTTGAAACAAACTTTATGGTCCATAGCATCAGTGGTACCAAAATATGACAATTAATCACAGCCAGCTGCCAAGCTTCTACTGAGTTCAAGCATTTAAGTCACAATTAGCAGACACAATATTTCAGGATATCAATTTAGACAAAACATTGAAACGCTGAACCGAATTTGATCTATGACATTGGCAGAGTTGCAACGAGCCCATTATCTTACAGCTGTATTCATCATAATTTATCTAGTCATTGCTGAACACTGCTGTGTTCACCAGGCCATGAAGGGAAGGACTGTAAGTGATCCTTGAATCTGCAGTGATGACAGTTCAAACCTGGCTTGCCTAGCACATTTCACTGTCCTGTTTCACACAAATACACATCCAGTAAAGCCCTAAGAATAAATGCTTTAGGGCCAAAAAAAAAGACTTAGTTTTGCAGTAATCAACTCCAGCAGTGCCAGAGCAGCTGTACAGACATTCAGCACTTTTTCTCCTCTCCCCTCTCTCCCTGTGTGATGGTGTGCTCCCCCCACAACACTTCTCACCTTCGGTCTGGCCATTGTCTTGCCCGAAGACTGGCCTTGCTCATGCAGGTAGCGACCACAGCATCAACTCAAGCTGGGTGCTAAAGAACCCGGCAGACATCTGGCTCAGCAGCTGAGTGCCAGTGGAACACGCACCAAAAACAAAACAACCATTTGACTGCCAATACATCATCTTACCCCATAAAAAGTGAGCAAGCCCAGAGCCCTTGGAGCTTTTCTGCATGGCAGTATCTCCCCCTGAGTAGGGACACCTCTCAAGGTCACTCCTGTTGCAGAGATCCCTTACCCCTTGCAAGGACTTCCTTGCTACAACAGATCCTCAGTAAGTGGTTAATAGCCTGCTAAACTTTGTAAACTTTGCTAAGATTAAATCCTTGATTGTGCACATCTAATCCTCAGACGTAAACCATTAACCACTTCTGGGACTAGGAGTTGATCCAGCTGCAGCTAAAGTCCTTACCCCTTTGGTTTGAGGAGTTTAGAAAACAAGAGGGTATGCCCTGAACCTCGTGAGTCAATGGGAGGGTCTCCCTGACAAGTCTGACTTACCCTGTCCTCTATGCAGTAAATTATCAAATTATCTTGTTAAGTCGCTGTCTTATTTACAGTTAAGCTTCTTTAGATCACTACATTATATCAGTAAACATAGTGCTGCTTCTCTCTTATGAGTGAAGTGTATAATTTCACCCACAACACTCTGAAAGGCCAACATAGCACTTGAGAGGAGTGTGCTGAAGGTCAGAAAGGATATTTGGAAGTCATTACTAGGTGATGAAGGGCTCAAACTCTTAAATCAGCTCACCAACAAATTAGAGCTCCTTCAGGATCAGCTTTAGGTGCAGCTGAAAGGCTGACACAGGTGAAATCCAAGGGGCTAAAATTGCCTATTGAGATTCTTGTCCTGCTTGGGCTGCACTTGTACCTGTCTCTACTAACACAGGTGTTAGGGGGGCTGAGATACATGCTCCTCTTAAGCCAGCTTAATGGCACCTTGTAGCTGACCAGGCATGAAAAACCCTTCCCTGCCCGCTTCTCTGGGCTTTACTCTCCATTGCCATTAACTTCATACACATTTCAGGTTAAGGTGTCAGGAAGAAATAGAAGAATATCTGGCTGTAGCCCTGGTGTTGCCATGTCTATCTTAACCCACGCTAACACTGAATTCTTCCAGCCTGGAAGGCACTACAGGAATTATAGATGTTACACGCTTGGCATGGCACCCACAAAAAGAGAGAGATAAATAGACTATTCTCACAAAAGAGCATCACTTGAAAAGAAGGGCTTACCCTGCTCCCCAATATTAATAATAAATTCATGCAATTCAGTTTTGTATTAACTTATTTACACATAAGAATTATTGAGTCGTTAGTGGGTTTGGCATTTATCACGAACTGATTTCATTCTTCTTAAATACTTTTTGACAGTGATGCTGTCAGTTCCACAGATGGTAAATCCATGTCTTGATTCCCAAAGCATTCATGACGATGTGCCCCGTGAGACTAAAGTGTTGTTTACAAATTAGCTGCACAGAGCATATCTGTAGATCATATTTATTCTCTTCATCTTCCCATCCTCATGGACCTCCATGAGCTTCCAGACCTTTCCCACCCTTACATGCAGGAGGTCAGAGCAAGGTGAGGGAGAAGAGGCAGACCCAAGACTGCTGGGTCTCTCTTCCCCTCAGTCCCCTGTGATTCAGCCCAAAGAGACAGCACAGCACTGCCTCCCGCTTGGTAACCCTACGTGCCAAACCCTTCTGGCCAACCACTGCCATCATTCGCCATCCACTTGTGCTGCCACCTGAAAGAGAGAAGAAACCTTGAAGGGATCCCGGCATTCAGCTTGGTGCTCCAGAACTTCGCCTCAAGTGTGAGACCACACCAACCCTCTTCCACCCTGGGACAGAAGGCATCCGCAGCCTGAACCCAGGACCGCCTGGTGTCCATCAACTCCTTCTGCCTCTGAGCTGTGCCATTCCCCACTGGGCACAAGCCATCTGGACCATGACATCTTCCCAGCTTTGATTTGGATGTCTCCAAGCTCTCAAAGCAATGGATGCCCCATCCAAGTCTCCACATGCGACCAAAATGACCTACTTTCCCCACTCGTCTGCATTTAGAAGTCTTGTAAACAGGTTGCACAGCGCCTATTTCTGGCTTGGCAAATGCATGCTCTTCCCCACAGTGGACTTTTTTTAACTGATGATGCTCAAGATGATTTATGAGTTTCCAAGAGCCCAAGTCAAATCACATCACTAGGTTATTTTTGGGTTATTATTCATGAAGTCCATTTCAAAGCTCAATTCAAAAGGCGTCTGTAAGCAGTCGGTGAAGAGCTGGAACCCCTACTGTAATAAATGAGTCATTTCTCAGTGGAAAATGAAAAACTTACCATGTCAGCAAGATGACTGCAAATGGTAGAACATTGAGAGAAAGAGGAAATGGGATTAAGAGAATGGAAATGCAAGGAAATACTAAAGAAAGAGAGGGCATAACATATGGGTGGAAAGAGTCTCAAATGGAGTTATATAAAGAATTGTATTTATGAAGTTCTTCAAAAGCTCTAAAGCTTCAGAATGAAAGAAAATCATCCTGTTTATAACATTATTTTGTACCTCCTTGCCCACTGAGCTGGTTTCAGAGACGGAATGCCCAGGTGTGGAAGAGGTGGTGCCAGGGGTCTCAAAGGGAAACTGGCCACATAGACTTATTGATCCGTGTGTGGAGTAAACTTGCCAAGACATACCATTATTTTCTAGAAAGTACTTGTCCTGAAGCAGACTGGATAGCAGATGGGGCAAGTTTCCACGTCAGGTTCAATCTACTAGCCTAGTACCATCTTATTCTGAGGAGAGAGCAAGGCTCCAGGTGGGAACATGCATAATTCATATGCTAAGGAAAGCAGCCAGAAATATTTTTATCTTCTTGCTACACCATAGCAAGTTTTTGATCCTTAATGACAAAAATTACTCTTATACTGGCCAATGTCAACCTTTCCTAAGCCTTCTACCACTCCTGCCTGGTATTTGTTTAGAAAAGTGCAAAATGGCCTTAGTTTTGTGTGAGCTGAGCTCTGAGCCGGGCAGCATCAATGTCCATGCAGTCAGGAGCAACTGCTCCACAGGGGCTGCAAATCAGAGCCAGGCAATAATCCTTCTTAAATGCAGTCCTTAAAAGTATCATCAGTTCTTGCCTTTAATTCACTGTGGTCTTCTGCAGAAAATCTCCTGGCTAGAGTTTCTCCAGGTACTTCTGTATGTGTTCAGATGTGTTCGGTTTCATTGCTTTAAAACATATTTAATTTGGGAGCATCCTTACTCTGCTATTACTAGGAAAGCCTGAGTGATAGACTTATCCTTCCAGCATCATCTTGTATTTGTTCCTTTCAACGAGGCTTTTTCAATTGTGCTGCTTATTTTCATTTCCTTTCTGAGAGCTCTTCTTGCTGCTACCCTGTGTTTTGTCCAACAAAGTGATCAGTGGATCCACCTCATTACACAGGTGTCACACCGACACCAAGCTAACTGAGATATTTTCAAACCTGTCCTTAATACAATCTACCGTCTTGTTTGCTGTGAGGCCCTTTATTAGACACTAAGCAGAGGTTTTTCACAAAAAATAATAAATAAATAAATAATAAAGAAAGAAAAAATATTTTTAAAAAATGATGACAGAGGCTTTTCCCCCACCTGGCTGCAGCTGCTGTCAAAGTCCCGGCTCTCTGTGGCAGCTCAAACGGCTCTCTGCAGCACGGGCAGCCCAGCTGATCAGAACCTGGCTCTGCAAATGCAACATTTCTTAATTTAACACCTCAGCTCTTTTGCAGTGATCATGGATGTAATCCTTCACAATTACCTTAAAGTGGCACTTCTCCCATTCAGATGATTAATCTTGCATAGAGACAGCCAGGAACACATCAAAAGGGAAAATTTAAAAAAAAAAAAAAAAAAAAAAAAAAAGTAGGGATGAAAGAAGAAAGAGATAACTAGAAGGAAAGAAAATACAAATTAATTTTTTTCACTATCTCCTTGGTCTCCCTGCCTCCCTCTGTTTTCCACTAGCAAGTGTAAATATGGCCCAAAATGTGCAGTTTGTTTACAGAAAATGCTGAAATATTTTGAAACAGCAAAGAAGATGGATAGGTCCCAGGGAGGCAGGAGCAAAGGACTCTTTAGAGCCATGGAGCTATGCTTCATGCCACCTTCCATATCATGCTGTTTCACTTTCTTGTCTCCTTTCTCAATTTCCACTGTACAGTGATCCAGTGTATGAATTATTTCTTCCTATTTCTGATTTTAGTATACCCATGTCCAGTCTCTACCCACCCGTCCTTGCATCACTATTGTCACTTCAGAAGTTCTTTTCCTTCCTTTTTCATCCCTTTCAGCGATCTCCAAACAACTTCAGCCAGCAGCCCACAGCTTTTCTCACAGGAAACCACTCACCTCCGTCCTTACACATGGAATGGAAAACACTGTGGATGTTGCTGCACCGATGATTCTGCAGGTCTTGTGCTCTGCATTAGCAGCCTGGCCATGGATGGTCTTGTGGACAAGTATTTTGAAAGCTTTTCCCCAGATGACAGCACTTCAACATCACATCCTCTCTCAAACACTTGCCATTTCAAAGCAAATTCTTCTGCCCACTTTGCAGACAGTCCATTCTCCATTCCTGCAGCCTTCCAGTTTAATGGCATCTCCTTCTGAGCATGAGTTGTATACTTTAGACATAAGAAGGACTCACCCTAACATGATGGCTTGGCCAGATACTGCCATCAGCCGAGACCTCTTCCTCCTCCTGTACCTCTTCTTGTGCTATTCCATTTGGGTTTTGAGAAGGCTGTTCCCTCTCCATGACTGCTGAATAAATCTTTATCTCCCCTTTGCTCTCCAGTCCCCTTATCTAATACCAAAAGATGCAGCAAATGTCTCCCTAATGCGCAAATTACTTTGGAGTGAATCAACAAATGGCACTGATTTTAGGAGATGCAAGGGACTGGCTCCAGCAACACCTCTGTTTTCACTCAGTGAGGACTTGTCCTCACAATTTAGCTGTGATTTAAACAGTAGGTATCAGAATCTACTTGATGTATGAATGTCTTGTATACTGAACCAGGAGCACAGCTTTCATATTAACTGTGATGGGCAAGGGCAGTAAGATTTTCTTTTCTTTTCTTTTGACGTTTTTTGAGTCTCTACACTTCTAGACCTGACAATGTGTGCTGAAGAACAAAAAGATAGAATTCAAGTGTCCATACAGACAAAGAGCTTACATCTGCTGGGGGTGCTGCCAAATCAGGCTGCAAATAGGAAAATGAAGTGCAGGATTAAATGTTGGGGATATAGAGCAGAGAAGAGCAGCTACACTTTCACATAGAGCTTTATGAAACAAGTGCTGCTGCCAGCCTGGGTTTGCTGCAGAGACCTCAGAGCTGGCCCTGCTCTGAGCAGGAGATCGAGCTAGAGGCCTCCTGAGGTCCCTTCCCAACTTTCTAGGATCACTATGATCCTCAGGTACCCCAGTCACTCACTTCCTGGCACCTGAATTGTGTATTTAGCCTGAGTTTCCCTGGGATAAAGTGTTAGTAGACCTTGGTTCAAGCTCTCCAAGAACAGTTATCCACATTACAAATCCAGAGCACTGTTTAGCATGGTTTGCAGGCTCAGAGGAAGAAATAAAAGGCATATTAGGAGTGAAAGTTGGGGTGATGCATTTAGTTCTGCAGAATAGAAATGATTTAGCAGATGTGTGGGTGTTGAAAGCCTGAAAGAACCATCATGACTGTTGAGTCTGACCTCTTGAATACATGGGCTGAAGTATTTTAGCCAATGATCTGCAGCAAACCCTTCTTTGCAATGATCATTTTACTCATAAATCTGGTAGTATGACAAGCATCTTCAGAAGCTGACGTACCTTGAGGTCTGAACTCCTTAAGAAAATGTCAGCATAGAAAAGAGACACTGAAATCTTTTTGCAGATTTGGTTCCATGCTTATTAACCATGAAGGTGGAAAAGGCAGCCCCAGCTGAGATTTAGGACCTCAGAGAAAAGCCTTTTCTTCTCCAACCATCCCCGTTCTCTCCACAGGACTCATAACCTGCAGTTAGGCCTGGGTCTGGAGTTCACATCAGACTCAGAAAGGGCTATAAGGCTGGCCCAGACTCAAATAGCTTCTTAAATCTTTTGCTGATGAATAGTGACACAACATGTCATTTATGTCTCAGGCTCAGGAGGAATTTGAAAACACTTCTAATATTTCGCCAATTGAATTAAATAGCTGAACACTCAGATTCATTTCACAAAAAGACAAACTGATCACACTGGTCTGGCAGCGCAGACCTCATCAGCCCAAGCAGAGCACAGAAATACAGGTGATGGTCACTTTAGTCAGTTAACCATTTCTGGGCAGATGGATGAACCTTTTATTTTTAATTCAGTAACATTAAAACTGTAATTCAGTTCCAGAGACACCTATATTTTGGCATCCTTATGTAAGTGTGAGCTAGCTGTCTATGCTGCCACACCATCCATGGAGACCTAAGGCTCAATTTAGCCACCAGCTGATACCAGTTTGGATGTCCCAGGTCACCCTCCCTGGCCTCTATCTGCTGTCCATATGTGCTGCATCGTATTCTCAAGCCCCACGTAGAAGTTTTGGCTAGTTGATGTCTGTGTGTGTGAAGTTGGATCCCATGCCTAGATTTGGAAAGTCTGGATTTAGGTGCCTGAATCTGGAGCTGAGCAAAACCGTTTTCTTTCCTCTCTGTGCTAACTGATCACTCAGGTAATGTCTTCTGTGTGACATTACCTTTCTTCTCTATCTTACTCTCTCCTAAAATTCTGTCTAAGGAATCATTTGCTAGTTTGTAATGTCTCTAAAATCATTAGAGGGAAAAAAAAAAACAATGACTAGATACGCCATTTACAACCAGGATACCCATATCCTTATTCCAGGTGCACAGGATTTAAGCTGTTCCCTCTGTGGAAGTAGAGGTTCAAATCTGGGTCTGCATCTTTGCTCTTTTGCATGAGGGGGCTTCACCAGGCCAGGAATGGTTTAACGCTCAGCTGCAAACAGGGGGTGAACCAGCGGCCGTTCCTGGCTCAAATGAGCCATCAGACTTTGTAGCCTTTTGCCCTTAAGGGACCTGCTGCTACCTGGGATAATTGGCATTTATTAGCTGTTCTTTAGAGCCACTTCTGTGGAAAACATCATTTCCAAATCCCAAGGCTGGCATTCACTTCTCTAATGAGAAGAAGGGATGCATAAAACAAATAAGTGAACAGCATAAAAATATTCACAAATCAAATGCCAACAAGCTGCTAATCTCACCTTCTCTTTAATCACCTGCTTCATTTGGATAAATCAAACAATGTTCTCACTGAAGGGAGCCCAAGCTGCACAGTCTTTGCAAAATCTCCCCAAACCTGAGCTCACGGGGTACATAGTGCTTGGTATTTCTGCAGCCACATGGGAACAGGGTGTTTTATAGGCCTGAAAGAAGCCAGAAGCTTGGGTGTGTTTTCCACATGCACTCACAGCCAAGAAGAGCATCTGTCCTAGCTCTTCTTCCCCTCCCCAGGAAATTTCCATCTACGTATCCTTCTTGCCTCTGAAGGATTGTTGTGAGGGAACTAATTACTGGGCTAGGAGGAAAGCTTTTAAATTTAAGAATCACAGAATGATACAGGTTGGAAAAGACCTCCAAGATCACCTGGTCCAACCACCCCCCTACCACCAATGTCACCACTAAGCCATGTCCCTAAGCACCAGGCCCAACCTTTCCTTGAACACCCCCAGGGACGGTGACACCACCACCTCCCTGGGCAACCCGTCCCAATGCCTGACTGCTCTTTCTGAGAAGAAATGTCTCCTCATTTCCAACCTGAACCTCCCCTGGCACAACTTGAGGCCATTCCCTCTAGTCCTATCACTAGTTACCTGTGAGAAGAGGCCGCCCCCAGCTCCCCACAGCTTCCTTGCTTATGCCTTTTCCAGAAGGAACTGTTCAAAAGGACTTTATGATGACACACATGCCCAGAGTACACAATATAGTTCTCCTGATTTCAGTGTCTGATTTCCTAGGTTGCAGGCAGTCGGGTTTTCAAGCTTTTCTCCACAGCCCTGGAGCAAGAAATACCAAACTGCCACTCCTGATAAAGACGCAGCCATTGAGAGATGGCAGTCCTGCTCTTAGTCCAAAGTGGGGGCTGACTTTCTCTAATCCAAACCACCTTCAAGCTCCTCCTGCATGACTGACATTCAGGTGATCCTCACATGCACAAGGGAAATGAAACAAAATGCAGTTCATTAATACTAACCACCAAAAAAAAAAAAAAAAAGTGTTTCAAGATGCAAATCTCAGCACGCAGACTTTAATAACATAAAAACAATCCATCCAGGAGGAGGCGTTCTCCCCACCCTGCTAGCATTATTCACACATTAAATCAGAACTGACACCGCAATCTTTTCAGCTGAGCTGTTCTCATTCTTCTTTTTTTATCGTGATGAAATAATTCCCCTTTTTAACAACTTCCAAATGTTCATACTAGTGCATTATTGAAGTGGAAGTGCAGATTTCCAAGAGGATGATGTGTTTGATTTTCTCCAAGCAGTGAATAGACAAGATGTTAATGCATCAGAGAAGTATAAAAAATTTGTTTTGCAAAAGGAAATGTTTTTAACTGTATAAACCATTGCAACAACTATTGATTGCATTTCCACCACAACAAGGCAGGCAAAGCTGATTTATGACAGCAACCCACCCTAACTATCTAACCAGATTTAATATAGTTGCCATTCCATGACACAATGATGTATATTTTTGTGGCAATCTAGAAAATAATTTGCAAGGAGTAACAGTTCGTTCTTCAGCCATCAGCCATAAAGCTGTCAGGGGAGGGTCTCCAGTGCTGGTTATGGGACAGTGATGTAGTGAGGAGGATTGCAAAACTTCATGGGCTGGGGGGAGAATGGTGGGATCTCAAATTTATGGATATGAGGATTTTCATGAGACTGTGTTGTTACTGGTTTTATTTTAGCCATAAACCAAAGGTAGTACGGTCTCCATAGGAATACACAGTGTTTACCAATCCTCACTTGTTATTGTCTGACAAAAATTCAAATGGGCCTTGCCGTGTAAGTTGACGATGCAGTCTTTAGTTGTCTGGAGTTTTTATTTCCTGACAGCTCTAGTAACAGCTTTCCCTTTGGGAACCCTGGGGCCAAGGCTAAGGAGGGCAGAGGAAGGTAGAAGGCAAATTCATCCACACTTCTTTGCCTTTTCACATGAAAAATTCAGGTTTTAGCTGAGAAAACACAGCCTCTTCCAGCCTGAAATGCTGCTTCAAGTCAAACTTCTTTGAGCATTTTTGCTTGGAGAGGATGCCGTGGACAAAGCCCCCCCCAAAAACTGTCAGAAAAGGGACCAGCACTTTCATCATATCCAGCTGCTGCTCTGTATCCCCCAAAAGCAGAAGTACTCCAATGGGAAGGGCTTGTATTTGGGCTGGAAGTGGCTGGCACAGGTGACAGCAGAGACAGGGCACTGCCACCGTGCCTCACAAGGCCGCATCTGCAAAGGCAGCCCACAGTGAGGGCCTGCTGGAGAGGGACTTGCCAGGGGACTGGGGCAGAAAGGCTATGGGTAAGGCAAAGGCATGATCCAAGCACCTCACTAGGATGAACACCCGTGTTCACGGGCTGCTGCGACAGGAAAATTGTCCAGGAGATGCCCTCAGGCATCTACAGGGCTTTGCAGGCCCAGCCACCCCCCTCTGCTCTTGGGTTGGCACAGTTATAAGGAAAATCCTGCTGGATGAGGAGCCTGTTTTCTACCCAGCCCTCGTTAATGCAACAAGGTTTCTACCTGTTTATAGTGTATAGAGCCTTGTAGGATACTGAACCCTCTTACAAGCATTATTTTCTGCACTTCTGCCAAGACTGCGTTAAATGGTTGAACAGTAAATACGACAGCCCTCCTTCCCTCCACCTGCTGCCTTCTCTCTTCTGTCTCTGAGGCTCTCCAAAATCACAATTACACGAGGGTTAATTTTGGGGTTTTGTTTGGTTGGTTGTTGTTGTTTCTTTGCACATTGCTATATCACTTACGTTTAGGGTACGCTGGTTTCTCCACCAAACCTCAAAGCAGATCAGATCCACAGGAGCACTAGTACATCCAGAGACGCTACAAGTAAACTTCAAGGTGGAAAGCAAAGAGATATAACTGCAGGTGCCTGCTTCAGGCAGCTGATTGCCCTAGGAAATAATCCATGTCAGCAGCCCTGCAGCCTCTAAGGATGCCGTATTTACCAGGACAACAAAAATTAAACAGCAACCAAACCAAAACAAAACAAAACAAAACAAAACTAGTTAACCACAGAAAGCAGGTTTGGCTGGAAAAAAGCTGAGCATATTTTCTTTAGTTGACTAATTCTTGTTTATTTTTTGAAAGCTGCTGCTATAAAATTCACAATCCAATTACAATTTCCAGGCTGAAAGAATGGCTTCTAATTATATTGTTTCCTATCACTGCTACAATCATTGCAAGAAAGAGTGGATTAAAGCTGCATTATTTGTTCCCTGTACAGGAATCAGATCCCGGCATTGTCAAATGATTTATAAAAGACACATTAAATAAACTAACAGTGTTTTTGCAACAGAAATGGGCTGTACCATAAATAGGACAAATTGAAAAATACAGATTTGCTGCCGTGTTCCAATACATCAGAAATGAGGATAACAGTAACCGTGCCTACAGAGTATGGACTGTATAAACGTGAAATTAGGAGAGAAATGCAGGTAGTTTTGAAACGTGAGATTGGGCTTTAGGAGAGCTGCCTTTGTCTCTGGCCTGGCAGAAACTTTCAGCTTGACTTTGGGGAATTCACTTGGCCAAGGCAAGGAGAAGAGCTCCAGGTACTGTGCTCCCAGGGCAACTGTCTCCAAGTAGGTGTGAACGTGCATGCTTTGGGTGTCTATGTTCCTGAGAGCAGAGTTTGGCTAGACAGAGACCTAGTCAGGGAAGATCAATGACCAAATGTGTCTACTTGACCATTCCAGGGGTTTTGCTGTCCTTGCTTTTTTTCTCATACGCTTTCTCCAAGCACCCAATTCTGCCATGTGTCTGATGACTTTGGCAGGTGGATATGGATCATAGAACCATAGAATTATGAAGGCTGGAAAAGACCTCCTTGATCCAAATGCCTCCTGTGTTTCATGATGGGGCTGAACCAAAGTATAGGTTGTCATCCGTGAACCCGCAGATCAATTTATTCCCAATTCATCCATACTGTTGGAGACAAATTCAGTGTCTTGAACTGACCTAACAGTTCCCTGCAGAAAGATGTATCCATTTCAATGACTGATGAAAAAATTCTCCCACCTGTTGCTTCTCCTCCTTGCAGTTAGAGCTAGTTAACAGCGAGACTTGCAGTCTGAATGCAGAGCAAGGAGAGGATGACCTTGGGCATGATGCTATCCTTTAGGCGGTGAATCCTTCAGAGGCATTTCTACACATAGATGCATGCACACATCTGTCTCTATGTACACAGCAGCTATTTTCAAACACAGCTCCTAGGCTACAAGACCCCTTGCAGCCTTTCTGCACGGTTAACCTCCTCCACACAAGGGCTGACACTGAAGACCCAGCAACAAATTAGTCTCCTCCTACACATCACACGCAGAGAAGCAGGGCTGCTCCTGTCACTAAGGGGACTTATTGCCCTGGCTACTTTCAGCATATACAGCCTGGTGTACCTGACACTGTGGTAGATGCTTTTCCAAGGAGTCAAATCTCCTTCTACTCTTCTCTAGCAGTGGGTGACTATTTCATAGTTGTTGGTTTGTTTTCTTTTTTGTTGTTGTTGTTTTGTTTGGTTTTTTCATTATGCACTTTTTTTTCTTTGGTTGTTGTTGTAAATAAATAAATAAATAAATAAATAATATTTCAGGCCCAACAATTCATTTGTCTCCTCCCTAACTCTCCTTCCTACTCTCTCCCTCTTTGGCCCTCCAGCCTTGGGCAACAGAATAAAAGGAAAAAAAAAGAAAAGAAAAAAGAATTGGTAGGCTCTGGAAGAAACAAGAAACAGTTTAAGACATTTATTGTCCACATCAAAATGAAGATAGGTATTTCTCTAAGGCAGGTCCAATTTGACTGCCAAAGCCCCACAGTTCAGACAACGTTACTCATACCAGTTTGAAAAGCAACAAGAAAATTCAACGTTGCTGGCATACTGAGAGCATGGGGAAGAAAACCAGCTGGGTTCTTTACCACTTCTCTCCAACTCGCATAAAAGGATATGATCATAAATCAATATAACATCCAGAAAGAATAAAATAGTGTTGTTCTTATTTTCATCTTGTATTTCTCCAGCACATTTTCAGCTCCTGAGCTCAGAGCGGGAACCCAAAACTGTTTTAGTGTTAAAACCTGCCACCTAGAGATCAAAACCACGAATGGAAATAGGTTTGTGGGCTGTTGTTTTTAAAGCAACTGTCTCACAGCATTACAGATGTGCTACAAACTATAAATCTGCTGTGCTGTCTTTTAGGGCAACAAAACAGATTTTAAGAGACCCTTGATTATGTATCTGCACAGCACAGACATCATTACAGGGTATAGCATCTGCTCCCAGCACAAACACTGCTGCATGTGGCTTAGTGATTATAGGACAGAAAAACATTTTTTCTCCCAGTTCTAAAAATTTGTACTTCATGTAAACAGAGACTGATCTCTTTCTCCCTCTTTTTTTTCTACCCCCTTCCTTTTTTGAGATCACATAACCATTGCAGAAAGCAACGCAGTTTTTAATCAGAAGTTTTGGTGCTTTGAGTGGCAGAGAACAGTCTGGGTCTGAGTCTGTGAGTGAGCTGTGTTAGCTCAGAAAGCCTGACAAACTTCTTGTGGTCTTCAGCCAGAAAAGGAATTCAAAATATATATATATATAAAAATAAAAAAAAAAAAAAAATCACATAGCACTTCTGAGGAAGTTTCCTGAAGTTTTTAACTGGAACAAAACAACTTTCAAGTTCCCACTTCTAGGAAAACATCCTGATTCCATCCCAACTTCAAATGGAAGGAGTTGCCAATTTCCTTCCGAAAATGGAAAGTCTTTCAGTATTTCTGAGTCAAGAAACATTTCTGAAATTGTGCATTTTGATTCCAGGTCAGTTCAACACTAAACCACATTTTCACAGAGAATAGGAAAGGGAATATATTGAAGTAGTCTCCCCCTAAAAATGGTGCCTATCGAATGTGCTAATTATTTCCATACCATATCCAGTCCCAAGACTCCTGTATTCCATTATACAGACTAGAGGGGAAAGGCAGAAAGGGGTGTGTAGAAGAAGGTGAAGCAGTGCTGTAAATTCAGAAGAGCTTGTAATTGTGAACTACCTGACGTACTTTCTACTACACCCCCTGTGAACGGGGCTTTGGGCCGCGCAGCTGTAGCTCCCACAGGTGCTGCTGCCTGTAATAAGTGACCAACCAGTTCCAGGGTGTAATTCTCATAGGGAAAGTTTAAGTCCTCATTAAATAATTCAGAAGAAGCCATTATTTAACAATTTGGCCAGAGACGTGTAGCATAACCCCGTCTAATTGCTAGTGGGGTGCTGAAAGTTTGTGTCCAAGAGATTTTTTTTTGTTTTGGTGGTACAATTTCTGCAGAAAAGGCCAAACCTCAGCTCTCCCCTCTTATCACCACATGGCCAGGGTGCTCAGCACTCACAACCCTCTGCTCGTGCCCCAGGAGGAGCAGCCTGCTGCCTAAAACACCCCAAACTTTGTGCTTGTCAGGTGCCCACAGCAGCCCAAGTCTTCCCATCCCTGCCTGGAGAAACTCCAGACTCATGCCTGGTATTATCAGATGTGCACAGAGCCCTTCTTATGAAAAGCTTTAAGCTAATCCTGACAAGTGAGAGGTAGTGGATAGCACTTAATTCCACAGTTTCAGCATAATTAAGAGCTTATTATTTGGGCACCAGAAGTCAGCTACCACTTTGAAGACATCAAGACAAAAGCCAGCCCCCGAGGTTCTTCTTGAGACCGCTACTATGGGCCTCGGAGCTCAGATCCTGGCGATTTCTGGCCCATTTTGACACGCCGCTCACCTGGCTGCCAGCAGGGGATCCAGTCACCAGCCCTGCAGGGCCCAGCGTCAGGCCACAAGCAGAGGTCAGTCACCGCCCCAGGACAAAGGACTTTTTTTTAGCTACTTTCAGTCCAGCTAATTAGCAGCCTTCTGCCAGAGTGCAACCTCTAACCCACTTGTCACCGGTGAGGCCCATTAGTGAGCGCCCTTCTCCTCACCTTAAAGCTTTAAATTTACTATTTGATCCACACAGAATTAAGCTGCATCTTTAGTTCAACTAAAACCACCCAGACCACCTGAATACAGAAGCCATCTGACTTTAATTAACACCTCTGCCAAGGCCCTTTGGAATTTCAATCACCACAAAAAAAGAAGCAGGTAGCCAAAAACCTGGGTTGGAAGCACAACACAGCCCAGAGAAAGCAGTCTAGGAGGTTTCTGGAGAGCGTGGAAGATAGCTTCCTGACGCAGCTGGTTAGTGAGCCTACCAGGGGTGGTGCCCCGCTAGACCTTCTGTTCACTAACAGAGAAGGACTGGTGGAGGATGTGATTGTCGGGAGCTGTCTTGGGCAGAGTGACCACGAAATGGTGGAGTTCTCTATTCTTCGCGAGGCCAGGAAGGGGACCAGTAAAACCGCTGTATTGGACTTTCGGAGGGCTGACTTTGTGCTGCTGAGGACACTGGTTGGTAGAGTCCCTTGGGAGGCGGTTCTGAAGGGCAGAGGAGTCCAGGAAGGCTGGGCGCTCTTCAAGAGGGAAATCTTAATGGCGCAGGAACGGTCTGTCCCCACGTGCCCAAAGACGAGCTGGCGGGGAAGAAGACCAGCCTGGCTGAACAGAGAATTGTGGCTTGAGCTTAGGAGAAAAAAGAGGGTTTATAATCTTTTGAAAAGTGGGCAGGCCACTAGGGAGGACTATAAGGATGTTGCGAGGCTGTGCAGGGACAAAATTAGAAAAGCCAAAGCTCATCTGGAGCTCAATCTGGCTACTGCCGTTAAAGATAACAAAAAATGCTTTTATAAATACATCAAGACAAAAAGGAGGACTAAGGAGAATCTCCATCCTTTACTGGATGCAGGGGGAAACTTAGTCACAAGAGATGAGGAAAAGGCGGAGGTGCTCAATGCCTTCTTCGCCTCAGTCTTTAGTGGCAATACCAGTTGTTCTCTGGATACCCAGTACCATGAGCTGGTGGAAGGGGATGGGGAGCAGGATGTGGCCCTCACTATCCACGAAGAAATGTTTGGTGACCTGGTATGGCACTTGGATGTGCACAAGCCGATGGGGCCGGATGGGATCCACCCAAGTGTACTGAGAGAACTGGCAGAGGAGCTGGCCAAGCCGCTTACCATCATTTATCAACAGTCCTGGCTATCGGGGGAGATCCCAGTTGACTGGCGGCTAGAAAACGTGACGCCCATCTACAAGAAGGGCCGGAGGACTGACCCGGGAAACTACAGGCCTGTCAGTTTGACCTCAGTGCCAGGGAAGCTCATGGAGCAGATTATCTTGAGAGTCATCACGCAGCACTTGCAGGGCAGCCAGGCAATCAGGCCCAGTCAGCATGGGTTTATGAAAGGCAGGTCCTGCTTGACGAACCTGATCTCCTTCTATGACAAAGTGACGCGCTGGGTGGATGAGGGAAAGGCTGTGGATGTGGTCTACCTTGACTTCAGCAAGGCTTTTGACACCGTTTCCCACAGCATTCTCCTCAAGAAACTGGCTGCTCTTGGCTTGGACTGGCGCACGCTTCGTTGGGTTAAGAGCTGGCTGGATAGCCGGGCCCAAAGAGTCGTGGTGAATGGAGTCAAATCCAGTTGGAGGCCAGTCACTAGTGGCGTTCCCCATGGCTTGGTACTGGGGCCGGTCCTCTTTAATATCTTCATCGATGATCTGGATGAGGGCATTGAGTGCACCCTCAGTAAGTTTGCAGATGACACCAAGTTAGGTGCGTGTGTCGATCTGCTTGAGGGTAGGAAGGCTCTGCAGGAGGATCTGGATAGGCTGCACCAATGGGCTGAGGTCAACTGCATGAAGTTCAACAAGGCCAAGTGCCGGGTCCTGCACCTGGGGCACAATAACCCCAAGCAGAGCTACAGGCTGGGAGATGTGTGGTTAGAAAGCTGCCTGGCAGAGAAGGACCTGGGAGTATTGGTTGATAGTCGGCTGAATAGGAGCCAGCAGTGTGCTCAGGTGGCCAAGAAGGCCAACAGCATCCCAGCTTGTATAAGAAACAGTGTGACCAGCAGGGCTAGGGAGGTGATCGTCCCCCTGTACTCGGCTCTGGGGAGGCCGCACCTCGAGTACTGTGTTCAGTTTTGGGCACCTCGCTACAAGAAGGACATGGAGGTGCTTGAGCGAGTCCAGAGAAGGGCGATGAAGCTGGTGAGGGGCCTGGAGAACAAGTCCTACGAGGAGCGGCTGAGGGAGCTGGGATTGTTCAGCCTGGAGAAAAGGAGGCTCAGGGGTGACCTTATCGCTCTCTACAGGTACCTCAAAGGAGGCTGTAGCGAGGTGGGGGTTGGTCTGTTCTCCCACGTGCCTGGTGACAGGACGAGAGGGAATGGGCTAAAGTTGTGCCAGGGGAGTTTTAGGTTGGATCTTAGGAAGAACTTCTTTACCGAAAGGGTTGTTAGACATTGGAACGGGCTGCCCAGGGAAGTGGTGGATTCACCATCCCTGGAGATCTTTAAAAGACGTTTAGATGTAGAGCTTAGGGATATGGTTTAGTGGGGACTGTTAGTGTTAGGTCAGAGGTTGGACTCGATGATCTTGAGGTCTCTTCCAACCTAGAAATTCTGTGATTCTGTGATTCTGTGAAAAGGATAAAAAGCAGCATTTCCAAAAAATGGGGCAGCTTGAATAACTGGGGCAAGCCTCAGAAATACTCCAATAGCTGTTGAGAAAACCACCACCATTTTCTTAGGAATCCCATACAGTTTTAAGTACATCTCAACACCTGGGTGAACATCTGTTAGGAGCATTTCCTTCCCACTCCACCTCCAACACACAAAGACGACCTTATTTAACGAAATGGATTGGCATAAATGAGTTTCTATAAAGTGTGTATTAAAAATCCCTTTGCTAGAATCTAGCAAGCATCATTTTAACTACAGAGATACAAAGAGTATCTTAGTCTTCCACAGAAACATGACGTAAAGAATTAATTCTGGAAAATAGCATAACCACAGGAAAAAAAGTCACCAGCACAACCTACAAACACAAAAGGCATAGGGTTTATTAGGTGTGACAGACCTCTAACTAAGCTAAAAGAATTAGTATTGACATCATCAAACTCAAGAAGCACCTAGGAAGTGAGGATATTGGGTACCATTCAAAGGCAAATACCGCCCAGTAAGGAGATTTAAAAAAAAAAAAAAAAAAAAAAAAAGATCTGCATCCTCCTCTCTTTTTCAATAAAATCACTGCAGCAAAAATGAATCCCTCTGACCAAGAAGAGCATCTAGGCATCTAGAACTTATTCCTAAAAAGTAAGTGCCTGTGATTTATAGGCTGGCTCCCTTGCCAAGTCTGGATCAAGGAATAAAAATTAATAATGATAAAAAAGACTATTTCATAGAACAATGAGTTTGAATGGTAACATCAGTAACATCTCTCTTGAACATAAAATGTACCTATTAAGCTATAAGGTAGCAACAGGTTTAAGGCTTGAGACTAATTTAACTTTTGTCTTAAAAAAAATAAAAATAAAAAAATCACAGGTTTCCAAATCAAATTACTTGAAATTATTTATTCACAAGCACACCTGGATGTGAACGGATGTGAACCTATTTTCCAGAGTCGTTGTCATTAGCACTGTAAAAGGGTGATGAGATCTTGTCAAGTGTGGGTTTTTAGGCAGCAAGAAAAACTGCAAAAATTAAGCCTCTCTATGAGACATGGTCAGATTTCTTCTCCGCCCTCGGGTGATCCTCCTCTGATCCTCCTCTCCAGGCTGGCACAAACTGCTTGCACAGAACCAGGCAGCCGCTAAGGAACTGCACCCGATGCCTGCTTGAGTATTAGAACGAGGGACTCATTTAAATGCTTCCTCAAATTTCAACACAAAGGTGCACTTCCTCAGGGGACAATGGTCACTGCAGTTTATGACTATCTTCTAAAATCGCTGGTGCCTCTAAAGTAGCTTTCATTGAGCAATCCCTAGCAGGAAACTTCCTACACTTCAGTTGTCCTGGAAGGTTATCTACCATAACGCTGGTGGCACTGATGAAATTCAGGCAGTAAATGGAGAAGTGCTACCCATCCCAAAAGATGTAGAGAAGCCCACCATTACAATGAGCCACTTTGATTAGCAGGTTCCCAAGACGAAAGGCTGCAGTATCATGACACTCACAGGTGAAGAACTGCCTTCTTCCATGGATTGAGATGTATTTCTGGAGTTAAAGGGCACTGTTTCATCTTTTTTGCTTTAAATTAGATCAGGCACTACATGAAAACTGAGCTAGTGTTAAATTCCTACCTGTTGTCACAGACTTTACCAAATGATTTACCTACCACTCAATGCTGCCTTCAGCTGTCCAGTGACACGATGTCAGGTTCATTTTAGTAAACCACACCAATGTGAATAATACAGCATCTAGTCTCTGTGTCTTAAGTCCTGTACCATATGATCAGTGCCTGACCATATATGAAGTACATTAATACACATTTGGTGCAGCAGACATCTGACCTGTCCTTTTACTCCTTCCTTCAGGGCGTAGCTCTAGGAACTGTAAATGTCAGCGTCAAGGTAAATGCTCACTGCTTGCATTAGGAAGCAAATTGCCCAGGTGGTTGAGTGAGAAAACTAGGAACAGTTTTAAACAAATAACAACACAAGTTTTGGTAACAGCACCTTTATGGAACACAAGGTTTGCTTTAGACAAGTGCCAGGTTACATGGATTTTCAGCCCTCTATATAAAGAAAGCCATCTTGGGTTTACTCCATCCTGATGAAAATTTAACACTCGTTTATAGGCACTGTGTTTGGGCTATTTCCAAAGTAGAAAGGGCTTTCCATTGCAGTGCTGGGAGTGGTTAACAGGTAAGATAACTTATTACATTCTTTTCCAGAAAATAATAATTCTCATCCATTATCTCCCAATGTTATTGGGATTTCAGAACACACAAACAATGCAACCCTAGATCAGGTTAAAGAGGAGAGTAAAGTAGTTCAAGACAAAAAGCAAATCATTTTCATAGTTACACTTTTGATTGTATACATTTGCATTGGAAATTAGACTCATTTTTGTGAACAAAAATTCCACCTCTCCGTAAAACAAAAAGAATTCCTCGTCAGTAGAGGGCTACACTGTGCATGGGTCAGCCTTGAAAATAAAGTCTGGACTTCAGGCATATCCAGCTACGTGGATCAACAAGCAACCCCTTCAGATCCAGCAGCTTTGGTTTAATGGACGGAAACTTTGGCCTATTGTTCAAATGTACTTGCCAGCAATGAACAAGTAAGAATTTTAAAAACAAAGTGTGATACATGATACAAGCAATGTGCTTAAAGTCAGTGCCTTGATCCTTAAAAGCATCTCTATAAGCGACTTAACCTTAAAATGGGCAGTGCTTAAGTTACAAAAGATTCAGACCTTCATGGCTGATTGGTTTCTTTATGATGATTGAAGAAACAGTTCTGCTTCAGGAATTCAAAAGATGTATCAGGTTTAGTAGTAGATTTATTAGTTTGCTGTGATTTACAATAAGGTGATCACGTCTGAACCAAGGAGACATCAAAACAGGTTTAGCCAAGAGGTTTATGGCTTCAAAGTCAAATTCCACAACCAGTGCCAGTCATTTGGGCAACTGAGGATTAGCAGACAAAAGATAAGCAGAGGCCAGGTGCTGCACTGATGGTTCAGAGACGGTGTTCCGAAGTGTCTTCTCTTACAGCAATTTCCTTTTCTCAAACTCCTGCAAATAGCACACAGACATCACATGTGGAGAAAAAAAAGGTTTTATTAATATTGTATTTTAAATTACTTTCTATTTACTGTATCAAATTGAATTTTATGAATTAAAAACTGGAATTAGAAAGTAAATTAGAAAGTGTGTAATGTGTGCAAGTACTCTCCCACCTCACATTAACTCACTGGCTATGAAAAACCAGTAGCTCTAGATTGCGGTCAGTGCACTGCACTCAGACTGCAATGCTGTCAAGGCATAGGAAAACAGGCCTGAAAAACACTAATTCTGCATAAAAACTGCAGCAGAATCCTTACAGTAACAAATTCAAGCCAGGAAAGAAATAAAGATTTTTGGTTTAATACAAGAAAAAAAAGAAAAAAAAAAAAAAAAGGAAAAAGGGAAGACTTGCACAGCAGCCTGTCTGTGAAGGTACTATTATATAGTCATCACAGGAAAAAAAAATACCTAGCACAGTTGAATTACAGATTTCCTCTAGCCATGAAACAGTGCCTTTTTTTTGGAGATGAATTAAGAAAAATGGCAATAATTCTATTTCATACAGAAGCTTCTCAGCTGTATGCATTCAGCCATAATTCCGAATTAGTAATTAAAAGAGACGTGCCTATATGCCAGGTCTTTCCTCCTTCAAATACTGTACTTTCAAAGAGTGTTTTATTATTTTAAATTAACATGTTTTTTTTGCTTCCTCAGATAGCACCCAGAAAACACAATTCAACAAGTTGTTGCAAAAACAGCTATGCGTAATCATTTCTACATTTTGCTGCCTATTTTCCTATAAAATTGTATTACATACACTACTTGTGCAGATCATCTAAGCAATAACCACAGCTTGTTCAGTCACTAGACTTCTCATGTTTAACCAAGCTTAGAGCAACAGAGTATTTGGGTGAGAGATGTACTACCATTCCCTCAAAAGTAGACTCCTGCTCTGGCTGAGTGCGTATACCAGTTTCCAAGTAACGAACCTTGTAGATGGTGCTACCTAGCTGAGCAGGGGACATGCTGACCACGACACCAGCACTCTGAAGAGCTGCTATCTTCTCTTTAGCTCCACCCTTTCCACCAGCAATGATTGCTCCAGCATGACCCATCCGCCTGCCTGGAGGAGCAGTCAGACCAGCAATGAATGACACTACTGGCTTGGCATTTGGACCCTGTGAATAAAGAAAATATACGGAGTTACATGGGGGAGAGCAAGATGAAAAACAATTCTAGATGGCAGGTTAAAAAAAAAAAAATCAATTAGGCAAGCAAAGATACCACAGAGCTGAAAACCTCAGACAACATGGAACCACTAGTCTGAAGGTAACTCCTCCTGATTAACTGTCAACCAGAAGCAATCACGAACTTCAAGACATCTCTTTACAGAACCATGTATATCACCAAAAAAATGTTCCCTACAAATGTCATTACAGGACTAAAAATCTGAAGTTGACACTGCTCTGCTGTTAGAATTGAAATTAGAAGCTTCAATCATGATAAATCATTCTCTTTAATATGAGTACAATCGCCGTTTCTTTTTTGTTCTTTTGGCAGTACAGGTTAGAAATTGTACCTAGCTGTCTTGACATGGCAGAAGATGGTTAACCACCAAGGCATCTGGAAGCAAGCTCTTTAAGACTTACAGAATTATTTTCTTTTAGGAATGCTGCTGCATCTTCTTCAGCATTTCCTCCGATCTCCCCAATTAATATGATCCCCTCAGTATGAGGATCCTTCAGGAAGACATCAAGGCAGTCAATAAAATTAGTTCCATTGAAGGGATCACCTCCAATCCCTGAAAAAAACGTGAAACCACAGAAAGGTGATTCAAGATAATATTACATTTACATTAATAGTTTCAAAGTGAATTTCAGCATGAAGAGTTGTTCCCAAAGGCTCAAAAGATGGACAGCTCTCAGAGTGCCAAGTTCCTGCTACAAATCTGTCTCCTCCATTATTTTACAGAAATCTTGATATCCTAAGTTAACATCCATGACCTTTCAAATCATAAGCAAAACAGCATGCCTTATACAGAGTCTCTATAAAATATACAACAGGCACAAGACTCCAGCTCTATAAATTTGCTTTAAGAAAGTTAGTGAGTTAGCCAACTTGCTTAACATACACAAGCAAATGCCTAAGAAAGCCCTATCCCTTTTTAATACTAAACGTTTTAGAACATGTCCTAGCAGGAGGTGTCCCTGACCATGGCAGGGGAGTTGGAACTAGATGATCTTTAAGGTCCCTTCCATTCTAAACCATTTTGTGATTTTCTGTATGTTGGCAGTTCTCTGCTCAAAACTGCTTTCTAGGCTGTTATTAATCTGACAAGGAAGTGATATCAGAGAAGGGGGGATATTCTTCACAGCAGCTAGGGATCTAGTTTCTCATTACAACAAGAAATTATTCAGCTATTTCTATGCTTGCAAAAAATAAATTAACTTGGAATTGTTCCTGTGAAGAAGAAGATTAGTGCAGGTACAGCAAGCTGCTACTGAGGAAACCTACCAACACAGAAAGACTGCCCCAATCCAACTTGCGTCGTCTGATGAACAGCTTCGTAGGTCAAGGTTCCAGATCTTGACACAATACCTTTAGGGAACAAACAGAGATAAGCTTAACACTAAGATGGCTAAGTGCATGACTAGAGGTAGCTGTTCCTGCATTCATGAAAATCACCTTAATAAACTGAACATGAGATGTCGAGTTTTCCACCTATCCTTGCCAAAAGATGAAAACTCTATACAAAATTGTATCTGTATAATTTCTTGGTTAGCACTTTTAATACTTAATTGTAAAGAGACTAACAGGCTTGCCCAGCAAGCCAGTTTTACTGGCTGGCATTCCTCATACTACAGCTTTAACAGGAAAGAAAGCTGAAAATGAAACAGAATGTACTTCTTGTCCTGTATACAAGTCGCTTATGCACTGGACTCAAATCAGCGTTGCAGCTGAGCAGTTAAAATAACTCAGTATGAATTGTATCTCCAGCATTGCCAGGCACATGAAAGACCCTCCAGAATGGAAATACACTTTATAATGTAAGTTACCACTATTAAGGTAGTTGTTGCTGCAACTTAACTGCTGTGCGATACACATTTAACATTTACATTCCAGTATTACAAGAGACCACAACCTAGCCAGGCCTAACCAGATTTTCTACAGCAGAAGTTTTGTGCTGAATTCTAGATCAGGGGCAAGATCCCTGCATGTTTTTGTTCATTTTTCAAAGTCAAGATTTTTGTTAACACTACAAGAGGGAAGTTCTCCAGGAAAAACAGACATTGTCTTCCATCTATTTCAAGCCATTTAACAATGTAATTACTGTACTGCACGAACAGAGGACAAAATGCACCATTAGACTAACAAGCTGAGTTTTATCTACAGTTTATACTGTTGAACAGTGCAGGTGTCTACTAGCAAAGAAGTTTTTTTTTTTCTCACTACATTTGCAAAAGGCTTCCTGTTTACTATGTTTCAGATTTCATGAAAGAAGCTACAGACAGAGGTCCTAAGACTGTAGCTATTTTTATAGCTTGCCTCTCAAGATTGTCAAATGGTTCTTGGATGCCTCACAGTAAGAGAAAGCTGGGGAGCATATCACTAAAGGTCATAGTGTTAAATGAAGCTGGGAGGATGGTAAAGTTCACATCTTTATTCCCTGATTCTTGGATCACCATTGAAAATGTTTCTATTTGGGCAACTGGATTTAAAATGTTCTTTTGCACTCAAGGTGCCTTGCATTCAGATCCTACTGTCTTGTGACTGTAAGATATTTCAAGTAGACACAGAAAATCTTAACAGAACTTTGATTCAGAATGAAGTTCGAAGTAATGTCAGCGGATGCTATCTTTTACAGTCATAGAGCAATGGTTTGATGTAATCTAGAAAGGGGTAACTGCAGCAGTCTGATTTTTCAATATCAGGTTTGACATGAGCATTAATGCTTCCTCCAGCAATCATTAGGTACTGTTATTCTAAACAGTTCCTCATGTTAGAAAAACTTCCCTGAGTACACTCAGCTTAAGAGCACTGAACAGCTTTTCCTACAGCAAGCATACTTTTCACAAGAAAAAAAATGATAATGCTGTGAAGGGTACCTCCGGAGGAGGGCCACAACGATGATCAGAGGGCTGGAGCACCTATGGGAACAGGCTGAAGGAGTTGGGGTTGTTCAGCCAGTAGAAGAGAAGGCTCTGGGGAGACCTTGCAGCAGCCTGCCTGTGCCTAAAGGGGGCTGCAGGAAAGCTGGGGAGGGACTCTTTGTCAGGGGTGTGGTGATAGGACAAGAGGGAGTGATTGTAAACTAAAAGAGGGTGGGTTTAGATTAGATTTAAGGAAGAAATTCTTTACTCTGAGGGTGGTGAGGCACTGGCACAGGCTGCCCAGAGAAGCTGTGGCTGCCCCATCCCTGGCCAGATTGGATGGGGCTTTAGGCATCCTGGGCTTCTGGGAGGTGTCCCTGCCCATGGCACAGGGCTGGAACTGGATGGGCTTTAAGGTCCCTTCCAACCCAAACCATTCTATGATTTTATGATTCTGTGTTCAAGCTAAACTGGTTACCCTGCTGACAGATAATGGCAGCGTATGTTGCTTACAACCTTTCTGAAGCTCTATTTAATAAAGTAGCAGTGCATGTTTTGGATTTCTTTTTTAATTTATTTTTCAAATAATATAATGCAGGAGCTATAATCCAGTTGTTATTTCTATAGTTTAGGACAAGGAACCAACAGAAATCAGGACATGACACTTGCATGCAACAGGGTGTGCAACTACCATATGGTTATGAACAAGTCACTGCCTCTCTCATCTCAACTTCCCTGTCTGAGAAGTGGGTATGTTTGTCAATTCCACTCACTATGGTACAATGGTAATCTCTCCATTTTGTGGTGATACTGAGCTCGTGCTAGGTGCAGAATCCCAGTCATACAATCATTAAGGTTGGAAAATAAGTCCTCAGAAGCCAGGCTGTTGGAAGGATTAGTATTTGGGAGCCCACTCAAACCCCAAGGTAAATGGAGGTACACTCAAATTAAGAGCGTTAAGGAAACTAGGTCCATCACATTACCTAACAAATCTTTTCCAATTGCTTTGCCTCTGCCATCCACACTCAGTGCCTATTATGGTAGGCTGACAGACTTTGTCCTTCAAGATTGATAATGGCTAAGTTCACTCACAAACTGAAGGACAGAGAAGCTGTTACACAGAATGTTAAGTATTATCAGGGTAGGATGTGACTAGCTTTGTGAATATGAATAGTAGAGTACCAAACTTTACTTTTAGATAATGCATAGGTATTCAGAAACTCACCAATTCTTCCCTTCTTGTGAATGTGACCAGGCATGATACCAATTTTACATTCTCCAGGCTAAAGAAAGAGTGGGAGAAGTGAGATGGAACATTTAAACCATCACTAAGAATGGTCCAGCTTTGGAGCAAATCCAGAATTCACTTACATTGATGACACCAGGACAATTCGGGCCCACAAGTCGAGTCTTACCCTGCCGAACCAGTCTGTGTTTAACCCGAACCATGTCCTGCTGGGGAATACCTTCAGTAATGCAAACAACTAAGGGCATTTCAGCATCGATTGCTTCATTGATCGCAGCAGCAGCAAACGGAGGAGGTACATATATAACAGTGGCAGAAGCACCTGTTTGTTCTTTGGCCTACAAGGATGATTAAAAAAAAGGTATCAAGCATTTAGTGGGCCCAAAGAAAACTTCTGACAATTAGTCATTTGACCACTCACAAACATAAATGAAGTAAATAGATATATACTGATTTACTATAATCAACGCAAGTGTTAAATTCACTGAAGACAGACACAAAGAGTGTGACCTGAGACCTAAGTACTGGCTGAAAAGGATCTCCCCTACAAACATCGTCACAAACACCCTTTGATAACAGTTGTTACAATTTCATCATATGCACCAGAATCAATCAGAAACTAGTTACGGGCATAAACATAAGCATACTATGAAGAACGTTAAAAAGTCATTCGTGATACTATCTGGACTCTGAACTTCCCAATGGAAGGCAAACTCATGCTTGACCACAGTGAAAGCCACTTTTAGAAGGCATCTATTTGATTGCATCCACAGTGATATCCATGGTTCAAATATTTGTCTCTTCAGTATGAGGAACGGAATAAGGAAGCCTTCAGCAGCATAAGCTCTTGGATTAAGCCACCTGGTCCTCCAGTCATCACTGCAAATTACCTCCTTCACAGAATTAAACACAGGCAGACCCAGATGAGTTTTTCCACCTTTCCCTGGAGAAATTCCTCCAACTAGATTGGTGCCATAGTCCAATGCCTGCTGGCTGTGAAAGGTGCCCTATGAGAGAGACAGAATAAGTAAAGCTAAAATGCCTATGATAACAAATTAAATGTAGCAAAAAAAAAAGTTTTGATGACATTTGTAATTCTGAAAGCAATTCATTGCACTTAAATTTACAATGGGAAGAGGTGATTTCACTAGATATACAGCCAGCCATTTTGAAGAACATATCAACATGTGTTATAAGGATTCAAAATATGCCATGCTTTTTGCTTTCAAATTGGAGCACTGCAGTTGCACAATAAAGAATGTTTTTTTCTGTGTCACTAATACACCAGCAGGCATAGCAACCACATTTTATCTTCCACATCAATTATGGCAGATGACAAATACAATAACCAAACAGAAGAAATTAGCATTCTCATCCATGACTAGCTGACAGATTTAGCAAAAGCAGTCTTCTTCCCTTGCAAATGTGTAAGAGTCAATGTGGAAAAAAAATATTAAATATCCTGAAATTAAAACTTTTTTCTTCATAGCCATTGATATTCAAAGGCTTTTGTGAAAGAGGCATTTTGAAAATCGTGACGTTTTTGTAGTGAGACTTTTGTAGTGAGACTTTTGCAAGTCTCCCTTTACAAAGAAACCCTTTCAGTTATGTGCAGCTTAAGGCTTAAGACGAAATCCAACCACAAAGCTCAAGTCATCATGGAGACGACTCAAAAGTTTTAAGCTTGTACACTAGTGGAAAAAAAAAATCTAATTTATCAAACTTAAGAAACAGGGTATTTGGACAGAAAAATGGGAAATCACAGAGCTGAAAGGTTCTTCTTGATCACAAAGCCCTGTTTCCTAACAACACAGACAAGGCCAGCACATCATCTCTTTTATATGTTACTATGTTTTACGGCCAATTAACTTTCTGCACTGAAAGGGTGACAGAAGAAACAGTTCATATATATACCTGTTTGCCTGTAAAACCCTGACAGATAACCTTTGTATTTTTGTTAATATACAGATTTTTCCTCGATGCCGAGTAGGAACAGTGTCGTATTCCATCCTGGTGCACTACAGAAAGCAAGGAGAGAGCAAACCATTAATCAACTGCCTCACTATGCTCTAAGTTAAAAAAAGTCCTAACAAGTCAGTGCATGCATATTTATGCTTACAGAAGATGAGTTGATCCAGTAGCTCATGTTTTTAAAAGCAGCCCTGAAAGTTGCAAGCATTTATGAACTTTTATTCTAAGATAGGAAACAGCTGTAGTTCACTCTCTTGTTGTGGCTGCTCAGTTTGCTGGGAATCAGACATTGGGTACTGAACATCAGAGATCCAGTCAAGACAAATCACAAACATCTTCACCACTGCTTTCATTTGTGAACAAGTCTCTGTATCCTAACAACTGCTACAAAGAGGCAAAACAGAACTAAGATCCTGATATCCCAGACACTCTACACCTTGTGCAAACAAAGAACAGCCCCTACAGACACTGACAGATCTCAACATGGCCACAGGGCCCCCAGGCCTAACTCCGAACATGGCACACAGCAAGAGATCTTTCCCCAGAAGATGCCGAGCCACGGGAGCTTGTATGTCACAGCTTTCAATGCACTTGGGCTCCTGAAGAAATACAGCTCTCTGGATACTCTGTTGGAACAGTTTTCAATTTAGTTCTCACAACTCTGGTCTTGTAAACACTGCTCGCACACAAAAGTAACACAACTGTAGAAAAACAGCACAGTGAATGCTGGTTTCAAGAAGAAAAGGAGAATGACTGCCACTCTGCTGAAGGGAAAAACGAGACATTATCAAATGATTAAAGAAGAAAAGCGTAGAAGGTCCCAATGCAAGAAAGCTCAAGACAGACAGTAAGGAGGAAAAAGAGGTCTTGTGACACAAAAAGAATGCACTCACTACCATGAGCTTTCACAAAGGCCAGGGTTTTGAGAGGATCAGAACTGATTCACTTCCTGCAAGCATTTTCGATAAAGACCGCATTTTGTGCCTAGCGTGAACATGGAAGAGTGCAACCCTAATACAAACGCTGACACCAGTATGGTACGATATACCTCATTAGCTATTTGAAAGTGTTTCCACTTCAGTTTTTATTACTGCAAATCTGAAGTTGAAATAAAAATACAGAGGTTTTGTATCAGGCTCCCTGGATTGTTCCACATACCTACCTGCTCAGGCACACCTGATCCAGAGGGAGTGGAGTTGTTTTTATTTTACTGTTTGTTTCTTACAAAGGAAGCAAAAACTACTAAGATGGAAAATTAAAATAAATATATATTCTTCAATATAAATTGTTGAGGCACAGAATTTGATATGACTGTTAGCAGGACACACTCAGTGATTTTAGTATTAAAAAAAAAGCAAACAGTCATTTCTTTCTCCATACCATGAAAACAATTCTACAGCCCCAGCTCAGCTGCCCATTCCATACCTGTTTTCAGCTATTTATAACCTTTCACAAAAATGTTTTCAGAAGCTTAAGTGTGTCAATTCTCAGTTTTCAGAAGACTATACAGACATACGTTTCAAGGATAAGAATCTTCAGTGCCTTTTATAAGCTATAAAGTACCCCAACAAAGAATTATTTATTCCCATGCACTGATAATGGAAAAACAGTTTAAATGCCAAGCTTTTTCTGGATTTACTCTTAAAAACTGTATGTGCTTTGTACATGAGCAAAGAACCTTGACTCAGAAAAAAATACAGCTGGTTCAAAAGAACCTGGCTAGAGCAGAGCAGTTGGCTGTCTGCAGAGAGGCAGCTTAGCCTGGCACGTGTCTGGGGAGCGATATATTTTGGAAGAAAATAAAAAAATTGCCCTGTACTTTCTGAGCTGACTTTGGATAAGAATTTATTTATTTATTTATTTATTAACTGGCTTGATGTAGCTCTGTATTTCTCTCCTGAAGCAGAAAGGTTTGGCCCTGGCTACCAGCACAATCAGACCTGCCGAGGAATCGGTGGAGACAAGGTTTGGCTATATATATGGGGCACTAGCAGCAAGCCCCGGGTGCACACAGCTGGCAATTTAAACAGCTAATGGCTATTTAAATAGCTGAGACAGATATCAGATGAGAAGGAAACAGGTGGAATATCGAAATGGCACGCCTAAGTTCACAGCAGGTAAGTCAGAAATAGAATCAAAGTCTCAGTTTCCAGCCAGGACCTTCATTCACGAGCTCGTACAGTTCTGCGACTCCCAACTCCTGCAGGCAATTGCTTTTACTAGACAACAGCCAGGAGCCTTAGTGTAAATGTATGTGCCTTCAAGAAGGCAGGACAAGAAACAATTTGCTCTTCTGCTTACAAAGCTTCAGCAATGAGCCAGTAAGAGCCAAACTCCTTGTCGATGCTATTTGAATGCACAGCTCTCACTTACAGGCCAAGTTACAAAGGTACAGGCTCCACGCAAAGCCATAAAGCACAAGGACAAGTCTTAACGGTTGCAGATCTTATCGAAAGCACGGTGGAAACATTGCATTTTGTCAAATCAGAGGCCTAACATTAACATCACTGTGTTCAACCAAGGCCTGAGCTGCAGAGAGTGCATTACAAGTAGCAGGGAACCGCGGTTGCATTCACTTCTTGAAAGAAACCGCACAGCAGCAATTCACGTCTTACAACTCAAAAGCCTTTCTAGAAAAACATGCTCCTACTTAGCATTGAGTGCAAGCATCAGTTTACATATTTAAAGGAAAATTAACCCATTTGCAAGATATTTTAAGTTACACATTGAATGTAAATACTGGTTTTTCAGAGCTTCAGGCACTCTTGCAGCAGTATCTCCAAATCCAGATCTTACTTAAAATGGCACAATCCAAGCTACCTTTGCCCAGCTTATCCCAGATGAGAGCCAGCTGACAGTACAGGTACTAGATCTCTTCCTTAACTTTACAGAGTTGAAGATTTGTTATTTTCAGGACCTCCCACAAGACTCCCTAGAGCTACAGGCAGGAATCCAAGTCAAAGTGCTTCCTTCTTGCCCACGCTTATAGTGGAGGAAAAAAACGCTTGGAAGCTGAGGTAGCACCTGAAGGTGCTCACAAAATGAGCACAATATAAAAGCAAGGTAAAGGAAGGCCCTGAGCAGGCTCCTACACTGCCAGAAGATGGACAGGTAATAAGTGAAATTGTCCCTCTACTGCTCCTTGAAATATCCCAAGGGCCTGGAGATGAAGGAAGATAATCCTTTTCCTATTACCTACAGAAGGGAAGAAAAAAAAGCCTTAGAAAATGCATGGGCTCCAATACAAACAGGGAAAATGAACTTCAGTGCAGGGAAAGTCAGGGAAGGAGTCAAGTACAAAGAGCACAAGTCAAAATGCTGTAAGTTTGTGGGGGTTTTTGTGTTTTTTTTTTTTTTTTTATACACACACTTTACTGTCCTTCAGTTCGTTTCTGAGAAATCCTTCCAATATTTCACACGCTGTTTACTTTGCCTCTTTATGACTGTCTCCTTTCTCCTCCCTCTGCCTACAAACGTGTGGCTTGGAGAGCACAGAGCAGCGACAGCTCTGGAGAGTTTCTTACATTACAGCACAGACATTACAAATAAAGTTTAGCAAAGGCCAAAGTACCACAGCAAATTTTAGAGTTCGCTGACTCAAAGTTTGATATTACAAGAAGATTTAACACAATTCCTCATCCCAGTCCTTCCTTCAGTTTTGATGATCATGATCAGGCCGTATGTGGACATTCACTCACGCAGTTGTATTCTGGACAATCCTTCCCCAAACCTGTGTACAGAAATCATCCTGAAAGGTATCGGTTGCACTACTAGAAGATGATCCTCAGTGACAAAGAAGTTTTCGTGCTGTTGAGGGATTGCCAAAATATCTTACTCCCGGTCTTAAAGAGGATTATGAGCTCAGGGAAGGATTTCCAGCTATTGGTCCTGGCCTCTCTTCTCTCACCCTTCCCTTGCCAAATTCCTGTTAATTATGGAAAAAACAATCCACCAACATGGCATAGGAGTTGAGGAATTAAGCAAATTAACCAGTCTATAACGGAGAGATGCAGTGACTATGCTACAACGACCACGTTACACAAAAGTAGGCTGACGGACAAGTGACAATTAGAAAAATTTTAGTCCTTAACACCTCTCTCTTCCCTAAGCAAAAATCCCTGCCTACTGCCACAGACATCACTGGCTACAGTCACAGGAAACACGATGGCATCTGAAAGAAAAGCTTTCTTCTCCCTAATTTATGAAGTTGAAACTGCAAGCCCTTGAGGAAACAGGCACATTCTGCTCAGCACAGATCAAGTTCTTCTAAGACAACAAACTTTTTCCCACATACACTCCACTAAGAGAGCGTGCAGCTAGCGAGCTTGCAAAAAAGCAACAAACAAATTCTTCAGTGTGCGTGGTTATTTCTGCAGCACTTCTTTGCCAGGATTATTCACAAATTTATTTTGATTATTCAATCTAAGAGCTCTCCAAAGCCTTCCAACTCACCCAGAACATTCAAAAATCCTGACTCTCCAGCGATAATTAAGATAAGCTTAAGTCTTGGTCCATAAGCGAGCAGCGCCTTGAGCTGACCTTTGAGGCAAGCCATCACCACTCATTAACATATTGCATAGCATGTTTTCACAAATTCCTGAACTGAAACTTACTGATACACACCCTGCAGGCTTGCTTCAGCAGTGTACCAACAAGAACAGATACTCTTTTGCAACAGAAAACACTAGAAAGTCACTATTTTAAATTGCCCCTAAGAGGAGATGTTAATTATTTGTTACTGAGACTGTTGTATGAACAAAGTCCAAACTTAATAAATTAAAAGACTGCCCAAACCTTAAGAGTATCAAACCAAAAACTGTTTCAAATGCAGAAATATCCCTTCTTACAGGACTTCCTTAAAACAGTTTATAAACTGCTGCTGCAAGCAGAACACTTCCTGAACCAGAGCCCACCTCCTTCCCCTAAGCCCCAAAAAGTATCTTAAGCACTCTTCCCTAATATTTTACTGCTACTTGTAAAGGGAACAAAGTGGTTTTGTGAAGACATAAAACTGCACCCAAGATTAGCTTTGCTGGGGGCATAAATTAACCTAAACTGGAGGTGCTTCATTCTCATCTCCACCAGAACCAACCTGCATCAGACTCACAGGGAGCCAACTCAAAGAGCTGCCTGGCAGAGTCAGCCCCACGGGAAGGGATTCAGGAGAGGTACAGCTTCCTACTCATGCTCATGGGGGACAAAAGGCAGGAAGGGATCATGTTATGAGACTATGGGATCATGTTATGAGACTATGACCTGTGTGTTACCACAAGAAGCATAAGATTTGCTTGCACGGAGATCCAGTGAAATCTATTGTTTAACTTTGCCCACTCGTTGTCAGATCCCAGATTTCCTCAGCTAAGATTCCAAGAAAAGCCTCGTGCCTAGGCATACCCACACTGATTCCAGTAGAGAATGCAGCATTAACTGCACAAAATAAGCATAAAGAAAGAAAAACACTTTAAAAAAAAAAATATCGTGATCTTCACAACAACCCCTATAAAAGCCTACAAGCTGAAGCGTTAGCTGCACATTGCTTGGGTTCTCTGTGCTTAAAGGCTAACGTTGTTATTCCTGACAACACATAAAACTTCATCGAGTGTGCTTAAGTCTCAGGACAATTCAGGGACCTCAAGAGGCCTCTAGCCCGAAGAACCACTCAAAGTGACCAGACCCAACCGCACCACCACCTTCCTCGGGGAGCTCTGCGCATTTCCAGGGATGGAACAGAGAAGAAAAACCTCACGGGCTGCCACCAGCATCTGACATCCCCCCAACGGGATACCCTTCATCCCCAGGACCCCCCTCACCCCCAACGACGCCCCAACCCCCCCCTCAACCCCAAACCCCATTCCCTTGCAGCCACCCGTGCCCCCCCCCCACCATGGGGCAGCCCCCCCGGATCCCCACCCGGCCAGCCCCCTGCCCCCCTCAGCGCATCCCCACGGCCTAGCCCGTGGGGGGGAGCAGGCCGCGGCGGCCGAGAGAGGTTGCCAGGAACCGGGAAGGCTCCGGAGCGCCGGAGGAGAGGGTTGGAAGGTCCCGAGGGAGCGCTACTCACGGCGGAGGAAGCGGCCGAGGAGCCGGGCGGCGCGGCAGTGAGCCATCGTCCCCTCGCAAGGACACCCGGCCCGCAGGCCCCGCTCGCCGCCTCAGCGCTGCCCGCCCCGGCAGCGCGCGGGGGGTTGTGGGGGTTGTAGTCTGTCAGGCTCCTGGGGCAGGACCGCGCCGAGACACCCGTTCTATGCTACTTTTTAGCTCCTAACTTGTGATAAATTCCTTCAAAAAATGAGTTCTGATGGGTGTCTGCAAGTGCAGCCATTAGAAGCTATCCTGGTATACTGCTAGGTCAGCAGCGGGGGTGAAAGGCATGCTGCCTACACAGTGGTTCTCATTTGTCATGGCTGTAGCAAAAATAAGTAACGTTTTGCAGGGAAATGCTTCAGTAAACAACGTAAGACACATACATCTTCGTTGGTAAATCTAATAAAATGCTCCTCTCTACATAACAGGCCTCACATGTTACTAATTTTCAAGGCTAAATGTGTAGGAATGTGGCAGAGCCCACATCCCAACTGCACCAAGCAAACTTTCAGTAAATTACACAGTCACAGAAGGATTTGGGTTGGAAGGAACCCTAAAGAACAGCCAGTCCAACCCCTCACCACAGGCAGGGACACCTCCCAGCAGCCCAGGCTGCCCCAAGCCCCATCCAGCCTGGCCTTGAGCACCTCCAGGGATGTGGCCGTCACAGCTTCCCCGGGCAGCTTGTTCAGTGCCTCACCACTAAAAATTGTATCTACAGGAGGGAGAGAGAACTTGATCTAGAATTATACACAACAGAAACAAGTGAGACTGGACTACAGAAAACCACATGGAACAAGAAGAACCACAACTATTTCTAAGCCATCCCCTGGACTTGCTGAGGCAGGTCACACACAGGCCTGTCCCAAGGGTCAAAGGAGAGTTCCTGGCCTGTCAACAGGGGGATCTGAAGTTTAAAACCCAAATAAATTATACAGCAGGTTATTCTTTCCTTTTTTTTTTTTTTTTAATGCTGAACTATGTAGTGTCACAAGTCTGTCTATTGGATACCAATTTAAAATAACTCAGGCATTAAGTCAAAAATGTGGCCACTGCAACTTTTGCATAGTTTTAGTGGGACTGTAGAACGTTAAGGGTATTGTGGGTTTGTTTTGTTTTGTTTTGTTTTCCAAACCTGAGTAGCATAAACATCTCTTTAGTCAAAACCTGGATGCATGTAGCGTCTTTTGAATATTAATATTCATGTATAATCAAAAAGTCATTACCACTCTAACAGTAAAGTTTCAGGGTACTGAATCCAGCTGTACAATATATAATTGGCCAGAAGATCTTGGAAGTGGGTCTGTTCCCATCAGAGCACACTCTGTCCCACTAATATTAATTTAGTTAATTTAATCAACCACATAGAAAGAAACCATTCAGCCCAGGGAGAAGCAATACAGCAATTAGCAACACTTGGGTGGCAATGACTGGGGCTCCCTTACACAGTTCAGGACAGACTGAGTTTTAGCTCAGAGGGGGGTAGCCAAAGCATTAAAAACAACTGTGGGATTTAATCTACAAACAATGCTTTTCAGGCATTGCAGAAAGATCAAATGTCAGGTAGGGGGTGGGGTCTCTCCCTAGTGCATTTTGAAGTAGCACTTAATTTTAGAGCAACATGGATCTTGGAGCTGAACCTTATGAAAATCACAAACCCAGGGACTGAATGCTAGAAAACATTTTCCTTGCTCTCTTACTCAGAGTTGGAAGTTGACTTTGTTTGAAAGCACTTCTTCATGATATTAAACACAGAGTGTTCTGCCTAGTATCCGTCTGCAGAGGACTAGACCGTCAGATCATAAAAAAGAAAACAAAGGAGGATCATGTTAATGTTTACCCATGTGGGAGCTCCAGCAGTATCCCAAGATAAAAACACAGTGTCTGCTAACATTTTCACATTCCTAGATCTTTTGATGAAAAGGAGTTTCACTGCATACACAAATTCAACTATTTTTGGTGCTCCCTTAAAACTTACTGTTAAAATGTTTTTCATTCCTTCCTGCACATCGTGGCTGGGCAGCTGAGGGTCCTGGCTGTGGTACTAGTGGTCTGCACGCTTCCTTGGGACCATCACGGAAAACACTCAATCTCTCCCAGCCTTGATTTCTCCTCTCTAAGAAAAGACAATGATAATGCTTTGTTTGCTTGCATCAGCAGCTAAAAATGTCCAATGCAAATAAAGCACCAACCCCTTAAATATCTGGATTTACTAGCACTAAGAGCAGCAAAAACAGGTTTTGGTTTTTCAGGGTGCTCTGTTTACACGCCAGGCCCTAGACCTCATGTTATTCCACACAATGAACACAGGCTGTGCTCCAGGCTCTGGCACCTAGATATAATTGTCACCTGCACCAAACCCCTGCGTCTCTTTTCTCCATGAAGCCTTGATGGATACAGCAACTGCCTGCCAGGCTTAGCCTTCTCCATCCCCACAGGTAACTATCCCCTCAGTACACAAAGCAGTCCCTTTCCCATATGCTCATTTCCATGCATGGATCCATGTATCTCCTTTTCTGGGTTTCGGAAGACATCTAAACTGCTTGTGGGCTGGCATCTGGTGCAGCTTTAGCTGCCCTGCAACACCCCATCCAGCTTCTTCCTGCCTCTCCAGAATCACCTGGGTTTCTTTTCAGTCCTGTATCCAATTAGCCAGTCCTCTACAGATGTCACAGCTACCCTAGGGCATCCCACGTGGCACCAGACACCTATATTTAGGCACCTAATGTGGGCCTTTGCTGCCAGAACGGTATGCAGCTAAGGAGGAAATTCAGGTCCTGTGTGGCAGGTGAGTACATGTGTGCTGTCCCAGGTCTCGTTGTGCCAGAGGAGACCTTGCTACTGCCATCAGCATGGACAAAACAGCAGTTCATGAGATGTCTATAAGCATGGGCTTTAAGGAGAGGGATGAAATGCTCTCTTGGAGCCCTTGCAGAGCTGGAAGGTCTCCACTGGTTGTGACAAGAGCTCGGAAACCCACCCACATGGAGGCAGCATGTGGTGGACGTGTCAGCTGGAGGTGTGTGAAGCTGCACCTGACTGCCACCCACCCAAAGCATTTTGATCCCAGCAAAATATGCGGCTAAGTCAGGGAGGCAGGGACCAGCATGCAGGCCTTCTTTGCACTGCTCCAGTAGTTCCTCGTCCCATCTTTTCCTGTAATAGTGATTAGTGTGGATGCATTTAAGACTGTCAACCTCTCAGCACTTCCAAGAAAGGAATCTCAAAACCAGAACAAGCTTCTTGTACCCCAGGGTTTTCCACATTCACAACAGCATAACTTCCTGGGATATAAATGCCCAGACTGCCAGCACTTACCTCTGAGATAAAGGGTCCATCTGGGGCTCTGTTCAAGGCTGCACCAATGTTTTGGTGCCAGCAAGAAACCTGTTCCATCACTGTCCTCCCAGCTGCTCTAGGACTGCAGCCCCTTACACAACAAGATTCGTGGTGACCTTAATCCCAGGCACAAATCCTTTGGGATGATGGCAGGGGTCACACACTCGATCCGTATGTTAAACTCAGATATATCAAAAAAGTTCTATGCAGCCTAGCAGCCGTATGAACAATATAGTCAGTAGAGCCAGAAAATGGCCTTTATGGGCAAATATTTCATGGCATAAAATATACCATTGCCTTCCTACTCAGAATCAGTTTTGTCTGCAAGTGCTGGCCAGGGCTAAAAGGTTCCCCCTCCGCTCTGCTCTTCCCACCATGCAGCAAATTGTGCTGCAGACCTGCCATCAGCCCTGTGATCAGCAGGACAAAAGCAGGTTCTAGCAGGAAGGGTTTAGCAAGAAGGCCACCCTTTGAGCCTTTATTTTGGGAATTGCTAAAGCAGGGACAAGCTGGTTTAGCAATCTCCATCTGGTTTAACCCTTACTCACATTGATGGTGACACCAGACCGACGTGCCTTGCACCAGCCGATGTTTGGTCACTGGCTCCCATTCCTAACTCTCCAAAATATCCCAACTGCTTGAAATCCTCATGCATCTTGTCAGATATAGCAGCAGCAGCACTTCCTATTGCTGGAAGTTAAGAACATGCAAAGAAATGGGTCATTCCTCTCATCTTCCTTGGATTGAGGGACCAAAACATGAAGACCAACCCTGGCCATACCTGTACCCAGCCTCCAGCAACTAGGGTTGCTGTCCTTCTAAAACAGGCTCACTTGTGGATTATTTTTACTATAATTTACAGGTTGCAAGCAAAAAAAAATAAAATCAGCATCTCTGCCCTGGGAGAGTCACCAGGTCTACTGCTCTTCTTTGTGAAAAGCACAGAGAAAATCAGAGGTGAGGATTCCTCTGGAAGGATTAGCCACACTTGTGCTTTAAGCCACTGAATCTTTATCCCTGCAGCCTGTAATGCTGCAGTAACAGAGCTATGGCTGAGAGCACCCGCTAAGGAATTAGGTAGAAATGAACTTACTGGGACTTCTGGTGTGACTCCAGATATCAGAGATAAAAACCACTGAGAGTTTATGGCAAGGAGGGAGAGGCAGGTGTTGCTGGTGTTGCCTCACTCCATTTCTCTGCAATTCACATATTGCTTTGAAAATTTTATATTTAGTTCTCTGGTCCTGAAACATCACCCAAACTTCTGTAGTATTGCTACTGCTATGATTATTTTAAGATTTTATTTTTATTTTTTTGCAGTAGAGTCAAATGAAAATTCATCAGCACACCAGCACTATCCCCCTTTTTCCTAAGCAGTGCCACAGCTTGGTGTTTCTGAAGAGCCTGCTGTCCCTGTGGTGCTTCACAAACAGGGCTCAGATTTCACCTTGGCACCAATCGGGGTCACAATATCGACATCAGAAGGGGAACATCCACAAGGACAGGACACCCAACCGCTCCCTGCAGCCTGCCAGCCCTGGACTGACCATTTCAGGTTTGCACTTCTTCAGGAAGGCAGGTGCTGCTGAAGACCTTTGGTCGTCAGCTTTTTTGTTTTTCCTCTAAATATTTTTTCCCCTTTGCTCTCTGATTTGAAGTAAGTCTTACTCTGTCCCGTATCATGGACTTATCAGAGCTTACTCATTTTATTCACTAAATTTTGCCAGAGATGCTCCAGCAACTCCAACTCTTAAGAAAACCTTGACATTTGATGGGCTTTTGTGGCAGCTCACTGGGCTGCAGTCAGAGCAGCCATACGCATCCCTCTGCCTTCCTCCTGCCGGAGGTGGGCCAGCCAAGCACAACAGTTTATTAAAATCACAGGTATTGAGCCCAGAGCTGCCCCACAGTGCTGGGAAATGTTCACTCACACCACCCAGGAAGCCAGCTCTTCCACACCTCCTGGTCATGAGGAATGGAGCGGATCTGAAAGATGGGATGGGTTCACTAAAGAAAAACAGCACTCTGGGGCAAATTCTGTTCTCCACAATCCTGCACGGAGTTCTCCTGGTGCTGGAGCAGGATACAAGGTGTGGAGCCTCTGCCGTTCAGGAAGGAGCAGGAGCAAAATGGGATGCAGGTTCCTTGAACCAGAAAAAGGAAGAGCTCTTTCCCCTCTGCTTTCAATAAAAAGGAGTGAGGTTTTTCTGCTTCTTCTCACCTTAAACTTGTTTTGGATTTGATCAAGATGACAACACAGCAAGTAGGAAAACCATACTACTAGATGGTTTGGGATTTATTTGGAATGGTTTGGCATTTATTTTGACTTGTTCCCATCTACACACAGGCATTTTCATGGCAATCCCCAACCAGCAATAGCATAGTATGGGCTGCAGAACTGAGGACCTCTAAGAGTTTGAAATCTCCATGGGTCAAACTCTTTAACGCAGGTATGCTCGTACACTCACACAATCATTGATTCGTACAAATCCATGGGGAAATCGCTAGGACAACCTCTCGAGGATGACTTTGGCTGGGCTGCATTGTCCTCAAGCAGGAAGTAGGAGCTTTGAGCAGCCCCAGCTGATAAACCTTTCCCTCAAGCAATCTCATGGGGATATTCCTGTAGTTTCAAGGATCTACACCCTCCTCCCTGGGTACACATATTCAGCATGAAAGCACAAAGCAAAGCTCAGCTGAAACTTATTTTATTCTGAATATACATTGAAGCCTTAAGAAGTGCTGGACTGCCAAACTATACCTTCTTACTATCCTTTTCTGGATGTGATCAGATCATTTGCAATAGCAAGACAAGTCACCTGCCCAGTCTGAAAATCCCAGTGTTGGCTAGAGCAATGTCATAAATGCATCTGTTGAACTTTTTCATACTAAAATTACTTTTCTTGTCAGGCTTTGTAAGGTTGATAGAGAGTAGAAGTTCTGTACATTTTTTTTCCTGGAGGCTTAACAACCCCAGAATAAAATATAAATTCAGGTTTATCCCATGGAAGAATTTGTCTTTCACCATTTAGGTATCTTTCACCATTTAAGTATTTTGTGCAAGTTGGAGGGTTTTTTGTGCTGAAGTCATCTTTCTACTTCCAAAATACAACTAACAAAACTGACAACTTTAATAGTATTTCTTTGTAAAGTGAAGATTTTTGTCTGAGGTTTTTCTTTCGCTCCGATCTTGCTGTGTCAGCAATGTGCAGAGTTCTGCAGGACCAAGTTAATGTTCCACCAAAACTCTTTGCTTAAGGATCAGTTCTCAAAAATGAATGTCTAGGAAACGTTTCTAAACTAAATGCAGAGAGCCTGATCTTCATTTCACATCCTTACAGTTAAATGCAGAGCACCAGCAGTGAAGTTACTCCCATTGCAGCACATCAGACCTTGTGGCCTCTTGAGATTCCTCTGGCTCCAAATCCTTAAAAGCTGCAGTCAGATCTCCACCTGTTACATCAAAAACATTCAAAACCAGCTTTCATTAAATGTGCTTATTCTCCCATACTCAACATTGTTTAATATATATTTTCCTATTCGTTTCTAATTTTCCCTTGGCAGTGGTGAAAACCCACAGAATGACACTCACATCTCTCCTTTACAGCAGTTTCTTCTGGTTGCATCTTCTGGGAAACCTTTCAAAACCAGCTGCAGCAGCGAAAAGCGGTGGATGGCTGAAGAGCCCGACTCCTCGGTGGAAAGTGCAGTCTTTGCTCGACTAAAATTAGTTTCTTTTTTCCTGTAGCTCCATCGCAGAGGAAAATTGCAGGTTGTTCATGAAGGCATGGTGGTCATATATACATACGGTCATTTTTTCAGGGAGTATTTTGGTCTGTGCTGAAATAGCCACGAGTACCACTAGATGTCACAGCTGCTTCGCTGTTTGACCTTCTCCCAGGGCTGCTCTGAGCAGCCTTCCTGGAGAAAGGCTGCTACAGGCTGAGGAGCAAAAGCGAGGACTGTGCAGCTGAGCTGAACCAGGCTTCTGTCCTCAGGCTCCAGCTAAAAGATGCTTTAGGAGTTACTTTTCTTTAGCAAATCTTTTGTGCCCTTCTGAAGTCCTCTGGCTGGACTGGGGAGGAAGAAGAAGCCTGCAGGTTGTTTGGGCTGAAGGAAACCATCAGAGCTGCAGGACCTCCCTGGCCATTGGAAGCAGCAGCAGAAAATCGGGGTGGATAAGGGGCTGCCTTCCTCCTCTGTGCTTGTAATTTCACTGTTGGAAGAAAGAAGCTTTCCTACAGCTTCTCTAGAGCTATTGAATGGCATTTACCCTGGTGCCGTGGTTATCAATGCCTGGTGGATGGATCTCAGGAATGCCTGCTTCCTCCTCCTGAAATAGTTAAGGAATAACAAAAATATCAACCAAACATAATTAGGTCAAAGTTGGGACATTTCCTCTCAAAGGGAGCTAATTTAAGTGCAAAACAGCTACAGAGATTGGCTGCATCTCTGCTCTATTTGTGGCAGAGTGGCAAATAATTGCAGTGTGAAGGAGCGAGCGCTGTTTCTTCGAGCCTCATGAAGGTCAGGGGAAGAATATTCTTCCTCCCTTCTCAGGCCAGTCTCATTTCTGTCTCCTCTCGTGTCACCCGTAGGAATCTCTTCATTTAGCTTTGAGGTTACCAGAAAAGATACACCTTTTCTGGAGGGAGGTTCAAGCTAATTATCTCCCACAAGCCTTCCGAGAATTTGTCTTCCTCTTCTAAAGACACCGCAGTTAGTGCAGCAGCCTGTGTCATCATTATGCACATGAAAGTAATAACAAAGCTGAAGATAATTAATTCATTTATTCACTCTGGCATGACCAGTAATTGCTGCTGTGGATTTCTTTTTCACTCCAATGACAACACTTATGCTACAAACAAAACCAGAACTGAATTCCTGTGAAATTGCTATTAAAACATTCCCTTAATGCACTTCTTATGAGAAATTTTAAGAGAAGTCAAGTGCAAATCAGGAAGTAGCTAAAAACAATTTCTATATGGAGTCAATTTTCCTATCTTCTGTTGCTGTGTATTATTATTTTAACCTTGCCCCAAACATCTTGGGTGCAAATCTCCTGTACTGCAGGAGGCTGGTACCGGGCTGTTGCTATTGCAGGACCCATCACCTGTGGAAACCCTACCTGGCATATCTGAAGACAGGGTCCCCATCTCCTGGAGCAGAGCAGCATCTGGCAGGACATGATTTTCTACAAAAGCAGCCTCTAAATTTGAGCTTTGAAACTCAAGTTAGTGTTCATCCCTCCTTGGTGCTGAGAAATAACATTTTTATCAATGCTTTTGCTGAAGGCTTGCCATTTGCTTCTGTACAATTGCAGCAATAGAAATACTGATTCCTTAATTCATCTGCAGTTACAGGACAACCTAACTTCCACGCAGTACAAACCTTTGACACCTGTATCAAGGAAGCCTCAGTTTCTTGCTTTTTGCCCCAAAAGGTTAGATGAGTTTTCTGGATTCAGGACGTGGCATGGTGCCACAGGCTTCATGGAACTGGTCTTGTCTTCCCATGGAAATCAATAGCCAGAGGATTGGCATCATAAGATACAACCAAAGACTGCAGTGAAAGCAAGGCCATGGCAAAATTGATAGAGAAAACACCGAATCAACAATGATTCCTCCTCTCTAGCCCCATCCTACAAGCAGAGAGGTCTCTGCCATGGATTTTGCTCCAGTCAGCAGTGTCCTAGATAAAGATGGTGGAGAACATTCCTGCCAATGTAAATTCCCCCCTTGCTGCACTGCAGCTCTTCTGACTGTTCAGCAAATCCCCTCTGCTGAGGGATGCTGAAAAAAGGAGGGAGAAATCAGTGGTGGGAAGGTGCGCTGGGGAAAAGCGCTGGGCACCTCTCAACAGAGCACATGTACCAATTCCACTCAAACGCCATTCAAAGGAATGTCTAAAACCACACTACAAAGCACATATTTAAATGTGACTGTAAATCCAGCTCTGAGCGTGCAGATAAAGTAGAAAAGCTGCTTCCCTCCCCAGGTGCCAGATCTGAGAGCGCAGCACAAGGAGTCTTTAAAGAGGTGGCTGCAGGAAGCCAAGAATTTTTCACCAAAACATCCACAGGATTTGAAAATTTGGGGTTCATTTGAGCCGTCTTTTATTCTCCCTAAAAAGAAACAAACAAACTCATTTTCCCCGATGAGCTTGTGCTGGCTTCTCAGGGGAATGGGAATCCAGCCCAGGAGGAAGCTGCCGTGGCCACATTCTCGTGTGGGTTTTCTCCTAAATGATGATATCTCAGGAATGTAGGTTGCCCAGAGAGGTTGTGGGGGCTCCTTGGGGATCTCCAGGAGCCGCCTGGACGTGGGGCTGGGCCCCCTGCTCGGGGTGGCCCTGCTGGGGCAGGGCTCGGAAGAGAAGGCCCCAGAGGCCCCTGCCAGCCTCAGCCATTGGGCCAGGCTCGGTGATTCTGGGGCCTGCCCTTCCGACACGAGCCATACGTGAGGTTTTGTGAGTAGACACACGGAACATCTCATATCAGTGAGCACTGATGTGCTAAATCCACGTAGCTCACAACCTGCTCAGCCCAGAGCAAGATCAAACAAATGCCGCCCCACAAAACAATCTTTCACTGCATCCCTAGCCTTTCACGGCCTCAAACTTCCATCGTTTCCACAGCATCCTGTCTTCCTTCTCACCAAACTCCAACCTGAGCCTCGCGTCCCTTCCCCATGCCGCTGCATGTGTCTCTTCACAGCAGCAGCCAGCTGCTTCTTATTGTGCTCATTTTAGACATTTAACATTTCAGTGCTATTTCTCATTCTGTTTCTGCACAGGGCGGGGAAGCTCCCTCCTGCCCACAGGAATAACATGCCAGCATCTCATTCCCAGCCCGTGTGATGATGTCCCACAAGCCAGATGTGCACAGTTCACACCTGCACAGCGCCGCGCCACCCCCCCATGCTGTCCTCGTCACTTCTCACACACTGTCTGCCAGCACCGAGCCTCCACACACACCAGGACTGTCTTGCAGGCTCGTGAGGCTGCTTCTCTCTGTCTCCAAGGTGGGAATTAAACCAAAAAAAAAACATTTTAATTCCACGCCTAAAACGCACAGGAACTTTCTGTCCCACCACTTGCATTCGTCATATAAATTAATTTATATCCTGAGTGGCTTCTCTAATGGTTGAGTGCATTTAACAGGAAAAAGATAAAACATCCTGTAGCGGGTTTACGTGGCAAGGTTTTGGTAGCAGGGGGCCATAGGGGTGGCTTCTGTGAGAAGGATCTAGAAGCTGCCCCATGTTAGGTAAGGGCCCCACTGCTGACCAGAGCTAAGCCAATAAGTGATGTTGTTTTGTGCCTCTGTGAGAGCATATTTAAGACAGAGAAAAAACGCTGCGCCACACAGAAGCTGGGAGAGTGAGAGGAGTGAGGAACAGCCTTGCAGGCGCCAAGGTCAGTGAAGAAGGAGGGGGAGAGGTGCTCCAGGCACCGGAGCAGAAGTCCCCTGAGGCCTGTGGTGAGGCCCATGGTGAAGCAGGCTGTCCCCCTGCAGCCCATGGAGTACCATGGTGGAGCAGGGTTCCACGCTGCAGCCCGTGGACGAGACCACGGTGGAGCAGGTGGACCTGCACCGACGGAGACTGCGGCCTGTGGAAGACCCCTGCCGGAGCAGATCCTGGGCCAGACCTGTAGGTTATGGAGAGGAGCCCACGCAGGAGCAGGTGACCTGGCAGGAGCTGCTGCCCGTGGGGGACCCAGGTTGGAGCAGTTTGCTCCTGAGGGATGGACCCCGTGGTACGGACCCATATCTGGAGCAGTTCTTGAAGAGCTGCTGCCTGTGGGAAGCCCACACTGGATCAGTTCAGCAAGGACTGCATCCCGTGGGAGGGACCCACAGCACAGGGAACGAGAGTGACTGAGAAGGAGCGGCAGAGAAGCGCTAAAGACTGATCATAAACCCCCATTCCCCCGTTCCCCTGAGCCGCTTGGGGGGAGGAGGTGGAAGAGGGTGGATGGGGGTGGGGGAGGTGCTTTTAGTTTCTTTCCTTTGTTTCTCACTTCTCTAGCTTGTTAGTAATAGGCGATAAATCTTACTATCTCCCTATGCTGAGTCTGTTTTGCCTGTCATGATAATTAATGCACGATCTCCTCGTCCTTATCTCAACTCTTGAGCCCCTTTCATCGTATTTTCTCCCTGATCCTCTTTGAGGAGGGGGAGTGAGAGAGCGGTTGTGGTGGAGCTCGGCCGCCCACCCGAGTAAAACCACCACACATCCCACAGAAGTAAATGGTGTTTTTACACCTGAATGAGCTTCAGATTGTTGGTCACAGAGGAAACGTTGCGTTGCATGCAATGTGCAAGCTGCAGCAACTATATTGACATGGGGCGAGCTGGAATCAGGATGAACTTCTGTAAGCAAGCTGGAGAGAAAATGAGCTTTCCTCCCTCCCCTTAACTCTGTTCACAGATCACTGCTCTGCTGAAACACCCAGAGCTGCTCACCATCACAGCAATATCTGCAGTTCAGTTCAAAACCAATGGGATTACTCACAGCTTCACAAGCCCATGTACGGAGGAGGGTCACTGCCCATTATACATTCCCAATCACATCTCCAAACGACAAAATACAATTTTGGTTGAATATGCTCATGCAGCAGTAGGAAAGTCACACCTTCTGCAGGGATACACACAAAGTTGCTCGTCATTGTTAACAGCAGGTGCATAGCACGTGCCATCCACCATACTCACGGGAACTGGAATGGGTAGAAGTGCCCCAGTTTGCACTTTTTATTAGTTTATATATTATTTATTATTCCTGCTTGGTTAGAATGGAGTAACTGAGTTGATTTGATGGTCTTTTGGGTCTAGCTTTTAATGCTAAGTACCCAAGGTGATAGAAAAAATAGGACATTCATCAACTATGTTTTAAAATACCTGATTAAAATAATACCTGATGCATAGCTAAACAAGAGCTAAAATAAATAGCTGATGTGCAGACATATGCATCATCTTAATGGGAGGAACAAGCAAATTAAGGAAATATTGTATAAAGGAGAGCAAGGGATATAATCCCATCTCAGATCGCTGTCATCTTAATAAATCTTAATTAGTCGAAGATGACAAGTCAATTATAAATACATACTTATGAGAGGAAAGTTATGAGGGAGTTAAGTCTTTTCTTCTCTTTTAGAGCAAGCAGATTGCTTTGCAGTCCTCATGCCTGTTGTGTTGGATACTTGCTGTGTTTCCCAGCTCCTCTAGGCATCATTAAAAGTCACATAACTAATCTCAAAAGCCTGTGGATGACACACGGTGAGGATATGGGATGGAGTCAGCTCACTGCATGTGCTGCACCTGCTGCAGAAGCTGAAGCCACCAAGGGACTGAGACACCCCAGCACTGGATTTCTGCTCAACACCTTGATCTCCGCAGGCTGGAGCGATGCCCCTGTGTTCTCCTTGTCTCTGGATTCCCCAAGGCCACCTCCTGCTCACTCCCCAACCTCAAAGCTTGGCCAGACGGCTCCCACCCTGTTTGCCCACATTCCCCAACTTGCCTGTCACAAGGTTATTTTTTACAGAACCTTTAGTCAAATTCCTCTCCTGCGCTTTAAAGCAGTGCTTATTTTGTCCGTCCGTGCATCTGACTTCAAACACAGGTGAAAAACAGCTGAGGCCAAGAGATCTGCTCATGCTTACACCCGTTGCTGAGCAGATGGGCATAGATAAGGCTTTGCAGATGCAGGAGGCCAGTCCTCGTTATGAAAGGATGCTGCTGTGGATAGGGCAAACGATGGGGGAAAAACTATTCCCTAAAAGATCACTAGAAGTTTTGCTGCTGAGCACAACAGCACCAGGATTTTAACCTGGATACAGATTTGGAGCATCACTGCTGTGAGAGAGCGCTGAAGGACTTAGCTAAAATCAATGGGAGTGTTAGGAATAAGCTCTCAATGCCATAAAAATAAATAAATAAATAAATAAAAAGGAAAACAATGTGCTTGGATCTTCATAGGATCAGCATAACTGCTAGAGAGAGTTTTATCCTGGGGAGGGACAAAAATGAGTTTACAATACCTCTGTCTTTGAACATCTCTCCCATCTGTAGCTGCAGGGATTGGCAGCAGCAGCACTGACTGATAAAATGTCACCACTGCACATACAAACCCTGTTAGAAACAACAAATATTCCCTACGAGGGAAAAAATAAAGGTCAATCCTGTTTCAAAATATTTTCTGGAAATTGAATAAAATCTATTCTTTTTTTTTTTCTTTAAAAATGAGGCATATTTTAAATGGGTCCTTTTACATGTTCAGAGCAGAATTTTTATCCAGAAAGTCCTACTGGCCCTGATGTGCACCCAGTAAGGTATGGCTGTTATTGATTGGCCTGCAGGTTCTGCAAAAGTGTAAGACCAGTGTAATTAATCACACCATGGAAAGTAGAAAATCACTTTTACAAAGCCACAAAGCCCTCTTTAACTTGATCACACTGAGAGCAGAATAGAAACAAAACAAACAAACAAACAAAAACAGATCAGAAGCAATCTGTATTTCTTAATGCACTGCATATACTGTGTTAGCTTTTTTGGGTCTTCTAATCAAGTCATCAGCTCTTAGTTCAAGACTGAACCTCCCTTAACTTGCTTGAGCCTGTATGGTAAATTATAGGGCCAGACTCCAAAGTAATTCAATTTGCCTACCCAATAGTTAACAACTTTGCAGTTTTTATAATTTTAACATGCACAAGTGTTGTAAGGGTAAGTCCTGGGAGGTGCTGGTGGGACGAGCTCCAGCAGGAGCTCTACAGCCTCACAAGGTCCAAAGTCAAATGAAAAGCTTTGACTTTGCTAGCTTGGTACAGAACTCCTTAGATGCAGGATAAGCTGAGGGCTGTGAGTCTTCATTTGCTTGTTTTGTCTGATGTTCTTTACATCTTGCTTTATCCCAATTATATCTCTCCAAAAGAAACAGCTGCAGCACAGTCTCCAGTTCCAAAAAGAACAGTTCCCTGCCTCCAGCTGCTTAGGCTGAGGACTAATCGTCACACGAGACTTCTGCTGAACAGATTTTCAATGGACGTGAACATTGCAGGAGGAACCCAAAGCATCACTACTGACCCATTCAAACAGCAGCAGGAGCTCTAAAGATGTCCTTCATCCTGGAAAGCAATTGTTGTAAGGACCAGGCAGTGGGACTTGGGTAGGTGCTGCCAGGAGGACACAGGTCCTGTCTAAATTAGATGAGATGAATCCACTTGGCTCTTTCCACAGGGCTCTACATTTGCTCAAGCTAACTGCTCATGTAGCCTTTGAGGGGCATCTTATGTGAGACAAATCCTATTACTGATGCAGCAAAAGTAGGAATAAGTTGCTCCTGGTCCCGCTATCTCTGTCTGTTTGATCAGCAAAATGGGTGCAGAGATAGATCGATAGGCAGAGAAATGTATTACAGCAGACAGGATTTGTCCACGCTTAGCCAGCTGTCTGGCTAAATAGCAGTATTGATCCTGTAAATAATGACATCCCTTAAAACACCTAACTTATTCTTCAATAAGAATTGAAGAGGCCTCAGGGCATGGATGTCTCCACAGGATGCATTTTGTTTGGGAGAGGCAGCCATCCATTGCAGAGCAGCTACAGAACGGGAACTCTCTCCCATCTTATTTATTTCTCGTCCATTATCCAAATGAAGGCTAGAAAGGTATCGCACTTTTTCCCCCTCTTATTTACTGCATATTCAGTTTGGGACTTGGAGGATTACTTAATCCAGAAATGTGCAAGTTTTCTGAGTGACCATTGACTGAACAAGGTTTATTAGCCCCTTTATAACCAAAATGTTGCAAATCTGGAGGACTCAAAGCAGCGACAAGAAGATGCATTACACACCTAGCTAAAAAAATGCCAAACCTGTGAATAAAATTTTAATTGAAATGTGGCGGAGGTTTTTAGGTTTTTACAATGATTCTTCTGCCACAGCTTCAGCTGTTAAAAGTTCCACACTGACTCACCTTAATTCATGAGTTTTGGCTAAAATAAAAAGGGATTAAGCAGCTTTATTACACAATATTCAAAACAAAATGATTTGCAGAGCATTGCTCGCACTGACTATACTGCATTGCCCTCCCTAATACAAATAATACAATAATAGCTGTTATATGCAATAATAGCTAATACAAATGCCCAAGTGTTGGCTCAAATTTCAAATATTGCAGTAAAGTAAAACTGAAGAGGACTTTGCAGATACCCACTGATGTTACTGTAAGACAATCTGGCTGTCCTTCCCCATTAAAAGTCCTTCCAAATCAGTTAAGTAATAGCTATAGAGACAATTACACAGAGAAAAAAATATATATTTATATATTATGTGTATATCTATATTATCGAGAGAGACAACACACCCCATGCCAGGAGGGCTGGAACCAGATGACCTTTGAGGTCCCTTCCAAACCAACCCATTCTACAATTGCATTTATTTTCTGTATTCCCAGTGTTAGGAAGAATTCTGATTCCCCAGTTCATTTTGCAGTATAAAATTATCTTTATTTAAAATTCAGATTAAAAGGTCATTGCTGATGAGATATTAATACTTCTAAAGGGTTTGAAGGTGCTGATCACTTCCATTAACCTGCCAGTTGCCCTCTGATAGGAACAGAGCACACGGAGATGAACATAGCTGTGATATCTAGATGCCTACAAGCAACACTGCCAAAATCAAGTTACTTTGGGAAGAAATAGAGGCTAATAAATAAACACATAAATAAATAAATGGATGAAAAATATCCATTGGTTACAGAAGACCAAAGACCAACCCAAGTACAAATAACCCATCCCTGGGGACTTTCTACTTTTTGGGGAAGCCAACGCCAATTTGACTTCACAATCATGTATGGAGAAACATTTAACTATAGGCTATATAAAAAAGCCCTAGAGACGCTCATGCCATACTTGGTGTCCACTTCTGGTGGATATTTCTCCAGGTAATTGCAGGAGAGCAGAGAAGAGGGTAACAGTTCAGGGGTGAATCCTTCCAGCCCAGGCATCCCTGCCAAGCCTTGGAAGATCAAAAAGTTTCATTTCATACAGGAGGTAGAAAACATCACCAGAAATACCCTATAGTTTATAGTCTAATAAAACAGGCAATGAATACTTGACTTAAAAGACTAAATTACTATCGCTGCTTACACTGGGTGCACTGGATGGTGACGGCATGCTGAGGATGCTGTTATCCCAGACGGATCAGTAACTGCCAAGAATGAGTTTCTGAGCTTCATTTCATGACTGTGATTCCTTCATATGAACATAAAACTGAAGGTAACCGTGAGTGCCCACTTATGATTTAGGAAGGATAAACCAGAGAGATTTACAATTTCTTCTACTAAACAGCTGTTTAAAAGCAAACCAGTAGTGGTCTTAATTTTCTGGCTGCTTTTCAGTGACACCGATGAGACTGACTTCATATTTGTGACAATATGGGCATGTGGACCTGGTAGATTTGTGTTTAAGGCCAGGAAGTCTGAGCAACAATCTTTTTAATGTCGTTTTTTCCAAAGTGTATCCAAATGTTTTGAAACGCAAGAAATGAAGTCAGCAGGGAACAATTTTAGCCAGATCTTATTAGACATTATTTTTTATTGCTCAATGGAAAAGATGTTCTTAACTGCTAGCATAGTTTAAAAAATTCTGAGCTTTGTCCCTATAGCTTTACATTTTTATTATTTATTTTATTTTTATTTTTCTTTGTGCTGTCGTACAACCTGAAATGTAAGAGAAAATTCAGGAGGAAGAGGTTTGTTGGAGAACAGGGAGGTTCTGCAAGCAACCTCAACAAAGACGACAACGAAATAACTCCCATTAATGATAGCTGCCTGTTCTCGTACATGTCTGAAATAAAAGCGATTTGTACCTGCTACCATCTCGGCAGAGAAAAGCATTTAAATAGCTGCTTGTTCCTCAATTATATTAGATTTTGGTGTATTCATTATGAGCCATTAGATTTGGATTCCTCGCTGACCTGGCCCCATCCTCACTAAGCTATATTTAAAACCAAAGGGAATGGTGAGCTCCTCTTTGGAAACCAATACTCGCGTAAGGACAAGAGGAAGACAAGATTCGGTTTTTAAGCAAGGAATTAAGATAGTAAGACAAGTGTCATACTGTCTAGATTTAAGTGGGCTTTTTCAATTTAATGTGACAGTGCCAAATACATTACATTGGGATTAAACTGCACAGGTTATTAAATCCTGATTACCAGAAGACAGTGCACTGTAGCAAGCAAATAACTCACAAGTTACTGAAATTACAGCTTTGAAAACGTTTTAAGGGAATTAATGTTTAATTAATGATTTTGATTTTTAAGGCCTTCCAGTAATAGCTTCACTAAGAGATTACACAAACCTGCCAGACACTGTAAGCAGAAAGGATGTGTGATGTTACTGGTTTTATAATCAGCCTTGCACTGGAACAACACCGCGAGGGAATGAGGAGGTTGGTGCACAAAAAAAAAGGACTGTTCCAGTTAGTAGGCACTTCAACTTCTGACATTTTTTTAATTATTTTTTGTGTGATCAAATTTATCTATCATGCTTTTAACATTACAGCATGAGATGAACTTTGAATTTAGAGTGATCCAAGAATCCCTAATTCAACCTCCCAAGTTAACTTGGATATTAATGTGCAGGGATGTTTACAGGCCTAAGATGATTGTTCAAAGTTAGCACCGTGCTGCTGGCTTCTTTTTGGTGCTGAATGCTGACTACTGACATTCTTTTTCTTCCACTGAGTTTAATTTCTGCTACTGACTTCCAGAAATAATATACACTTTATACACTTTATATTTTCCAACATGAGATCCGTATGAAACCACGACTGGTTGTTCCAAAACTTCCTTAAACGAATAAATTTTTGTACAAACTTTTTCTTTTTTCCTTAATAGTTCAAGTGGTTTCTAAAATGTATGTAGCTTCCTAGAAAAAGCCAAGTCACTGATATTTCACTCTTTAGCTCACTACCTTTACCGTGATGATCTGACGTTATCTTCACAAGGCTGTAATTGTAATTGAGGGACTTTGGAAGATGTACGTGTGACTGCCTGTAAAAATGCGAACAGGAAAGTCTATTGAACTGGAAACGATAAATATTTGGTACCAGTTTTCCTGCAGGGATGACCTTACAAGGACTGTTCACCACCAAAACATTAGGGATCCTGATGGTAATTTATAGTGCCAAGCCAGGAGATCGGGACATTTAAAGCTGACCTGTGGAGAGCTGTAATTCTACTGGGGCTTTCCTCAGTTCTGATTTTGGTGTGTGATAGAGACATGGGGTTGATACAAAATCCACTGAAGTTATTGGAAAGGGAAATGCACAGTCTTTAGTAGTCTGAGGTTAATAAATAAATAAATAAATAAATGGCTCTCTAAAGTTCCTCTTTTTAACCTGAGATACAGAACATTTTCGCTATTGTATTGAGTGAAATAGAACTGCAAAGAGGTTTGGAGGGATTCACAAGGCTTGATACATTTGAAAAGTCCCTTTGAAAAAAAAAATCACTTCTTCCTCATTTCTTCCTTCAGCAGCTGGACCAAAGCCAAAGCCACCAGAAGGTATCTGGTTAAAGCCATCCAACATACATATTTCTCCACACTTACCAACTTTATCCAGATAAGCGGCAAGAAGGCTTTCCTTGGTTGCAAGATGGACCTGGCTCTATGTTTAAAAGGTATCAATACCCATTACAGCTTGTTAATAGTCATTACAGCTCATTTTTCTCACTGCTTATGTGATAATTTTCTCCTTATCAGTTGGTTTAATACACAGAGGAAACATCCTCTGTGCTGTCTGCTTAATTATTTCCATCTCTTTGTCAAGTTTCTCAGCGCAATAATTATGTCAGCGCATAAAACTAGTCCTACAGTGACAATAGCAGGAACCTGACAGAAAGAGTTGGTTTAAAACACAGAACAAGGTGGTTCACTTTAACTAAACACTTAATTTCTTTCTCCTTAGTTAAATTAATTCAGCCTAATTATTTAACCTGCTAACCAAAGGTTAATTTGATTGGATCTGAAGCACTCTATTATTATATTTGTATCGGTTGGGGTTTCATTTTGGAATGTGCCTCATGTTTTATTACCTCTTGTCCTCATTAATTTTAGTGCTGCTGTTGATCTTTCTTGAAACATTTGTTTTCTCCAGGGCCAAGTTAATCCATAATTCAGTGCTAATAGTAAATCAGCTGTGGGTTACCCACTGCGCTCAGTGCTAAAAGCAAGGCCAGGGTTGGTGTGCAGGGGATGGATCGTGCCCTCTTACTGTGGTAAGCTTTGGGTAACAGGAACTGCAGTGATACTGCACCCTAAATACTCACAGCTACTCTGGGTGTTAAAAGGACAACTTCTTCCATTTGCTTTTTAATTTTTTTTTTTTTTTTGCAATGCCATCTTCTAAAAACACATCCCTGCTCTTCTTCCTGAGCAGGTTAGGATAGTGTTGGCAGCCCTGCCACCTCTAAGAAAGGCTTCTTAAGGCTATTTTAGACAGCACCTTAAAAAATAAAAGTCAAAAAGCAAATGCCACACTACAAACCACCCAGGGTGTTAAAATCCAATGCAACAAACACAAACTCAGGCCCAGCAGTTGTTGGGAGAAGCCCACTGATGTTCTCACAGGTGAACTGCCCCCTCCCCGGATGATCACAGCATGTCAGGGAGCCCAACAGCCTCCCCGCTAGCTGCGGGGCAGCACCAGACCCTGCTGCATTAGGTGGATTTTGAGTCAAGGTGCCCTGACCCAGAACACATCCACTGACCGAAAATCTCAGCTGGAGGACTTTGCACAAAACCTGCATAAAAATCGGCACAAAGCCTCCAGACCTGGTTCAGACCCCAATTTTTCTCCATCTCTGCAGATTTTAATTCCATCCGTGCAGTACGTCGAAGTCTGCATGTATAGCCCATAGCCCAAGACCTGCTCAAAGTGCCCCCAGCAGGGACAGCTGCCACCAAAGCACCAGGCTGTGCCATGAGCATCCCAAGCACCCCGAGAAGCTGGAGCATTAGACTTGCCACGTTCAGGCTTTGATTTAACAAGCTCCTGCTAAGCACAGAGCTGAATGAGATCACATCTGGTCCAGGGCCAGGAAGTAATGGTGCAGTAATGGTTTTACTGGCTTTTTGAGAAGGAGCTGTTTGACTTCAGAGAGTCAACAGCAACGTTGGCTCCCGCTAATCTCATTTTGAGAAGCGTGCTGTGTGAGAAGCAGCTCCCTCACAAAGCTTTGCTTGATTGCTCTCTGTTTATCTAGGATTACATTAGGAACCCGAGACTATCTGAAAGCAGCCCGTGGCAGTCGAAACAGAGCTATGATTTTGGGAAGGGCTTCTGCAGCATCAGATTTGCGAGAAGAGATGCTCCAGCCTTTCCAGCAAGTTGATGACTGGGTGGCAGCCAGGGTGCTCAGTACAAAGAGGTTCAGAATTCACAGAATAGATGTGCGGAAAGGGGAAGATTTAAAGGCATAAAAATAGCTCCTTTTTGTGAAAAAGGAGCCGTATTTTCCATGCCCAAGATTCAGACATGCAGATTTAAGACAGGCACATGGTAAGTGCTGCAGCTAACACGTGATGATTAGAGAAGGGTTAATTTAAAATAGTGTACTGTATTTACCTTAAGCAAAAAGAAATCAAATGCAACAGGGTGAATTTAGCTTGGGTGAAGTGCTGTTTTAAGGGAAAAATGCAGACAGAAACTTTTAATGAAACTAGAGCATAAGTCAGTCTCACACTACCTTAGGAATGAAATCGCCACCAGACCTGGTATAACAGTTCTTTATTTCAGTGTCGCTAACACAAAAAGAGGGCTTGCATTTTGACATCAGAACCATGCAAAGCACCTGTACACAGGGAACAATATATCGAAAGAGTGTCTCCCTCCTGCTACATATGGTAAATTTAGGCAGGAAGACTCGGTTTTCCTTCGCATTCTGCTCTATCCTTCCACAAATCAACCAGCTGCGAGAGGTGATCATTAACCTTCATTCCAAACCAGTAATTTGCCATAGAACAGTATTCTGCCCCAAGCTGCTCATAAATGCTTCTGTAAACATCCTCCAGGACCCTCAGGTTCTGCTCTCCTTTTACAAGGATGAAGTTCTGAACATCTCCAGCTACTGGAACAGGCTTTAACAGAGGTACTGGATTAATGCAGTTGTAAGAGAACAGATTTTGGCTCAAAGGATGAACGTCTCCTCCATACAGAGGCCCAAAAAGGCCCTTATCAATGTCCCAAACACAGGGACGCAGAGACCACAGTGCCCCTAGGCTCAGAGATTTGTCATATGCACAGAGGATTAATTAGACATCCCGACTATTAAAAAACAGTGGTGTAGAAAAAATAAAAGGCATAAAATACCGAACCAAAAAGGTTCCAAATAAGGCATCAGCAGGTCCCAACTGGGTGTGCTCCCGTTATGCACATCATCCTCCCAGCCAAGGTGGCTAAGAATGATGCATTGGGATTGTATTTCTGACCTCAATCGTTGAGGGCTAAGAGCAGCCCGAAGGGTTCAAGTTCTGTTCAAAAAAAAAAAAAAAAAAGAAAAACAAAACAAACAAACAAACAAACAAACAAAAAAGAAGTATTATTTTTGGTAAATATTTCTTAGAAAATCAAAATGTGAAAGCAATCTGTTTAAATGATTCTTTAAAAAAAGACAACATTCCTGTAAAGTAAAAATATATATATATCTAGAAATAGAATATAGGTTTTTGTGTTTTGTTTTTTTTAAAAAAAAGACATTCAGTATCACATCAGCGGATTCTGATCAACTCCCTTGTCCGCCTCCTGCGATACCCGCTGCTCGTTAAGGCAAAACGTCAGGCTGGCACCGTTACGACAGCTGAATCCAAGTGGCCCAAGGCAAAGCAGAGCGGGCAGCACGCCGGCGTCAGCGGGGCTGCTTCTCCCGCACGCTGACCGAGCCATCCTCCATGCCGAAGTACACCACCTCTGCCATGTTGATGAACAGCCCCGTCTCCACCACACCTGGGAACGAGAATGTTAATTCCAGAGCTGCCAGAGGCTTACAGAAATGTGTCCAGCCTGGGTGACTTGCATCAGCCACACCGGGAGCACCTGGGAAGCCTTTTCCTCACAGCCAGACTGAGGAAATTCTCTACAGAGACTAAGAAACAGCTCCCAGAGCTCTCCGTGATGTTCACACCACCCCAGCCACCACCTTTACACTAATAAAACCACAAACAAGGCATTTTCAGCTATCTGATGACCCACAGGAGTCAAAGGAAGCCGCACAGCCACAGACTTACCCACTTTAGCTTTTAAACACGTCTTAAAAATTATCTTGTTAGAGTACACCTGGATAACACTTGCTCAGATGTTAAGAGACGGCAGATCTGCTGCTGCCTCTACGATTTGTAGCCCATTAGCAGATGTGCTTCTGTTTGCATTTAATTATGTAATTATGGGGTGCTCTTAACTTCACAGTGGTCACTGAGCCGCAGCCAGAGCCCATAAACACCCAGGCTAGTGGTTTCCAGACCAGGCAGGTGGAGGATGCAAGCCAGTGCCATGGGTTCAAACAGAGCCTCCAGGCTTTCCTCTTAGCCAGCAAGAGACTCCTCTAGGAATCAAACCAAAACTTCCTCTGGGAGAGGGGCAAAAAGCCAGCTTTTCACATTGCTTAAACCTTTGATACCACAGAGATTACGGCCACAGAAAAGCCCATGGGAAGTTAATCACACTGTCTACAGGGAATTAAGGGCAAAATGGATTTGAGGCCAAAGATCAAGGAGGAAGAAAAAAAATAGCATCAAAGCGATGCTCATCCAGTTGGTCCTTCGTTATACAGACAAAAGAAAAGCTCTGTTTTGAGGCACACAAAATCCTCAGGCAACTTTAACGCTGGCCATTTTTAGTGATGCACAGCTCCGCAGCCCCCAGCGACCTTTCAAGGTGGCAGCTTGCTGGTGCACGTGGCACTCAGCATGCCAAAACCCTGGTTCCATAACAGACCCAAAGACAGAGGCCACCGATACTCAGAGCCAGCAGTGAGACTGCTGGGTGAGCCCATGCACGCTGTCTAGGATATGGAGCACAGCACCAGGGACAGCCCAGCCCAGCAGCACTCGCTGGTTCATTTACATCAGCCACTGGTTTGTTTAGATCTGCTCCTGCCAAAGGTCTGAACCTGCCATCTACTGTTGGCTGCGAGCAAGTGCCAGGTAATTATTCAGACTGCAGACACCAGGACAAGCCAGGGCAGAGGTAACACCCTAGCAGCTTGCTCCGAGAGTTGGAGAAAAGAAAATGGGTTTGTTTTCAGCAAGTCAGCCTTCTAATAGGCATTGAGGGAAGCAAAGCCACTAAACAGAAGCAGCTTAAAGTTACTGGGGACTCTTCAACAAGCCTAAATTCATGGCCTCTGGCTGGTCTTGCGTTTTAATCATGGTGCCAGGACAATATTTTGCCACTTTGCAACAGGATCCCAACCTGCTCCTATGTGTTCTGGCAATACACAAGCAGTAGTGAAACTAAAGGCAGTCCTGCTGTGCACTGCAGGGGCAGGGAGTTATCTGGGATGAACTCAAAGATAAAAGAGACAACAACAGGTATTCAAAAGCTGGCCAGATTCAAGAGCAGATTTTGCTAAGACCTCCAGACAAGATAGCCAGACGAGGCTGAGCCACACACCGTCTGCTCAGGAGTCCTTGCAGAGAAGCTGTTCCATTTGCAAAAAGTATCTTTGGCCACTGCTTCTCTTTCGCACATAAATAGCTAAAACAATAGGTACGATATACTGCAACCTTACAGCAAGGTGAGACCCCAGGACTACACAACAGTAATGAGATGGAGCTGCATAACACAGCCCAGTGCAAAAACAAAAATAGCATAGGCCAGTGCAAACCCCTTGCTCCTGAGTCCACCAGTGGTTCCATTAACAGCTCATTGCTAAATGGACACAAGGAGAGTAAGGAAGAGAATAAGACTGGCGTGTCTAAAATGCAAAATGGTGTACACACACACACACACACAATCCCAAGGCCAGGGTTTTCTAGCATGGACCAAGCCTTAGCCAGTGTTTGTTTTTTAGTTACAGACATTACCTGGTATCATTTTGATGGCAGTGTTCACTTCGCTCCATTCATGAACCTTGTCAAACTTCCAATCCAGGATGAAGTTCCCGTTGTCCGTCACCACGGGGCCCTGGGAAGCAAACCCATCTGTCAGCACCGTGAGCTCTTTTCCTACCAAGCACAGCGAGGGACTGTCACGGCCTCGCACCGGGAGCTGTCCTCGCTGCAACAGTTTAGAGAAAGTCATCCAGTAAAGGAGGGCAGGGCACTGCTCCACAAGAACAATAAGCCTGTAAGTAAAACCACTGCCCAATGCAACTGTGCCTCCTGCATTCTTCTGCATACAGTTCACAGATAATAATGCAGAAGCTGGAAATAATGATGCAATTTCATCACTATGGTAGAGGATCCTTTTCGCAAGAGTAAAACCAGATGAATGTCCTAAAAAAGCTACCATATGCAACTGAAGCCAAAACAAGACCCCCTACCCCAGCAATAAGGGAGTGCCACACACTGCTGGATGCCATGGAGAGGTTTTGAAGCTCCAGGACTGCTGGCCTTCAGTGTCCCAGATGTGCTCAGCATGCTCTCAAGCCCAATAGTTGGGTCATTTCAATAAAGCCAGGGCAGCTGGGGCTGAGAACAAGGTGTCTCAGTAGCTCGGAGCAGGGTTTGTGACCACACATGCCAGCAAGGACCACAGCAGGAAGAAAAACATCCTCCAAGGTCACAGCTCGTGCTGGAGCAGCACCAATGTGCATTCCCTGGGAGAGGCAGGTCTCAATTCATGGAGAACAACTGGTTTGCTCTTCTCAGGCTCCTAAACACAGCCCCTCAACCTCTGGCCAAGGGATGAAATGCACCAAAACCAAGTACTCAGCCTTCAGGCATTAGCTCCAGCTGTTCCTGCAGACAGCTCTCTTTTTCCCTGGCTAAGCCCCACTGCTCCAGCCAGGATAGGACAGTGGCAGTGGAGATAAAGCAGCTTTGGCTTTAATTTAGTCCTGCTCTTGCTTTGTGTGGCACATAGGAGCCCGAGATCACCAGGAGCTGCCCACCCAGCTGAAGATACATTGGCAGCACAGACTGCCCTCCAACCCCCAAACATCCCTGCAGAGCAGCAGGTCAAGTATTTGTGCATGAGATGGAGGTGCCAGCAGGACAGAGAGGGTTCCCACAAACACAGCGACCCATGCTTTGAACAGAGAGACCCACAGCAGCCCTCAGGTGTGGGCTTGGCAATCCCTCTTCTCCTTGTTCGGGGCTGCTTGCTTTGAGAGAGAGAGCAGAGAGGCCCTCCATGAGCACCCCCAACATCTAAACACACAGTTCGTTAACCAAAGCATAACTGGGGGGAATTACACAAGGGGCCAGATTTAATCAGAAGAAAGGTCACAGTCAGGTGGCTCCTTTGGGCACCCAGAGCAGATCAGGGCCACTCACCGCTTTGCTAACAGCCATCCGCAGCTCTGCAGCACCCCCAAAGTTTTTGGTCAGGGCTCTGGTGACAGGGACGTAAGCCATGGGGATGACTTCAATGGGGATTCCCTTCTTCCACTGCTCCCCGAGACTCTCTGATTTTTTCCTGAGGACACGGTTTGAGGTGGGATTAGTGTCAGACATTACATTGCTACCACCATTAACATAACACACATCAAATTCTCTCTTGCAAATCCCTCAGGTTTAAGGCCCTGGAGAGCAGAGCACTCAGTTTGCACATGCATGTGTGCAGGAAGAACAAGAACACAAAGCTCTGCTCATAAGCCCCATTTTTACACACTTTGGACAAACAGGACAGAAGTTGGCTTCTCTGCAGCCTCGTGGCTGCATGCACAGAAGGGGAAATTTATTCTGTACCAACAATCACTGTGCACAGAAAAACGGAGCAGCCGTTTCCCCACAAGCTCCACTGACTCGTAAGCAGGCCTGCTGAGATGAAAATTGAGGAAAAAAGGCCAGATTCAATTGCTGAAGCACTGGAAATCAGGCTCATCTCCACTTATCCCTGCTCCCCTGACCCGCTGGAAGAACTGTAATAGCCTAACACGGGACCACCCAAATCCTCCCACAAGACAGAGGTGTAACAAATCGCAATATTTACCTGTAATCGGCAATAACAATGAAGCATTTTGCATAGCCTGCAACTATCTTCTCCTGCGTCAAGCAGCCACTGCAAGGGAAAAAAAACAAAACGTCAGAAAACATCGGACTACTCCTCGGCAGAGCCCCGAAGCCACCCACCACCAGCGCCCCATGCAGACGCACGGACAGCAAGGCTCACCCGCCACCTTTGATAAGGTTGAGGTTTGAGTCCACCTCATCTGCTCCATCGATGGCAACGTCAAGCTGTAGGGAGAGAAGAAATTTGGTGTGGAAACCTCACCCACACGGCCTCAAGGTGGTGCTCTCAGTGAAGACAGGAGGGGAACTTGTGGTCTCAGGGGACCACCCGGGGACAAGCCCGGGTCTTCCTGGTCACCTTGCGGTGTTGGCGGTTGGGATTTTAGGGCATTTGTGGTCCTTGTGAAATGGAGGAGCCCGGTTCAGCAGACAGAGACAGCATCCTGTCCCTGCAGTCCCTGCCCAAGTCACCCTAAAACCCAGCCTCGCAGCCAGACCACTGCTTCGAGCAAACTAAAAAGCTCCGGGGAAAAATGAACTAAGCCGGTTCTCTCCCGTCCTGCAGCTTTTGTCCCAAGGGAGGACAGACGAGCCTGGTGTTTTAGGAAGGACCAGGCTGAAGGCAGGGCAGGTGAGGTCTCGGTCCCGCTTACCTCTGGATGTCGGTCCAGGTCACTCAGCGTTAAGCCGTTCTGCAGGATCAGCTGCCGGGCCTGCACACCAAGAACACAGCGAACACCATTTACCAGGGGCAGGGAAGGAAAACAGCCTTGTGGGGTCGTTCCCCCCACTGCAGCAAGGATGGAGGCCCCCTGGGAGGCCTGCAGGACTCCGTCCCGAGCTCGTGGAGAGGTCGTGGCCAGCAGCAAGGCATGGCAAGGAGAAAACGTTGCTTCCACACCGGATTCTTTTATCCAAATAATGATGATTTGAACTCAAATGCTCAGGTGGTGCAAAACCTGAGTGCAGGTCTCTCCATCCTAAACAGCAGGAAGCCCCATCAGCTTGGTGGGAGACACCTGTGTCTAAGCATGAAGACACATATGGCATTTTTGAGTCCTGTATTTTCCATTTCAGCTCGGACATTATACTCCCCTGCACCCATCTAGCCCCTCAGATTTCCTTTGGCTGAAAAATGGGAGCAGGAAAACGAATTGTTTGCACCGTAGCGATATGGGGCTAATGATGAAAGCGTTATTCATATCGGAAAGAAACAAACACCAAATGAAAAAGTGAAAAGGAAACGCACAGCTCATGGCAAAAGTGTGGGAAGCCTCCTGAAACAGTTTAGTGGCCCCGACTGACTTTTACTGAAGTAGCCGTGCATTTCCCTCTAGTGGCAAGATGACACAGAGCACCTGGAGCTACTCTCCCCTTTATCCACCTGTTAAAATGTAAGATGAAGCTTACAGAACCTTAAATGGGTTGAATTTTCTGTTGCAAATCACTGTTTGAGTGAGAGTCCCTCCTTGCATGACTTCTGCTCGAGTCTGCTTCTGATTGTGCTGTGGCTATTCCGAGAAACCCGTGTCACAGCCTGGATGAACTCATTCCCAGCAATTTTCCCCACTTACAAAGTGCACCAGTCACATGTAGGGGCATTCCAGAACCATTAAGAAGAATTAGATAGTCCTGGCAATGAGAAACAACTTGTATCTTTTCTATTTCTCCATCATTTTACAGCATGCAGTTTTAACACCCATGGGCTGCGGGCTCTTGATCAAACTGTGCTCTGGGATAGCCCCGAGGGCTCACAAAGTACAAAAAGACCCGTCAGTGGGTGTACATTCGTGGTGTTCGTGTACGAAGATTTCAGGGATCTGGGAATTGAAAGCATTGGAAAACACTGTGCTGCACATGCAGGCCAGATCCTGAACAGGCTCAGAGCGAGCGGCGTGGAAACGAGGTGGCTCTCCCCGGGCCCTCTGCTTGCAAGGCGATGAGAGCAGGCCGGCACAAATCAGCAGCAGAGCTCCCCCGACGGGGGGCAAAGTGGAAGGACCTGCGCAGCGCTTGCACGCCCCCAAACGAGCGGGTTAAGCCCGTTTCCTTGCCCAGCCCCGGGGATCCAACATGCAGTCCGGAGCACTGCGTTAGCTGGCTGGAGGACGGGTCCTTTGGGGATTAGACGAGTGACGGGTCGCTGCCAACAAGGGTCTGGCTCCGTGCTCTCGGCACGCGTCCGGGTGCAAAGGAGAGACAATGCAAAAGCCAAGGGACGGATACTTACCCCGGCACTAGCTTTACTGATGGTGATGGAATAACCCAACCTTACAACAGGGAAGGGAGAAGAATAAAAGCCCACTGAAAGCAATTCTTCCTTGCCAGTGACCTCAGGCAGCCATTTACACCTGTACGTAGCGAAAATAAGAGGCTGTTTTGCTGACCTGGGAACGTTTCCCTGCAAATTGGTTGAGGTCTAAGAGACTGCACAAGATACGAGGAAGCCCCACATTTGGGGGATTTAGGCTCGTGCAGGTGTGTGACCTATCTCCTCCCTTTACCAGCAACCTGGGTGTTTTACTGGGAAGAAACTGATATAGATTAAAAAAATATATATATTTTTTTTACTTGTAGTCCTTTGAAGCAGTTTGCTTTATATCCAGTTTGCCACTGGTTGTTTGCAACTGCTGAGGAGAGCCTCACGTTTAAAGAACAAGGGCACAAGGGTGTTAAGTTTTCACAAGGTTTTAGGATAATTTAGGTTGGTCTCCATCCAACCTCCAGCTCACAGCAGGGTCAGCTACCAGGCTGCTCAGGGCTTTGCTACACAAACCTCTGAAACTGTGCACGGCCCCTCTGGGCAGCCTGCCTCACCGCAGGATCGGCCTCACGGTGACAAAGCTGTGACAAAAGTACAGTCCCAGAATCCACACCAGGACTGAGAAAAGGACAAATGTCCAATTCCCCGACCGGAGTATTGCCACCCAGCCTTGAAAACCCTGCGGGTGGCCCCTGTCCCACAGGCTGGCACCGTCTCCTCTCCCCACCCTAAGGGGACAAGGTGCACAGCTGTTCCTCTGCAGCACGTTTCCACCTCAGGGAACAGAGGCAGAGAGACCAAAGGCATTTGCCTGAAGGCACAGAAGCAGCTCAAAAGCTTCCTGAGCAGCTCTGTGTTTTACCACAGAGCCACAATTCTTCCTCTCCCTGTCAGCTTCTCGACAGCTAAGTTGGTATGAGCTGATCCCTGCAAAAGTTGCACTGCAAAGGAAAAATTAAGCTGATTTCTCTCCTGCAATTTCTTGTAAAACCCAGCTGATGCATGCTGTCAGGCTCCTCCTGAAAACTCAAGAGCTTGTGCCGTGATTTTTACAGCTTTCAGGGCCTGGTACAGAATCAGGAAAGGAGACTCAGTGTCTCCAACATGTTTTGCATTATGAGTCTGCTTCACCACAGCCAAAGGAAAGATGTTTGTGAGCATCTGGACTAGAAGAAAAAGGAGGGAAGCACTCACCTGGAAGGATGTAGGGATGCAGACAATTGCCAGGTTCTCTTCTTTAACCCGCTCGGCTGGAGGAAGAAAGCAGAAGCCTTGGTTTGTTCGTTGCAGAAGGAAATACAACACACCAACTCTCGCTTTAAGGAATCAGCTCAGAAAAGCCCCTCTGAATCACCACAATTACTTGCTTGGCTTGCAAATAAATCAGCCACGCTCAAAACGCCAACAGGTGCCACCCTGCAGAGGCTCAGGCTCTGTTTCTGCAGCAGTGTTTGAACACCCACCCGAGCCCAGCCCCGGACACCATGAGCCATTAACCTTTGGGTCTCCAGCAGCAGAGGAGCGAGCGTTGTGCCTCATCAGCAGCTCCTGGGACATCGGCCCCGCTCCCCGCTCTCGCTCCATTAGACGGGCTTTGCTGTGCTCCTTGTAAACAGAGCCACAGCAGCTGCCTGAGAGGTTTTCTGGCTTGTTGCCTTGGGGACATCGCGTCCATTTCTTATAAATCATTTAAATATGCGGCAGGGAAAGGATTAATGAAACACGGTATTCCATTAAACGGAAGGAAAGATTTCTTCTCCCCGGTTAATTTCAAATGATGAAAATCTATCAGGACGATATCATTACGGACAAAAATGTGATTTTAGTAAATACAATGCAACAGCCATCTCATCAGAACACGCACGTGGGCCACAGGCTTCAAGGCACTGCAGCCCTGCAGGGGTGGAGGACGCAATAGATGGGGCCATGTGCTGTTACAACACATCTCACATTTCTTTTGAGATCGATCCTGTGGTAAACTTGGAAGTGGCTGTAACACTGAGCCAAAGCCAGGCAGCTGAATGGCAGCTCCTGAGCCACCTCCCAGACAAATGTGTGGGAGGACACACATGGCATAGGGTGACGTGGGTGCGACAGGCAGGTCACACCACGATCCCTCCTGTGCCCTGCCCTGCGCTCTGCCCAAGGAGCTGGGAGTCACTTTGCAGCCACAGCAGCCGGAGACACACCAAGCCCTGCTTCCAAATGAGAGTCCCAAGGCCAAAAGGGAACTTTAAACCTCGGTGCCCATCATAATGAAGCATGAGGATAATTACCCTCACATTCACTTGGCAAAAATGCATTTGCTTCACTTGAGAATTTTGCAAAGAGGCTGAAAATTTCTGAATCACACCCTGAGCAAATCTGCACCTCGAGGCAAGCAGATCAACCTAGCTGTAGGGTGTAAAAAAGGAGGCACAGCAGGATGTCATTCCTTGCCCTGCTTACACCTCAGCAGGACCCTCAGCGTGAATGCCGTGCGTGCGAGCGAGCAGCGTGAGCTGCAGGCAAACAGGTTAATGGCAGCAGAGCAGCTGCATGGCCCGAAGCCACAAAGCAAGTCAGGACCAGGCAGAGCTGGAAGGTTTTTAGCTCCAGTTTGCGGCGGGTGCCAGTAAAGCGCATCGCCTGGCCCTGTGGGGAGAACAGGTGGAAAGCACTGCCCTACTGAGCAAAGCCGAGGCAATCAGTCCCTCCTCGGGGCTCTCTGTGCACAAAGTTTGGCGCACAAGACCCGGCTGTAACCTCCGGCTTCAAGAAGGACAGGGCAGCGGGTAAATACACCCAATGTATGAGCACGAACTCTGCATACGCCTGGTTTACAATTATTTGGGGCAGCTGGACAAGGGGACTTTCTGGAGCAGGAGCGACGTGAAGGGGAGCACCCTACCTAATCGATGCACCGCGTGGACAATCGTGGAACCGCTTCCGATGCCAAGAACTTGGTTGTTCTGCAAATCAAAGAGAGATGGGAGAGCTGTTAGTGGGGCACGGTGCAAGGCCTTTGCTTTTCCAGCAGACTCTGTATTTTGGGCACGTGCAAGGGGAACCTTGCCCGGAGATACTCGCTGACAGCATGCTTCAGACAAGGAGAGGAGCTCGCTCCAGCACAGCAGGACTGCTGCCTGCTCTCTGTGAGGGTGGCTGAGGGATTTTAAGCAACTCACTCACTTCTTACAGGACCTGAGCTCGCTAAATAACACTGGGTCTGGCTCTCGGGGTGCTCAATGCACGCTCGCCGCTGGTTGCTGGCAGCGCCAGAGGAAGCCTCAGCAGCAGCACATGGGGGCTTGAATTCCAACTAATCCTTGAGGGACTGTGAAGAGGGCAGCCAAAACAACAGGATTTTTCCTCCCCCACAAAAGCCCAGTGCAGAGCAGGAAGGAAGCCTGAGAAACACTTGCACAGGACCTCACAGCTCAGCCTCCCGGCACTCCCAGCCAGCAGCACGTCTCCTCGAAATCAGCAACCCCGTTTGCAAGCCCCAGCCCCGGCACAGGACGAGTCTTTTCCTTCTGAGAGCAGGCGGAGGGGAACGTGAACTCTCTGCAATACGACGGCAGGCAACGGCAGCACTTCTCCTGCCGGAAAGCTGGGAGCTTCCCTCAATACCACAGAGGAAGAAGGCGAAACGGCCTCCAGATAACATCTCCCAAAGAAGCCGCACAGTAACAGCAGCGGGCTGCTGCCAACGGTGTTGTTAATAATACTGGGCATGCACCAGCAGCCAAAGTTAAGCAGTTACTAGAAGATACTAACACCATCCCCTAAAACAGGGCACGGAGCTGGCTGCAGGAGGCTCCAGTGACACCCCTGAAGGATGAGTGAGCCTGGCAGCGTGTGTTGAAGAGGATCACGTTTTAAACACAGCTCGGCCCTGGACTTTCTCTGCTCGTGGTCTGGCTCGAGGATCACTGCGGTCTCACCCATAACACAGACACGTTTCTAAAGCATGCCGCTGGCTCAGGGTGGTTGGGTGCAGTCATGTTGCCTGCCCCAGAGGATGCTCTGCCGTGTAAATCTGTGTTTTATTATCAGCTCAGCCTCCCACCCACCAAGAACTACCTGTGGCATCTTGCACACTAATTTTCGGTGTACTTGCCCCTGGTTTGGACAGGATCCAAAGCGTAAACTGACTTAAGGAGGCACGGTATCACTACAGAGATTTCAAATGCTAAAGACTTCCAGCCAGCCAGAAGTGCAGGCACAGAGCTGCTGGGCGTTACTCCTTGGATGTCAGGCAGCTCTGGAGCTCTTCCTCCGTGCACAACAAGTCAGAGCTCAGCAGATGTGGACAAAGCCACATGTGCAGCATTTCAACCAGCTGAAATGTTTCTGGAACATGAGCCTGCCTGGAAAGGCAGAGCTCAAGGCAGGTCACACTCCCCTACCATTAATGACTTCCCTTACTTCTGCAGCTTAAAAGCTTAAAAAAAATGAAAAGTTCTCTGAAACCCAGCACACAAACAGCTCCAGCTCTTCCTAACCACCGTGACTCTGCAAAAGAAGGGGAAAGCAACAGATCGCCGCCACGTGCTTGCGACACTGCCAGCAGAGCTACGACAGGGGAGAAGCCCAACAGCTCCCAGGGCTTCTCAGTTTCACCTGCCTGGCGGGCAGAGCCCAGCAGAGCAGCTGCAAGAGGCGAGCAAGGCTCATTTTGGCCATGCGAGGGGCAGTTTCCTCTCCTTGCCCTCATCTCTACAGGGTGGGACAACTTCTTGGAAGCCTTAAAGCAATGGTGAAAGCCTCAGCATCAGCCACCCCATTGTCATGAGGTGGGAAGAGCTCACCAGGCCCATCAACAGCCATAAACCTGAAGGTGTTTATTGGTGATGAGGGGCAAAGCACTCTCCTATAGGAGGTGGCAAGACTTTGGGCTAAGCAGCTTTCCCAAAATTCAGTTTAAGCCATTCTAAACCAGTGCGGTCACAACCCTTGCCCTACCACGGCTCCCACCTCTCCCTTCTCAGCTCCAACCCCAGCTAGACCAGGATCAAAAAGAGCCCAAATCCACTCAATTTTAAAAACCGGTGCACAGCAAGCCGGCCAAGAGTTATAGACAGCAACGCCTCACAGGCATGGCTGGTCCAACACAAGTTTCTGGTCCAACACAAGTTTCCATGATTTGGATTTACAAAGAGCTGAAGATAAACAGCCCAAAGGCCAAAGTTTCCTCATGGGCATCTTCAGTCCTCTGTGGCAGGCATGCCTACAGCGGCGCTGAAGGAGCTGTATAAAGGCAGAGCCAGCTCTCCCTGGGCAGCTCGGGGCTCTGTACTACCTGTGCTGCTCCTGGTAAGAGCTCCTCCATCCCGGTGTCTGCTCGAGGGGCTCCTGCTCCAGTATCGTGGGCTCTGCGCTCACAACTGCCCAGAGACAAGCGCTGGGGGTAAAAACACTGACCTGGCTTTAATTAAATGAGAAAAAAGGAGGAAAAAGGAAAAAAAAGCTATCCCCTGCTGATCCCCCCCTAATGCAGCTGCTGCAGGCTGCCCAAGGAGCTGATGTTAGGGAGGGCTGCCCCAGCGCTGTGAGCCTGCAGCAGCGTCAGGCAGGAGAGCCGTGACCTGCACGACCCAGCCTCAAACCCAAACCCAAACCCAGCAGCACCTTCCACATGTGCCTGGCACACATGGGAGGCGATCTGCAGCGGCATTTCTGGGGGATCCTACTGCTCCCTCTTCTACCAGTGATAGCAGCAACGGCCAAAAGCACAACTGTCAGGCAAAGCAGCTGCTCCCTCCCGATACAAGCCGAAGGGAGACGCGTTTTCTGCAATAGCTGACACCATCCAAGTCTGGGGGAGACTCTAACTTGCTTCGCCACCATTGCTTCAAGCTAGCTTGCAGAGCAAACATTGCAATATTACCCCCACTGCTGCCTCTTTCATTATTAGCCAGGCCCTGAACTTCAACCAGCTGGAACTGGGCCAAACGTCACCGTGAAGTCCGCTTGGCCATAAAATAGTGCAAAAGTCAGGACTCAGGAGTCACGTTTGGCCCCCAAGGCTGAGGTGCACCCACTGTGCGACACCCCCCAGTGCCAGGCACTGAGCGGCCCCGCTGCTGGCGACACAAACCCTTCACAAACCCACACACCGTGCAACTCGGGGCTTGCTTTCGGCAAGGGAAGGAGCCGATGCCACTGAGAACTGCCCCCCCCCAGTCCCCCCGCCAGCTTTGCAGTGAGCAGGGGGAGGACGGAGAGGCTGGCTGCAAAGGAAACAAAACACTCGTGGGACACCGGGGAACCTGCTGGCAATTGGGCTGGGGGCAAGCAGGGTGGAAAATGGGATTTTTTTCTCCCCAAGAGTGCTAATAGAGACTTGGAGCCTTACACCCCTTCTTCAGTGCTGTTGCAGAGATGTTGCGATAACCCCCTGCTTGGCGATAACCCACTGCTTGATGTTAACCCACTGCTCGACCATAACCCGCTGCCCGACGACAACCATCGATCCTCCAAGTGCTCCCCACCAGCCTGTCCCAAAGCTGGGACACCTCTGGTCCCATCTAACCCTTGAGGGGTGACCAAAGGCCTTTGTCCCCTCTCCCCCCTGGCAAGGGGCTGCCACCCCCTGTCCCCCCCAGGGCTCGCGGGGTTGAGGGGTGACGACCCTGGGGGCGAGCCCAGCTCACAGGGAGGGAGACCGGGGAAAAGCTGGGGGTGTCCGACCCGAGGGGGTTCGGGGACGAGCCTGGGAACCGGGACGGGACAGGGAAAGCAGCCGGCGTCCCGCTCGCCTCACCTGGACGTGCCTGTCCACCGCCGCGCAGGCTGCCAGCCGCTTGGCCTCCTCGGCCATGGTGCCGCCCGGCCGCCCGCGGGTGAAGGCTGGCGTGCCCCCGGCCGCGTCCCTGTCCCCGTCCCTGTCCCTGTCCCTGCTCCTGTCCCTGTCCGTGTGACTCTCCCTGCCCCTGCCCCCGTCCCTCCCCGGCGGCCGGGCAGCCAGGGCGGTGCTGCGGAGCGGGCCGAGCCTGCCGGGGAGCCGCATGCCGCCGCGGCCCGCCCCCGGGGGGCTCTCCCGGCCGGGCTGCGGGCCTGGGCCGAGCCGGCTGGCTGCCTCCCACCTCCCTCCCTCCCTCCTTCCTTCCTCCCTTCCTCCTCCTCCTCCTTCTGCGGGAGGCTGGGACTTGTAGTGCGGCGAGCCGAGGACTACAGCTCCCACAGTGCCCCTTTGGGGGAGCGGCTCCCGGCCGGGCTGTGGTGCTGAGGGGGAGCCCCGCGGTGCCGTGAGCTCGGGGCAGGGCTGGGCTGAACCCCTGCTGCTGCTCGGAGCCCTTCACAGCCCCTGTTCCCCGCCTGGCAGCAGGGGAGCTGCCCCCACAGAGGCAGTGTCACCTCTGGGACAAGGGGGGACATGGATGGGACAGGAGGTGCTGGCCCTTAGTGGCGGCCGGCACCCTCTGGTGCTTCTCCCAGCATAAAGCCCAATGGGGTTTTCCATCAGGGAGCACATAAAACTTTATTATTATTATTATTATTTTACTTTTTCCACATTTTTCCCTTCTGCCCTGGCTTGCCACCTGCTGACACCATCCCTGAGACAATCCCAGGGACACGGCTCAGGTCCACACCTGGCAGCCAAGATGAGACCAGGCACAGGTACAAAAAAAAAAAAAGCCCTCTCCAGGCTTCATCCCACGTAGGCAGCTGGGATTTGCAGGTACAAGGTCACACCACAACGAGTGGAGAATCTTTTTTTTTATTTGCACAACAGAAAAGCGGCTGTTGACTTTTTTTTCGTTCTGCACATGACTGACTTGTTCTGCTGCCAACCTCTGCAATTCCGCTGTGGTTTTTTAAGGCTGGAAACGTTTCCTTTTGTTTTCCCTGGGCAGGCACGCCAGCCTTTGAACAATGGGGCGTTATTTCAACAATGGCTCTATTATCATCACCCAGGCTTATCGGAGTGAGTTAAGGCCTTACCTTTCTGTGCAGAGCAGGTGACTTGCTATTAAGAGCATGTGACTGCTATGCAGAGGAGCCTGGAGTTTTGTTTGCTGGCAACGATTTTTTCCACAAGATACACATTTTAAAGTCCAAAAATGCACGGTTAGTGGAATCTAGATTTCAGAAAGAAATCCCTTCTAAGTGCCACAATGCAGTAATGTTGAAGGAGAAGCTGACTGGGTTTGGGCATCACTCCGTTTGGCATCCCAAACGTTTGACTTCTGCTTGAAAACCGGTCCTGTTTTTTTTACACCGATTCAGCAAACCCACCTTTACATGTGTGAGTCTCTCAAATCCCGCCCGATTGAGGAGTGTTGGTGCTGAAGTTCAAGACGAGGTGATAAACATGTTTGTAGCTTCAAAGCAACTGCTGCTGGCTTGAAACACATCCCGCAGTGCACGTGCCTGGAGGAATGCAAACATTTCCACTCACAGATAATGCTGCTGTCTGTTAGCATTTTCTCTGAATCGGTCAGGGACAGTTCCAGTGAACACAGCAAAATCTTTCCCAGAATATTCAATTTCTGGTGTGCTGAGACTTGCCTGTGCACAAGAAGAGGGCACTGGACGTTTGAGAAATGCATTTTCCCTAAGTTTCAGTGATAGCCAGCTCTATTTGCAAATGGCTCAAAGTCAGTCTGTACAAGCCTGTGTTTGCCCCTTGTCAAAGCTGTTCTGGGAGCCAACACTCATCCTTTCTGCTTCAGTACAGACAGAGGCGTTTGAACCTGCTTTGTTTGAATAGATGTTTTCCTTGTCGAACAGGGTGGTAACTGCAAGATGTTAGCCCTAGCAAAATGCCTCACTGATGAGCAGGGAAGCGTGGACTGTCGGGCTGGGGAGGGTGGCTGCGTGATTCTGGGAGCTGATTTTTCATCTGAGGCTGAAATTACACGTTAGGAAATCACAGGGTAGCAGAGAGAACAGCTTGCTGTTGACAAAAAGGAAGATTGTGCTCCTTACTCTCGTCACTCACCATCCATTCTGGTCCTGAGAACACAGATCATGCTGGCTCTGCCATTGCTCAGCCCCTGTGCTGAACCGATTGCCACACAGGTGAAAAGAGCAGCTTCTTGCCAGGTGTGTGAGGTTGAACCGGCTCAGACAAACTTAGCCTGTAACACCTCCCTGTATACTGTACAGCTAATTTAAGCTGCTCTGGTCTAAGCACTGTCCCCAAAAAAAGGAGCATTCCCACCTTACGGTGGGGAACCATCTATTTGCCAACTTCTCCTGCTACTTCCATAGGTGGGCAAGGAGCTGATTTTTCAGATTTTCTGATTTTTTCAGATTTTGCCAGCAAAACAACTGGCAAAATCAGAGTCTGTTTTCCTGAATTTGAGCCTGTATAAGGGAGGCAGCAAGAGCAACCTGTTGGCAGTGGGAAGGCTGTAAGACTGCCCAGCTTAAACCTATTGCAGAAGTGTGTGCTAACCTGAATGAAATCCTAGAGAAGGCACAGCAGTCTGAGGGTGTCAGAGGTGTTTATCCAACTGTCTGTCTCGCTCATTTTGTTAAGTGCGTGAAACAGCCAAAAAGATACAACCGATGAAGGTAAAACTTCACAAACACACAGAGGAAAGCAAGTGGAAGCAATTTAAAGCACTCGTCTTTCTAGGCAAACTCTTTTTCTGGTTGGCAGTCACTCTCCAAGCCTGTTCTTCCAGTCCCATCCCAGCAATTACGTTCTTGCTACCTAAATTTTATCCTGCAAACTCCAGTTCGGTGGCATTTCTCCTGGATAACACCTGCTTCACTTCCCGTCTCTGGTTTGATCTGGTGCTTGACTTCATGCTGCTTCTGAAAAGATATCAGCAAGGGTGCTGATATACTAATTCCAATATATGCAGTATTTTGAGGGCCTGAGTTTTCCTGGAGGGAAATGTAGGCTATAAATAAATCACTTTTCAGGGGACTACTAATGGCCCTTGGTACAGGGCAGCCACAAGGTGGCATGCTGGGCTTTCACTGCTGTGCCTGGCTGCTCTGCGAGCCAGTTAGTCAAGAAAAGCAGGCAAGTTCTTAAGTTATGTACAGCACCGTTCTTATTAACATCCAGCCATCCTACAAGTACAGGCTTTGATTTCCAGATAAATGTCTGGTTGGATCTTAAGTTATAGTCATATGATTGAAATAGATCTCTTATGTCACTCAGTTAAAACAGAATGGGGCATGTGAGTCATGCTTTGCAAAAAGCAGGAAGTTTGGTTGTATTGGCACCAGATTTTAATACAGAGAGAAAATTAGACTGTTGCATTGCAGTGTTTGGCGTAAGGATTTCTGAACAGCATTGCCAATGTAATAGAGAAGTAAACTTCTAAATCAGAAAAGTGAGAATGGATTATGATCATTATTCCTTATGCTGCAGTGGTAAGGTGTGGAAGAAAACAGACTCACCTGCAAACTGTTGGACCCCTTAAAATAAAAAGCAGGAATTGGCAGACTTCTGATCTGGGTGGGACAGAGGTGGAAAGTAACATGAGAAAATGAGTTAATGCTTGTGGGTGTGATAGGGACACTTGCACAAGGCTGTTACTGTTTTGCCTTAAGTGTAATAAACCCTCGAGAATCAGCACAAAGGTAGAAGTGCAAGTCTTGTTGTGAAGGAAGCATTCAGATACCCTGAAACGTGCTGCTGTCTGTGGTTATTGAGTATTTGGTTCTAAGCCACTGGAATAACTGGTGGGAAGATAAAGAGTTTCCTGCAAAAAGCATAACACAGTGCTAAGATTTGGGGCACAATCTATAAATACAATGGAGTTTTAAATTTAAATACATTAGAGTTACCCTTCAACGTGACTGCTGAAAGCACTGCTATGCAAGAAATGTTAATTTAAATGGGAACAGGTGCAGGGGAGGGCTAGTGAGAAGAACAGAGAGCCAAAAGTGTAAGGGAAGAATAAAAGCCTTTGGCTTGGTTTGCCTAGCAAAACAGAAGGAATTTGATTACTCTTTATAAACATATGAAGGGGTAGACACTCAAGAAAGAAGAGTTATCTAAATAAAGAAAATATTAGCAAAAGACCATATGGATGTAATAATAAAGTGTCATTTGAGTTACTAAAAATGACAATATTCTAACACGAGCTGCTTGGCACGCGGCACAAGGTAAACTCTTTTGGCTAGAGTGTAATGAATGATGCCAAAAAAAAAAAAAAATCTCTGGATTCCAAGTCAGCAGTTGTCTTGAAAGGAGTGTTCGTGACCTGACTTTGCATATATCTGGTGCTTTAATAGAGCTATTTTTTCAACTCATCAGAGTGCACACAGGAAGAAAAATTTAGGTAGGAGTTTACAAATGACAGTTATTAGGCTCTTCAGAAAGTGTTCACTGAGTCAAAAGAATGACGGTCAAAGAGTGATGATTCCAAAATCAAGAAAGAAAATACTTTGGCCATTCCTGTCTTACTAGCAAACCGGAGAGAGAGTGGTGAAAAATGAAAAATAAATAGCCCAAATGGGGAAAACAGGAAACAAAAAAAGTGTTGGTATAAATAAGAAGTTATGAGAAGCAGAGTAGTTATTGGAAGTGAAACATATCGAAGGAGATCCATTGCTGGCAAGGCTGTGCACAGCAAAAATCCCAGAAAACTCGAGTAATGGTACAGGCCCATTACTAGATGGACATGATTAAAATGTCAATAACAGTGCAGAAGTGTTCATTGAACATTTATGATCTATGCTTGTCAAGAGCCAGGAAGATCCGTAGGTGAATTACTTATCAGTGATGTGATAAATTTCAGTCCATTAGTAACCAACAAAGCTCTTCTGGTGGTAACGGTGGCCGAGGAGCTCTAAACCAGCTGGCTGCGGAGATCCCTTGCCTGTTCTGATCCTCTTCAGTAAACCTAGATGTACCAGGGGAAATTCTAGAAAGCTAAAAAAGTGCCAGAATGGTATGCGTCTTCAGAAAGGGCAGCTGTACGATATGTAGCAAATGTAGATACAAGAACACTTCCTGGCTAAGTACCAAAGAAATTGGTATGTGACTCAGTTATTAAGGAAGTAGTAATGGCAGCCAGAGGCCTAATAGAAATCTCGTTTTGTGCTTCAAGAAGGCAAAAATAAAAATATATATATCTCTTCCGGGAGGTGTAATAAACTTTTCAAGTAATTTTTACTTGGAACTGCACCATGTGTTAATGAAAAAACGGTGTAATACAACATCAATTAAGCATATATTAAACACTGGCACGTGTTTAAATTATTTTTCTTTTTATAATTGGTTATAAACAATGAGTAAGGCTACTTCTAATGGGGTCCCTCCCAGATCAGTCCTACACACATACATAATCAATATTTCCATTAGCCACTTGGAAGTAAACATAAAATCACTCCTAATACAATTTGCAGTTGACATCCACATCGGCAGGCGGTACAATCAGGATGATGAGGGTCGCTTTCAAAATGTGGTAAGCTGGGTCCAGATAAAGTGACCGCGTGGTAAGGCTGCCAAACAAAGCCATGCATCTCAGGTACACGCCTGTACAGAGCCATGGGGACCATACTGTGGCAGTGGTGGCTGGCTGGGACTGTAGGCTTACGGGAAGAAAAGCTCACGGCTGTATGAGCACATACAGCCTACATTCAGCATTTTCCTCTACACAAAGCTGAGGCACACGTAGGGACTTACTAGAGCCTTTTCTATCCCTGGATACAGATGAAACATGGCATCTAGTCCTGCTCTGAAACGCTGGGCTTTGAAAAATGGAAAAGGTGAGGGGTGACAAACTGTCATTTAAGGGGTGGACAAGCCGCCCTTACAATGAGAAGCAAAGAGTTTGTATCCATTATTTTTATTACGAAGATGATAAAGGCCTGCCAGATCCAAGCTGTGCCCAGCGCCTCAGCCTGGCCCCGTGCTCCCTGCAGCCTCCCCTCGGCTGTTTATGGACACGGACCGTACCCCCCTGGGCCTCCCCTTCCCCAGGCTGAGCAGCCCCAGCTCTCCCAGCCTCTCCTCATGGCAGGGGTGCCCCAGGCCCCTTCAGTACCCCCTTAACCCCCTCAGACCTTCCCAGACCTCCTCAGTACGTCCCCAGTACCCTCCCAGACACCCTCAGACTACTTCAGTACCTCCCAGACCCCCTCAGTATCCACCAGTTACCCTCCTAGACCCCCTCACTACCCCCCAGACCCATTCAGTACTCCCCTAGCCCCCCTCAGTACTCCCCTAGACCCCCTCAGTACCCCCTTAATATCCCCTAGACCCCCTCAGTACCCCCCAGACACCCTCAATACCCCCTCAGTACCACCCAGTACTCCTCCAATAGCCCCCCAGACCCCCCTAGTAGCCCCTAGAGCACCTCAGTACCCCCTCAGACCCCCCAGACCCTCTCAGTACCCCGTCACCACTCCCCAGACTCCCTCAATTATCCCCAGAGGCCCCCAATACCCCCCTCAGACTCCCCTCAGCCCCCCTCACTCCTCCCCCCGCCCCCCTCCCCGCCCCAGGGTCCAGCCCCGGGCCCAGCCCCGCCCTCCCACCGGACGCGCCCATTCCGCTCCGTCCGGGGGGAGCCCCTTCTCAGCCTCTCTCCACCGCCCCCCCCCGTCCCGCTCGCCGCTTGGTACCCGCCGCTGGCCCCGCCCTGCCGGCCCACGGCAGCAACAGCCACGTCACCAGCCCGGCCGGGAAGGGGCGGAGCCGCGCTGCCCGGCTCCTCCACTCAGCAACACACGTGGCGCGGACGCTCCGCCAATCAGCGAGCGGCTCGGTGAATCATGCTCTCCCGATTGGCCAGAGCGCCGCACCACCGGTTGGCCCTGCGGCCGTGTTGACAAACACCCCCCTCCCTCCCTCCCCCTCCGCCCTCCCTACCAATAACAACCCAGCGGCGCGCTGAGCGGCGCTCCTCCTGCCCAATCAGCACCCTCCTTCCCTGGGGGGCGGGGCCTCGGGACGTGGCGGGGCGGGCGGGCCAGCGGCGGGCGCCCATTTCGCGGCGGCGGCGGTGGGGAGCGGGACGGGCCGGTGGGGGGGCTGCGTGCGGCTGGGCGAGGCGCGGCCCCTCCATGCGGGGCCCGCGGGCCCGCAACGCCCTGGCCGCCCTCAAGCTGCTCCTCCTGCTCCTCCTGTCGCTGGGGGCGGCCGGAGCCGCTCTGCCGGCGGCCGGCGGGGAGGTGACGGTGGAGGACGATGAGCAGGAGGCCGAGGGGAGCGGCGGAGAAGCCCGAAGCGGCGGCAGGTGGGCCGAGGGGAGGCTGAGGGAACGTGGGGGGGGGGGGGGGGGGGGGGCGGCGGGGGGGGGGGGGCGGGCTCTGTGGTGGTAGGACGGGAGGCACCGGAAAATACTTTAAAAGCGTCAGAAAATACTTCAAAAATTATTTTTTTGCCCCATAACTAGAGGTAAATAGGGACTCTAGAGGTGTTGAGTCAAATAACTGAAACGTGAACCTTTCTGTTTTATGACTAGAGTTCAATAAGGGCGCTAAAGGTGTTAGGTCAAATGACTGAAGCTTGCCATTAAATGTAGCTGCTCTCCCACTGATCAGTGCTTTGGGATAGTTTTGCTGTCATCAGATGAAAGCAGGGTGTCACCAGCTCCGTAGTATTTACCTGCATGCCTGTCTGGGTTTTTCCCATGTGTATTTACGAGATCTTCACTCGTCCCAGCTACCTGTTCTGCATCTACGGAATATCCATGTAGTATAATGGGGTCAGAACCATCTGAAAAAATACCACACTGCCTGTTTTTGCTGTAGGCAAATAAATGTAGTCATGGTTTTGAGGAATTTCTCTTTCCCAGAATAAAATAAAGGTGGTGGTTAGTGAGTTACCGTGCTTGTCACTTACAGACATTCAGGATTTGAAGTTGGGTTAACTGTTTAGAGTCAAAATTTGACAAGTAGCTGTATTTGTAAAGCTACATATGTAATTTGAGGCCAATATTTGGGTTGTTTGTTCCTGACTGAAGCAAGAATTGTGGTACATGTTGTACCTGAGCGATGAGAAGTTCTGCTTTCTTTTTCTAACCAAGAGAACTCATTTGAATAGATGCAAATCTTCTGTACAATGAGAGCGTGCGGATAAGCCAGGTAAGTGTTCCTCCTGTCCTGTTTCCACCTTCCCGTGTTAGTGTGGCCCTTCTCTGTAGGTAAATGAGAGCACTGAGCTTCTATAAAGTAGAACAGGGCTGTGTTCGGGGCACCTGTTCTCCAAACCTGTTGTATTTGGTGGGATGTACGCAGTGATTTGAAGGCCCGGGGCTGGCCTTTTGTAAGTGGGTGTAGAAGTTTTGTAGCAGGTTGGCATAGTTTTGAGAGGGAACTTTATAAATGTGCTTCCATAACAACCTCGTGTTGTGAGTGACAGAGGCAAGGAAATGGTAAGAAAGCAGACTTCCATTCAACTGTGGAGGCTATTTATAGATGCTGTGTGGGGAAAGAAAAAGTACACCCAGATGCTTTTTCACATTGACAAAGTACAAATAAAATGTGGCTGTATAGCATTAGCACAGTCTGTCAGCAGCTGTGATTGCAGCTATCTGTATGTGCTGTGCTGCTCCCTTGCTTTAATCCTGCTGCTGGGGCCACCTGTAAGAGCCCGGGAGGGATTTTCTGCCCCGTTACTGGTTCCTCATGTGTTTTGGAGCACCAGCTGGAGACAAGGTGAAGATGTGTGTGTTCTTACTGATGTTTGCTTACCAGGTGCCTGCTCCATGCATCCTGAAATTCAGCTCGTTGCCTGGTTTCGAGTTAGGAGCGATTCTGTTGCGTCTTTTTCCATCTCATCCAGACTTGTGGAGACTATTGTAATGCTGGTGTTTTTGTTTTTATCCCTTACCTAGTAGTATGGGATGTGATTCACTCCCTAGTGGTTCATGGTTTATCTTCAACACTTACCTGGCTATACTTGCAACCGTGTTGCTGTTTGTCTCCCTCACTTCCTTAACATGGTGGTTGTGGGATTTGGCCTTTTTACCTTTGAACTCAAGTTGGGCAGTTGGTGTTTTGTGTGGGACGGTATGCAAAATTGAGGTCTGCCTTGGTGGAAGTCTCAGGAAACTCTTACGTTGCTGTATTAGGCTTCTTGTAGCCTGTAAGTGCTGCCTCAGGCAGGAGGTGGTGCTGATACTGCCAGTGATAAGGTCTGGTTTTGCAGAGAGTAATAAAGTTCATCAGGCTTAAACAAAATAGGAGTTAATGAGGAAATTCATTTTCTTGCATGTGTGTCCTGCAGATGCATCAGGAATATTATTTCATTTTAATGTTTATAATTGCAGTTACAGTCCTAATGTCTGGGACCAGTAACAGTTCCTAAAAGATGGGTCTTTATTCTTGAGTAAGTTTTCACTTAGCCATATGCTGCTGGTGTGTGTAAGAAATTGATGTTACATGTCATGGTTACCCTAAGGTGGCACAACGGGGTGACAAAAAGCAAGTGGCTTTCACCTTTTTTCAAACGAGTGGCTTCTTGAAATCACCTAAATTGGATTTATCAGAATGTGTTAATCTAGTCCTTGATCAGAATACCTGAAAGATGGGAACATCATTTTCTTGACATCGCTTTGTACTGTCAGTGCTCAAAGCACAAGCAGTGGAATTGCCCAGAGAAAGGGGAGAAACATAGCAGATGTGCTAGTGAGAAAATAAAACACAAGCTGAGTGTTGTGCTGCTGGTCTGACTAGAGCACAGGTAGACAGATTACAAATATTAAACCAACTGGAGCTTAAGTGCCAGGATTTTAAGTTGCTGAAGTTTGTCAGAGATGGGGAGAATGTATTTAGATTTTAATTTACAGAGAAAGAGTAAGTAACCAAGGATTTTCTTATAACAAGGAATCTTTAGTGTTGTTTTTTTTTTTGTGACAGACAGGAATATTGTTGAAGAGCAAGACAAAGATTGGACCAGAAACACTACTATTTAATTTAAAATGAGTCACTCCTTAAAAAAAAAAAGGCAGAAACATATTTTCACAGAATCACAGAATTGAAGGGATTGGAAGGGACCTCAAAAGATCATTGGGTCCAACCCCCTGCCAAAGCAGGTTCCTTAGAAAAGGAAGCTTTTCCTTGCACCTAGCTGCAGGTCTAAAGGTAGCCAGCTGCAATATTTAGCCTGGAGGGTCTGGCTGGCTTGGTCCTGGCTAAGGACCTGTGTTGTCACCCAGGCGTTTGCTCTGTAGGTGGAGGTTGTGAAACAAAGTCCGGCATCCCAGCGCTGCTGTGCCAAGTGCCGGGGGGATATTTCGGGTACACAGCAAGGTTTGGTCACCCAGTTTACCAGGGGTGTGTGCTGTTGGTACAAACATTCGCTCCAAAGGCATATCTGGTTGTTTTCCATTCCTAATGAGCTAAACCTAAAACTTAGGAGCAGTTGCACCGTGATTTGAGTGACTCGAGGTCATTCAGAAGCCGCCCTGTTGAGTGGCAGGGCTTCAGTATGGAGAGCTCTGGGGAAAGGCTGCGGTTTCCATCTGGTGAGGAAAGCTGATATGAAAAGGTAAGACACAAATGCACAAAATAATCCTTATTTGAGGGATAAAACAAAGAAAACCAGTGGGAGAAGGTAGGTAGGAAACATCACACCATGTGATGTTAGGGTTTGTCTTCTCTACAGCATCGATGCCAAGATTCCCTCTGTTCTAGCTGTGTTTCTACCTTTTTTTATAACCAAGTCATCAGCTGGATCAACATAAAACTTAAGTAGATCCGCTTGGAATAATATTTTTCTGCGCTGCCAGAGGGCTTTGGATAAATCGTAGCATAACGCAAACAGACCCTGTTAAATGTGTGTCCAAGGCCGCTGGTGTGCGAGCCCTTGTTGACAGTGCTTGAGAACAGTCTGCAGCCGGGTTGGTGATTAACCTGGTCTTGGTTTCTGCACAGGTGGAATAATTAAGTGTACTCGGTTTATAAAAACTCATGTATTCTGTTCAAATGCTTGCGCAACTGGCACTCTTCGAAGAGTTCCTTAAACTAAGCAGCTTGGGGGAATGCGATGCGTGGCTACCTTCAGAAAGGAGGGCTGCAGCACTAGTCCTGGTACAGCTTGAAGATGCATTTAATTTTCTATCTGTTAATAATATAGTGCATATAGTACAGTAAAGGGTCCTATAAACATGCATGGGTTACTTCTACATGTAAAACGGCAATGTTTTAGATAACCTTTGTAGGTGATGTAAATTGCTGCCCTTGAATGTGTTTAATATCATGATTTTTAGCTTTTCCTCTTAAAAGAATAACGTTAGTCCCTATTACTTCCCCTCTAAACTTCAGCTTACTGCACTGGTAACCTTGGACAAGCGAATATATCTGGTTGGAGTTCTGCACAGTGAATTGGTGACCCTTATTGTTTCCCAATTCTTCTGCTTATCTGAATGAGCACTACTGTCCCCTCCTCCCCTGCAATCTGCTCATCAGGCTTATTTGCACGGCTCCTTATTCTCACTGAAAGCGCTGTCTATAAAAAGTCCTTCTGGGTCAGTAAATCCAGCCCCCCTCAGTGCAAGCAGTCTGTAAAGCGGTCGAACTCTGCTCCTATAGCCTTTGAAACTTGGTGAGCTTGCAGCATGCCCCAGTTGCCTGCGCATCCCCTGCCTTTTCAGGTCAGAGTGAAACAACTTTCAAGGGAAAAAAGGCCCTTCAAAAGTGCCTTGTCAGTGTTTTCTCACTGGCCATTCATTCTGTGTGGAGTGTGACTTTTTTTTTTAAGTAATGCTTGAATTCTAGCCCAATAAGAAATGATTATTCTGATTGTACTGCTGTGTCAGAAAACTGGTAAATTCGGGTTCTGCAGAAACCAAGAGTTAGCTTGCTGTTGCCATGTGTTCCTGCACAGGCTCCTTAAAGAAGTGGCAATAAGGCATTTTGCTTGCTTTGCTGTCTGTAGCGGCTGGGTGTTGTTTGTAGTGTCCTGAGTGTTTCTTGGGTAAGACTTGTTTTATTATGAGACGCTGTTAAATGCCTGCAAGGATAACAGTGTTTCATCCAGAAGCAATGAAAACTTACTTAGGTGTGACTGAATCTTTATGTGCTTGCTTGGTTAATTGTTTCAGGTTTGGGTTGTTTGGAAGGGCATGTTAAAGATCCCTGTGGAATGATTAGGGTCTGTGCTGTTCTTACAAATTCCACAAAAGAGGAAGATCTCATCCACTGTTGCAGTGGCAACACGTGTATGTGGGAGCAAGAAATCAGCTCTCTCTCCCTGGAACGAAACTCTGAAAGCATCTTACAGCACATGAACTTGTTTGATATCCAGCCCCAGACTTGAACTTTTCTATTCTCCCTTCTTGGTCAGGGTCAAACTATCAAATCCTGTTTTGTGGCATATAATGACTTAACTTTGTATTAATGCAGTGGGTTTCCAACTTTAGAAAAGAGCTAGCCAATACATGACCTATTGCTGGAGTTCTTACCGTGAATGTTTCCCCTTGCAGATCTCTAGTAATTATCAGCACTTTGGATGGACGGATTGCTGCACTGGATCCAGAAAATAGTGGGAGAAAACAGTGGGATCTAGATGTCGGATCGGGTTCTCTGGTGTCATCCAGTCTTAGTAAACCAGAGGTAAGGCTTTATCTCTCTCCTAACTCTCCTATTTTTTTAATTAATTTTCTATAATAAACAGAGTGCTGTTTCTTCCATGCTTAACAGATGTTAGATAGTGAAGCAAACTCAGTATGGACAAAGTTTGACAGCTAGTTTCAAACTTACTTTGGGGTGCTTACATCATGTTTCCATTTCAAACTGGAGTGGGTCAGCACTGTAGTCCTGGCATTGATATATGTGACAACTATCAAACTAGATGATGTAACCAGGTTTGGGAATTGTGTGCAGTTGCTGATTGGAAACAAGTTACTTGCAAATTGAAGCAAACGGAAGGATCATCTGCTTTGTATTACTACAGTGTGTTTTGGCAAGTGCTGACATCTTTCTTTTTTTTCCCTTCAACAAAAGCAAAAGTCCTTGTGACTTAACAAGTGAACAAAAGATTATTTCTTACACTAGATAAGCAGGCTGCCTATAAAATAAAATGTTTGCAATGAAATAGAGCACTGAAGGTCACCCTGAAGTATGGAGCGGGGAAAGGTTGCATCATTTCTTGCGGATGAGCTGTAACGAGGAAATTCAGACGGTAAAATTTCTTGTTTGGTGCCATTTCCAACATCACTGGTTGTATTTCCACCAGTATTAAATAAACTTAAGCTAGAAATTAGAAGGAAGGTGGTTTCTGTTTTTTTTCTTCCTGCCCTGAACTGATACCCATGAGTCATTCACTCCTACAATTAGGAAGAATAAATACACCAGCTCTGAGGTAGTTTGTGATGTTGGCAGAGTGCGTGGTCCTTCACTGTCAAGGATGGTTGGATTTGATAACAAGTCCTATATCCTACTTCTACATCATGAACAACAGAATGAAAGTTGAAGAAGGGACATTCAGACTGTATGAGCATCTTGCCTGTGGTGCTGTCTGCTTTTTGTGACCTTTTTACTGAAACAGTCTAATGAAAGATTTAGTTTGCTTTGGTAACAAATGGGTGAGAGCTATTAATAAGCATCTCTGAGACTGATTGCAGAAGTAATGTGAATGTTGACTTCTGTTCCCTTGTTTCTGAGAAGAAAATTTATTTATGGATGCAAGTCTTTAATACTTGTTCAGATATATTTGTTTCATTTTTTGTTAAAGAAAAAAACACGAATTTTAGTAAAACTGTGTTTTAGAGCAGAATTGAAAGGGCTATAAAAATTGTAAAGAGGCAAGTGACCACTAGGAACTGCTGTCCTTCACAAATATTTTCAGTACTAGGAATTTGAAATACTTGTCTGTTACCTGTTGCTGTGAACAGTATGAGGTGAGGACAGTGAAAATAAAAGAGCCACATATAAAAACAAACATTAGAAATTGATGCAAATACAAACTTAATTCTTCATTACAAATCAAGATGTAATCCCAGATTTTCAAAGATTTCAAGAATTCAAGCATTTACTACTACGAAAGTGTTCTTGCAAATCCAGATTTTTGTGACTGAACTGATCTGGCCAGAGTTTTGATCTTTTTCCAGTGTGATATGACTTCAGAAATGGAAGGTTGTTGCCTGAACAGCAGAAATTGTATTTTGTCCATGTAATATATAGTTCTTTTCTGTGGCTACAAGTTATTAGGCTATGGGAATCATTGTTTTACAGTTCTAAAGAGTGTCGTTAAACATACAAGATGTTTTCAGATGGGCATTGAAATTGCTGCATTTCTACAACTGTGGCCAAAGACTCAGGATTTGTCAGTTAAGATGCAGACCTTAGGAGAGAACTTGTGAATTAAAAGTAAAAGTCGATTCTAGCCTTTTGGAAGCTGTTAAGAGTTGTGAACATAGGTCTTCTAGATTTACTCTCATGCAAACAAACAGCATTTGTTCAAGTGAAGAAATAAAGCTTAGAAAAATGTAAGTAATGAATCCTCCAAATATTCTACAATAATACACTACAGTATATAAATATTTAATCTGCTGTCAGCATCACCTGAAAGATTTCACAGTGAATCTAGAGGCTGCTTGAGGTACCAGTTGGCCTCATTAAATTTGTTGTGACTACTCTGTTTTGGGTCCATATATTAAATTCATTAAGGTCTCAGTGTCTCCTCTTCAGTTCAGTGTTTCCTTTCTGATTTGGGCATGTGGTATATTTTACTCTCTCAAAGTAACTGTTGAGGCTTTTTCTTCCTCTTCCAACATTTTTGAGGTTCTCTGTGCTTGCAACCACAATATTCTATTCTGCATAAAAGAGTATCATTATGTAAGCTGTTAACCTACATCTTGCAAGAAATGGCAGGTGAGAAATTCCTTCTGCATTACACTTGGAGTCGTGTTGTGTTTCTTCAGAATGAGGGAAGTGTTTGCTGCTATGTCTTAATTCTTTGGATTTTTTAAAAATTCTAACTATTTTGGGTGAGAGTGCAATGAACTCTAATTCTGAGTCTTGGTGCAAAAGCATGAAATCCATTTCCGAATGCCTTTTAAGAAAAGACATTAGGAATTCAAACTTGAGTGTTTAATAGAGCTATAGTTACTTCCTCTGCTTAACTGTAAAATGTCAACTTGACTGTCTGAAGCTCATGTGTTAATTAGAAAAGTGAGGTAGTAAAATTTCAAATGTTCCAGCAGCTCTGTCAAACACTTCAGATCTTGAAACTGCTGGTGAAGATGCTGACAAGAGAGATGTTCATCATTTGTTATGTGAAGAGATCAATTAGAAAGGGAAGTCTGCTGAACGACTAATTGTTTGGGTAACTGCAATAGTAAAATCCTTTCTTTGGCTCTAAGCTCCAGTGTATACAACCACAGTCAGGGTGCCAATGCTGAAAATGTATCAGACTGCATATCAGTCTTGGGCAACAAAATTTAAAAACTATTTCCCCATGCAACTTCAAGATTTATCTTTACTTGCACATAAAGGCTGCCTTCTGAAGTGTAGGGTAAAGTCATGGAATCTCACCTTTTCCAAAAGTGCACTCTTCATGCAAACATGCTCATTTACTCTTTAAACTTTGTAATGAAACACTGTCTGCACTCAGAAGTGAATACATCTGGGAGAATCAGCCTGTTAAATGGAGGGCTGCCTCTCAAGCAGCAGAACGGGTTTATACACATCATCGAGGCTGCTGTCACTTCCTAACAAGGGTGATGTGTTCTTTTACCTGCATAGCTTTATACCAAATTGCTTAATGGGCTTCTTTCTTCCCTGTACTATCATATGAGAGAAGTGTAGGTGTAAGCTTGCCCTTGTATTGAAATCACTGCCCCGCAGAGGTGTGCATGATCAGTGGGAGGCTGGAGAAAGAAATGATAGACAGAAAAAAGCCTACTGCAAGATGGATAATCTGTAAAGACACTGCTGTGAAAAAGCTGGTAGCTTGTTTTCTCCTGTGTGGTGAGACAGGAGAAAAACAAGTAGGATACTTGATGGTGATGATGTGAGAGTAACAGCTTAAAAATACATCCATGGCTGACACTTTTTTGTGCAGTCAGGGACGCTGCAGGGAGTTCAGCCTGGCAGGGTGGCTCAGATCATAAGTACTGGGTAAAAGTAACTGCCTTGGCTCAGAAGTCTCTTGCTACAGACTAATCCCTGAGTAAGAACCTTATTTGAGAGGTTTGGGTTCATGGGACAAAGTGAGACATGGGACAAAATGAGATGTCAGGTTCACCAGCCTGGCATCTGTAGAAGTCACAGTGAACATGCCACAGTACACTGGAAAAAAATGAAATAATTTGGCTTGTTGTAAAATTCATCAGCATCCTTATTGTTCTAAAAGCTCTTAGTGTAGCAACTCAAATTAAGTTTTTCTACAGCCTTAGGGATCTGGGAGATCTTTTCTTGGACCTAAGTGGCAGTTCTTTGTGGGATAGCCCAGGATTATTACTTCCTTCCAGCGAAACATGGAGATGCAGAGTTTTTATACTGAAGTCAGCTGAAAACTAATTGCACTGTAGGCAAAGAGCATCCATAGATGTCTCAAGCTGTTTTTTACCCTTTGGAGAGGACAGGGTGATGCTTAGAGCAGACAATTGAGGAAGATTTCAAAGTCTCCAAAGCTCTGCTAGTTACACAGGCTTTAATTTAAAATGTTTTGTTTTTCTCTATCTGCATCACAAGCACTTTAAAATTTTTGATGCTTTGATTCTCCAAAAGGAATAGGAATTTCTGCGGTGAAGCGTCCAGACATCTGGGAATCCCCGTAAGGCATTATCTGCCTGGACTTTGCTATGCATTGGATAAAGCAACTGCTGCACCCAGTCATGTCCAGAGAAGGGTCAAAAGGTGTCCTGGGTTGCTTTGGGAACACAGGAAGAAATTGAACAACTCTCATCCTTTGGCCTCTTACATTTCAGGGCAGAAGAAATTGCAAAACCCACACTGAAGCGGGTCAGGGCAAGACAGGAGGTCAACATGCCCTCTGGGGATGTTGGCTTGTGATTTCGGGGTTCTCTTTTATGTGCCCTCCCAGAGGTGAGGGGCGGGCAAATAATTTCTCTGTCTCATTGAAAGAGAAATCTTGTGACATCAGCTTCAGGAAAACCACCCCCACCACTTAAGGCACCCCTGCAACAGCATTTTAGCCTGAATAAAAACAAGGTTTTTGTTTGGCCCGTGGTTTTCTACTTTGGTTATTTTTTCAATTAAGTCATTGCCTGTAAATACCATCCAATGACAAGCTGAGATGTGGTTGTTTGCGGCATGGGTGGGGAGTACTTAGGACTGTCAGTCATACTTGTTCAAGTGCTTTCACTTCAAGGGTTATTACAGCAGCTTTTGACTACAGTGCTGAATATTATGAATTTCTAGCAAACCTGTACAAATCTGTTCTGGCTCTGCCAGCAGTCACTGGTGAAAACAAATGGAGGTGCATCTCAAACTACACAAACACTGAGAAAATGCCTCTGTACTTTCTGGCTTTTTGCTTACATACAAATGGGTCTGCCTCACTCACTAGGGTTAATTTTAACTTTAAATGTATTTATGCGTCTTAAAACAGCTGGCGTGGGGCACAGCAGCAGTAGAAGCAGTCTGTTCTGCTTAGCACTTGGAAGAGCGCTTGAAGGAGCAAATGTTGGGCGGTGGGGTCTGACTTCTGAAAGCATGGAATAAAGAATTGGTCCTCTATGTACTAGTAGCCAAAACTAAAGCAAAATTTTACTCCAGAAATAAAAGAATATAAATGTTTTAAGTTTCTAGTGATGCTACAAAATTATTTTCCATCCCTGCTGTGTTATAACCAGCTGTAATCCCCAAATCTTCACTCAGTTCAAACAGGCAGAGTATGTAAATCAATGGAGTTGGTATTGAGATGACTAATTTGGTGAAAACCTATTTCCTTGCAGGTAAAGCAGCATAATTTTAGTTGTTTGGAAGAGTTTATTAGTAGAGCTCCTTGTGTCCTGTAGCTCATCTTTACTCTTGTGCACTGCTGGAACAGATAGACCACCAGATGCTCAGGTAGCTGGAGGTATTGTTCCTCTAGAGGAGGGCTGGGGCATAAGCCAGTTCTCCATCATAGAAGTTCTCTGTAATAGAAATAGAATTAAGCTGTACTGAACGAAATACAAGATGAGGGACCGATAACAACAGTTTTGTTGAAGGTCGGAGGTGATCAATTTAAAACCAAGAATCCTGTGTGCTGAGAGATCCTGTGATGAGTTATCAGCTGCCATCTCAATTCCTCTGCAGGGGAAGGAAATGTGATCCCACGCAGCCTGAGGGCAGAGAGAGAGATTAAGAGTCTTAAATGGTCCTGGAAAAGCTCATAATGAATAAGGAGTGAGTGTCCAGAATTGTACTTCAAAGGAAGATAAATTCTAATTGCAATTGAGGCAGAGATGGCTTATTAGGGCTATCAAGGGGAGCGGAGCCTGTGTTTTACAAGAAGAGAATAGATGCGACTGCTCTTTAACTACACAGATGTATTATGATTACTGATGACTCGAACAGTTTTTTTTCTGTTGCTAGAAACATGCGAGGTGAGCTTGGCAATGAAGAGGGACATGCTTTGAGAACTTGGCTACCTGTGCGTTTCTGAGTGTAAATCCTGGCTGCTTTCCTGGTGATAGTTAAAAAAATAATAAAAAAAAAATTACCCTGAAAATACCTTTTTAATAAGCCAGAAGTAGTGATCAGAATATCATTGGTAAGATACTAATTGGTTTAAAGTATCTGGATAGCTAAAAATTTTGCTTTTGTAGAAAATCCAGCTGAACTCTTTAAAAATACGAAGTGGTAAGTCTGTGGGGAGGGGGACTCGGTGGTGGATACCTGACCTGAGTTGGGGGGTTAATGTGATGCAGCATCGTGTTTTTTTGCAGGGTGACAAATAGATCTGTTGCTTAGACAAGTGGCTGTAAGAATTTATCAAAATGCACATTTTCGAAGACAATCATTGGAGTTTAATGACTCGTTCAATTAAAAAAAAAACAAACAGCTTCCTATAACAGCAGCTTGGTGGCTTTGTTGCTGACACTTAATGCAGTTAGCACTGATGAAGCTCTGATAAAGTGCTGACACGTGTCCTCTAACTCATGCTGTAACGATGTCTGGGGGGGGGACAGCTTCCGTTACAGGGCATGTGGGGAGCTAGAATAACGAGTGTGGCTGGTGTGATAGCGGAGCGCTCAGCCCTGAGCATCACCAGCTCTTCCTCAAACAATGCCAGCAAAGTTTTCTCTGACAGAGGCACTCTGGGCTGATGGTTGTGGCCGACTTTCATCTGTCACACTGGCAGACGTGGCCAAAATGCATTGGAGCAGAGCTTGGAAACATCGTTCATCATCAGCTTGCTGTCTGTGTTGTTTAGTTGCCTTGATGGTAGCTGGTAATTTAATTACACATGGTAGGCTGCATGTTTTGTGTTGTCTGTTAATCGGTTCTGGTGTTTACAGAGTTGGAAATGGATCGGCTCTAGTAACGCCTAGACAAATACCCATTGCTGAGCAGAGAATGGGTGACTTAGATATGTGGAGCTTAGCTGCCCAAAATACAACACAGCGATTTATTCTGCCCTAAACCCATTCTGAACTTGCAGCCTGTATTTCTGCCTGTACAAGAAAGGGCTTGTTTCAGGCACTAAGCATTTTAGACAGTTTAGCAAATCATTCCTCCAGCAGCTCGGCTGCTGACATCTCATTTCTAATTTTCATTTGGACTTTACCCTCTACCCACAGGTAACCCTATTAATCTGTCAGAGTCACTGTGTTTCGTGCTTTCTGTCCTCTAGCCTCTCTGTAGTCTTTGCATCCTTGGAAGAGGACACTCTGCATTTGCCATTTTCTCTTTTCCTCCTGCATCGGGCTCTGTTTTCTCATAGGAATTGTTCTGGCTCCATTTTTTCAAGACACAAGGGCTTTGTGTCCTTACCTAAACAGCACCCTGTATAGGCAGGGTTGAGGAAGAAATGCACAGGGCCTGGCAGAGATTGCCTTAAATCCTGGACCGATATGGGTTGATGTTTTTGCCCATTTTCCCCATCTCTTAAGAGAAGCATCTCACTTAGGTTCTTCCTAGTGGTCCTGTAGGAGCATGTGTAGTCCTGCAGGAGAGGTTTGGGTTGAGAGGGAGTTAAAACATCTTGAAGCATCCCAGTACTGGAACAACACCAGTGTTAACCTAGCAGCTGATGAGCTTCTGTACAGTGCCTGTTTCTGTAGGAGTGAGCTTTGGGGTAATTGTCATTTTCCTTGCTGATCTTTTCCCAAACTGACCTTGGTTTCAGTGACCTCAGTGCTGGACTCAGTAGCAGCAGCTCCAGCGTGCCTTGGAAAGGACTGCTCTTAAGGACTGCTCTTAACTTCGTGAAGACTGCTGAAGTCTGTTCTTTTGAACAAAACTTGCTATGTTAAAGAGGGGGATGGAATAATGTCAAAATAAAGTCATTCTTAAAGCACCGTGCGTTTTTGATTATTAAGGAGAACAGTTTTAAAAAGTCTGTTGCCATGGCAGCAAGGCAGGCTGGCATCTCTATAGTCAAAATCCCAAGTCTTGTTTGACTGTGATTAAAGTAACAGTGGTATTTTAGTTTGCTGGCCTTCTTCAGAAGGGGCTGTTCTGATTGCCCAGCAGACAGCATTGGGGAACTGATATCTTTTGAAGCTGGGGCAGGCAGGTTAGCATGTTGCAGTTCTTCTAGTTCCTCCATTTCACTGCGTGGCTGCTCAAGGGAGGGCAGAGGACAGGGTAGGGCTAGTTCTTCTAATGGCAAACTCGAGCCAAACAAGGTCCTGTGGCCCTGATGCTGGCAAGGAGACTTTCATTCTCGAGCTGTTGTGGCACGTAGTGTAAAAGGCTACCAGAGTCCTGACACTTGATCAGGTTTTAAAGTTTGCAGTGTAGAATTGCACCAGAGATACTGACTGCAGTCATTCAGTAAAGTTGTTGGAGGTGTGTTGCAGGTGTTCCTTTGAGGAAGCAGTAAAAAGGAGTTTTCCAACAGGTTCTCTAGTACTTGTCCAGGCACAGGATTACAGCACTTCAGCTCCACACCTGTGCCTTGCACTCACCATTCATGATAAACTCAGCCACAGAAGCTAAATTCATGACTTGTCCCAGTCTCTTCTAGCCACTGAAAAATGAAGTAGAACCACCAAGTAGTGGAGTATGGTGGAAGAAGAGGAAAGATAAAAACTTCTGTATTTCTGTTTTATGGATCTTGTCACGCGCAGGAGGAGGGGCCATGCTAGGACACTTCAGAAACCCTGTGAATTCCTGTTTCTGGGTAAAAGTCATCCTGAGGTTTTAGAGTCTCATGCAGTGACTATTCCTTGGAAGGCTGGCATGCCTTTTCACTTTATCACAATCTGGCTGAGATAAAACCCATTTCCTTGGCTTCTCTGCCAGGCCAGCCTGGCCCAGGCTGTCCCTTCCCTTCAGAGAGGCAGGCCGTGTCGTTCTGCCTCCATAAACTGCGAAGCAAATACCAGTGCATCAGAAGTTCAAGAGAACCTTTCTCACAGTCCTGATCTTGAAGATGTTTTCAGCGCATACCCTGGCTAACAAACAGGATGCAGGTAGGAGCAGGTAAACAACTGTCCTGCTGAATCAGAAGTGGAGATATTTAAAGTTTTTCAAGACAAGACACTGACGACAGCCTGTCCGTAGGTATTTCCAGCTTCAGCTTCCTCATTGCCCTTGAGTACATCTCAGAAGGTCACTTGACATATGACTGATGTGAATCATGAACTCCTCTTTGCAGTCAATTTTATTCTTCCTTGGCTAGTTAAATAGCACTGTGTGCTCTGGAGAACTCTCTGCTCTTTTACCAATGCTTTAGGCAGTGGAATAATTTAACTGGGTAGCCTTTGTTTTCCAGAATATTGTGCTAGGGTCCATGTTTCTTAAGGAAGTGTGAGCGATGTGGACCTTGCAAAAGTTTGCAGAGAAGTATGTCCTTAGACTCTAGCTGATCCCTTCATGCTAGTGTATTTTTACTTGAACAAGGTTTTCCTGTTGGTAAATACTACGCTGTCATCCTTGTAGTACGTACCGTATGCTTCAGAATTGCTGCAGGTACCTGAAGGGAGATCAGGAATTAACCATCCTGAAATCCAAGCTGAGGCAGAGAAATAATACTTATAATGGAAGAAAGTCAAACCAGTGCAGCTGTGCAGATACCTCCCTGCATGTACATTGAAAAAAGGCAGACAATAAATCAGTTAAATCAGTTCAGATTCCTAAACCAGTGGCCTTGCCCTGTGCGTGTGACCTGAAAAATCTCTAAGAGTTTAAGGTAGAGATATCTCTATACTGCTATGATTTTTTTTAATGTGGACCACAGTGATTATGCTCTCTTTCCCTGATTTGTTTGTGCAAACTCTTGTTTCCACCCTTTATAGCAAAGCTGCTATAATTGGCTCTTAATGTTGCCTAGACAAATTTTAGAGGGGCTTAGAGACAGTTCTCACTGGGAAGTAGCTTTAAGAGCATACCCAATGCAGGCTTTGATCTTGTTTGTGATTACATCTACAATAAGATTACTGTAACAGACAAAAAAAGGTACCCTTATCACATAAGATGATATAGGTTAGTCTGAGCTAATTAGTAACTGGAATAAAGCTCTTACAGGAGTGATATCGTATGATAAGAGTAAGTTTTGAAAACCACAAGCTGAAGTGTTAGAAAAACAAAGACCTAACGCTTCCTATTCTAAGGAAAGTATTTGATCTCTGCTTTGTTATTTCCTTGGAGTTACTGGAAAGTCTAGCACAGCTGAAAACAATATTAACTGTTGTGGCATCGTATTTTATTCAGCTGTCTGCATGTGAGCGTGCTTGGTATTTTGTATGGTAAGGATCGTTAGGTATGGGAAATGAATGTTATGCTTACAGTTAAGCAGCTCGGGGAAGCTTTTTGATCTCTGTTTACACGATGCTTTTTTTTTCCCTACAACAAATCAGCAGCGTTCTTCCTGCACCGAAGCAACCTGTCGTGGAACCTCTCGTGCGGTGCCCTCCTTTCCAGCAAAGAGTCTAGACAGCAAATTCCCTGGTAGCGTATGCCATTTCGGATCGTTACGCCTTTTTGCTTTTTTGTCAAGGCTTTTTAGAAACTGCATTACCTCACCCGTCGGCCTGGAGATTGAGCAGCCAGCGCCGCTGATAGGCCTGGAGCACCCTGCGCCGAGCCAATGGAGAACTTCAGCTTCAAACTCTTTAATGAGCAAAAAGAGCAGCGTCTCATTTAGGGCTCGCTAGTTAATGCAGGGCTTTTTTTTTTTTTTTTTAAGTGTTACTTCTGAAAGACAAGCCACTTAACAATTATGTGCCATATTGCTGACCGGTGAAGCTGAACAAATAGCTATTTACATTGACAGATCAGAGGAATGTGTAAGTGCATCGTGGTAACCTACATTTTCTGTGCCAAGAGATTTGCAGCTGACTGCCTGGGTGACTCACTCCTCGGATTAGCAGATGAGGTAATGCTGTAGAGATACGGGGTGATGTCATTCCTCTACCTGAGCTGCATGCCGATGCTGCTCGCTGCTACTTTCAAGGAAAGTCCCTTTTGCTGCTTCTCAGGTGCTGGAGCTGCCGAACTCTGATAGGAATTGATATTGTTGCTGTTCTTTCAAGCCTCTGCGCTGAAAACCACACTTGTAAAAGGCAGTGTTGTGTGTCCACAAATGCCTTTTTGTTAGGTGTGTACACCTGAAGTAGGCACATCTGCACACCTGCCCCATTCTTCAGCTCTATTGTAGTGGTGATTAGAGCTTTGTGGTGATTAGGTACAGTCCCCTGCCAGAGCCATGTTTTGTAATCCCAATAATAGATAGTAGATAGGTTCATCTTAGAAGGGGAATTTGGTTTTGCCTCTGTTCCTCCAGTTGATGTGAAATACCCCACTTGTCATGGTTACTAACTGCAGTCTCTAGCTTACACTTAATCTGTTCTCAGTTTAACTCCATCCATTCATCCTTCAGCACTACAGCTCTTCCCGCTGCCTGCACTTGCTTTCGTGATGTGTCCACCCACAGCAGTTGTGTCTTTTCTCAGCCTTTCCTTCCCGATGTCACGCAGGATGTGCTGCTCTCAAGGTTGGGAGCAGGGGCAGGCGATCAGCAGAGCTAACCAGAGCCGTCTCGTCTGCCGTCTGCAGCTGATGGGGACGGAGGCTGTATCAGATGAGCAGTTAGTGCCCCACTCCTGGGAAATTCTTGAAGATGAGCAAGGCGTGACCCTGTTTGACTCACATCTCGGGAGGGTACTTCAATGGTGCGGATTTGGGTGTGGTGTTCCCAGAAAGGGACGACATTTTCCATATCCTATAAGTTTTCCCAAAGATTTACTGGTCAGGCCTTGGAGACAGAGCTTTGGGATGAGGAAAACATCTCTGAGTGTGTGTGTCACACTGTGACCAGAGCTCAGTGCTACCCAAGAGCCTCCCTTGCTCAGCACCCATTACTTGGGTCTGCACCGCAGCCTGGGCAGCGAGGAGCCTGCACAAACGCATGGCAAGGAGTGTGGTGCTCAGAGCGAGCTCAGCCCTTGCTGTTGTGGCTTCCAGCAAGCTTATTTAAAAGCTGGGACCCACAAATAGCTGTCTGGCTACCAGCAGCACCCATGTAGCTTGCCCAGGCTGTATGAATTCAGTTGGCTGGTAGCCTGGCAGAATTTCTTCGGGATCCTGCTGGAAGTCGGGCTCAGGTCGTTGATAAACCACATGCAGGAAGAAGCATTATGGAGGATTTATTAATGCAAAGTAATCTGCACAGATTCTGAGTTCTGATTGTAACTATTGTGCATTTCTGAAAGAATATATTACAAAAGACACGTTATCATAATGCTCTGCTGTGTTGGATATTTTAACAAAACTTGGTTAAAGCTGCGAGTTTGGCGCTGACTTCTTTTGTTGAACTATTTTCCATGATCTGTATGTCTTTGTTCTGCAGATCACAAGGCTGCTCTTGAACGTCAACGTTTATATAAACCCTGTTTGCTTTATTTTTCCACTAATCATGTGATTTCTACAAATGACCCTGTGCACAAATGTTAGCTTTTGTTGTTTTATTTCTGGAAGTGTGTGTATAGAGCCATGTGTATGTAGGTGTATATCCCCTCCACCCCCATCTGGGAGGCTGTGAGAGCTGTGATGCACAAGAAATGCTGCATTACACTGTCTCTTCGTACATGTTTTGGCCTCTTCTGTTGTAAGGTAAATAACTGGGAAGGAAAGAGAACACTTCATTTAGCTTTGTAAAGAACTTCGTGGCTACTCCGGGGTTGCTTTTGTTATCTCTTCGGTTACATGTTGTGATCCTGAGAATAATCTTTAACTGTCAGTCATCATGAGGCTTTCCAAAACCAGGAACCGTTGGTCTTGGATCCTTTAGGGACCCTAGATACAGTCACCAGCATTATCGGGTAATTCACCTGAAGTTTCTCTCTGAATCAGGTGTGCCAAACAGTGTAAGAGAGATTAGTCATGCCATGCACACCCCTACAAGACCTGACTTTCTCTTCCTGTTTATGTGAATCTCAACTTTGCTAATCCTGTTTGCTCTTCTGTGACCCATGGAAAATGAAAAATCTCACGCTAGAGCCTTCTTTAATCATGCAGAAGATGTGGTTTCAGATCTTCACATAACAAGAAGTAACCTTCTGGATCCTTTGTATGGCTGTGCAATACAAAACTGGGCCTTGCTGTCTGGCAGGAATACATTTTTTTGAAGTGACTAATACATATTTACCAGAACTAGACTTTATAATGTGTAAGGGAGCTGGATTTAATGTAATTATGTTGTAAGGTACTGCCCAAATGGACAGAGGGGCTGAAAAACCATTAACATCTTCCATGTTAATCCATATCCTCAAAAGCCAAGATCATATGGATTATAGTTTCTCGCTGTTCGTGATGGACACAGCCACCGTGGCTCCACGGTATTAGTTATGGTCTATGATGCTGATAATGAGTTCCTTAATAAGTCCCTTAGTACTCATTGACAATGACTCATCCTTCCGAGCGAGGATCTCCTTGAAAAATCTGTGTAATGGATGAAACTGTATCCTGGTGAAAAAATCTTGACCTATTATGCCTTTTAAGGAAAAGCCAGAGAGTATTAAAGGAACTGTATATAAACAAAAATCTAGGGAGGAGAAGTTTGACTGAACTGTCTGAAAAGGCAAAAATGAAACGTGAGCTCTGATGTCACTGGTAATTGCTCTGCCTACTTTAAAGGAGGATGGATATTCTGGTGTAGCCATTAACTGCAGAAGAGTACACATACAGCCTCAGCTTTTATTTTACAACAAATTCCAGTCTTCTGACTTGGAGAGAATGGTTGGTTCTGTGTTTAGCAGTAAATTGGCTCTGGTGAAGGGGAAAAAAGGTAGAACCTCACCTAAAATGCTGCTGTCTTGACACTTACCACCATCACAAATAACGTACAATACTTGATTCTCAACTAGTGACTGTTCAGCCTCTTCAAGAATGTTTCTCCCTTTGCATTTGCTGCAATTGGGATTACCATAGAGTCACAAAATGGTTTGGGTTGGAAGGGACCATAAAGCCCATCCAATTTCAGCCCCCTGCCATGGGCAGGGACACCTCACAGCAGCCCAGGCTGCCCAAAGCCCCATCCAGCCTGGCCTTGAACAGGAATGCGCAACTGTAAAGTAAGATGCTGGAATATAAAGCACTGTACTTGCTCATACAACGCTTCATTTTGTATTTGTCATCTGTATATGTTTTGCTAAAAACGTGTTTAGATGCTAGCTAATGTTTTATTGAATTCTTGTAGGTATTTGGGAATAAGATGATAATCCCTTCCTTGGATGGGGACCTCTTCCAGTGGGATCGGGATCGAGAGAGCATGGAAGCAGTTCCTTTCACAGTGGAATCTCTTCTTGAGTCTTCGTACAAGCTAGGCGAGGATGTTGTCTTAGTTGGGGGAAAGTCTTTAACCAGCTATGGGCTGAGCTCATACACAGGGAAGGTAAGAGCCTGGAAAGTTGCCTTGTCGTTTCTAGCACTGTGTTGCCAAAAAGGCTGCCCTTAAGATTTAAACTGCACTACAGTTCTTGTGTACAACTGCACAGCACAAAAAGATAAAAGCTGAATTTCTTGGGAAACAAATGCAGCAGGCTGGAGTGGCAGTGATATGGCTGAGAGCATCACTGCAGTGTCCTCTTGTCTCTGAGCTTCTGCTCTGTCCCTTGTGCTTTAATGCTTGCCCCTGGCTGGGCTGAGCCAACTAACAGCTAACCCAGCACAAAACCAACCCGATAAAAAGTGAACGCTTTTCTAGTCAGCTCAGCCAGGGGTTGGAAGTGTGCCAGAACCAGCACAAAGGAACGGGGGGGTTTGTGACTAGAGGTGAGTGAGGAAGGGAGAAAGAGAGAAATGACCCTTTGCTGCTGAAATGGAAGAGTTCAGCTTTATTATATGTATATAGCGAGCTCTGCCTGAGGTATACTTTGCAGTTCAGCTTGCTGAATATCAAAGAGTTTTAGATGATGCATGTTTTTTAACACTTCTAGATTTTAATCTTTTCATAACTAACAAGGGGTATCTGGTTGAAAACAAGAAAACATTCAACGTACATGAGCATTTGAGGTTTGTAGTTGTTGCCAGTAAGTGTGCTCTCTTAGAAGTTCCCCTTAAGTTCTGTATATGAGTTTAAAATGTAATTTGAAACCTACTTGTTACCTGACTGGTTCAGAAAGTATTTTCTTCTGAAATCCACTGGTTAATAATTGTGTATTTTAAAAAAGCTAAAAGCACAGGAATTTATAACATTTGAGTTCTGGACTTTGACTTTCCTTTATTCTACCTTTTATGTCAAATATTATTAAAACGTTTGTAGATACATTATGTAGTGAAGAACAGACATTTGCTAAATCAGAAAAAGTGCACTTTTTAAGTGGGTAAAAAGAAAAATGATGTTTTTAAAATTTTAAACTTCCAGTGTTTGCTTTCAACAAAATCAGTTTGTGCATTTTGATCAGATGTTGTCATGTAGAAGACTTTTATTGCTTGGTGTACAGTGATCACTATATAAAGAGTCTAGATCCAAAGCAAGAGTTTATGAAATCATTTTGATTTTCACACTGATAGCAAAGGCACTGTACCAACAGACTACTCTTCCCCCCATTGTTCAGGAAGTGGAAATTTCGGTTTTTGCTTTGATTCCAGGCTCATGCTTACAGTAGCAGAGGTGCTCCATACAGGAAATAGTGCCTTACTCTTCTTCTTCTTCAAACTTCTTGAGAGTTTGGGTGGTCTGTTGTCTTTGGCAATATGTCAATTCAGATTTCCTGAAAGTGTGTCCAACTTTTTCCAATATAAAAATGCCCCAAAAATCTTTAGAGATTGGGACTATTGCAAGGTCTGCATGACTGTGAGTTAATAAGGTCCTCATCCCCTTTTATTAGCTGAAAGATAAAGTTTATGTTTTATATAAATCAATAGTACTTAATTTGAAGTTTATAACAGTTACGCTGAGGCAAATATGGCATGAACACAGAATTATGCCAGAAGCCTACTTGTAGAAATTATTTATGTCCATAGGCACAGTGGGAAAAGAGAACTACATTTTCTGTTACAAGTAGAACAACATGCAAAGAATAGTCAAATATGTAATTATAATTTATAATACGAAATACATATTTTTCAAGGGTATCTCAGACTGACTAAAGATTGCCTAAACTGTAGAATTCCTAGATTTTTTGGAAGATAATAGTTCTGAAAAGCGCTTACGTTAAACCAGACATCTCATTATCCATCAGGTCGAGCATCTAAAACCAGAGCTCCAAATCCCCTGTGAGCTGAAAGCTTTTCATAAGAATTGTTAGCTTTGAACCTTCCTGTTTGTTACGTTTTTTGTACTGAAGTTCTACAGATTTCCAAGCACGTTTGAGTCTCTTGCCTTGTCCCTTAGGTGAAGTACATCTGCTCAACTATGGGCTGTCGCCAGTGGGATGACGATGAAGCAGACCAGGAAGACACACTCCTCTTACGCCGAACCCAGAAAACAGTCCGTGCTGTTGGACCGCGCAGTGGCAATGAGAAGTAAGTGTGGTCATTGCTCAGAAACAGTCTGATAGAGATAAGGTCAAATCCTTAAAGCATTACATATTAAAAGCTTGTTTTTACTCATTAGAATAGGAATTGTGTAAGGGAGTTTGGACTGTTAACCAAGGGAATGCAGCAGGCTTACTTAGCACCTAACCCGTTTGCTCCTCAATGCTTTTGAAAAATCTCTTTAACTTCAGTGTTATGCATCCTTAGAAAAAATACTTGCACATACTTAGTGCCCCTAAATCAAATGAAAGTGACTTTTATTGTCCTTCTGTACCTCAGAGTGTCAATGCTCTACTATGCACGGCAAATGTCACTTTGGTTTGTTCCGAGGCATTTGTTGATTGGTACAGCAGGAGATAGCTTACAAGCCTTCTGTGACTTAGTGGTTCACTTCAGTTCTTTACCTACTTCTGGTAACTCTTGTTTTTTTTATTATATTTGATGTATTTAGGTTTCTTTTTTAGTTGATTTAAAAAAAGACTAAAGACATTTTTAAAAGCCTTATTCTTAAGTCTCTCTTAATTTTGTAACGTAGGTGTTCTGATCTTTGCAAGCTGTAAGAAGTGGTTCAGTCTGACTCCCCTAATATGCTGTCATACAAGTTTTTATACATTAGTATTTCTATTAAAATAGACACATTGGACACAAAGGCAACACAACCCAACAACAAAAACCCACCTTCCTTAAGTACAGGTTTAAAAGACTGGTTACTATCCATAGATGCAATAACTGCCCAACCATTCAGAGGAGGACTAGTCATTCTCTGTTCACCTGCTCCCTCTTCTGTTTGCAGCAGGATTTGACACGTTGTGTCTGTAGTCTCAGCTAATTAAAACTCAAGTAGATTAGGAGATGAGAAGTCTTAAAAGAGTTAAAAGATTTTGGATTCTGTGATTCTTGGGGACTGATATTGGTGGGAAGGAGTATGTCATAAAATCATGCTTTGCTTTCCTGCACATCTTTTGAAAACATACCATGATGGTTTGCGTACCTGAATTCTTCTTTATAGTCAGAAATCGAGATGCTTTCCTGGTGAATGGTATGGCTGCTGTGGAGTTTACAGGATAGCTCTATTTTTAATCCAAAGAAAGCAAAGCTTTTAATAAACAAAGTTCAACTTTTACCATAGTGGTGTAATTTTTTAAGGGGACATTTTGACTCCTGGTTGGTCCTAGGAAACTTTGAGTACCTAAGCATATTGTTAAGAAGTATATTCCCTCTTACTGCTGTTCAAGACACAAATTTACTGTTGTTTCCCTTCTGTATCTTTCTACAGGATTGGGCAGTATGGTGGAAATAAGAATTCATCTTTTTCTTTCTGAAAATAATTCAGTTTCTGCCCTGATTCTTTGGTTTATAGAAGTTAAAGAGCCTTTGGCTATGCAAGACAACTGTGTTCCTTGTACAGTTGTACTTGTTTGAGAGTATGTTAACCTGGGACATGAGCAGTGCTGGTTTCATTGAAGTGCCTGTCAGAGAAATCCTCTGTTAAGTCTTGTGTGTGGGCTTAAAAGAAAACAGCAACAACAACAACAAAGTATCATCCTTCCCACCAGCTCAAAAGCCATACATCTCAAAATATGCTTTATTAATGAAGTGTGCCTAATGTAGAATGCTGCCTCCTAAATGCTTGTTGCTTTCATCAGCTGTGTAACGTTTTCCTACCTAAACAGACCTATCTGCATTCCTTGATGATTTTTAATTGCCCTCTCCATATACTAAACCTTTAATGCCATTGCCCCTACTTCCCCAACTGTTTTCTCAACTCGACATCGTGTCAGAAAAGATTTCTCTGGTTTGTATTCTGGATGTAGTTAGAGAACTAGTGCTTCCTCTCTTGGTGTAAACCTGTGCTCATCTGGAAATCTGAGGGTTTATTATGAAAATATGGGCCAAATTTAGGTAATTCAGCATAAGAATCTTGTGGAAGAAGGGGTTTGGGACTGGCTTGGAATATATAATCAGTTTCTGTGAAGTTTTTTTTCTTTCTTTTAGGTGGAATTTCAGTGTTGGCCACTTCGAGCTGCACTACGTTCCAGATATAGAAAATAGAGCAGGATACATTGAAAGCAATTTTAAATTACATCTGAACAAAGAAGAAACAAAAATAATTTCAGATGTAGACGAGCAGGAGGCTATGATGAAAGATACAGTGATAAAAGTCTCAGTAGCTGACTGGAAGGTTATGGCTTTTAGCAAACGAGGAGGACATCTGGAATGGGAATATCAGGTAGGGGAAAAGATGGAATACTAAATGTTAGAAACATATAAGCTTTATAGCATCACAGATAATGTCTTTCATCTTGAGTTCCAGGTGCTGTCGTCTTAAAGAAGCACACATCTGTTTGTGACTTGTTTAAGTGAAGTTCTGTCTTTGAGCTGTTACATCTATTACAAAAACTAAACCAAGGAATTTAAGCATGTTGTTATAACATCTAGTTAATATAACATTAATTTTCCAGTTACCTCTCTCTTCTTCAGTTTTGCACTCCAATCGCTTCTGCGTGGCTGGTTAAAGATGGCAAGGTAATTCCAATCAGTCTGTTCGATGACACAAGTTACACCACAAACAATGAAGTGTTAGAAGATGAAGAGGACCTTGTGGAAGCTGCAAGAGGGGCCACAGAATCCAGTGTCTATTTGGGTGAGACACTGACTCTGAGCACTTCATTGTAAACATTATCATTTTCTGTCTGCTTGTAGCAAAGCAGATCTTTCCATATTGGTAAAGTACACTCAAGAGGAGCTATAACATGCAGTCTGATACTCTAATATAATGTACTGTTTATAAAGCCCCAAAATAGAGGTTTTACCAATGTATATATCCCAGAAAAACAGCTTCTCTTGATTTAAAAAGCTTCAAAAGATAGGGCTCTGTTCTCATCCCTTCCTAACCTGCTCTGGTCACCTTTACTTTTGTCATTTGAACTCAGAGTTCTATGTACCCATCCTAGAACTTCTATCAGTTACAGAAGGTAGCATATGCCTTCTGTAGAAGGTAAGGTGTACCAGAAGGTATGGTATAGCTTTGGCTCTGGTAGATTCCATTTCTATGATTGTTTGGCCTAAAGTGGTAGTTAAATGATGTTTTGGTTTTGAAAAAGAAAAAAAAGTTCTAAAATCAAATCTTTTCCATTTTGATTCTGAAATGTTCACTACTTTTATAGGTGCAGTAGTATGGGGATGACTGCAGTTCTTTCAAAGATAAGCAGCCTTGTTGCTCAGAAAGCAGTAAGAAATCTCCCTCTAGCCCCGTAATTTGTCACATTCACTTCTTCCTCTGCAGTGATTACAGTAACTTACCAGGAAGAAATTTCAGTTAAGTTTTTGACTGAGTTCTCATCCAGCTGTCGGTGTTCATTTGATGTGGATTCTGACAACTAGAAATAGCATCCCCAGGTTTTTCCTCTCAGCTGTCTGTCTCTGGGAGGCAGATGTGCTTTGTTTTTTTCTAAGCCCTTAGCATTTTTATCTAAATCTTTACACCTTTCCTGTTAGTGGTTACACAGATTTTTTTTCTAGCCTTCCTGTTAACAGCTGTTGAAGAATTATGTGTACCAGCATTAGCAAATGTAAGACGTTTGAAGGAAGCTTTACTTATAAAGCCCAAGATGCTTTATAACTCTTCAGAATTTGTAGCATTTTTCTGAAGCTCCAGCTCCACAAGTGTTCTGGTCTCTTGACTTTCCAGAGCAAAGAGAACACGTACTACTTGAATTCAGAGGCAGTATCTCAGATTCTTAGAAAATAAAGAAATATTTTCCAAACTATTTTTAACTGTACATCTTACCTGGATGACTTCAGGCTGGGGATGAAGAAAACTAAGTCTAATATGCTCTCTGCTTTGTTAACACAGGTATGTACAGAGGCCAGCTATATCTTCAGTCATCAGTCAGAATTTCTGAAAAATTCCCAACCAACCCGAAGGCTCTGGGATCCAGGAATGATAACGCAATTATTCCCCTTCCCAAAATTAAATGGAAACCTTTAATCCGTAAGTAACAATCTAGAGTCTCATTTATTGTCTTAGCTCTGAAATGACAGAGCATCTTTCTGATTTATATTACGTTATCAAACTAGTCTAATAGTTCCTGAACCAGTTTACAACTGGGAACACCTTTGTGCTCTTAGTTCTTTATTTTTTAATTAGATGTTTAAATTGTAAATGGCTCTCCTTCTGAATTTCATTGGGTTGTTTTAAGTGATGAAACATTGGTCTTCTAAACCATTTTTTTTCTATTAAAAGAGGAAGCTTGTTATTTTAGTGATGTGAATGAGTTAATTGGCTTGTCAGAAATAGTATTTTGGCTGGTGAATGGTGTTTTACCTCTCTGAGTGATTACCTTGTGAACACTTCTGTTAGTTTTGGTTGTTATGGTCCGGTCCAACAATCTGATGTTTTCAAAGATACAGTTGGAGTTCTCACAAAATTCATCTCTGAGTAGACTGATTTATAATAATTCAGTTCAAAGTTGTCTCTTCTGTGCTTAGATTCTCCATCCAGGACTCCAGTGTTGGTGGGGTCTGATGAATTTGACAAGTGTCTGAGCAATGACAAGTATTCTCATGAAGAATACAGTAATGGAGCACTTTCGGTTCTACAGTACCCATACGGTAGGTGGAGTTTGAAGTACTGAAGTGTTTCAAAACAAAGTGTGTGAACAAAACCACCCGGTGTCTACTGAACAAAGATATTAATGAGAAGACAGTTACATTTATTTGTAGTCAACTACAAAGCATGCCCTCTTCGTCTTTTGTACACAGATAATGGTTATTACTTACCCTACTACAAAAGAGAAAGAAGTAAACGGAGCACCCAGATCACCGTCAGATTTTTTGACGATATGAATTACAAGAACATTCGCAAAAAAGATCCTGTCCTTCTACTTCACTGGTGGAAAGAAATTGTTGGCACCATCATATTTTGCATTGTGGCCACAACTTTCATTGTACGCAAACTCTTCCATCCCCATCCTTACAGCAGAGTAAGTATTTTTTTTGCTGAATCCTAAGTACAGAAAGTATTATTCTAGCCTTTTCCTTTGGCTTCAAGTCTGTGCTGAGTAGTGTTAATAAGTTAATAACTTACAAGATAACATAGCCTAAATTTGTTATTTAATCTATCTGTGAAGGCTGTCAGCTGCAGCGTGCAATTTACTTAACTGCTTCAGCAAACAAACTAGATGGCTTCAACCACATCTGATGTCTTCAGAGATGTTCACACTGGAATTATTTAATGCTATATCTAAGGGTACAAACTGGTCTCAAGCGCTAGGACTTGAACTGTTTTTTTGTTGTTTGTTCTACTTTTCGTCATTCATGTTAGCTGCGGAAGGAATCTGAAACACAGTGCCAGACTGATAGTAAATACGAGCCCGCTTGTGGAGATGTTAAGGACACCAGCTGGAGTGATGTCAAGAACTCCGGATACGTATCCAGGTGAGCTCAGCTCAGTGCAACATGTACGGCATTTTTAATCGGTATTACATTTGATACTGTCTGGAAAAGAGTTACTGTTCACTGGCTCTTACCTATCCTAGTTCTCAGACCACTGGAGATAATCAGGAAGAATCCTGTCACCCTTTTATTGCTGGGAGAGATGATTAGTCTAAGCAATCCCTGAGAGCCTATGTGGTACCTGTGCTTGGGAATGTTGGTCACCTATTTACTGTGAACATGTGAAATGGAGGATTGATTTTTGAAGTTCTTAATCAGTGTTCACTCCCTCTGTTTCTGTGCTTTTGGATTTAAGTAATGTAAGGGAATTTTGAATGGAAACATGTTCTATACACTCTGCTTATTCTGCAGAGTATGTTTTGAACAAATCTTTACTATGAAGGAGTTAAGACTGAAGGGTGTATAGGGACATACCACTGGTATTCTGGAGAAAACATGAACATGTGCATTTGTAGCCCACTGAAAATAGGAACTGGAGTATTTAAGATGAGAAGGAATAAGAAAGGTGGTGAGATTTAAAAACTGTGTTTCAGGAGAGATGCTTGAAAGGACTAGTAGCAAAAATACTTGGGGTGGAGTTAAAGGCAAATCATGATTTAGGAAAAGACTTGGCTATCACCACCAATTTCAGGCATAGGAACTTAGGCTAAATATCCATGGTCTGTGATCCAGTATACATTGAACCTGATACTCTGAGAATCTTCCTTAGTTTTTTATGCCCATGTGTAAGGGATCTTGCCAAGGATAATAGCACCTGTCTGTTTCATTAAGTAGGTAACCGTCCGATTGCCTCAGTGGATAGGTATACAGAAGAAAAAAATGGGGAAATGCTTGAAGTCATTCAGAATGTGTTGTCTGCATAGAATTAACACTCTGACAAATGATTTTAACTATCCTTGCTGATGCACTTTTCTCCTTTATCCTCCATCCATTCTTCTCTCCCTTTCTCACACCTGTCCTCCCAGATATCTGACAGATTTTGAGCCAATTCAGTGTCTGGGTCGTGGAGGCTTTGGAGTTGTTTTTGAAGCCAGAAATAAAGTGGATGACTGCAACTATGCTATCAAGAGGATCCGTTTACCTAACAGGTACTGAATGAGTGGGAGACACAGGAAAAGTCATGAATGGTGGGATCCTGTGCTGAACCATCTGCTCCTGAACTGATTTCCCAGATACTGCATCAGGATGAATGACATTTTTTTTTAATGGGGGGCTGACTTAATTTTGGCATCGAGAATTTGGCACATGTACTCGCAGCAGAAGGGTGACCTGCTTGGCTGAACTAGTAACATAGCAGGGCCCTTCTGAGGGTGCTGCAGCTACATGGGAACTCCTTTTGATTTCCTTGATGAATTGAGCCTTTGGTAACAGCACTAGTTATTTGTAGCACTGTTAATTTGCTTTTCTCCTTCCTTTCCTTACCTTTCCTATTCCACCCTTTCTCTTTTTCCCTCTCTGGCCTTTTTGACTTCATTTGTCCATTTGTTTCGTTTTCTGGTCCCACAACCCCTACCTTTTCTTTCAGTCATAGGTGGTCAAGCCTTGCTGCTGAATTACCCTACACAGAACTTGCAGCACTTCCTTTTAGTGGGAGATGGGAGACACTGCTTCTGGAAATCTCAAGTTAGAACAGCAACAGGCAGGCCAGTAGAGGGAGGGGGTAAAGCCATGAAATCTAGAATTACTTATTTTTGAATGTGTTAAATAAGCGTAATTATTGAAGATTAAGGGTTTTGGTTGGAGACTTAAGGTAGCCTGAATTATTTTCAAAGCATATCTAAATCCATTAAATAAAACCATCAGAATTCATTTGATGGAGTTATGCTCCTATGAAGAGTTTATGTACTTCAATAGGTAGCAGGCTACCTATTTTCCTATCTGTACAATGGAGGTAGTCCTTATGTTTTGCCAATTAAAAAAGAAACACTAAGCCATTTCTGTCTGTCTTTTGTGCCAGTGTCTTCTACATCCCTGCAGAATACTGCTGTTTAGTGGACTTCTCTGCCCTTGTAACTGAGAGCAAGATAAACCTTTTCTTCCGAGTTTTGCTGCCTGTAACTATTTGAAAAGAGGTGACTAAATGCTTAACCATTATGAGCGCACACTGCTTCCCCATGCTCCTAACCTGAAGGAGTTAATCTGGGGAACTTGAAACAGATAGGGCTTTTCATGTGAAGAGCAATATTACTAGCCTGGCTTATAGTGGGCTAACTTTGGTTAAACTTTCTTTTGCAGAAATTTCTATGGTGTGCTGCTGCTTTATGTGACCGTGTCTCTGTTTTTCTTCTCACCCAAATCCTAGGGAGCTGGCTCGTGAAAAGGTGATGCGGGAGGTCAAGGCGTTAGCTAAACTCGAGCATCCAGGTATTGTTCGGTACTTCAACGCCTGGCTGGAAGCTCCACCTGAGAGATGGCAGGAAAAGATGGATGAACAGTGGTTAAAAGATGAAAGGTAATGCATGAGTGTTTTTACTCAGCTGAATTTGAGGTTGTAGACCAACAGAACAGGGGAACTGGTAGATGATCCAGGAAGATGCAGAGACTATGTAAGAAAGAAATTAACTTAGTCTGTTAAATTATCCATTTAACAAGGTACAAATATATCAACATTTGTGCATGGCATTTCTCAATTTTGGGGTCCTCTGTTGTGTTAAGGTTCTTCTTTCAGCTTAGATTTTGTAATTCTTAAATTGACTTCTGTAATCAGGGGTTTTAGGAAGGTTGGGGCATTGTTTGGTACTGTGATTTGGTTTAAAACTTGGGCATCTGTCCTCCTCTTTGTTTTGGTTTTGATAGCTCTGATTCAGTACTTCAGTGGTTCAATTAGTGTATTTTGGCATAAATTTGTGACGGATGATCAGACTGATTCATAAAGCTTGTTAGAAATAGGCTAAAAATGAAAAATGAGGTAAAGGACATTAGGTGTTAGGAATAAGGAAAAAGTGGGTGTACGTTAGCAACATTTAAAGGTGGCAAGGGAAGAATGAGGCCTAATATTCCTCTGACCCACTATTTAGTAGTCTCATAATAACATCTTAACATGCCTAACAATTTTTAGAATACAGCGACTTTTATATTTCAGGCACCAAATTAACATTCCACAGATGTAACTTTTCCAAAGGACTTTAAATAGTCATTGCAATGCGTGTTCTAAAGGGATGAGTTTTCCTGAGCTAAAGATGAGCCTGACTGCACGCTAGAAACATAGGCAGTAGGCTTTGCTAGTGTTTTATTTTTTTTCTCATCACAGTCTCCATTCCCTGTTCCCCTGCGCCGTTCAGGGGGAGGATGTAGAAGAGGGTGAATGGGGGGAAGTTGATTTTAGTTTGCTTTTAGTTTTTCTCTGCTCTAGCTTGTTAGTAATAGGTAATAAATTATATTAACCTCCCTCTCTTGTGTCTGTTTTGCCTGTGACAATAATTGGTGAGTGATCTCCCTGTCCTTATTTCAATACCCTTTTTTCAATACCCTTATTACAATAGCCCTTTCTGTTGTATTTTCTCCCCCTTTCCCTTTGAGGGGGGGGAGCAAGAGAGCCGTTGTGGTGTAGCTCAGCTGCCCAGCTGAGTAAAACCACCACAGTGAGAAGATGTTGTGCCCACTTAGAAAAATGGGTGCCATATCCTGGTTATTAGTGATTCCCATACATGGGTAGTTATTTACTGTTATAGTGCAATGCTTTTTTTTTTTTTAAGAGGAAGTATTTGTTTAAACTTGGTCTTCTGAAAAAGCATTTCTAGTGGGATGAAGCTCTATAGTTCTGATCTCTTGATTTTTGTTTCTTCTAGCACTGATTGGCCTCTCAGTTCTCCCAGTCCAATGGACATCCCATCGTTTAAGATCAGAACAGAGCCATTTTCTACAAAGGACCACATTGAAGTTATTGCCACTTCATCAGAGAGGGGACAGTCTTTCTCCATGGGAATACCATGTGGTCAGTCTGACTCGTCTGAAAGTGAGTTTTCTCGTCTGGAATTTTATGCTACAGACAACAGGGACTTGCAGCAGTCAGAAGATCCACTGTTAAACCTTCAGGACAGCGTCCTTACAGGCTGTGATGTAGAAGACAGCACTATCAACAGTAATGAGTTGGGTCACTCCACGTTGGGTCACTCCTTGGAAATCTGTCCTCTGCCTGTCCCTGTTGTACACCTGAGAGAAGGGACCTCCTCTTCCATTGTGTTTGAAGATTCTGGTTGTGGAAATGCTTCTAGTAAGGAAGATAAAATTGACGTTTCACAAGATGGAAATCTTTCTGAGGATAAGCCAACAAGTACAAAGGAACCTGGTAACAAGAAATCTGCTTCAGGAAGTCCCCTCTCTGTTTCTCCACCAAGGCCAACAAGTTTAAGCCTGGACCTTTCTAAAAATACTGTGGAAAAAGTCAAGCCCACCTCTCCAAAGGTGTATCTTTACATCCAAATGCAGCTCTGCAGGAAAGAGAACCTTAAAGACTGGATGAGCAGAAGATGTATGATAGAGGAGAGGGAGAGGACAGAGTGTCTGCAGATATTTCTGCAGATAGCTGAAGCAGTTGACTTCCTGCATAGTAAAGGATTGATGCACAGGGATCTCAAGGTTTGTATTCATAGGGCACTATAGGAAATGTTTATTGGCATGGTCATCACTAATGCCTGAACTTTCCAGATTCTGCTTTTAACTAGTTGTCTCACTGGCTGTGTCTGTATACAGATATTTCCAAGTTCACTGCTGTGAGATTGTCTTTGGAGCTATTGTAACTTGAATTATCTGTGCCCAAACTGCCATACAAAAGTGTCCAGTGTTGTAAAATTCCTGAAACACGTGGACTGACTCTATCCACTGTTCAGCTGTGTCAAGTTCTGCTGTAAAGTGACAGATGAGGAGTGTGTGGTTACGGGTAACTTCTGTGTGTGTATGGGACTAGTACGACATTGGAAACAGACCACACAAAGGATGAGGTGGGAAGGGGACCCCTAGGGGCCACCTGGTCCCATCCCTGTCCCAGTAGGGTCACCCCAAGCAGGGGGCCCAGACCCACGTCCAGGCAGCTCCTGGAGCCCCCCAGACTCTGGGCAGCCTGTGCTGGGCTCCATCCTCGCCCGGCCCAGCAGGGCTGCCTGGTGCTCAGAGGGAGCTCCTGGGCTCCAGGCTGTGCCCAGCACCTCTCGGCCTGGCCCTGGGCACCGTGACGAGGGCCTGGCCCCGTGCTCCCTGCAGCCTCCCCTCGGGTGTTTAGGGACACAGACAGCACCCCCTGAGCCTCCCTTCTCCAAGCTCTCCCAGCTTCTCCTCACAGGAGAATCCTGCTAAGATAGCTCATCAGTGATCTCAGAATCAATTTCACAAAAGCTGAGTTAATGTCTGTAATAATTTGGAGCTGTAGTGCTCTGGGAAGTAAACAGATCGTTCGTTACTGCAGCCAAAGTCTGCCTTACAGCAAGACTTCTTGTACCTGGCACAGGTCAGTGGCATTGGTTTTATGGCATTTTTAGCTCAGGAACTTGATGCAGGTTCACTCATTGCTCAGTGGTGTGGCTCACAAGCAAAATAGAAAAGGCTATTTTGAATTTTTTTCTGCCTTTTGAAATGAAACAATTCTGCTATTATTCTTTCTGAACAGCAGCAGTGTTACTCCTGGTTTGGGACAATAGAAGTTAAATATTGCTGCTTCGGGATTGAAATGCAGACTGTTCTGGAATCAAATTGAGTCAGTGCTGACTATGTTACAGCAGCTTTCTGAAGGATTCTTAAACTTTTAATGTCTGATAACACGCAGCCTGGTAAGACTGGCAAGGAGCCCTGTACAGCCCGGAAAGGCAGCGGTGGTTGTTACCCCTGATGCTGCAGATAACTGAAGTCAGGAGTCACTTTTTGTGCCTTTTTCATTTTGCTTCTGATCCTGTGTTAGTTGGTGCCTAATCGTGCTGGAGCTTTTAGCGCTGGAAGTGTCAGCATTTGTTACCAGATGCCAGAATTTGGTTAAAGAGCCTGGATGAAGTTAGTCTTTTTCCTGTAAGCTGCGAGAAATGGAATCCTTTGCTTTTGCTGAATGGTGGAGAGTCAGCTCCTGTTTCTGTGTGCGTATTTGAGGAGGTATTGATACAGTGAAGTGAGTTCTGAAATGATTACAACCATTCTTGTAGCCCCTCAGATGGTAATCACCTGAGACCACTAGAAACAAAGGATAAGGTTCTATTTCAGACAAGGTTGTAACAGGGCATTCAAATTAGGTAACACAAAAGTAAGTCAAAGTTGGAAAAACTCGTAAAACTCATGAGCCTATTTGGGTATTTCCTTTCCGCATCAGCATTAAGCAGTTACCTTAAGCCAATTATCTGAAAAATCTTTAGTGCTGGAGAAAGTGACCAAAGAAGTAATTTAATCCCTGTATTAATGTGTCGCTAGACAAGTTAATCAGTAACATTTCCTAACAATACTTTCAGTTGGAACTCTGCAGACTCTTCACTGAGATCACTGTTCAGTAAAGCTTACGTAGATCTTCAAGCTGTTTCACTCTTAATCGCTGTGTAGAGTTCTGTTGGGACATCTGAAAAGTTCAATGTTGGCAGCTGCTTGGACAAGAGATTTTACTTTGTTTACTTGGCTAAAAAAACTTGAAGACACTCCTTGAGCAAACAACTTTGGTGCTTCAGAAGACTTGCCCTGCATGTACAACATTATGCTTGCATCCTGGAAGTCCAGTGAGGTGTTAGTTGTTCACTTGGTCAAAACAGCAGCCACATCACGCTCTATAGTCCTCAGAAGCTTCTTGGGACAGACTCTGTAATGTATCCACTCAGAATTTGGTCGTGCAACCCCAGCTTTGTGTCAGTGCTAATAAGGGAACAATCTGCACAGCCGTTTTGCTTCTGCTAATAGCTAGCAATATGTAGCAGAAACCTGGGAAGTATTTTAAATATTAACAGTGTACATTGAATTATATTAGTTAGGCTCCTAGTACTGAGAGATATCATGGCAAGATGGCAGGAGGTAAGGTGGGCAAGTGGATAAGTCACAATTCCAATTCTTTATAAGAAAACGAAGTACAGAAACAGAAGTCTGTCTGTCCAGTGAGGTTATTGCTACTCCCAGATTAAGCTCTTGGCCATGCTTTGACAGCTCAGAAGCAATAATGGGTCCTGTCAAATCGGGTATCACGGAATTGAAAGAATAGTCTTAGACACGTTTTGCAGCATTAATTGGACAAAAGTCTTCCAGATGTAATTTATTCACGCTTGTGGAAAGGATGGGAATTCTTGCTCTGACTGAAGAATCTGAAAAGAAATTTCTTTGTGGGGGTGGCCAGATAACTAGACTGGAGGGTGGCTGTATTCTTCTCATGGAAGTCAAAGTCGTGTGCATTCACCTGAGATGTCCTCTTTCAGAATGTCTTGATGGCTCTTCTTTGCTGGCAGTTTCCAGTAACAGTCCATTCTCCTTAATTTGTAGAAACTGTATGCCTGGCCATTCGGGGACAATCTGTCTTCAGCCAGAGAAGCATAAGAAATAGAACTTTCTGTTAAGAAAGGTTCTCTGTGAATCAAGACAGATCTTGTTGACTTCTTGTCTGTTTGTTGGAGGATTATGGAGATCCAGGTGATGGGATTCAGACCCCAATGGGGTTTACAGGGTGGCAGCTTCTGAACACTAAAGGAGCTGTGACTCTAAAGGGCAGGACATGGATCACTGGTAAATGCAGCGGGAGATAAGACCTGGCTCAGATGGCAGTTCTCAAGGCAGGATGTGGGTACTGTGGAAATAACAAGTTATATCTAACTGCTTGCTTATCACCAAGCTGCCTGAGTGTTTCACTTGTGTACAAAAACAAGAAGCCTTCTGTCTTCTTCCTTGCACGGAGCGGGTTTGTTTTTAACTGAGGAAGTCGGATGGACTTTGAAACAGGTCAGCTTTGTAGTCCTTTAGTCGGGCAGAAAAATACTGCCCTGTGTCTGCCTGCCTTCTCTTGTTCCAGGGCTTTTGCCAACAAAGCTTGGACCAGGGTCTCCCAGCCTTGAAGGTCCAGGAGCGATGAGAGGAGCGTGCCCAGCACCACCTGCTGCTTTTTCCACACATAGCTTTCCTTGTCCATAACCTTGAAGTACTGCTGCTTACTCCTGGCAGGAGCAGTCTGTTCTTTCTCCAGAATCGTGTCTGTCTCTATCTGTGAGCCAGGTGGAGCAGCCAGCTTTCAAAGAAGTAACTGCTCACTTGGCATGTGTCGCGTCGTCATTTTACTGTGAGAGTGGTGAGGCACTGAACAGGCTGCCCAGAGGAGCTGGGGATGCCCCATCCCTGGAGGTGCTCCAGGCCAGGCTGGATGGGGCTTTGGGCAGCCTGGGCTGGAGGGAGATGTCCCTGCCCATGGCAGGGGGCTGGAACTGGATGATCTGTAAGGTCCCTTCCAACCCAAACCATTCAGTGATTGTATGATCAGCCAGAATGCGAAGCTCTGGAAGAAATGATCTGAGATGTGTACCATTAGCAAGTGGGGCACCCCAGGTTTTTTTTCAGTTCTGATTTCCTTTATCAGTAGGTTAAAAGCAAGACAAGACAAATCGTTGCTGTTAGTGCTCTTGTGAAGTATTTAAGCTTCAAATAATAAACGAATTCCATTACACAAATGGTTATTCCCACAGTTGAGCTACGCAGTACCAGCTGAAAAGCACACCTTGTTCCCAGACTTCCAGCCTATCTGTAAGATAACCAGCACGTAGCACATCATCGTAGTACTGCAAATGAGTTCAGCACTTGGAGATTGGAGTAAAAAACCTAAGTCAGAACTCGCACACGCGATGTGAATTTGCCATGTGTTTGGAAAGTTGGATAACTTATCGGTGCTGTTCCCCACAGCTGTTGACTTTTCTGCATGTTACTCATGAGATCTCTGTAGTGTTAGTGGACCGCTACTGGAGGCCAAGAAATGAGCAGCCTGGGCTTCCAGAAGAGAGCCTGGTTAATGCAGGGGTAGTTCTCTTTTCTTGCATAGCTGAGGTTCTTAACTTGTGCTGCCGATGTGATGTTCAAGGGGCATTTTCAGCCATGACAGCATGGATTATATGAATAAAAGTGGTGCACCTGGCAAAACACATTCTTGTGTATAACTTTTGCTTTTCTCCTGTTTGTTTTCTCAGCCTTCCAATATATTTTTCACAATGGACGATGTAGTAAAGGTTGGGGATTTTGGACTGGTAACTGCAATGGATCAAGATGAGGAGGAGGAATCAGTACTCACCCCCATGCCAGCTTATGCCAGGCACACAGGACAAGTGGGGACCAAACTCTACATGAGCCCAGAACAGGTTTGTGCTCTCTACTCTGAAGCTATTTCCAGCACCACCCGGGAGACACCTGAATTCCTGGGACTTCAAATATCAGGCACTCTTTCTACTAAATTGTTGCAATTGAGTTACTTAAATTATTTCTCATCAAAGTAGAGCTTTGAGCTAAACTGAATTTCAAAATTAGTACTTTTACCATACGTCTATATAAAATACATATGTAGTAAGACATACATATATGTAACTTTTATATGTAATAGTAAAAAAGTGGCTAATGATTTCTACTTGATGGATTGATTTATTTTGCTCTTAACATATTAAAAAGAAAATTGTATAATATTCAAGTTCATTAAGGATGCACTGTTGTACATGAGGTTTAAGTTGAAACATTTTGCCTTGCAGATGGGTCTGATGATCAGGAGCTTGCTCAGCCATACTCATTTGATAAAGTTTTGTGTGCCCAGAGGCTGTTGCAGTAGCTGTCCTGGTTTCAGCTCTGCAGAGTTAGTCACTTCCCTGTGTTGAAAGGGGTGATTACATTGTATGTAACTCCACGCAGTGACTAGATTGACTGACCTGACCTTAATTCTGAATTTTCAGATCTGTGGGAACACCTATTCGCACAAGGTGGATATCTTTTCTTTGGGACTGATTCTCTTCGAGCTGCTTTACCCTTTCAGCACACAGATGGAGAGAGTCAAGGTAGGTATGGTACAACACCAAGGATTATCTTCAGTTTGAGCATTTCTTTAAGAGGTGTTTGCACTGTGAAACACTTGCAGGCTGTTCTTCACAGCTTTGAAACAGTGTTGGAACTAGGAACACGGTATCTTTATCAGCCTTGTACATACCCTGAATGACTGGAAATGAACTGCAGTTTTCCTAATCTGTGCAGTCAGATCGAGGCTGTAACTTTTTTACAAAGCTCCTCTATTATCTAAAGTAAGAGAAACTACTGAATTAGGATATTCTAAATCTCAAATGGTAAAGGTTGTAACTTCAAGCCTACCAGCTCATTTTTGTTCAAGAACTGGAGTCCTGCTCTTTGTTTTTACCGCTTCTTTTTGCGTCTCCAGAGCTTTTTTTTTTATCCAAAACATTGAAAAATTGTTCCTTTTCTTATAAAGTCTTAGCAGTAAGTCTGTCTCATTGCTCAGCTTAAAGCAGTGTCCCCAGTAATAGATTACTTTTATTGGATCAAATATGAATTTGGGAGGTTTGACTTCCTTGCTGTTCAGATGCATGTGAGATCCATCTTCCAGAGGAACAAATTCATAGAGAAGAACAGGAGCTACAGCCAGCAAGGATTTTCTTCTTGTACGTGGTGACCAATTACCTCTGCAGGAATAGAAAGAATCTTTATAATATGTATTCATTGTTAATGGATGTGTTTGGTGGTTCTTAAATGCTTATGTGAAGATGGACTGGTTTTAGCAGAGATACGAGAAGCACACCATGAATGCAGCCTGACCAAATGCTTCACCTATGCTGGTGTTGCTTTCTCTTCCTTAACATTGTATGGCTTTTTGATACAGAAGAGCATAGTCTAGAGAAGGAATGACAGTGCTTAACTTGAACCCCTTGTGCTAAAACCAATTTGAGTTTCCCTAAATCAGTTTTCCTGAGACAAATACCCAATAAGGAGCTATCCTGAATTCTTAAGATCTCCTGCAGCAGTGACTACAAGCTTTGCCCTTCCAGTTTATGTTCTGACTACAGAAGCAAAGCAAGTAATCAGAATGAATCCTAAAGTGTATGCGAAGACCCCATGACTTTTGCTTCTTAACAGAGTAAGAAGATTGCCCTAACTTGCTTAGACTTTCACTTTTTGATAAAAAAAACCTTCAGACATCTCTTGTCAGTACTGGAGATTACAGTCCTGGAGATTAGCTTCTTTAATAGTCGCTTACAAGTTGTTACACTGAACGCTACGCTGAAGTTTTCCTTGGCATCAGCCAAGTCTTACCGCTGTTAGCTGAAGCGAAGAATGCTCTGCCTGCCCGGGGAGCCCAGCAAATCCTTGCAGTCTCTGGGACAAAGGGCTGAAAAATCCCCGGAGGAGTAATGCGAAACCTGCCTCTGTGTCAGACTGTCAGCACTTAAAGTCTCTGGCAGTGCAGTTTATTTCCAGATCAGATGTTGAGAACAGATCACTAAAATGCAGAGTGACTTGGTAAAGGAAAGAAGCATTTTGAAGTAGTTTATAGTCGTAAAACTCAGTTTTCTTAATCAGGGGTTGCCCATCACTATTAACTGATTGGTTTGTACTTCCAGTGAGTAATGGTGGATTTAATTTAACTTCAGAGGTCATATATTTTGTCCTAAAACAAGACGCTAAAGTGGGTCATGGGTTTCTGGAAACTACAGAAGTTCAACTCTTGAGGCAGCCAGCTGCAAGCAACTTTGGCTGATTGTGGGAAAAATCCCGTCACTAGATGGAGCCAACGTGCTGCCTATGCAAGACAGACCGAACGATAGCTGCGTTGCAAGGACACATAAATACGCAACTTCTTTCAAATTGCTGATAAATCTGTCAGTCCGTAAACATTAAGCAAAGACTGTGCTTACCTTATTAAGACAGAGGCAGTCATTTTCAGTCAATACTGGTGTAGGTAAAATACTGGTGTAGGTGATCCTTGGGGGTTACAGATGCTGCAGAGCGCTTTATTGAGCCAGAGTGAGAAAGTACAAATGTATGTATTTGGATAATTTGAAACTGCAGAGATCACAGTTCTTGTAACACGATTTTGGGTTCAGGCTGTATGCCTGGGGAAGCAGCAACTCGCCTGGTTAAGCGTGTTGTAATTTTAACCACTAAAGCAAGACCCGTAAACAAAGTTTTTCTCCATCAGGCTGATTTGTTTGCAGAAGTGGCATATTTTTCAAAAATAATAACTATGTTAAGAATGATATTTTGGAAAAACTAACGTGTTTTGTTAACACTTTCGCAGACCCTGAGTGATGTGAGAAACTTGAACTTTCCACCACTGTTCATTCAGAAATATGCACAAGAAGTAAGTATGTCTCATGCTAGTAATCGTAGCTTTTTCCTTTGCTTTCCAACTGTTTTTCAAGTAAAAATAGAAGGGGAAAAAGACCCAAAACACCAGCTTTTGTTTAAGACACATTTATCTGCCTGTGAACTGTACTGTCTTCCAAAATTGTAACATTATACAACATTATAGTAGTGTGGATGCTGATGCTTCTGTCACAAGTTTATCTCCAGTAATACACAACATTACTTGTTTTCTCTTGTTGCTTGATGTTACTCGTGTTGCATACATCTTGTCGTGACTTCTTGCAACAAATCCATATTCCCAAGGAGAATGTGCAGAGTTCTAGACAGAAAGTGGAGGTATCACAGTAGCATCATGGCTAGTAGGAAACCAAATTAGTCAAATCCTTGAAACGATGGGGTTACAGATAAAAAGAGGAGGTGATAGACAAAACCTCTCCAGTAGAAAGCTGAAGTGCTTTTGGGTTTTCTTGGTAGCTTCACACACCAGCTAAATGAGATGAGCCTTTTTTGCTTTACAGCTTCAGGCTGTCTGTAGGAATTCAATGTGCTGTGCTCACATGGAACAGGACATTTTGTTTTCTACTCTGAAAGATGCTTTGTTAAGTAGTTCCGACTTTAAGACAGATTTTCAAACTACCTATATATTTAAAGGAAAACTTCTAACTCACCATGAAAAATTACTTGCATGGCTTTAAACGTGGTGGCTTAAGCATAAAGCTGAAAACTACTCATGAATTACATTTTATTTGTTATAAAATCCTTATGATTCCAAATAATGTAAAGGTTTTATAACTATTGAATCTTGGGTGAGGTTTGATTTTTCCAAATTGATTGTAGTCTTTGATAGTGAAGGCAATTTAAGGAATGCACAGTGATAGGTTTTCAAACGTTTAATGTGTTTCTAATTACTGTGCCAACATACTAATACCAAATTACTAAGAAAGCAACTGGGAACACTTTCTAGTTGTTCATACAGACAGCTGAAGTCAGAACATTAAATAAGGGTGAATTTATGAATTGGTTCACATAGCACATCTCATGTTTTCTTTCAGTACACCATGGTGAAGGACATGCTCTCTCCAAGTCCCACTGAAAGACCAGAGGCTGCAGCAATCATAGAGAATCCTGTATTTGAAGACTTGGAACTCCCAGCAAAACCAGTGCTTAGGCAGAGGTCACGGACAATGAGTTTATCAGGAAATAAGCATTCGAGACAACCAAGCAAATAATTATCCTCAGGATCACTTCTTCCACTCAGCAGGTTTTAAAGGGATTGTTCAGCAAAAGGATCCTATGATGTAGAATGTCTATCTTGGAAACGTTTACTTAACTTTTTTTGCCATGATTAATGTTCAAGACATGTTGGACAGATTTTTGTTTACTTTGACAGCCAACAAAAGCCAGTAACCACACTTCTCACATTCCATTTTTCTTACCTTAACTCTCCTAGGTGGATGGGTCCAGCTACTGTGCTTACCAATGTCGTACTCCATGATCTTTTCTGGGGGGTTGTTGGGTTTTTGGGGGGTTTTTGTGTATTTTGTTTTTTTGAAGCTTGTAAATGTCAGCTTGCTGGGTAAGTGAGAGATCTGTAACATGTAAATAGAATTAAAATACTGTATTTTTATATAGCAAATTACAGTCTCTAAGCCTAGTGAGTGTATATCCGAATCACTTGCTCTTCAGTGAAATGAAGATGATTTTGGAGGAAAAAAATGACTCCGTTTTTGTCCCTGGTGGGTAAACTGGGAATCTGCACTATTTTTAAAGCAAAAAAAAAAAATTACCACAGCTGTACATATTGTCACTTTCCATAGCCAGTCATTAGAGGAAATTTTTCTCATGTTTCTGCACTATAGTAGATCTTAGGGAATGCATTTTATACAGATAAACCCGTAGGGAAGGAAAAGGAGCTTTTAGCCATTAAAAGAGGGCTTACAGGCAATGGTTGGAAGAGCCATAGTAAAAATTATGTACGAAAATGTTGTGATTCTGACAATTTAAACCTAATGAAGTCATACGTGTCGTATGTAATCTTGTAGATTTGTACTTTTTAAAAAATCAACTGGTAGGCATTTGTGTAACCTGCTAATTTAACTGCCTAATGCCATGCTTTTATTTCTCATTGTAAATATGTTAAATTTTATTTATAAAATACGGAATCAATCCATTTGGGTTGGTGGTGTACAGAATGCACTTGCTATAATTGTTGAGTGCATTAATTATTGTGACTTCTTTCAAGTCTAAATGATTTAATAAACTTTTTATTTAAAAAACAATCAGTAGTTGCTTCTGTTGAAAACCTGCATTGTGCCTGCTGCAGGTGGCAGCCTCGTGCAGTTGGAACAGGGACAGGCTGTTGGTTTCTGTAACTGGCTTTGCTTTCCTGTCCTGTACTTGGCACAGTGCACATGATGATGCAAAGATGTATAAGGAGCTTGGAAGTGAGATGCTGGCTGGAGAAGGAAACTGAGCTGTCTTAAACTGAGAGCTGTTTTAAACTGAGAGGTTCCTTCCCTGTCCAGCAGGATGCTCTTCTTCAGACCAAAGGATCAACAGTGACTAAGAACAAAGGCCTGGGGTCTAATGTGAGTATCCTCTGTGCTTACGTACTGCAATGGAAAGGGAACAGAAAGCAGTGAAGGCAGGCTTTTTCTCAGCTATGTGCAGACAATAGCAGCAGCTTTCCAACCCTGCCTCAGATCCCAGGCTACACAGGTCAAGCTACAGCCCTGGTGGCAAGCCTTGTACCAGCATATGTATCTTTCTGCTGTGTGCACACAGCTTCCCAAGATGCAGAAGCCTCACCTGTCCCACTGCTCAGAAAAAGCCTTTTTGGAAACATTTTGAAAAGCATCCCTGAAGAGCTTCATGCCCACAGAAGAGGGGTCCAAGAGCAGGCTCACATTGCAGTGACTCTCACATAAACCAGTGTAAGACCACACCAGAAACAGGATGGGGAGAGAAATGGCTGTTATCTGAGCAGTCACCAGCGCTCATGTGACTTGACTGCATCTCTGTTCATGGGAGGGGTGGCTCCTATTTTTTACCCAATGTTATTTATGATCCTACAGTGCAATTCTGCCTTTTTAAGGGTCTTCCTTCAATGAGGTTCTCTGTGGCCCTCCTGCAGGGAGCCGGTGCTGTCTGAAGGCCAGATGAGTGCTCAGAGCAGTAAGAACAACCACAGAATCACAGAATGGTTTGGGTTGGAAGGGACCTTAAAGATCATCTAATTCCAGCCCCCCGCCATGGGTAGAGACACCTCCCACCAGCCCAGGTTCCCCAGAGCCCCATCCAGCCTGCACCTCCGGGGATGGGGCATCCATAGCTCTTCTGGGCAACCTGTGCTAGTGCCTCACCACCCTCACTGTAAAGAATTTCTTCCTTATATCTAACCTAAATCTCCCCTCTTCTAGTTCAAAACCATTCCCCCTTGTCCTATCACGACACCCCCTGACACAAAGTCCCTCCCCAGCTTTCCTGCAGCACCTTTTAGGTACTGGAAGGCTGCTGTAAGGTCTCCCTGGGGCCTTCTCTTCTCCAGGCTGAACAAACCCACCTCCCTCAGCCTGGCTCCATAAGAGAGGTGCTCCAGCCCACTGATCATCTTCATGGCCTCCTCTGGACTTGTTCTAGATCCATATTCTTGTGCTGGGGCCCCCAGAGCTGAACGCAGGACTCCAGGTGAGGTCTCACTAGAGCAGAGCAGAGGGGGACGGTCCCCTCCCTCGCCCTGCTGCCATGCTGCTTTTGGTGCAGCCCAGGACATGGTTGGCTTTCTCAGCTGCAAGTGCCCACTGCTAGCTCACATCGAGCTTCATTCCCCACTCTCATTGTGCCCCGTTTAAGTTTAGAACAGGCTAGACCAAGGTTTGTGCCCTGCTGTTCTATACCCTCTGCTCAAAGTCCATGCACAGGGGGTTGAATTTTGTCAGTAAAGGAAAGGCTATTGATTTATCATCATTTTTATTGGTGTGTGGTGCAGCAATGCCATACAGCTCCTCTCGTGGCATCATCACACAGCCGTAACAGTGCAAAGACACAGTAAATAACTCCTCTGCTGCACGCCTGGTGTCAGTCACCTGTAATTGCCATTGAGCTCCAGGGCCACTGGGTGCTCTGGCTGTCAGAGAAATGTTTCAGCAAGTCTCCTTGCTCATCTCCTGGCCTCTGACACGAGGGATGTTCCCTTCTAGAATTAATAAGGAGACTCACAGATAATTCACAGCAAGCCCCTGAAGCACTGGTCTCAGATTTTACAAACCGTAGCCACAGAGGTGATGCACAGCGCCTATTTCTTTTTGCCTGCTGCTGAACCAATCCTACGCTGTCAGACACCGAGGCCAAAACAGGAAATCTCTAAACCTCTATTTCAGAAGCGAGTGAACAAGCTGAACCCTGTGCAGACAGCTTCCAGAGAGTGTGAGCAGCTTGACCAGATCCCTCCTGCCACCTCCCCTTCACAGAACGACAGTGTACTTATTACACCTGGTCACATCTGTAATGTAAACTGCCAGATGAGAGCTACGGGGGCTCGATCAGGAAGAAATACCGTCACAACTTGAGCTGTAGATCACCAGGATGCGCATACAGCAAGACAGTCACATTATTCTACTGATTTCCCTAGCATGAAGATTGGATTTGTATTGGGAAATACTCATTAAAAAAATAATTACTCAGGAAAGAATGAGTTCCATTAGCCATAACAAATTCCTCTTTGTTCATAAAACCGTGGAAGAGAAAGAAATGCATCACTGTCATATGCCCCCAGCTGTAACATTTCAGCCTCCATCCCCTATTTTCCAACCATGTACTTTTCCACGAGGGCGTGCTCTTGCACTTTCTACACCCCACCTCCAGCGACCGCCTCTGAACCCCTACTGCTTGGGCTTGCCCTTCAGGACACCATTGGGCTCCGGCACGGTGATGTTATATTCCAGGTCGGGAGCAGTCCTGGAAAAGGTGGCTATGGAAACCATGTCCTCCCCGATGTCCACCTTAGACCTGGGCCTGCAAATGAGCAGCTTCTTCAGGGCGCGCTGGAAGTCCCTGTTGAGGAAGGCGTAGAGCATCGGGTTGATGGTGGAGTTGCAATACCCTAACCAAGTGATGACCTTGAAGGTGTCCACCAGGACTGTGCTAGCGGAGTCGGTGCCCCGGGCAGCCAGCCAGACGTTCAGGACAAAGTACGGCAGCCAGCAGAGCACAAAGACAGAAATGATGATGCTAATGGTCCGCGTGGCCTTGTTCTCCAGCTGCAGGTGGTTCTGCCGCTTGCTGTTGGGGTGGTAGTGGAGCTCCAGGGTCTGAGACATGATCCGGGTGGCCTTGAGCCGTGACGCTCGGTAGATGAAGAAGTACATGCTGCACATGACCATGAAGGGGACGAAAAACGCAAGAGCGGAGGCCACAATGGCGAAAATCCAGTTGGTGACGAAGATGCACTCGGTGCCTGCATCAAAATCCACCCCGGGGATCTCGTTCCAGCCTTGCATGACAGGAAGGAAGGAGATGAGGGAGGAGTACACCCAGACCGTGCAGGTCATCACAACGCATCTGCCGAAGGAACGAGATGGGGAGGGGAGAGAGGGTCTGAGTTATTTTGAGTTGAGAACATCCAGTACAGCCCAATCCCCGTGGTAACCCGTGTGGGATATCACCGCTCAGTATTCCCAAAGGGCTCTGAGAAGGCGCCGAGCAGGGAAAAAGCTGGGGGACAACACGTCCATACATCAACAACTCTACTGACTGGGTGCTTGGATCCGTGGCTTACAGAATTGGGGTTGGCGTAAGGGATGCTCAGAGCTGGCAGAAAAAAACGGGAAGAGAGGTTTTAGAGAGGATTTTTGTTAATATTTAAAGCAACAGCATGGAGATTTTTCTAATTGGTTCCTGTGCTAATATCCAGCCATTGTCTTACCTGCTTAGGATCCTGCCTGCAGCGTCCCCTCTGCCCACCCTCAGATAACCTTCCCCACCCTGCAGTCCTCATCTCAATGCTTCACATGAAACCTTGGCAGGAGCAAAGTTCTGCAGAACTTTAAATGGTGCCAAGTTCCTTCCGGTCTGATTTGGGGAAGAAAAAGCCAACGATTCATTTGGTCCCTTTTCATTATAGGCCACGGCCAAGCAAAAATTTGGAGGGACCCAGAATGAGAAGCAACTGCACTCACCTGCCGCGGGACATCCTTCTTGAGTAATGGTACGGGGTCACCACAGAGCAGTACCTGTCCAGGCTGATAAAGCACAGCGTGACGATGGAAGCGGTGCAGAACATGACGTCGAAGGAGATCCAGACTTTGCAGAACAGCTTCCCAAACAGCCACATCCCCGTCACCTCGTAAATGATGCTGCAAGAGAAAAGGGGTAGAGACCAAAGCTAGAGAGGCTGATTTAATGTATTTCAAGATTCCACTGAAGAACCACTTTATTTTAACATGGAGATGAGCATGTAGCATAATGAAGCTTGGACACCAGAGATGCACCCTCAAAGCACAATCCAAGGCATTAACCCCCAGGTGGGGCATGGCTGAAGAAGACCAAACCCAAGCTTCTTGCCTGCAGGTGCCTTGAGCAAGGTGCTTTGCTCCAAAAGCTCCCAAAATACACATCTGCGCAGCCTTGTTTATCCCAGCTTTTTCCCATGCCATATGAAGCACAATGTTTTATGAATCCTCCCCAGTTTCTAAGGTGTGGAAGATGCTGCCTCTGCCAAGAAGCTCACTTTTCATCTGGTCTCATGCTTCAAAACTGAAGGATTTCAAGTCTTGGAATAAAAAAATATATATATGTCTGTGTGTGTATATATCCTAGGAGGAAGCCTGAGTGGCTTGTTCATAGCTCACAAATGCCTCAGTGAGGGAAGCACAATAGCAAAAAGCAGACGTTATGCCAAAATTCTTCCCAACAAAGTCGGGGGGGGCTGTAAGAAGCGAGCAGTGAAGGAAGGAACATATGGCAGCTGTAGGAAGGCTGATGCGTGTTCCTACAGCCCTCAATCAGCTGCCATTTGCTTCCCTTTCTTTCACCAGCTTTCTGTAACTCCTGCGGTGCTGCTGAAACAATCATTGTGTGTGAATTTGGTGCGGAAGGCTGAGTACCTACCTATTGCTGCAAAGCTTTAATTATCCTGTAACTTCACAGCTTTATGGCCGAGCACAGGGAAAGCAGAGCTGCTGCAGGGCCCTTAGGTGGGCTCGGCTGTCTGGCAGGGGCAGAAAGAGCCAACTTGCTATCACGAGCCAGAAGCCAACACCTGCTCTGCATTTAATTAGCGACCATTCATTAAAACCACTTACAAAGGTTGTTTTAGAGCACAACAAGCACGGTAAGTGCATTGCTGGAAGTGCTGTTGAAGGGCTCCAGCTGTAGCCAGCATCTGATGTAGGCTGCTGCTCAAAAGTCCCCAGCAGAATCTGTCCCTATGCCCTGGTGGCCTCCGCTTGGGCAGAGCAGAGGGTCCCGTTGTACAGCACAGAAAGGTTTTGTGGCTCTTTTTTAGATGGGGAAATGAGGTAAGAGAAGTGAAAGCACAGGTCTTGGGTGGCTTGGTGGCACTCCTCAGAAGTCGTCCTTACCCCCAGAGATGCAGCAAAGCCTGGGCTGTGAGCACCTTGGCCGTCCAGAGGCTGACCATGCTGCTCTCATGAACGTCATGAACGTGGATCCTGTACCTAATGGCCATCACCATGCTGATTCTGGGACCCCCCGGCCAAGCAAGGCAGGGGACACCCACTTCATTTTCTCTGGTGCATTCACTCTGAAAGCCCAGGAATGCAGCAGGTTAAACAGGTCTGATAAAAGCCCAAAGAAACGCACCCCACGAGCAGAAATGAAGCCATATCAGTTTCATTTTTGCTTGTAAAGCTCAGAACACTCGGCTTGGAAACAGATGGGCTGGTTGGAGGATCCAGACAACGAGCTGAGCACAGCTGAGCTGCTCCTTCCAGCGAGCCAAGCCAAGAACAAAGCAGAAGTCTTGCTCCTACGACGTTAATGCATCAGATGGCAGCCACATTTTTCCTTTCTTTCTGTCACAAAACCTCTTTTTTGCTGAGCCAAACTGCCTCCTAGGGTCATTTCTTTTCCTCCTCTTTGCCATGTGCTACCTACCACATGCACCGAGGAGCAAACTGTGCTTCAGAAGAGCAGCATGGGCACAAAGGTGAGAAGCTGGGTAAGATGTGACCCACCAGCCCTGCCCGAGAGCCTGCTGGACCTGGCACCAAACGACCCTGCAACACTCGAGGGGTGCAGACCAGAAGCAGAGCTGCTGGCTGTCCTGCTCCAGCAGCAGTCGCGTTCCTCCACCATCCTCTTGCGGCACTTCCACCACCCCAGCTTCCTCCGACCCCGAGCAGAAACCCCAGCACCAGCAGTACAAACCTCCTGGTGAAGACTTCTCTAGGGTAGGAGCAGGTTCCGACCAAGCTGCGCTAAAAGCCCCTGGCGCAGACACTTGCAGCACCGGGTGGAGAGGAGGACAGGTGAGCACAGACGGATGACTCGAGAAGCAGAATTTAAAAATTTGCACAGTTCAGAATTGAAGCTGGCAGTCGTACTGTTTATAGGGCACCATTAAGTGCTTTATTCCCACCCGACAGTAGAAACCACTAACTCAGTTTGTAATTTTGTTTTTGGAAAATACCTTTCAGTGCCAAACTCGAAAGCGTAGGCAGCCCCGTGAGAACGACAGCTCGAAATGGGAAAATAGCCTTCAGCTCCTTTGTGGTGCTCCCAAGAGCACTGAACACAGCTCAACCACCCACCTTACACAAACTTACGGCCGCTTTGCAGCGTAAGACAGACCCAGCACGTACGTTGGTCTGGGGATTTGTTTCCATAGGATCATCTAGACCACAGTAGTAGCCAGGTAGTGAAGGTCCTGCTAATATAGACCTCGTGCAGGGAGAATCATCCTCTGAGTGCCTGAAGAGGCACTTAAATATAGAAAGAACCTAAACTACCCTAGAAATAAAATCCTAAAATTGAAAAATATATATAATTAAAATCCTTACTTTTATGCAGCGAGGGGGAGATGGCCTTTGTCCCCATGCCAACATGTCAGTCACCCACCTGCAATGGTAATAGGGGCAGAACAATTTCCCCACATGCAGTGAATCACATTTTATACCCTACTGCAGGCTGCACTGTTTCTGTTCATGCCGGCAAATGATTTATTTTGCGAGGCTGCCAGCCTTCCCCACAAATTCCACGGGTGTGTCGTCTTCTGAGCCAGAAGGAACAATCACAATCCTGTGTTTCACCAAGTATACGAAGAATAACATCTCTGCGTGTGCTGGATGAAGACAAGCTCCGTTGTCCTGGAGCCATCTGGAAAGCTGGCAGCCTGTTACAAGGGGAACCTCGCCAACAGGTTTCTGTTGGGAAACTGAGGCACAAGAGTCACCACTGACCCCAAGTTCAGAGCTCAGGGGAGCACTTCTTACCTGAACGGCATGACCAGGCATGCTACGAGGAAGTCTGCCGTGGCCAAGGACATGATGAACATGTAGGTGACGGTCCGCAGCCTCTTTTCCACCACCGGGCAGATAAAGACTACTGTATTTCCCAGGAGCGTGACCAAGTCGATGAGGGTGAGTATTAACCCGATGGCCACCTCCTGGAGGCCAATCCCTGCCCGGCTGCCACCTCCCTTCACAAAGGATGACGCAGCAGAGGAGAAATTAGAGAGCCAGGACTCATTTTTGTCCATCAGCATCCTCCCACTGTTAAAATCTGGATGACAGAGAAGGGGAAACAAGTTAAAACTTCAACACGCTATGAAAGGAAGTACAGAAACCATACTTATGCTCTGCTGAAAAATCCACACACCCTGCTGCGTCTGTGCCATCACTGCCCCATGGTTATCAGTCCACCGTGGTTATCAGTCCAGGAGCTGTCTGATACATGTCAGGATAAACGTGTGGCACTGGCTGAAGTTCTTCACGGCACCTAAAAGCTCCCCCGTGGATGACAAGTGAGTTATCAAGGGAAGCAGATACAAGGGAAAAAGAATCAAACTAAAGCTCCGAGAGCAGAGAGAAGACAAGCAAGAAATTGAAATCCAAACTGAAAGCAGTGCTGCTAAATCCCACTTAGCAGCATGCCATCCCCATCCCCATGCCTCTGATGGGCTCTTTAATGTCTGTCACATTCCCCATCATCCTTGTCATCTCTTGGTCAGGATGAAGAGCCTTCAACAGCTTGCTCATAGAGAAGCAATTTGAGGCTCCTGGACACCTCTGCAGCTCTTCTAAGACTGTGACGGACCAAAACTGCAAACAATTTCCAAGAAGTAAAAGCGCCGCGGATTTATGTAACGGTGTAGCGATGTTCTCTGTTTTGTCCCTGACTCCTTCTCACTGCAATTCCTAATGTTGTTTGCTGCTTTTGATTGGCACTTAGCACTGAGCTGACCTTTCCACGATCCAAAGACCTCCTTCCTGAGCGGTAATGGTCAGCTCAGAGTCCACTGCTGCAGATACAAAGGTAGGGTGAAATCAGGAAATTATGTTCCCCCCCCTTTTCATCGTCCTCAAAGTCCATCACTTCACAGCTGAATTTCTTCTTCCGTTTTAACGCTCAGTCACTGAGCCTCGTAAAAGCTTTTCTGCAGGTCTTTAGGTCAGGCCTTGTCCTCCATACCCCGATTAAACTCGGTTTCACCTGTGAGTATCACCACATCACTAGACAGCAATTTATCCAGTTTGTTAGGGATTTGTTGTACTCCACATCCTTGTCAAGAGCATTGCTGATCTGTCTGCCATGCATAAAGAAAGGAAAGCTCCCTCTCTCCCAAGCTGGGACTTATTGCCCAGCGCCTGAAGCTCTCCTGCCCCACCAGCGCTGAGAACAAGCAGCTTTGCTGGGCATCAAGCCCCAGGCAGCCCCCAGGCAGGTGCTGCTAAAAAGGCTGCAGGGTGTCTTAAGTAAAGCAGTCACAAGGAAAATGTGCCTTGGGCAACATTTCACATCCTGATAGCACCACATACAAATAAAAAATACAAAATTCTACCTCCAGCTCTCCCATTATTAACAGGAGAGGAGAGCCTAGGACATTCACTCTAACAGTCCCTTTGAGGAGGCCGTCAAGATGGATGGGCTGCTGAGAACAGTTTGATTTCGGTGCAGCCCCATTTTTTGGCAGAAAAGCTGTTCAGCCTACTCTCCTCCTGACACCTCCACGCAGCCAGCATGGTGATGGCTGGCTGACAAATCCACAGGGCCAGCCACAGCCTGGTGACAAGGCACGGCCACCCAGCCGGCCAGGCTATGGAACCTGCTGCCTCAAAGTCTGTTACAGGGTCACCGTCTTCCCTCCAGCTCATTTGGGGTTCTGCCACCATCTCCCAGACCTCCTGGGAGGTGCTGGGGTCCCCACACCTCCAGGGCCTCTGCGGGTCTGGAAGCAGTCCTGTGGTGTCCACCTGAAGTTGGTCCCTAACCAGGTTAAGCACACAGCCAGCCCTGCGTTCTCCTAGCAGAGCACGCAGCATTGAGATGGGCTCCCAAGGCACTAGCAGGAAACATCAGCTTTACCTCATTTCAAAACGTTCTCCGTTTTTCCCTCTGGCATATGGCCTTGAATAATTATTGATGAGAATGCTGGGTTTGTTGTCTGAGGTTTTCAGATGTAACACCGAAACAAAAAGGTTTTCAGATGTAACACTGAAACAAAGGAGCTTAGAAGTTCCTTCTAGAAGTCTTCCTTCTCCTGTGGGCTGTGCTCATGGTTCAGGACGTGCAAGTGTTCCTACAAACAATTAAAGCAGATCGTCACCTACACACAGCTGCTCTGGTACTGATCTGCAAGCACACACTGCTCTGAATCTTCAAGCAAAAGAGGAACACAGCTCTTAGAGTCCATCTTTGCAAGCTCTCTGTGATACCTGGGTACCACGTTGGCCACCAGTACAGCCTGGGTTAGGTCTTTCCAAGTGGAAAACCAACAAACAGCGAGCTATTAATGCAGGATATATCTAGGAGCACAACACAGTGATGCTCACAAGTGACAAATTAGTCCACGCTCACAAAACATCAAAGGAACACTCATATTATTTTCAGTCGTGACGCAAGGACAGACCGAGCAGCTGGAAATCACACTTATTTGACCACCTACGCCACTTCTCCAACAACAAATATTCAGCAGAAAAAGAAGGGATGATGGATGCTTGAAACTTCAGGTTTGGATTCAAGGTGCAGACAACAGGGTCCTGCTGCTGTAGGCTCCATTTCAACCATCCCCATACAGAGTCCCTGGAAGTGCATTCACAGCGCATCCGCTCTTTATGTTACAGCCAAGCATCCTTTTGTCTATTTGTTTGTTTTTTAATTTGCCTCTGGCTGGGCAGCCAGCAACTTATTTCTTTCTTCCTAAGAATTGTTACTCCTGAACCATCTGGAGCTTTGTTAATACAGGAAGGCAGGGGATGACACAATCTTAAAATCTCTATGGAAATCTTTGGGACAAAACAGGATGTGCCATCCTCCCAAGGGATGTACTTTCGCAAAGTAAGTATTGGAATAATAAGTACTTAAATCCTTGTATGAGCTGCAGCAGCTCAGGTGGCTATGCTAGTGATGTAACACAGTGCCTTTAACATCACTCTTTCAAGCTTTCCTGTAAGAAGCCCCCTAAAATCAGTGGGATAAATGCCCCCCTGCCCCATGCTATGAGATCAGCCCAGGAGGAATGGGGACCTCAGGTGCCTCAGGGATCGTGTTGCTTATATTTGGACATAACAGTTATGCTTCTCTTCAAAAATTCATGGGATGGATTCTGTTCTCAGTCTGCCCAAGAGAAGTCTAGAAGCAAGTCCATCATTTCAGCAGCTTTCCTTGAATATACAGAAAGTCTCACCTAATTTATTCATCAAACAAATCCCAGGTAAAAGGTTAATTTCATCACTAATGGGTATATTTTGATGGAAAGGGAGGGAAAACACCCTGCAATCTCAAAGCTGACTGCACTCTAAAATCTTACAGGAATTGTGAAAACTGGAAATACATTTGCTGCCACTCGCTCCTCTGCTAAACTGAGTAAGAGTCAGCATTGGGCTACACGCAGCTGTGCCTGCCCCAGGACCTCTGCGGGAGCTGAGACCACAGCAGGACAGCAGTATGTTGAATAGCAGGGTGTTGAACAGCGAGTTACTGTGCAAGGCTGGTGATAAAGGAGGAGGAAGGTCCCTGTGGGTGCTCCTACCTGTAAAACATGAATTTGAAGAGGCCATGCAAGTGTGCCTCTGCCTTGACTTTCCTTCTTTCTCTCCCTGTTCCAAGTGAAGGGCAGCGTTTCTCAGGCAGACGGTTTATTTCCACCCCCAGATCAGCACAGGGGAACCCCAGCTACCTCTCCAACACCTAACCAGACCTGCGTCTGGCAGCCCACCAGAAGCAAGCATGATCCTTACCTTCAAACCTGGCCATTACAGGCAGCTGGCTGGCTCGAAGCATCCCAGCAGCATCTTGGAGCAGCAGCGGGGTGCAGCTTGCAGGATGCCCCGGTTCCTTCCCACCAGGCGCTCCCGGTCGGGCTGTGTGCGAGCATCGTCCCTGCTCCACTGCTGAACGTCGAACCTGCATCATTAAATAGCACAGCCCTTTCCCTTTCAACATCTCTCCCCCACAGAAGCAGCATGCACTTTTTCTGCAGTAAAAGCAAGTCTGTTGCACTTCTCCGAGGAGCAGGCACAGGCAGGAGCACGATCGTATGCTACAACTCAAGGCAAAGTTAAACCCACGATGCGAACACAGGGAGCTGATGAGCCGGGGTGCAAAACCCCAAACCCTGGGGTGCAAGCAGCAGCCTCCGGGGATGCAAATCCACAACCCGTGAGGGTGCAAAACCCCAACCCAGGGGGTTGCAAACCTCCAAGCCCCAGTATGCAAATCCCCAACCCCTGGGATGTAAAACCCCAAGCCCCCTTGTTGCGAATCCCATGCTACGGGGGGTGAATCCCCAAGCCGTGGGTGCAAATCTCATGCCATGGGGGCAAACCACCAGCCCCTGGGGTGCAAATCCCCAACCCTCATGATGCAAAACCCCAATCCCTGAGGTGCAAAACCCCAACCCCGGGGTGCAAAGCCTCAACCCCTGAGGTGCAAAACCCCAACCGCCATGAAAAGCCCCCAGCACCGAGCGCTCCGGGCGGCGCACCGGGGCACAGCCAGCCCTCCATGGACGGTGCCGGGGGTGGTCAAATCCCCATGCCCCATCCCGGGGTGTCTCTTACCGGCAGCAGCTAGAGCCTCTGCCCGCCTCCGGAGCCCGGGGCCGGGGCAGCCGCCCCGCCTCTCCCCGCCTCCCTCAGCCACCGCCCCGCGGGCCGGGCTCAGGGGCCGGGGCTCCCCCTCCGGGCCCCGAGGCCTGCAGGGCCGCGCCGCCTCGCTGTGGCACCTGCTGTGTGAAAATACGGCGGGCTTAGGGTTTTGGTTTTGTTTTTTTTTTTTTTTGCCTTCGATGCGTAAAAAAAGTGGTTTTTGGGGAGCCGCGTTGGGTAAAAATAGCGGGGTTTTGCCTGCGCTGTGTGGAAAGAGTGGGGTTTTTGGCCCCTGATGTGTAAAAAAAAAAAAAAAGAGGGGGGTTTGGCCCTAAATGTGATAAAATAGTAGTTTTGGCCCCTGTTGTGGAAAAAATAGCAAGGTTTTGGGTTGTTTTTTTTTGGTTGGTTGGTTGGTTGGTCTTTTTTTCGCTTCCTACTAGGTAAAAATAGTGGGTTTGGGCCCCTTGATATGTAAAAATAGGAGGGTTTTGCCCCCTCTGTGGATTTTTTTTTGTCACCGTTGTGTAAAAATACCAGGTTTTAGGGGGAGAACTGGGAACGTTGTGAGGTGAGCCCACTCACTTCCCTCACCTCACGTGAGGTGTCTGGAAGCTGGCAGCAGCCTTTGGAGGTGGCGTGTCCTCAGGGGAGATGCTCCTCAATGTGCTCCTCTGAAGGCTGGTCTTCTCCCAGCTCAGGTCTGGGCATGGAGCAGTGACTGGCATCTCTCAGTCCCCTCGTTCAGCTCCATGCTCCGGAAGAAAATGAACTTGGCAAGAACAGGTTAAAAAATGAGGTTCTTGGAGAGCCTGGGTGTCAGGAACACAAGGCTGGTGTGTGTGCACCTCACCCATGGCTCCTGTCCTAAGCCAAACCCCAAGTCTCACAGCCACGCACACCAGCTCACCTTCATGCTTGTTGACCATCACCAAAAGCTGACTCACCTCTCCCACCAATTTGATTATTAAGACCATGGCTTCACCTACCACAGAGAATGTCCTTGAGAATTTTCTGAGTCTGGAGAGGAAATGTCTTCAGCAGGGTTGGTGAAAACTGAAGAAACACAGATGCACTGTCATCTCTCTCGCATAGCTTAGCTCTTGGGCTGGACATCAACCTTTCACGTTTCAAGCTTGTGCTTGACGTTAGTAATCAAACTGGGATGGATGAGCAAGTTTGGAACATTTTCCATTGTATTTATTGCTTCAGAAATAGCAGATTACCCTTTAAAAGTAATAAAGTCTACTTTAAATGATGCTTTTCCACTGCCCCGATGAAACTAAACAGGAAAAGAAATCAAGAAAGAAATCAAGAAAGAAAAAAAGAAAGAAAGGAAGAAAAAGAAAGAAAGAAAGAAAAAAAGAAAGAAAGAAAGAAAGAAAGAAAGAAAGAAAGAAAGAAAGAAAAAGAAAAAGAAAGAAAGAAAGAAAGAAAGAAAGAAAGAAAGAAAGAAAGAATAAAGAAAGAAAAAGAAAGAAAGAAGAAAGGAAGGAAGAAAGAAACGCAAAACAATTCATATCACACCCAAAATCCATCTCATCTCTGTATTTTCCTTTAATGAGATTGGAAAAAATACTTTGTATAAAAGTGGGGAAATAAGACATGCATGGATCAGAATATTTCATGATAGATTTCTGGATTGATTTCATTGCTTTAATCAACAAAAATTTATGTGCATTTCTAAAAAGTCAGTTTTGACATCTATGGAAAATAATATTATTGTGTTTAAAGTTATCTTTCAATTTTCCTTTTATTTAAAAATTGCTTTTAGAAAGCTTGAAATCCAAGCAAAATATTTTGTTTCAGGTCAAATATAACAATTTTCAAACCTGGAGGAAAGTTGTAGGGTACAATTTGCCAGTGAGCTCTTGAAGCTACATTCTGTCTTCCTGCCTCCTGCCATCAGTGCCACTGAGCCAAGCTGGGGAAGACAGGAAAAGGGGAAGGAGCTGTAATAAAAATAACTTAAGGATTGAGGGTTTTATTTTAAAAAGCATATACCAAACTCTGTTATTTATCTGGTGCTGACTACCAAACATCAACAAATAGAATGGTATTCTATGTATCATAGCATCATAGAATGGTTTGGGTTGGAAGGGACCTTAAAGATCATCTAATTCCAACCCCCCTGCCATGGGTATATATAATAAAGAAATAAGAAAACCCTTGTTTTTTAAAAGTAACAGCTATGTTATCTTTTTGGCAGCCCCTTCCTAAAGCATATTTTTTCTTCTCAATGTCACGAATTTATAGTGCGAAATCAGTTCCAAAAACCTGAAATAACCTGCCTCTGTCAATAAATTACAGTTACTTGATCATTATCATGGGTTATATTTAAGTGTACTTGGTTGGATGGGAGCACTAAATGCCTGTGACTTGGGCTCACGGCAGCTCCTGTTACTGTCTGAGGTACCCAGAGGTCTGCAACCCATCTGGGTTCTGGCTCACTTCAGCCAGCTATCATCATTTTCCTCTCACGGTGGCTTTATCTTTGTGTAATCTAGGAAGACTGTCAGACTCAAATAATAGAGTTTTTAAGGAGTAGAGAGTAGTAATAAAGGCTTGCAGTTCTTCAAGCATAATATCACTGATCCCAAAAACTGACAAAAAAAGATGGATAACGGTGAGAAGGTGAAGAAAGCGGTTTGGACAATGTGCTGCAGATGCTGTGTCAACAACTTGGAGTAATGTCATGTGTGATCGATACCACCTGCTGGCATGTCGCAAGCCATCAAAACAGCACAGTTTAGCATATATTGTAACTTCTAGGATATTGTATAGCAGGAAAAGGTTCAAATGGGTTGTTGGGGTTTTGTTTTTACTTTATATGCCAGGCTATCTGGAAAGGGAGGAGTCTGGGAAAATAGAATTTAATTGACTTTCTCATCTTGGCAACAAGAAATAGGAAGCGTGCACCCCACGGTCTTTTGCATATCAAAAGCAGCCTGACCTCAGAAAATCTTAACAGTGGTAGAGCTGTGTTCATGCAGACACCGAGGTACAGCTAAAGGTAGAACGCAACAAATCTCCTTAAATTGCCAAATAAGAGGTACTGGGTGCGGTGTACCCAGGAATAATTTGAGGCTTTATTTGCCCTTAATACCAACCTGGAAAGTAGAGCCCCTGCAAAAAGCAAGCCATTCGGAAGAAGGATCTCTGATGAATATGTTAAGTTGCCAAGTGGCAGGATGCAAGGAAATGCTTCCCTGGGTGGGTTTTAGACATCAAGGCTTTGGCGGTGAGGATGCTGCCATGGCATATGGTAACCCTATCACACAAGGAGATCTGTCAAAAGTATAGAAAATAGCAAATAATAATAATTAAAAACAAACAAACAAAAAAAAGATAGATGGGACTGGATAAATAGACCTGGAGGAATGTCAGATTTTTTGGTGTGTTTTCTCTTCCTTTGTCCTTTTAGGGGGAGCCTGGCATGATGGTGCAGCCCCTTGATCAGCATCGTTCTTGGGGCAGCTGCATAAAAGACAGAAAGAAATGAGCATTTGCTTTCCTGTCTATCTTGATATAGCCAGGTGTGAAGCTGTACAGTCGTCTCCATTATAGACTAACTCTTTAATAACTTGGCTGATTGACAGCGCTTCTGAACATAGCCACCGAAGACTCTTGCTAAGCACTGTTTTTCTAGCAGCACTCCAGGCCAGAGGCAGCTGCCTCTGGGGTGTGCTCTCTGTCAGCTCACGTTGGTGTGCTGGGCTTGATTTCTGTGGAAGTGGTGCTACTCATCAGCTCCAGCACGAGTTCCTTTGGCACACGATGCCTGCTGTGCTCCCTGGCTGTGCCTTTTAATATCTCGTGCTGTTGTGGCTGAGACATTTCTTGCTCTTGATGAATTCTCTCTGACAGTTTCCTTTCCACCTTCCCTCATCATCTCCCCCCCGTATATTTATGTTTTCTCTTTCAGGTGGGATTGGTAAACCTTCTAGCTTGACACATTCACCCCTAAGATGAACACTGAGGGACGACTCCTGTTGCCACTCATCCACGCTGCAGGCTTTCAGCTCAGCTGCTCTGTTCTGCTTCTCTGCTCCCAGAAGTGGACGCACTTTTCTCCAAAGGCTATGTAGGGGATACACACTCCTAATTTTGGCAGTCTCAATTGTATCTAATTTATATTCTTGAAGTAAATAGTATGGAATGACATGTAGCCCATGTCATTCTAGTGAAAAATCAAGGTAATTCTGGTTTTCAAGGAAACTGGAAATCCCCAAAACATTCCCAGTGAAATCCATGGGAGTTACTGGAACCTAGGACAGGTTTTATCAGATTTATTTTTTTTTTTTTAAATCACAGCACACATTATTTCATGTCAGGAAGAAGAAAATATAGTATTGGAATTACAGACAGAATAAAAGAAAATAACAGCAAGTGTTTATAAGCATCAGGGTATTTTTTTATGGAAGTGCTCAACATTTTTCAATGTATGGGGCAATTTTGGGTCATTGGATGAATCCCACTTGGAGTGGAGAAAGGCCACTTGTCATTTCAAAACTTCCAAACTCAAACTTGAAAATGTAGTAGAAGTCTCCCATCCACCCCAGTCTTTGGTGGTGTTGAGGATGCAAGCTACTCTTTGACAAAGAGCAGGGTTGGACAGCTGCAACGATGAGGGTGATTTGGTGGGGGAACTCCTGAAGTACAGTCTGTATGACTCATGTTCAAAGGACAGGGTATCCTTGGTAGCTTGTTGTTCATGAAAATGAGTTTTAATATCCTTATTCTGGTATTCTACCTGGGTTTCTCATTGGTACGAACAAGCAAGTGTGTTTTCCAGGTGGACCTGTACTTGTTCTCCCCACACCTCTGCTCACAAACCCTCAACTGCAGGGCTGTCGGTACAAATTAATTAATATATGGGGCTGTAAATCCAAATCCTGCTTTATTATGGATTCTCCCTTGAGCTATGGAAGATTTTGAGGCTTGTAAGCTGCAGAAGCTTATTTGGAAACAGAAAAGGCATAGCACTGCCTGTGACTTGTAACAGTGATGGTTCCTCACTCTCTTCTATTGGTGTTTGAATTGTTTGCTCTTGCTTCATTTCAGCTCAGCCACACACATTACTCTGCATGGCAGTGAGCAGCACCGGCTGAGTCTTCTTCTGACACCTTGAGGTGACCCTGGATGTTGTATCCTGTAAAGATCTAATGCTGTCAGATCACGGCCCTTGCACATCGACTGTCCTTGCACGTAGTTATTCCTGAGATGTTCTGTGATTCAAGTAGAGGTATTTAAGGCTGGTAGGAAAATATCCCTGATTTTACATGAAAGCAATCACGATTTGTACAGTAGGACCAGCTGTTACCGATCAGGAGGCTTTCTGGGAACTTTGGTTAGCCTGCAACGAAGCGTGCGTGCATCTGCTGGGTGCTCTCACAAAACGGGTCACTCCCATCTCTGAAGTGCCTTTTTATCTCCGCGTAGCTGCTGCCTTGTATTCATGCGGGAGACTTCTCCAGAAATTTGATGGTACTTCTGAGCAAAACGTTTCTGCCTGTGAAAGGGCACGTCCTAGTTATCAGATGGCCAGCTTTTCAACGCGGGCACGCTCCTTTCCCTTGGTTACACCACTGCGCTTTCACCTGCGGGTCACCATGTTTTGGAAACAAGAGCCCATTGTCAAGCGGGAGGCTTGGTGTTTTTACCCACACGTTAATGAGCAATCAACCAGGTCCTGATGACTAAGACCGACGTTCCCCAAAGTGCCCTCTGATCCTAAGCGCCCGGACTGGGATACCTAGGCTGGGTTTGCAGCAGAGCTGTGTAACTTAGACCCGTGCAGTACCTATTTAAATAGCTGCAGGATTTTTACCTGCTCCCAACAATTCTGTCTCATAGCTCTATTATTCATTTCTAGCAACAGCAGTAAAATTATTTTATAAACCCCTGGGAAAAAAAAAGTCATCTAGGACACTTACCATGAAAACCACTTCTCAGGCTGACATAAGTTGCCAGAGAAGATTTTCTTTTCCCTTTTTATTATTTTCCTGACAAGCTGGACAAGGGCTGTTTTCTCTTGTGCTGAAAAATCTAATTATATACATACACAAAAAAATAGAAGGCACTAACCATTTGTCTCGCATGACTCACCACTGTCTTTCCAAATGTCATCAGTGCTGGCAAGCAAACTACAACCACGAAACACATTAGTGTCTCACAAGGCTGCTTGGCTTGATTACAGGCTGACAAGGATTAGACTGAGTAATTGAGAGGAGATGGGAGGAAGATTTCACTGGACATCGGGGATTGTTGTGTGCTATAAACATTGCAGAAGAGAAGCCACTGAAATACGGGCCAATGCATCCAATGGCAACACCCACAGCAGGGTGTTATGGTTTCTGCAACCCAGAAGACATGAGGAAACAAAGCATTGTCCAAGTGGAAGAGGAGACACCCACATTGGCAATGGCTAAGCCCAACATCTTCAACACAACCATTCCCTGGGCATGGTTTTCTTCTCCTATACCATTGCACATCCTGTAGCTGCAGCAGCCACTGAGACCAAACCACAGGCCTGCTCCTGCCAAGCCTCTGCTGTCATAATATGAACTTCTTGCCCTGGATGGACCTCGGGAAGAAGCTGAATGGGACCACAAGATCCACTTGTATCACAAATCCTTGTATCACACTCCTTCTGGGCTGCCCTGCCTTAACCGGGCTGTGCAGTTCTAACACAGGACGTCAAATTTAGCTTTGCATCCAAAATAAAGGATGGTCAAACCATACGTTAGGCCTCCTGCTTTCAAATAAAAAGCAGAGCCATCTCTGTATTACATCTTCACAGGCACCTCCTGGAAGCCCTGGTCTGGACCAAGTGATGGGGAGGAGGGCTTCAAGTGTGCTTACAGCAAGACCCCGATGTCCTCACCAAGCCTCAGCTTCTCACACAGCTGCAGATGATGCAAAGGCAAATTTTAAGTCCTCACAACCCCCATTGGAAGAGGTCTTTCAAGAAGCACAGCACAGCTTCTTCTCGGTCCTGGGACCACACGTGTCCGGGCAGCCCAGTGCCAAAGCAAAGCACATTGGGCTGAGCCGAAGATGGAACCAAAAGATTAAGTCTTAGATCCAATGAACAGGAATAAATAATACCCAATTAATTGGATATTAGGAGAAATTTCTTTACTAAAAGGGTTGTGTGGCATTGGAACAGGCTGCCCAGGGGAGCGGTTGAGTCACCATCCCTGGAGACCTTCAAGAAACATGTAGATGGTTTAGTGGTGGACTTTATTACTAGGTTAAAGGCTGGACTAGATGATTGTAGGGGTCTTTTCCAACCTGAATGATGCTATGACTCTACGAATTTCCTACAGACAAGCTTCACCCCCAAAAATCAAAGGTACCTCTGAAAACCCTGGAAGACTTTGAAGAAATGCACCTCTCCAGAGTGCGGTGGGCAGAGTATTTCTGAAACACCATTTGTCCTAAATTCTCTTCCTAAACTGTCATGGCACACATTTCCTGGGGCCAGGACCTGTCTGTTCCAACAAGAACCATCGCCGTTTCTATTTTACAGTCCTATTTGCCAATGCATCCTCTTGCTGTGTAATTTCCCACCGGCGGAGCCCGGCCTCATTCACATGCACAGCATTTCCAGCGCGGCTCGAGCCAAGACCGGCTGCTGAGCTGTGAAATGTGCCTTTTCACTCCGCCGGCTCCTTCCCACGTGGCTGGAGCAAGGGTTTTATGTCCTGGTGACATCAGGACGGTGGTGCCTGATCGTCAGTAAAGACTCACGGTAGAAAATTACTGATCAGGAAGAGGTACTCGGGTGGACAGGGAAATTGGGAGAAGTAAAAGAAGTAGACTTGTGTGGCATTAGACCGTAAAATCTCAGAGCTGCCTGTGCTACGCTGATATATCACGCTCTTCTCTGCAAATAACTGCATTACGTTTTTGTCATTCAGCAAATATAAATGTGGTTTATTTTTAGCTTTAATCGAATATCTCCCTTCAAATCTTATCACTGCCCACCCAGATCAAGCGAATTAGACATAAATACAAGCGTAGCAGGCTACATCATGCTGAAGAATACAGCAACAGCAAATCAATATTTCTTTTTTCCAAGGCATTTCATCCCAAATCCGGGAGAGACCAGGGACTTGTTTACTGGTGTGATTCATAGCTGAAGAATAAAAAGTTGTCTGGCAAGGCTGATATTTCACATCTGAATATGTATTTTCACCTGAGGATCTCAAAATATTTACAAATCATAAGGATCTACACACACTTCCTTTGAAGCAAATAACCTGATTTTATTAAGAACATGACTTCCCCCCCCCCCCCAGCAGTACCTCTTCATAAAATCACAAGCACAGTTACAAAATATTTTAGAGCTTTATAACTTAATTCCCTTGCCAACATAGGAAATAAAAAAATTACTAACTTTGGCAACTTTGTGATGCTAAATCCATGGAGTATTCACATATAAAAATCAACATCACTTGTCTTAAGCTTAACTAAAGCCATACCATGCCTCACGGGGTGGAAGGCAGAGCAGAGCAGTCCCAGCATTGCTGCTTCACCGGAAAGTGTGGGATAATTGCCCAGCGTTGTGCTGAGAACACACACCTGATCTGAATATCTATGAAAGCGTTTGTCGAAACGGGGATGTGTTTAAACTAGCAGAATGAGAAACATGCTGCTTCACTTTGATGGGAAATCAAACTCTGGCCGTGGTATTTTGCTCCAGAGGTAGGCAAGCCTTGGGGAGATGGAAGGAGCATGTGTTGGAAATTAGATGTTATACTCCAAGGACTTTTTTTTTTAATTGTTCGATGTGTGAATCTTACTAGGTCATAAAACCTGGATGGTGAGAGAAGGGATGGCATATAAATGCAAAGCCAGTGAATGAAGGTAAGAGATGAAGAGATCGGCACGGCTGCTGGGCCTCAGAAGGAGCAGGATGGAGGGAAGCCTGGTTTGCAGGTTGTGCCTTGGAAGAGGCTGAATGGAGGGCAAGGCATCTCATCCACGGAGATGAACTACCATGAGCAGGAATACATGGCTTTTTAGGAGCAGAGCAAAAATCCATCTTGTCAAAACCTCATCCTTTCCAGGAGCAAATGTAAAACAAGTGGGAAAGGGAATGAAAAACCATAGCCTAAATTTCTTTCTCTATTACTTTCCCATATCTCATGAACAAAGACCAGAAATGATTTGCTGTTGACTTCTGTTGACTTCCCCAAAGACCTCCTTTCACACTAACAGTCTCCCTGCTTTCCGCTGCCTGATCTGGAATATTAAAACACAAACTTATCTACTTTTTAGTTATTCTGTTTTCATGGCTGACCCTGGCTCCACCAATCTGATCCTAACAGAGTTTGGTAACCTTTAATTCTACTGAATGCCTTGGTCATCTCCATGAGAAAATACATATTTTTCTTCCATTTTACGTGTTTTTGCTGTTTGAGCTTCTATCACAGACATATCGGAGAAGGAGTATACCGAGATATGATATATATATACTTATAAATATATATTTATGTCTGTGCTAAAAAATCACACGTATTTAATAACAGTAGGGTGGCTACATTATATTTTTCAGTTAAAAGACTGCTTTCAGGGGAAATCAGGCTTCACCATTACAGAGCCAAAGTTACAATTTTTATGATTAATAGAGCAATATTCTTCCTTCTCTGCTTTCTTCCATGAATTTTACTCCCATCCTTGGGAGAGCAGAGGGCTGGAGTAAAAACCTGTATGATTTAGAGGCTGTGTTGGGTCTGTCGTTGCACTGCACTCAACTCCTGTTGTCTGCACTCGACAGAAAGCTTCCCACCAGCTGCAAACACGGGGGGCAAGAGCTGAAATTCTCATAAACGCCTAATTCTCAGTACCAAAAAAGAAGGCACCCAGCTCCAGGAGCAGTTCTCACAGTGCAGCACCTTTGGAAAGACTTTTCTGTAGTGACCAGAGCAGCTTCTGGAAGGAAGGAGAGTCCAGCTCCAAGCCTTTTGCAGTCTTTCTGGGTTTTATTCAGTGTTTAGCTATTGGAAAATTTACCGGTACTAAAATACCAGTCTCTAGGGCTTTCCCCGTTTAATAACTGAGTTCCCTAGGCACCGAGCTACAACAAGCTGCTTGCTTCGTTTCTTTCTGGTGCTGTGAAATTTGCCTTTTTGGCTGCAGCACAGTCCAGGTCAAGAGGAGCCCAAGGAGTGCCGTGAGTCTGGCAAGTGAAGAGGGGCACCTTCCTGGGGCTGAGAGAGGTATTATTTCCACCACAATCCTGCTTCTCCTGTAAATGTCTTTTACATTAGATTTTTACCCCAAAATAATAGCCCTCTTCTGTTTACAAAGGTGGGCGCAGAGTTCATGTCTCTCCGCACCCTCAAAGCCATTTAATCCAATTGGGCAGTGCACGACAGGGGCAGTATTCCTTCTTAAAGACAAGCCAAGCTGTGTTGATTTAGTACTTTGCACGTTTTGTGCTTGCACAACACAGCTTTTTGTTATTGTACATTTGCATCGTACATCTGCATCCTCTTGCAGGGGACAGGCGGGCACCTCTGCCAAGCAAACCCATGGGCAGGATGCAGCCAGCATTAAGCAATTTGGGGAAGACGTTCTTTCTATTTGAGGAGCTAAATGCGACTTTCCTTACCTGTATCTTCACAACAGGCCTGATGTACTTTTCACTTACTACCTCACTCCAAGAACCTATCTAAATGGAGAGTATGCAGCCAGCTGTCCTGATGGGGCTTTGGTCTCCCACTTGGGCCTCTCTCCAAATCGATAGAAAAACAATCTTTTTTGTGGAGAAATAGAAGCTTGACAAAAACAGAAATGCGTGCTCTTCTCAGATTTCCTTCTACATGGTGTGCTCAGCAGGGACATCTGTGCACACAGGCAGAGACACGTGCTAATGCAGAGATACAGATTCAGACCCGTGGTATCTCTGTCAGCAGTGAGGTGTGAGTTCATCCAGAGTAGGAGTGTATTTTTCTAGATGTACTGCTAAATATCTTTTTGAGATCAGCGGCTAGCAGGAGCTAAACTACCTGGGAAAGTGTCTGAGGAGCAGGAGGTGAGGGCTGGGTGGCTGGGCGGGTGTGGGGGGACCTTCCCGTCCTCCATCAACCAAGAGCAATTTGGGGCAATCTGACATGAACTGGTTGGAACTGGCTGTCTTGTGCAGAAACTTGTGTTCAATTATTAGTGCTTATCCCTTAAAGCTCAGACCATGGCTGAAGAAGGGTCCTTTGGTGCTAAAGCTGGAATCCCATGTTGCACCAAGAATGAAAGGAGGGAAATAACCTCAGCTGAAGCCATCGCTGGGACAGCCAAGACCTCCACAAGTGTATCTCTAAGAGATCAACAGGTCCACGAAATAGCACAGGGAGGAGCTGAACGCTCCTCATTCAAGAGGTTGAATTGAAAGCACTTGTGCCTGGTTGCTGCTGGCTTCTGTCTGTCCCCAGCAGGGACGATCAGCAGAGATTTAGCTGGAAATCAGGTCCCCAGGTGCAGAATGCTGCAAGTCCCAGAGCTGCATCCTGGGGAACGGGCTCCTTCGATGGGTCATCAGACGTCAGCCTACCAGGTAGTCTGAAATAATCTAGAATTGAGAGGGATATCAAGATGGCATTTCTGATCATCGCTTTGTTTTTTTTCTTCTTTTTTTTATAAAGCTCATGTGCACAGGACATTAATGGGGAGCACAGTGTGCTGCTCCTCTTTAGTGCAAACACAAGACGCCCTCAAAGGCTGCACTAATTAGAGCGGTTCAAGCTCTTTGCAGTGAGATGACTGCTTGGGAAATGCTACTCCATTAAAAAGAAGAAAAGACATTGCAGAAATATAGACAAGAAAAATCTCTTGGGGAACAGAAGCCAGAAGAGTTTCTGGCAACAGAAGAAAATCGTGACTTAGGGCAGGGTCCCCACCACTCTGGCCGGGCTTTCCTGCCCGCTGCCCTCTTGGCTGTTGGACAGGACTCGGTTTTCCTTTGTGTCGTGGTAAAGCCTTAATTTCTTGGTGAAACTAAATCCTATTTTTCTGGCTAGCGCTTGTTATAATGGCCTCGAGGGAGCTTTAAATGTTCATTTACTTTAGCAGGGTTCAGAGTTATTTAGCTCAAGCCAATTAAGTTTTTAATTAAACATGCATTAGGAGGGGAACCTTGCATATGAAATTTCTTCATATCTTTTTTAACAGGCGCAGCAATCAGTAAAGTTTGGCAGCCCCTGCACTGCAATAAGTTAAAGCCCGAGAACTCTTTTAATGTTCGCTTGTAAATGGCATGAATCACAAAATTGAAGATCTCGGAGCAGAAACCCGCAACTCTATTTCTTTTTTTTTTTTTTTTTTTTCCAGGATGTTGCTTGATGTATCGATCGTACTCCCCAGGTTCCTCTGATAGCAGGGCTGTCATTTAAAAAGCAGCGCTTCATTCGTGGGCACTGTGCTTCCGTAGCTTGCCAAGCCAATACATGCAATTCGCCAGCTCGGCTGTTAAAGCAAGAGCGTGTTGAGTAACCAGCATCATCCTCCACTTGAATGTTAATAGATATATGTAAAAGATGGGGCTGGAAAATTAGGATGACCCCAGCCAAAAATGCCTGAAGTGCTCCGAAACAGAAAGACGTGCTAAAAGGGTGTGTTACGGAGGCTCCTCTGTGCATCTTCTTGAGAGGGTGTTTAGGTATTTGGTGTCCATGGAGGTTGTTGATGAGGCTGATTGCAAAAAATGGCTTATTGCCTCTAATTATTGCATGAAAATCCCATACCAATGGGACAGCGGGTTGCCGAAAGCCTTGCTGGCAGCAGGATGAGTATGAAAGCCAACCTTTCGTGCTTTAACAGGGAAAGGGAAAAAAAGTATCTCTGAGCCTTCATAAAGTTGTTCGCAGGAGGGCTGCTGATGCCAGAAATGGAACGTGCAGAACATTTTAAGTTAGTTATAAAATGAAAAATCCCATTAAAATGCAAAAATCCTTTTAGTTTGGTCGAAAAATAGATAATCTATGATGAAAAATAACTAGCTCTAAAGCAAAGATGCAGGTGTTTTATAAGGATAACTAAATCTCCAGTGAAATTGCTTTTCCGTAAGACTGAATCCATGGGAAAGTAATAAGAGAAAAGCCCAGTGCTCGCATCTTTTTGAAGAAGAAAAATAGCTGTCTGTGAAGATGTGCTGAACTCCCTGGTAGAGAGCTACCCAGCCGTCCCCCTCCGTTGGCTCACAGTGCAACAGAAAATACTGAAAATACATTACCACGGCCAAGCAGAAATTCATCGCGGAGGCAGAAGTGGGTCATCAGAGGCAGGGATTAGCAGCAGAGGCAATGTTCCCCCGAAATGTGCTCACGAGGTACCCAGGGGAGCCTGTGGCTTTCCACCAGTGCAGACTAGAAATCTATCAATTGGCTTCGAGTATAAGATTAAAGGAGCTGCAGTTGTCCATGTGCAATTTACGGGCTACTGGCAGTACTGTCACACTCGCTGTTCCTTCTGAAGCCGTGTCCTTCTCCCGTGCTTCACCATCATCCCCATCAGTGATAAACGTGGTAGAAAAAACTGGGACTGGATCCAATCTGTATTTTTTCACTTTAAACTTTGACACCTGAAAAATAGCCAGCTTAAACCCAGTGCTCTGACTCTATCCTTCCCAGTCTGTGCTTGAGGAAAAGCCCGTTTGCTTTTTAAAGATTTAATTTTCTGTTATTCATCATTTTTATCCCTTTAAGTGGGACTCATCAGTAGCTTTTTTGAGTTGGCAAAATACACCAGGACAAGGGAAACCCAGAGAATTTGTGTTTCTGAACCGAGAAACAAATGCTTGGTGGTGTTGGGTTTTAGTTTGCTTGTTTTGGCATACAGAGAACTCCCTTAAGACCCTTACTACCCAAGCCGCAGGGATGCATGGACTTCCAGTACTGGCTGAGTATTGCTTTCAAAGCCATCATTTGGACTTGTGTACCTAAATCCCTGCATGGCTTTTCTTTACCATCCCTTTAATCCCTTGTCTTTGCCTGGGTATGTGGTGATAGGACAAACAGCAATGGTTTTAAACCAGAAGAGGTTAGATTTAGATTGTATAAAAGGAAGAGATTCTTCACATTTTAGAAATTGGAACAGGCTGCCCAGAGAAGCTGTGGATGCCCCATCTCTAGCTCAAGGCCAGGCTGGATGGGGCTTTGGGCAGCCTGGGCTGCAGGGAGGTGTCCCTGCCATGGCAGGGGGCTGGAGCTGGATGGGCTTTAGGGTCCCTTCCAACCCAAACCATTCTGTGCCTGATTCTGTGGCTCCATGGCACAGACATTAACCTCTGTCATTTGGCCGCTTTAGGAAGAAACCCACATTAGAAAGCACATTTTCAACACAGTTTTAACTTTTTAGTGTCCTACATAATATCCTGTCCTCAGCCCTACAAGCCATGGCCAAGGTGTTCACTACAGCCTAGAAAAACCTGGAGGAAAACAAGTCATGAGTCTCAACAGGAACACATGAAGGACCTAAAGTTACTTACAGTGCGATTGCTTGTCATTAAGATGCTCCTGGGATTCCTCGAATAAGCTGAAGGTCCCAGTGAAAGCTGTGGTGAAATTGTGTTAGCTGTGCTGAAGCTCCCAGCTAAGCGTTAGACCAAATCGACTCTTTTGTTACCCACTGCCACGTGGCATCCTCCTGAAACAAACTGAAACCCAGCAAGCTTAATGTTGTGTCCTCAACGTGAAAGACCGAGGTTTCGCCTTGTCCTTGGCACAATAAATTGCCTGAAATTGCTTTATAATTAATAACCCTACTTTATAACTGCAAAATGCCTGCTGAACCATAATAGGCTTCAGCAACGTGTGTCACAGAATGGGGGGGATGCAGATTTCACGAGCTGCCAGTGAAGATTTAAATTCGGCTGATTAATGTCTGTCTCTGAGCTGTATTCACACAAAAAAAAAAAAAAAAAAAAAAAAAAAAAGGATTTCAGTTGTTGCTGCGTGTTGTGCTGTGGGGCCAAGCCTGGCAATGCAATCAGTGCTATCCTGGAGGGGAAGGGCTCACAGGGACCACCACAATGCTGCTGGCATTTCTGGATGTCACTACTTACTGTTTGGGATCTGGCTGTTAAATACGCTTCCTTCCCATGCCACATCAGCTATTTAGTCATTTTCACATCTCCGCAATATTTGCTGCCAGAAAAGCTAAACTTGATGCAGGCAAGAAGAGATGAAAGTTGGACGTCATAGAAATACTCATCCATACGCATGTATACACACACTAAATGAAAAATGGTCAAGAAAAAACCCTGGCCACAAGGCTGAGCATCCTGAGCTGGCTTTCATCCGCACTAATTAAGGCTAACCCTCGTTAGCAGGTTGTCTTGGGGGGCCATGGAGCAAGCTTCCGCTCAGTTTGGTGGACCACGGTGGTCCTGTGCTTCAGGTGACCGCCTGACCCTTTGATTTAGCATTATAGGTATGCCCTCAGGATTTCTTTCTACCCCATTCTCCATGATTTGTTTAAATATGGGAACCAAAATAAAGGTCATTTTTCACTGCCACCCCCAGATCGGATCATCAATTATTCATAGTGGTCAGTTTAAAAGGAGTGAGTCCCTGCCATTTCCAAGAGAAACAAACAAAAAACACTAGTGCTTGAATGGGAAAGCATCCATTACAGGACGAGCAGTTACCGTGGAAAACGTGAATCCAGGAGCAGCTTTGTGAGGCAGTGACTCAGGCATCGGTCATCCCACAGGGGTGGTGGGAGCAGCCACAGGAAGGCACCTGCATTGCAGAGCTGAGGTGACTCAGGGCAGGATTGGCATCCCCAGCCTCTCGTCTCTGTCCTGAAGGGCAAGCCCTGTCCCCAGGAGCACCCCCAGCCCGCCCAGCCCTTCCTTCCCCAGCAGGGCTGGGAGCCTGGAGCTCACTTTCCCCCTCCTTCATCCCCAGGGATGAAACTGGGGGAAAGAGGGGTTCCCTCACTGCAGTGCTCATTTGGAAAACAAACAAATAAGCTCTTTTTTTTTTGGCCACAAAGCTATTTACAAATTCAGTTGGATTTTACCCTGTGCTTGCATTGTTGGGATGATGCCGACTGTAGGGATGGCTGACTCTGCCCTGGGATAGGTGGGTGGTTACATTAGGTCAAAAACAAATGGGAAAAGACCATTATAATTTTCTAAAAGACCAAGTTTTGATCTTTCTGCTTTCCTGCCCTCTCCCTGAAAAGCTAGAACTGTGTCAAAGAAAGGAGGCCTGATTCTAGTTCACAAACCAGTCCCAAACTTCTAAAGCGCAGCAGAAATGCCACTTTGATGTTTTCCTGCAAACACAGCGCTGTGCCCACGACCTGCTTGAGAAACAGCTGTATGTAAAGCCAAGCACCAGAGCTAATAGCTGGCATTTCTCACGCTGGCTGCACAGCCCCACTTGGAACAAAACCCACTTCCTATTAGGCAAACAGCAAGTGATGCAAACAACACGACTGCTAAATACCTATCATTCCTCGCGTGCTCGCTGGCTGGGGTTCAAGACAGCACTGAGCAGGCACACATACGCTGACACAACAAAGTTTCATCCCCAGCATCTGGCTCAGGCACACCTATCGTTGTACAGAGCCCTCCATCCTCCTCCCGCACGTCAGAAGGTCCTTGAAACCCCAGGGGCTGTGGGGCTGGCAGTACGCGTGCTGCTCCAAGGACCCCATGGAGACCTTCATCCCCTGCTATGAGGTCCTCATCTCCTAATGCCAAGGTCTGGGCTTTTGTAAGATGCAGCCTCCAGCCATCGACCTCTGCCCCATCCCTACGTGCTGCGGGGTCATCGTATTCCCCAAGGGACATCAGCTGCTGCTCAACCGCTTAGCCTTTATTTCACCCATTCTTTCTTTTTTCTTTTTTGCTAGGCTTGAAGCAACTTTTCCCAGTTCTCACGGCTATACTTCTCCAATGTCCTCAGGGGGTTGCTTGTCTCTCAGGGGTTGATTTCAGCCAGCGTCCCTCTTTTTAAGGGCTCTGCTCTTATCCCATCTGTAACACCTCATCACACCTGGTTCCCAGCACCAGTCTGTTCAGCATGATGCTGTAAAGGAGCCTAACTCAGCACAGGTCTTGCAAAGCTATCATAAGGCACAGGTAACATAAAACCTCATTTTATTTTATTTTTTTTTAAGTGCTCTAAAGCCTGATCCTCTCAAAACAAGAAGAAATCTTTCCTGGGAATTCATTTGCTTTTGGATGGAGCTTTCAGGGTGTGTGAGCCCACTTGTCCCTGCAGGGATACACAATGGTGATCATGCCGTAGTGAGAAATGCCACAATTCTGGGAGACTCTCTGGCACGTACAGTGCAATCTGCCCTTCCAGATAAATTAGTTTCACGCCAGAAGGTGTCACAGCTGAATTCAAGAGGATGTAGGTGATTATACACACAGCAAATCTCACCCGCCTGCTCTTCTACACGGCACTCAAGACGGCTCGATTAAAATTCTTAAGTGCTTGTTTTCTCTTTTTGTATTTGTTCACATCTTTTATACGTGCACTCCTTGGGTAAACACAGGGAAATCTCATACCATGCACCGAGACAGAAAGCACGAGCTTCCAGCCAGGCTGGAAGACTCTCAAATGTTGCTTGGAGCTGGAGCTTTCTGACGTGACCATTTGCCCTGCTGACCTAGTCAATTAATTGCCTCATTATAAGCAACCCAGCCAGGAGCCACATCTCATCTGCTGGAATATTTTCCCCAGATATGCAGCCTATTGAGAAATAAAATCTATTTCTTTTTTTCCTATGTGTTTGGCATTTCATTTTGACTGTTGAGTAGCACACAGAGGTGTGTGTCCCCAGGTGGACGGGGAAGGATGAAAACTGAATTAGCGACTATGATAGTGTGTTTCAGCTTGACACTGTTTAAAAGGGGAAAAAAAAAAAAAAAAAAGGAAATGGTGCATATAGGCTTGGTTCAATATAAAATTAGAATATAAGCTTAGTTCTGGCACACCTGGCTGGATGGCACCACTGCTCACTGGCCGCATGGCTTATGTCTTACAAAGGCTGCGTGATCTCAGGTGAAACGTTTAATTTTGATGTCATCAAAGGAGAATTGAAAAAAATACTGGAAAAATCAAAACTTTAATATTAGAGAAAATACAGTTTCCAATAAAAAAAAAAAGGAAGATTCCAGCAGCTGATATCTGATGGAGGCACAGTCAGCAAATCCAGCGAGCAGCGCTGAACCTGACCGCAATGCCGCAGTGCCAAGCCCAACGCAGTGTGCGTGGTCTTCCAAAGGAGATGGAACAAAAAAAATGAGGCAAACATTTTGGTCCCTGCCCCTGAGCCGAGCACTGGCCAAGCAGTTGCATTTGCAGTGCAGGTGATCATCATGTAGCTATTTATAACTGTAAACTCATTTTTATTTTACCTTGTGGCTGCGTCAGGGCGATGTGTACACAATAAACGGCGTCACTCCTGCTCGATAACGCATTCTCTTTCAGTTTCTGCTGGATGATTCATTTGGTTTTTAACCAAAGTGAAGAACCTCTCTTGATTTAAAAGGACCTCTAGTCATTTAGGTGAGCTCAAATAAAGGCAGTGAAGGCAACTTAGGTGCTTGTGATTTTCTGTGACTTGAGTCCCGCAACCAGGCCCATCTCTTTCGAGCTCCATCATTGGCTCAAGAAAGTTTTATTAAAACTGTACTACTCCCAAAGCTTTGGTGAAAGTCCTGCTTTGCTGAAATGTGTTACTGGGCACGTTGGCTCCTTCCCTTTGCCCATAGCTCCTGGGGTTGGGGGCTGAGCGCTGGGCAGGTGCAGACAGCGCATGGTCCCCACTGTAGGAGAGCATTTCCCGGCCACTCCATGACCACTACCTTGTAAAACAAGACACAAAGAACCTGTTCCAACACCACTCTCAAACACCCATTAGCTATAAGCACACGACAAGTCTTACTTTGCAATTAAGAGATGCTCTGTGGAGGAGTCCCCTTCAGGGCCGCACTTCTGCTCAGTGATCCAGGGCACAGCCACCAAAGCCATGCGAGATCCCAAACACTGGTTTAGGTCTGCTGGGTTCACTTCTGCTTCTAATTCTGTTTGTACAACACCTCTGAAATGTTATGCCTGTTCCGTCACTGACCATTAGCTCTTCCTAACCATGCCCTTGCCAGGAAGCTTTGGTGAGGCTGCTGCAGTGGGATTCCTGCTGCTCCCCTACAAGCGACAGACACCACCCAAAGCACCGGAGAGTTCGGTCACCCCATGGAGAAGGAGATGTGCTGTAGTGGGGACCAGCACGGCCACAGACAGATTTTAGGCAGGCTTTCAGCACTCTGTAATTCATTAAAATGTTCAACAAGCACATTTTACGCCTCTAATGACTGGAGAGGGAATCTGCAGTGAGGTCTAGAAAGATTATAATAGGGAAATAGCAATTATTAGGCTACCCTCTGCTCGTTTTGAATGGATTCTCCCATAAAGGATGAACGAATTTCAACCTTCAGTTTGTTTTTGTATGCTTGGAAACATAAAAGACAAAATTAAAGATGGAAAATGCTACGTGGAAGTTCATGGTGATGAGAAGGGATGAAGCCAGGGCACCCTTTTCCCTGAGCAGCCATCCCCGTTGCCCAGCTTAGGGAAGAAATGTACGGAGCATTTAAGGGGATGGAGCGCCGTGTGGCACCCTGATGCCGTGCTCACACACCCCACCAGAAGACAACCTGCACAGCCCGGCCCCAGTGGGTGTTTGGGGCACACGTCCCTCCTCCTAAGGGAGAATTTCCCCTTCCACCCAGGAGATGGCACTAAGGCACTCATGCAAAAAGCATCACTAAGAGGGAACACTTCCCATACAAACCCTCTTTGAATCCCGTGGAGCTCACAGCCGGTGTTCTGTGCTGCTGTGAGGCCAGGCAGCTAATTCAGGGCTGTGCAGAAAAGGACTGAAAAGGGACGGTGCTGAGGTAATTCCAGCATTCGCTATAGCTGCTCACCTCTTTTCAACCCCAGCACTCTTCCGTTTCAAGCCTGTGTCACTCACATGAAGTGGCTCCATCCACAGGGCTCATGGAAGCATCACTGGGGCACCAGGGAGGCAGGGAAGTGGTCCCTGTGGCTGCTCCCTTCAGTAATTTGAATATATTTGCATGCAGCCTGATTGTCACCATCACAAAACAGCCGTGACCTCCCAGAGCGGTGCGAGGGTTTGCACTGCGCTGACTGCTGCCTACCCGCTCGTGTGCTGGAGCTGGCTGGGAGCCATCTCTGTTTCCATAGCAGGGAGTGGGAGAAAAATAAATAAATCATTAAGAGGAACAGCTGCCAACATCAGACGGGACAATATTGGGAAGGGGTGATGAGAAACAAAGCTGGTAAAGAAAATAAATGTGATTCTGGGGTGACAAATGGGCAGGTTCCTTCGTGGCCGGAGCAGTGGTTCTGTAGTTGTCTCCCGAGGCGCGACTTGGCCTGCCTCGGTCCCCCAGCTCCCAGGAGAGGAGGAATAACCTGCAGAGGGAGGGTGCCACGCGCCAGAAAACCCAGAAGACCTTTCAGGATGCCCTGGCTGGTGCCTGCTGGATCTCACATTTGCTGCAGACAAGCACAGTTAAGGACCACATCAGCAAATGCAGCATCCCTCTGCCTGACGGAACATCTCCGTTAGTGCTGGGATGGCTGTATCGCAGGCAGAGCTTCTGTCTTGGCCATTTGTTTCCACCGTGGCCACCCATGCTGATCAGCAATTAGCAGCATATTTGTTCCTCGTGAAGATGACTTGAAATTACCTTATATACATCATTCGTCGCAACGCAGCCCCTCAGCCTAACAGAGCGTTGCAGTGGAGCAATGTCAGCGTGTATGAGGAGAATGACTCCAGCTTGGGGAGGCACAAAAATGACATTTCTTTCATTAGAGAAACAAATTAGTGAGAGAGTGGGATTCGTTTTAACTGGTGCAAAAGTGCACAGCTCACTAAGAACACTTCTATTCACGGGGTCCTGTTCCCCAGCGAAATCAAACAACTGTCTCCTCTGCAGCCTGATGTAGGCAAATATTATTTCTCCCTCTTTTAAAGTTAAAGGCAGTTTCATGGCTTTTGCCCTCCAAATTCCACCCACCGTACACAGCTGCAGAGGAAAGCCCTACGATACCTAGCGCTGCACTGACAGGGTCAGGAACATCCCACGGCTGGACATCCCCCAAAGCTGCTCCTCCTGCAGCCACGCACGTGGCTCTCCTAGGGTCCTGCGGCAAGGGAATGGCAAATTTTGTCACCAGGGAGTGGTGATGGGGTGAAACATGTGATTCCTTATGCTGAAAAGGTGATATAAGGTATCCAGGAGAGGTGATTCCCCATGCTGATAAGCCCATTGGGGCAGGGAGCAGAGTGCTGCTGTGTCTGCATAGTCCATCCCCATCAGCTCCTGGTCCAGGTATGCTCAGTGGTACTGTAAGAGAGGTTTCTGGCTGGCGTTACTGCTTTCTTTTGATATTTCGGCAGAATCCATTAGGAATAACTTGCTTTTCCCCAAGCACCAGAAGGATGTCTCGTTAAAAGCAGCACATTTTAGGTACTAGGGAGGGAGGTCTCTACACCATCCGCTGCAGGCTAATTTTGGTGCTAGTTCAGAAGACCCCAAGGCAGAGCACCAAGGTGACAATGCCGGGCAGGATCGGTCCTGTCCAGGGCCACCAGCCCTTCCCTGCAGCTTCCGTGGGATGCGCAGCTCTGCAATGCCACCTTCAGGCTGGCAGCAGCCTTGCTCCGTCCAGAAATCCTAGAAATCTCCCTAAACCACCCAAAAAAAGCCCAGGAAAATCAACGCTGGCTGCCCTGGATAACATACGCAAGACCTTTAAGACCATATTAACACAGTGATTTAAAAATAACTTCTTGCTGTAAGACAAAGTTTACTGGCAATTTTTATTTAGAGTATATGAATTGAAACTGGCTGAGTGGCTTTATCTCTGTAACCTGCATCATCCAAAAAATCACTTTTTCTGACAATATTAAAAGCTCAGGTTTCTTGTGAGATTTCGATTAAAATGTATGTGTAAAAAAGTTTCTGCTGAACACTTAAAAAGTATTCAGTAATGGGGGTTTTGGATAAGAGGTTTCCAGGCTTCCAGGTTCTCCAGTGGACAGTATCACACAGTTTGGAGAGCCAAGGAGCTGCAAGCACAGAATAACATAAGTAACACATCCTAAAATCATTCAGAAACTCATAAAATAATGTAGGTGTCCTGGTCCAGCCTGCTGAGAGCAGGGCCAGCTAGTTGAGGCCTTGCCTTATCATCTGACCACCCTCGTGTAAAAAACAGTCTCCTAATAGCATCTCATTAAGGAGACTGGTTGGAAAATCACTTTTTAGGACCCCAGAAAATGCTGCTACTCAGAAGAACATTCCAGCAGTGAAGCACTTACCATTTTGTCTCAGGCTTTACGACTGTTGATGCTTTTTCCCACTGCCTCAGCCCCTGAAATCCCACAATTACTCCCAGCTTTCCCTGCAAACATGGTAATCCTGGCACTCACCGTGGCTCACGGGGCTGTGCCCAGTGCAGTTCCAGCCTGGGAGGACAGCCTGCGGGGCTTCAAGGCAGAGCACAGCCCCGTGGTGGAGACTTGAGACGCCCGGTTCAGCCTATGCAAGAAAATGCTGTAGTTGTCCTTGTACTCAGACACCCAGCGGTTCCTGCGGAGAAGATAGAGAAAGGGTGAGAAGTGGGTCTCCGTCCCTTGCCTTGTGCACCCAGACAGGGTCCTGCCTCCTTTTCTGCTTAAAACCATGTGGAGCACCCAAAAGCACATGCTGATGGCACGGGGAGAAGAACAGCCTGTGTCCATCGGGACCAGCTGTTGTTGGGACCAGTTGCCCACCTCGATCAACCATTGCACAAGCTCGGGCTCCAGCCCACACCTAACACCAGGATCGTAGATCAAAATCGAGGCTTCAACGCAAAGCTGAAATGTGTGTGTGCTAGGGGGAGGTGGGGGGATGAGGCAGCGGGGAGGAATTGCCGTTCTGGTGAGAAATGAGAGCTTAGGAGCAGTTTCTGCCTGTTTGTTCATAGTGCGCGGATGAGTCACATTGCAAACAGCTCCTGCCCTGTCTGATTTGAGAGCATGCTTTCCCAGGGGAAGCCCAGGTGCTGAAATGTGGATTTGTGCCTTCCTTCCCCTGTCCCACAGGGACCTTCACTCCTTCTTCCCAAGGGGACGTGTATGAGGTTGTCCCTGGAGGAGTTTCCCAGCTCGTACCTACAAAACTTTTCAAGAAAAAGCTGAGCCCTGGGGAAGGCTTTGGCCCTGAGGGAATTAATTTGAGCTCATTGCATAACATGGACACAGAGAAATACACTTGAGAAACACCTTCCAACCCCAGCTGGCTCCAGAACCTCCCTTCCCTACTCCCACCCTGTCCCCAGTCCCCCTGGCCACCCGCTGCCCCCGCCCAGCTGCCCCTTACTGCTGGAAGTGCTCGTCTTCAGGGAAAACGTGCGAAAGGTTCTTATTTGCTTTACAGCATCCATCATGGGCTGCAGGCCAGTGCTGGAAGTCTGTGGTGTAGGTACTTCTCTGGTCAAGGTCAAAGTACTCTAGTGAAGGAGAGGCCAAATAATTGAAATGTTTTGGGGTTTCTATCTGCTGTATCCTGCAGCCTGACCGTTCCCTCTCCTCCTCGGCTTCATCATCACTCCATGCTCTTGGTGTTCCCCCTGGGGCTCCCATGAGGAACAAGGGCTAGCCAAGAGGAAACACAAGGAGTGCTTCCCTGCGGAGCCAAGGGCCTGTGAGATTATCAAGCCCTCATTTCCTGTGGCCTCTTGAGCATGATGGAAAGCCTGCAAGGCAGATCTAGAAATGACACCCTGCTTTCTTCTGGACACTGACTGGTCAGCTGCTATGTATTTTCTCCTTCTGTCTAGATTTTCCTCTTTTATCATGCCAGAGCAATGCATCCCTGCTTTACTTAATCAGGAGTAAACCAAGGAAGAGGTCTGCTTAACCTCTGCAGAATAAATAAATAAATAAGTAAATGCACAGCCCCCCTTGTGCAGCATTACCACAAGAGGATGCACGGACACTGATTTTAGGCTGAGCTCTGGGCAGTCACGCAGAGCTCTGTTCTCTCACTTGTGTCTTTGGTTGTGTGAGTGGAAATACATGTGTGAGTGACCCCAAATAAAAAGGTTTGTGGAAAACCCATGCTCCCGGGCTGCAGACACACTGCTGGAGGGCCACCATTAGTGCAGAAACCACAGGAATTTGGAAAAGGGGCAGCAGCCCAGTCCTTTGCCAGAGCACAGCAGGCAGAGGGGAGGTAGGCAGCAAGGGCAGCCCCCAGGTGAGGACCAGCACATCTGCTCTGCTCTCACCCCCCAAATCCATGCAGGAGCTGGTTTGAAGGGTGTCATCTCCTGTCTGGGATATGTGTGCTTCTCACCAAGCAGATCTGCCTGCAGAAAATCTGCTGCCAACCTCTCCCAGCTAAGCAGGGGGGATGCCCAAAGAGCTACTGACCCCAGACATTTCTGGTGTGGCCCATATGGAAAGGGGGATGAGAGAGGTGATATCTCCAATGCCCCGGCCTTTTCTGGAAGAAAACTGTTTTTCCTTGCCCTGCCTCTCCCCACCAACAGGTGGATGGTTATGGCACTTCCCATTTTATTCAACTTCCCTTCACCTTCCTCAGTCTCTTCCTGCGTGAAATTAAAAGAACCCAAAGCCAGGCTGGAGGCCATAAGTCACCCACAAGGAGCAGCTGCCCCAACTGACCTTCCACCAAAACAGAGGAGCCCAGGAGCATGTTCTTGTTCTTCTGGACCTCAAGTTGCTTTGCCCGGCCCGTCTCCAGCATGAAGTGCTCGTAGGTGCCCCAGGTTGGATCCAGCTTCTGCCTGCGCAGCAGCATCCCTGAGAGATGGGAGAAGACAGTGCATTAGATGGAAGCAGCATCAATTACCCAAACCCTACCCTTGGGTGGGAGCAGGCAAAAAAACAACGGCAAGTTGGAGCCTCAGCTGGCATAAATCAGGGGAGACTCATTCACTTCAGCAGGGCTTTGCTGCATTGCATCAATTTGGAATTGATTTGGTTCATAAAGCCAGTGGGGGAAAAGATTTATGGTGATGCGAAGCGAGTGGAAGGAGCCATGCTGTCTCCACGGCGCTCTCGAGTGCTAAAAGGAGCTGACACCCTTTGCAGAAGGTCAGGGCACAAAAGGGAAGGACTTTGCAGGGAATACTGAACTGATCCAGAGAGATCCCACAGTGGGAGAGGTGAGCTCAGGGAGCAGTGTGGACCTCCCTGCTCCTGTTTGGTGCTGGAGCATCACCGAGCAGCGCTGCCCTAGGAGCTCAGAAGAAATCTCTGCTGCTTTGGGAAGGTTGGGCAGGGATGGTGACCACTAACTTTGTTTTCCTGTTGTCTTAGCACTGACTTCCATCAGCATTTTAAGCCACGCAAGCAAACCATGAACTGGGGTGCCGAGGGCTGGCTATCATCAGCCCCTTTGCTGCGTTTGCTGCCAGATAGTTACCTGGAGCAGAACCGCCTGAATCCTGCTCATCATGAAGTCCTTTTGCCTCACCAAATCCTTTTGCTCACCACCTGCATCGCGGGGTTAACTCCCTCCCAATGGAGAGAAAAGACAAAACCCCTAAAGACTTTGCAGTGCCGATGCCTCGGTACCCCACTAACCCAGCCCTGCTTCCTCAGGAGCCTGCAGCCGTTATGGCCAGCCAGCACAGCCCAGGGGCAGGGGGAGCTGAGCTGGCAGAGCAGCACGCAGACAGCCCCTCGGGTGGCTGGATCCGGCCGGTCAGCTGCTCGCCAGAGCTGGCGCCAGCCGAGCGGGGATTACCTGCTGCTCCAGGGGCGCGAGCAGCAGCCAGAAGGCGCTGGGAAGAAAGCAGCTCATTTTCCAGCTCACTGAGAGCCTGCGGCCTCTCCAATCCCTCCGCCTGGGTTGCTGTCAGCTCGGCAGTGGGGTAGGGCCTCGGGAGGTAGCTTTCTGCAAGGGGAAGGGCTGAACCAAAGCGCTTTTGCTGCTCTTCTTGAGCCTGCTGAAGTGCTCGGGGACTGGAGGCACTGCCTTCTTGCTTCCTCCCTCGCACAGCCCCAGGTCTGGGGGTGACTCCTCTTCCTTCCCCACCGATGTTGTCGCAGTATGTCATCACCCGTGGTTCCTCAGGCACAGAGAACTCCTTGGCTTTTAGCTGGGAATCGGCAAATTTCAGCTTCTGCAGGAAAAAGTGGCATGTGAGCGGAGACCCAGCGAGCGGGACGATTTCTAAAGCATCGTCAAAGAGCACTACCTGCCCCCAGCTTTGGGGGGCACCACAGCCACAAAGGAGCTCCACAACTGTCATTAAAAACAGCCAAAACAGCCAGGATTTTCTGGTTGGTGGCACTGGTGTAGCCCATTTTTTCACATCTCCATGTCTTCCCATCATGGAGAAGCTCCCATGACTTGACTGCGGGGTCTCGGCACCTCAACCACGGGCAAGGAGAACCTGACCCGTGAAGGGGAGGCTGAAGGCTTCAGGCCCTGCTGATCTCTATAGCAGAAGGGATGGAGACAGGCCTGGCAGAGGGAATGACTCCAGGATTCGTGGCAGGGAAAGGCTGCTGAAGCTGCTCAGGGGATCTGCTGGCTTCAGCGTCTTTGCAGCCACACACTGTGGCTCTGTCCAGAGCCAACTGCTCCTCTCTAAGGGCTCAGCAAAAGGCACTCCTGCTGTGAGCTCTGCCAGGCTGCTGGGGTCAGCTAGGACCATCCTTTGTCCACCAGCTCCTCTGTGAGGAACTCCATGGGGTTCTGTTTGGCCCTCAGCCTTCAACATCCCCCCTGGGGCTCTCCCCGTCACCACCCACCCCATGGTGACTTCTTCCCCGTGCAGACAGCAGGGCAGAGGGGGATTGCTGAGCTATGGGAACCATCTGAATCTGGGGGCTTCTGCCACCAAGGATGGCGAAAGCTCCTCCTGAGGCATCTCCAAAGGGATAAGAGCCTCCAGGGGCCCATGGTGGAGATGGCACCCCAGACAGAGCTCTGCCTTAACCCAAGGAGGTCCTCACCTTTCTCTTGGGAACAGGACACCATCCAAAATTTCACACACACCAAAAAAATCCACTTAATGAGCAGGTCCAAGAGGGACACCTGGGCCTCCCGGGGACCTCAGTAGCACATGGCCCAATGGGACGGCTTTCCTTTGAGGGCCTGGGGAGTTAATAGAGGGGCAATGAAGAGTCAAAAGGAGCTGTGCAACCCAATGAAAGCGGTCACATCTCAGGTGCTTCCTCCTTTCAACTCTGCCAGGACCTCCACAGAAAGAAAGAAAAAAAAAAAAAAGAAAGAAAAAATAGGAAACTAAAGAAGTTGAGGTGACTGGGAACCACAACCACCTCTCGCCGTGCTCCAGCCCCTCCCAGGGGTTAACCCAGCTCCTGGGGGCCACCTAGGGCTTGGGCTCCCTGGGAAGTGCTCGCCAGCCCCGAGAAGAGCAGAACACCACTAATGAAGGCTGCTGGCAGGCACAGCGCTCCCTGAGGGCAGGAGGAGGGGAGCTGGCAGCCAGGGAAGAAAGGAGGAGAAGAGAGGGCTGCCCAGGCTGTTCCCTGTGTGGGGACGAGGACAGCAGCGGTGGCCAGGAGCTTGGGTCCTGCCGTGCAGGATGAGGCCTACCACCACCACCCTCCTGCGCAGACAGCCCTGGAGGGCTCCCTCGCACAATGATTCCTCTGTTGTTGCCCACTCTCCCTCCCCAGCCTGAACTTTTCCTTCCTCTCCTGCGAGCGTAGGAGCCCAAAGCGCGTTCGCAGGCGAGCATGCCCCCCGCCACTTCCCGGCAGCGGCGCGGCGCGAGGCGCAGCTGTCCCCACAGGGCTGCCACAAGCAATTAGGCCGGGGCAGGCGGAGCGCGGAAAATCAGATTAAATGGCTCAGGGGGTCGCTCGCTCTGCGCAGAGATTAGACGGAAAACAACGTAGGCTTCCCCCCAAGAAGCCTTCTCAGGCCCGTGTCAGGGCACAGAGACATCTCCGTCCCAAATGCAGGCCCCCCTCCTCAGGGCGGTACCGGGATGGGTCTGATCCTGACTCACTCCACCAGCCCCACAGGGAGCAATAGGAGTCCAAGGCTTAGGTGCGGTTCAGCGAGCAGTCGTTAGTGCCCTGACTTAATGAGTGTAATTAGCACAGCCCGCCCCAAATGCTTTTACTGGAGGGGGATTTCCCACAGAAGTGCTGGGGACACGAGCCAAGGGCATTGGGGCCTGATGGGACCCAGTGGGTCGCGGTGGTGGGGACCGATGTGGCCCCAGCACCCTGCTGGTACAGAAGGCACCCAGTGCCCCCCCGGCTGTCCACAGTCACAAGTGGGGAACTGGCACCAGAGTGAAGCAAGGAGAAGCCCACGGTACCTGCGCGTACACCTCGGAGGGTGGCTGGTTCTCCTCAAACCACCTGTAGTCCCTCTTGTACGAACTCCTGTACATGCCCAGCGACACCGGAGGCTGAAAGGAGAGGAGGAGGCAAACACAGGGAGCTGCTAGGATTTGGGGGAAGTCTTTGAAGGTGGTGATGCAAACACAAAATGCCTCCCGGTAGCTCAGGAGCTGATCTTCTGGGTACAACCTCTGTCCCCTTGCTTGATCAAGCCCTGAGCAGGGTGGCCAGGAAGGTCCTGAGCTCTTTTGGCAATGAGCTTTGGGGTTCTTCTAGCCCCAGGGGTTCCCTCACAGTGAACACCTTCCTCCTGCCTTTCTCAAGCCTCCTCTGACTGCTCGGACGCTCACCCCTGGGCAGAGCACTAATACAAAGCTGCTGAAATACTTTGATCAGTGCTGAGGCCCCAGTGGCACTCAGGTTAAGTAAGCACGTGTTTCCGTCTCGTGTTTCAGTGATATTTCCCATGTGCTCGTCACAGATTTAAAGCCAAGCTCTGGCTAATGTCAGTACACATTCTGTGAAGCAACTGAAGAGATTATGGAGGAAAACACCAGCCCCAAGACCAGAAATCACCACAGAGAGGGTTTTAGAGAAGAAGGACCGTGTGCTCCTCCTGCTTCCCATGCTCCTCCCTTGGCATCCACCATGGGCTGGAGACAGGGCAGCAGCGGAGACGGGCCTTCAGGCTGATCCGACAGAGCTGCTTTTATGTTAAAGGATTAAACAGGCTAATTTACAGATGCACAGCAGAGGGCTGGGAGAGATGAGCCCTAATTGAAAGGAGTAACTGAAGGGTCACTGCCACACCAGCACGCCCACCACGCAGGGGTGGCTTGGCCACGGGGCCAGCACTCCCATGCCTCGTGCTGGGGCTGTGACCGGGGAGCTCTGCGGGGCAGCAGGGCACAGCTGCCTCAAAACCAGCCGGGTGCCGCAGCTCACTCTGCCAGAGCCTCTGCTCTTCCTGGCCAAATGCTTTCAAAGGAAAATGTACAACTTCGGCATTTTGGACAGCCTTGAAATACTTAAGGCACCTCCTGCGATAAAAAGGAATCAATAACTGCACCAGCACACAGCTTCTTAGAGAAGGTTCGTCGTGCCTTGCCAGCAATGCCATCCATTAGGTACAAGAATCTATTTTATATCCTCATTATTCTTTTCCAACATTTCACTCATTTCCCTCTCCAGGCTTCCCAGACAAGTGTCTGCCAGGGGCCAGGACCCACAAGCCTGTTGTCACCAGCTCCTCTTATCCTCCCAACCTGGCAGACTCTGCAAATCCATTACTCAAACCACAGGGAAGGAGGGACCCCCAGGAGGGAGGGACCCCCTTTCTTTTTCTTTTTTCTTTTTCTTTTTTTCACCTTTGAGTGCACGGGTTTCCTCATCGCATCTGCCATGGTGACCCAGGCAACTGGACCAGAAGTCAGTCAGTTAACAACCAGCGTCCCAGATCTTCTTCTCCACACCTCCCCAAGGGGTGAAAGATCTATATGAAGGCCTGGCAAGAGTCCTGGCAGGAGCAAGGAGATTCCGTTGGGGCACTAGGACACCCCAGTTAGACTACGATTGACTTCATCCAGCTTCAGCAGTGCCAAGTGTACTCATCCAGCAACGAGCAGGGATGGAGCCAGACCCCTCAGCTTGGTGGGACCATGCGGGCTGGAGATGACGACAGCCCACCACCAGCAGCCAACAGCCAGATGGGACCTGGGTGTCCCCTCCCAGGACAGGAGCCTTGGTACATGCACGATGGGATACCCCAGTGTTTGCTGGCTGCAGCGTTTCCATGGACAAGGGAAACTGCCTGTCTTTTGTGAGGCACCCACACTCCAGAACTCTGGAGGCCTTGGTGGGACGGGGCCTCCCATGGAGTGTGAGATGAGGGCTCCTTGGAGGAGAAGCCACCCCACAGTCAAAGCTGGGAAGCTGCTATATGCTCCTTCAGCTGTAGCCAGCTTCTGGGGACACATGGCCAGGAGAGGGGCAAAGCCCCTCCATGAGGCCCTTGAGACCTCCACGTCTGCTAAAGGCACAGGTGGGAGGTAAAGATGATGAAAGGAGGGAGAAAGGGACCCGCTTTGTGGACAGGAGATCCTGTAGATGGACGGGAACACCAGACCACATCCACAAAGCACCAATTACTCTCTTAAAAATGTCAAGCATTAGCCAGGCTTTGATCCATCTCATCCAAGACTAATCTCAACTAATTTTAGATGTCTACAAGTAGGATGTCTCCCTCTGAGCCGAGTCTTCCTGGCCTCCTGGCTCCTTTAGCCTGATTTGTGTGACCAGTGGGGATTTTTGGAAGAAATGAGCTGCTTTCTCGGAAAGCCTGGGTTTGCTCAGCTGAATCTCATCCAAGAGTCCAATTTCTGTAGCCACACATGAGCCTGGCTATCAGATCAGGAACAAGATTCTCTGGCACCGCAGTAATGCAAATAGTGGTAAATGCCAGCGATGATGCATGAGTCAGAAATACGACATCTCAGCCCCGGGATCCTGCGCTGAGTTTAATGAGAGCAATGAGAACGAAGCTCCTTGGCTGACAATTTCTTCTGAAGGATGTGGAGAGGGACCTGCTCTACAGGACCTTATTTCTGAGGGGTTCCTGAGTCTCGAAACTGGGAGAGAAATTCCCTTTCTGTTCTGTGCTTGTGCTGCGCTGGCTACAGAGGAAAGCCAGTCACGGACCTGGGTTCGCAGGCACCATCGGAATGAGCCAAATTCCAGAGCTGTTTCTCTTTGCAACCTGTTATGCACCAGTGCATAACTGGAGCCTAGGGATGCTAAAGCTCCAGCAAGGGTCATGTGCTGCCAGCCCCTCGGTGCTGGTGTCGGAAGGAGAAGCCCTTTGTCCCCTGTCCCCACTGTATTTTATGCTAATTAATATTAGAATAAACAACACAACAAGGAAATAATTTATTTCTAGAAATGTGAAACTCTCATATGCTCCTGTGCTTATATTAAAGGGATTACACTCCATTTCCTTCTTAATACAGCTAATGCTCTATGGGAAGCCCTCAGGCCAGGGATTAAAGCACTTATTCAATTAATTAGGAACAAACTTCTGCCTTAAAGTCAAACACACAACTATCAGTAAGCTCTCGAGAGTGTCTTCCTTCCAGGGCAGGGAAAATGAATCCTGTTTCTGATGTAAATAAACCCAAATCTGCACTCTAAATTATTGGGAATAACATAAATTAGGAAGAGTCACTTTTATTTCTGCATTCTGCAAAATCTGATGGTAAAGGAGGGGCAGCCCCATCATCTTTAACTCAGCAGCTGAACTCCCATGGGTTACAGGGAGAGCAGAGTGAGGTCCTACCCGACTCATATAAATGAGATACAATTTTAGGATAGAACATTAGCAACCAGCTCCAAGCTCCAGGCACGCTGGCATTTGGATATATTTGAAGTTATTAGCGAAAGCCTGGCCCTGCTAAACTCAAAAACCCAAAATGCTTATTCAGTAGGATCCGAATTTCACCTAAGGTGTCTGATTCATTACTGAGATAGGAGACAATTTCCAAAAGCTGGCTCCAAACCCTAATCTTCCTTGATGATGGCTTGATCTTTCCGCCTTCTCGCAGGCACAGTTCACATGAAATTAAAAGGCATTTTGCCAGCATAGGTCATGCAGGAGCAGCCCGCTACTGCTGTTCAGCTTCCCATTTCTTCTTCCCTAATACCAAATGATGGGGCTGATAATTACCAACAGGATCCCAATTAGAAGTGGGTGGGAACCAAACTCCCAGCTCTCATCTTCCCCTACCTCTGAGTGAGCTTATCTGCCTCCTGGTTGCTAATTCAGATATGGAGAAAAAGTAAACCAACCATATGCCTTTTTTTTTAAAGTGTTTTTACACATAACAGACTTCTTTTTTAACTTCTTTCACAGATGCCTGTGGGCTGTAGTGCCATTACTCCTCCCACAATACCAGTTCCCTGAAATGGCCCCAGATGTCTCCACGACCCCAGTACAAAGGCACTTGGCAGAAGGATGCTCCCACAGATCACATCCCTCCCCTGGCAGCCCCCCCCACATCTCAGCACAGAAGACACACCGGGAGGGACAGGTCTGACAGCAGGGCTTGGGAATATCGTGCTGGCTTCACACACGCTGGAGTTGTGCCTTCCCTGCTGCGTTAACCACCACGAGATCAGGCACACACGAAGCAGTGGGGATCACTGCCAGGGGGGCGCTTGGTCAGCAGCTGTTTGAGCAGGCAGCTTTTGCCTTTTCCTCCCCACCTTTCCCCAGCTGAACACTTTCGATACGCCTTTGAAAGCTTCCCTGCCCTAAGAGGAGCCCATTGAGGAGGGTTCGTGGTACCCTGCATGGGTGCTGGCTGCCCAGCTCTGAAGAGGACCAGCACTGCCTTATAAACACCTGCAGCAGAAAACTGCTGTTAAATAAGGGATTTATTTTCACCGTACTCCATAAGGGTGACATCTGAGACTTCCAGAACTAGATGCCAAAACCAGGCACCTGACTGGAAGTGCCCCTGTTTCTCAAGGCACTCATCACCCCAAAAATCCAGGGAGGTTTCCAGAGGGTGTTGGTGCTTTTGACCCTCCACACCATGCTATGTGTGTGGATATAAATAAATTACAACAAGGCCAATGCACCAGCCAGGACCAGACTGTCAAAGGCAGCCATTATATGTTCCAACAGAGTTTAAATTAGAGTCAAAGACCTTAGTTATAACATAAAGCCATGAGATTTGTGTACCTGACCCATGCAGCTCCTTCCCAGCATCTTGCTGGACCTTTCCCTGTGCTCAGAGGTACCTACGTACCCCCAGAAGGTCAGCTTCATGGCCCTGGTAGGGCTGCAGGTACGTATAGGACTCAGCAGAGATGAATTTCACCTCAATTTGGCCCTGACTTCCTCCACCCGCTGTCTTTTTCCACTCATGAGATGGCAAGAGTGCTGTCTAAGCCCGTGTCGCTGTTGTGCAAGGTGCTGAGCTGGGTACCAGCACGGTTCAGGTCAACCACCTCAGCTATTAACAACTTACTGCAAGACGACGTGGCAAGGAGGACATACCTCCTGTCAGCCCGGCTCTTGACAGGCGCTCTTTGGGCTGGGAAGAAGATTCATTGCCCCCGTGAGGATGTTGAAAGCGGGAAGCGATCAGCAAGCAAGGACCCCCATCGCGTGAAAGAGGCAGGGTGTAATCTGCGCATCTCCATTCGCGTTATCACCGCGAGGAGATAAAGTGCAAAGGGGAGACTCTTCTTCAAGGGATGAGTGCTGACAGCCCGTTCTGTCAGCATGGGGGCAGTCATGCATTTGGGTCTGAAAACATGAACTTTTGTCACGGTGCACGGGAGGGGTTCCCACGGAGTTTATTTCATGCTTCTCTCTGGTTTTCTTGATAAATTGTTGGAGGAGTTTATGGCACCAAGTGACCAGAAATAAACAGTGCCCTTCTGCCTAAATTCAAGGCACCTGTAGCTGTCTTCCAGCCACCGAAATTACTTAAATCACTTACAGGATGAGCCCTGAATGCCAAACTCCTCGTTGCACAGATGCTCCCCTCTGCAGCAGGTGAGGGCAGCAGGTGAATTTGGTGATGATGTCCCAAATCTTGGGGCCACTCTGCTGGAGCTTCCTAAAACAATCAGCCTCTTGCTCACAGTCCCCCCCCCCCCCAAAAAAAATAAATAAAATAAAAAAAATAAAAAAAAGCATCCATCAGCAGAGGACTGCTAAAATCTCCTTACTGCCTATGTGGGAGCATTTTGTGTCCTGTGATAGAAATCAATGCATATTTATGCACCTGTGTAAGGCAAATACATGCACGTATTGTCGGAGAGCCTAAATCTGCTCACTAATGCCGTTGTTTAAATAGCCCTTTAACCACATCACTTTTCTCCTCGTTAGGTTAAGTCGCTGGAGGTGAAAAAGCCCTTCCAAAATGGTTTTCACTCACTCACTCAGTCCAAAGTAAACATGCCTCTGGGACCATTATGTGTATCAGATATCCGAGGCTTTGTTAAGAGCTTGCCTGTTAGGTAAATTCTGCTACTCATTCTCCTTGGAAGGAGAAGGTTAAAATTAGAGATAGGCTTACACGAGTGTTACGGGCTCGTAAGAATAGCCGGCCAAATCAGAGTCTCGGGAAGGCTCCCGATCTAACCCAACAATATGACATTGGCTTGACTTCGCCTGTCACCTGCAGTCGCATTCGTCACAGACCTCGCTGTGGCCAAGGCTCTGACATTTTCACCAGCAGTCGGTGGAGCCACCAGAGAGAGCCCAGCATAGCAAGCGCCAGCCCTTGCCAGCAGGAAATACGAGGGGGTTGTGCATTCATAGCGTGTCATGGAAAATCCTTGACCTGTAAGCCTGTGTGTCTGGAGGATCTTAAGGCTTTCAGCTGGCTGGACTTTTCTCAAGCCTCACCTTGCAATACAAGCTCATCTACTTAATGTTCGGCAGGAAAACAACCCCTCCAAACCTAGACCTCCTCCAAAAGTGAGTGCAGAGAGAGGAGCCTTTCCACTGAGTGCACCAAGGTTTGGGCCGGGTCCACAACCAGACACTTTCCCACTGCGTCCATTAGCCGTTCAGCTGAGCCAAGCTTGTCGGGGAGAATAAAGCAACCACCTGCTTCCAGTGACAGGAGAAGTAAAGTGAGATCAAACGCTAGCAGGAGGAGAGAATTTAAGCAATGCGAGAGGTGGTTGCATGTCACTTCAGAAGTCACCTTTTGCCTTTGATCTGCGCTTAGGAAGTGGGCACCTCCTGGATCAGGTGGTCATTAGAGAAGTGTGCCACCATACTCACCCCACCTTGAAGTCTCAAGTGTTTGCTTTCCCCGGGGATCCTCCTCCTACTTCCGCCCCGGAGTAAACCATCTCCCCAGAGATTTCCTTTAGAAAAGCCAATTAATACGTGTTGGGGAACCGGGGCTTGTGTCCTCCTCTAATTCCAGGGTTGTTCACAGCAATGAAGCTGAGACTGCTCTTTTATAGCTGTATTATATACGCACAGGTAGATGCCCCAGAAATCAGATAGAGACTTTTTATAAAGGATGTTATGCAAACAAACAAAAAAAGTGGCCCAGGAAACATTAACACTAAACACACCAGACAGATAAAGGACTTCACCTTGAAGGATTTTAAAGACAAAGCACTCAGAGACAAAGCAAATCTAGTGGCAAAACTGTGGAAAAATCCTGCTTTGCTGAATCCTCACTCCTGCTCTTGGCTCTCCTCAGAGCGCTGCCTGCTGATGGCTAACCCAGCATTTGTTTTAGTGCCACACGCTGGGAAAATAAAATGTAGTGCAGTTTTAACGTGGCAAGCACACGCAGCTTAAAAGCAGAGTTAACAGCAGATGTGCACGTGAATATTTGCCCGCTCTGGGCATTGAATAAAGCAAACCCCTTGCATTTGGGAGGGAGTCTCCGCGTTACTGCAGCGAGCTCTAGTTTGTTGATACCTTCGGTGATTGTTAACAAGGGGCAAAATCATGAGGAAGCGAGAGCCTGGGCTCAGGTTACCCCATAAATTGGTTAAGGCTGCAGAGAGGATTACGAGCCCAGAGCCATCCTAAGTACCGAGATGTCATTACGGCAAAATCAAAGGTAACCGTGGGGCTTGGCAGGGAACTGTCAACAGCGACGGGAAAGAGCCAGCCTGGGAAGGAGCTGCGCGTCAGGATGAAATCCAGCCACCTTTATTTTCATTTCAGGTGAGGGGTCAAGCAGAAAAGCTATCCCCAGCGGCCTTTATTTACAGTTTTCAAGGGAGCGGCTGATGAAGCGTTTCGAGGAAGAAGGATGAAGCCGCTCGTCCCTCACTCACAGGGTCCAGCCCGATGACAGACGGAGGATGCTGTAATGGCACGCGAGCTGGGAAGGCTCCTCTTGTGAAAGAAATGCAGGAGGCGGTGGTGGCCCTCGTGAAGGCATTAATAATATTCCCAGCGACATGAACAAGGCTGGGACTTCACCTCTAATATTTGCAAGGGGACCAAGGAAAAGATCTTCCCATCAGGATGTTTATTTTCTGCAGCACGGGAGCTTACTCCCAGCAGTGACAACAATAGCGATGCCCCATAGGCAGATTCCAAGGCATTTCGGCAATCTGAGTTTCCTTTTACATTTCTTCTCGCCATCCTACCCGGGCAAGCAACCTGGATTTCTAGAAAACCCCAATATGCTCTTTTTTATTTCCCTCCTAAACATTAAGCCAATTTGCCATTAAAACCTTGTGATTTCTTTTTTCTATTTATCTGGATCTCCTGTTGACGAATGAATACAGAAACTATAAATGGCTTCATGTTGTCAGAGCATGAAAGCGACAACTATGAAAAACCATCAGGGGCTGCTCTTTGGCCCTGAGCCCAGCTGAAGGGCCCTGAGCTCACATCCACACATCCCAACCAGCACTGCCCATGGCAGACTAGTCCCATGGAAACTGCCCACCGAGAAAATAATAGCCTGTGAGCCCTGCCAGGGCATGGGAGAGTACTGCTAACCCCAAAACAAGCCTGGCCCATGCTAATAATTTAACAGCATGGACTACTGCAGGTCACTGGCAGAGCCCATGTTTGATGCAGCAGAGTAAATACAGCCCTTGTGTGCGGGTATCCAAAAAAGTATTTTTTTATGCTGCTACCCAGGCAATGGCAACTGACTTGCAAGGGATTTTAAGACCTCACAGCTTGAAGCTGAGCAGCATGGGGAGGCAGAGGGTGATGGCACTGCACATGTACACAGTAAGGCACAGCCCTGGCTCCTCCATGGCCACGGGCTGCAGCAGTGTGAGAGCTGAGTGCCTCCTGCCATGCCCAGGAACTCCCATCCCACACAGAGGGAAAAAAAAAAAAAAAAGGAAAACAAAAGGAAAAAAATATCCTTTTTATTTCTGCTCAGACATGGGAAGCCCTCCCTCACCTCCCCCCCTTCTTTCAAGACCTACAACCCCGGCAGCAGCCAGTTTTGCAAGGGTTAACCAGCATGAAATGAATGTGGAGAGACAGTCCGGGACCGTAATCACTTATTATTTTCAGGTAATATGCTTTATCTCTGCCTAATCTCCTCATCTGGAGAAACACTCACTGCAGACAAGAGTCACTGAGGTTATCTCTGATGATGGGGCTCTACGGGCTACTGGCTGCAAGGGACCGAGGAGAGGCCAAGGAGAGGACTTCAATTATGGCCTGAACTATGCTCTGGTAGCTGAAAGGCCATTGTTTAATCTACTAGAAATCATCTATTTTAGCAGATAAAGGGATTACTTGGGTTTTCTTTTCCCCAAGAACAGTGTGTTATTCCAACTACTAACGGAACATTTGGTATTTAATTAAAGAAAAAGCACAGGGAGAAGCAACACGAGCATCAACATCACTTCTAGGGAAATTCAAATTGATTGTCACCCTTTGATGCTGCTCAATCACCTCTATCTCACTCACCCTTCCTACAACCCAGATTAAATCATCTGGTTCTCTCTATCCTGCACATTTGATTTGTTTTTTAGGGATCTCATCCAAAACTTTGGGACTATGTAATGTGAATTCACTGCTCAGCAGAGACCTCCTGACTAGCAAAGAGCCCAATTACCCCTGGTTCGTCAAGAGGAGAGGGTGGAAATTCAAATTTGGTTTTGCCTCTTCTTTGCTTGGTGCTGGTTCCTGTCTGGCAGAGCTCTTTCCATCTGGCCCGTCGAGGTGATCTGGTGTCACAGGTCCAGTTTGGAAACCAAAGGTGGCTTCATTGCTCAAGGATGAACTTGAAACTGTTGCATACAAAAATCTTGTGTGTTCCTCTTGGTTCCCCTGTCTGTGCCACCTACATTTTCATAAAGATCTTCCCTTTATTATTAATTTTTTCTTTGTCACATAGACTACTGGCCAAAGAATACAGTTATAAGTCATTCTCAAGTGCTCCACCATGTTCAGCAAACATGGACTCATTTTCTTATGTCGTCTATTCTCCTTCAGGTCCACAGACTGCAGACCCAGAGGGTCTTTGAAGGATGAGTGAGAAGCAGAAGCTCACAGAGGTAGGTACAAATTCAGTGCACAGTGGTCTGTTGAGAACGTTGTAAAGAAAATAAATTTTAAAAAATCACTCTTACTTCTCCTACCATCACCATCTTAATTCTCTTCTCCTTACCACAACAGTGTACCTAGCAAGTGATTATTCAGCCAGCCAGCAGCCAGATCATGAGTTTCCTCACATAAATGACTGTCACTTTTGTAAATCCTATTGCTGTCCTATTTCTGACATGGTCTCACAGCCTGTAATATTTTGTTGCAAAGACCAGCTGTCTTTTTTTGCTTTGCCTTCCTGAAAGTCTGTTTCTCTGCACACAGAGCAAGGAAAGGATCCTACCGGGTAGCATGATTTATGTACCCATGACTCTTGTCTTTTTGTGACTGTTTCAGGTGATCTACACCCACACGCACCAGCTACATCCTCCTTCCGATCTCTGTAGAGGGATCTGTTGCTGTCCCGTGTGGTGAAATTTCTCAGATAAATGGGGCTGTCCATCTTGTCCACCCTGCTGTTACCTGCTTGTGTAGTTCTCATCCTTTCTGCCTTTCCTCCTGGTTCTTGTCTGGCCCACGCCAATGTTTGATCTACATCACTCATCGTGGGACACAGCAACCTGACTTGGCACATCTGATGAACTGGCACCACCACTGAAGATGTGGTTATCCTGAGGCTCTTGATCTTCTTGTCTGACTTTGCCCAAAATCTTTGGTGACTGCAACTCCATCCTTCACTTTCTACAGGCAGCTCCAGAAGTTGCTGTGAATTATCTGGTCACCCTGTCTGCTACCAGTCATTGTGTTGAACCAGTTGTTCAGCTTGCTCTTGACCAGGACTGCTGACCTCACCTCTCCATAATGTTTTTCAGCAGCTTCTTACACATATCATATAGCCCTAGGACACTCCACGCAGCTATTGCAACACACTGGGTCAAATGACTTCTTGAAATTGTGCAACTGAGGTTCATGTTCTTGATATCTTTGAACTTGCCAGTGATCAGCCTCTTGCACTGGTTTTGCTGTACTGTCCCTGAATCCACCTTCTGAATCCTCAGCAAGGAACACATTGAGGAATTTTCTCAGGCATCGGGAAATGCACAGAATTTGGAAGGTCACCACTGGGGGAATTTGCTTACTAGGATCCACTTTTCCCTGTTTAGGGGATCTTTTCCTTCTTGATAACATACAGTTGCCTCGCTGGGTCAATGACCCATGCTACAGCTCCATTAGTCCACTCTCAGCCCCTCCGATTTCTTCAGCCTCCTGACCCTTCCTTGCAACCTCTGCCAGCAAAATGTGTCTTGTCACCCAGCTCCTGAAGCGTTATAATCTCCCAAATGCTGCAAATCTCTTCATCTCTTGATCGGTCGTCTGTGTAGAGTCTGGTAATATTTCACCCATCTCCTCAGCCTGTCCTTTTTTGAATGTGGGGGGCTGGCCTTATCCTTAATGTTGTGGAGAAAACACTGGTTCTTCTTCCTTTACATCTATTACAAAAGGCTATCTTGATTTGGACTTTCACAAGAATGTTTTAATGCTGCTTACTTTTTAAACCTATTTTCTTTGACTGCCCTTATTTTTTGACTTTCACCCAGCTCTGAGTATGCTTCCTGAGGATATATCCCTCTTCACCTATCCATTCTGCTTATCGCTGGCCAGATGGAGAATGTCCACCTACAGACTCAGTGGCTGCCTACCTTCTTGGCTTTAAGGTGGTCAACGTCAAGGCTTGATGAATCTTCTGTTGCTGATTCTCAGTGGCAACTTCTGAGTCGAGCTCTTGGCTGAATGAATCTCCCTTATTCCTTCGTATGTTTGATGCTTCTAGTTCAACCATTTTGTATCTGGTTCTACCAACCATAACCTGCCCAGCCTTCTCAATTCACATTTCTAACCGAGCCATGTTAAATAGGTGAGGGTATGACTGCAGAAGACCACTGCTCCAGGGGATATCCAGTAGCTGCTCTTCCTTCACTTGCCAATTTTGCCAGTCAGAGCTTTCCAGCTCTGCTTCCTGTTTAGTTTGCACTTACACTCCCTTTGGCATATGTAGAGTCTGTAGAGCCTCATGAAAGCCTGCAGGCTTTGCGTTATTTGCTCTTGGTTAGTGCTTTCATGGCCAATCTTCGGCATGTGCCAATCAGTCACGTACCTCACTGAGTACATGAATGGTTCACTTCGAGGTATGGCTTAGGCATGCCTTGACTGGCGGAAAATTGCCTGAAATTATTTGAAGAAATCAAGGAAATTCTTCCTGGGCATTTTTCATAGGAGCCCATATGTCTATAAGTATTACAGCACCTGTTCCACAGCCCTATATCCTAGTGAAACCAAAGGGCTTGTTTCTGAAAGGTAACAAGCCTTGAGTTGACCAGGATCATTTAATCTTGACTGTTGTGACTCCTGCTAATGCCTCTTTTGTGTTTTGTATCATTGCCTTAAAACAAAGTTCTCCCATGTGACATCACTGTCTTGACTGCCCATCTGATTTTCAAAAGGCACACAGTATTATCCTGCTATATCTCTAACTTATCTCTAACTTGCTCATTAGCAGTGAGATTTTACCCAAAATGATCTGAGATTCTTTACTTATTTATTTATTTATTTTCTGGCCAAAGCTTCCATTAGTCGCTTTTCTTCCATTAGGCCACTTCCCACTTTACTCTGCGCTGGTGAGGCCTCACCTCAAGCCCTGGGTGGAGTTTTGGACCCCACAGTATAAAAAGGACATAAAACTGTTAGGGAGTATCCCAAGGAGGATTATGAGGGTGGTGAAGGGTCTAGAGAGTAAGATGTGTGAGGAGAGGCTGAGGTGCCTTGGTTTGCTCAGCCCAGAGCACAGCAGGCCGAGGGGAGGCCTCATGGCGGCCTGCAGCTCCCTCACGAGGGGAGCGGAGGGGCAGGCGCTGAGCTCTGCTCTGGGGACAGCGACAGGACCCGAGGGAATGGCATGGAGCTGGGACAGGGGAGGGTCAGGCTGGGGGTTAGGGAAAAGTTCTGCACCCAGAGGGTGGTCGGGTACTGGGACAGGCTCCCCAGGGCAGTGATCACAGCACTGAGCTGCTGGAGTTCAAGGAGAGTTTGGACAACGCTCTCAGACACATGGGTTGATTTTTGGGTGGTCCTGTCTGGAGTCACAAGTTGGATACCATGATCCTAGTGGGTCCCTTCCAAATCAGGATATTCTATCATTCCATGATTCTGTGATCTAACACCACCCTCTAACAGATGTCAGATAGCATCTACATGGCCAAGAAGACTGGACAGTGCTCAGAGTGTTTCTTGTCAGTAGCCTTCATGTAAGACGTGGCCCACAGGTCTCAGCACATGTTATTGTGCATCTTTTGAGCACTCCTCATGAGTGAGTTTATGGCTTAGGTGATAACAGGGTGCTCAGCCCTTCTCCTAAGAGCCATACTTCCAAGAGACAACAATTTCTGTTCAGGCATCATAGCTGTATCTAGATTACCAAAATCACATGCCTGGCTGTGCACTAAAACCGAGACAGAAATACCACTGAATGTGTCTGCACCGGGCAAAATTAAGCACAGTGCAAAGACAGCAAACCAACTGGAGCTCTGAGTCTGGGGCTGGAAACAGCAAAGTGACCGAGTACACTGCAATGTTCAAAGTACAACTGACAGTGGGAAAATGGGAAGTTAGGAATTAAGTGCACTTAATTTGCACTTAATTTATTTTTTTAAATCCACCTGCTGTGTGCTATCAACCAAACACTTCCAAAAATCAGTGACATCAAGAGTTGCTTACTCTTAATGGAGAACAACAGCAATTTAATTTGACAAAGCTTGTTTTTTATATTTGCACACTCATTTGCATCAATTTTAAGCCTTCCTTTATTAAACCATTAACCAAGTGATGTGTCCACTATTTCTTGCCTGTGACAGTGAAAGTCTAATAGTCTTAGTATTACCCACATCATTTTCCCAGTCCTTTTAAATAACAAGAAGTTTTCTTAGTCCTCTAAAATCTTTCCAGTGTCCCAAAATGAAAAATCAGCATTAATGGCCCAACATTTTCCTGGTTCCAAGAGCTATGAAACTATTGGCTATAAATTACCTGGATTGGCTAATTATAAAATATTTCACTTCTGCGGTTGCTTTTTAACATCATCTCTAATTATTAATAGAGCCCAAAATGTTCTTTCACCAGAACCTGATACTAATACACTATCTGATTTTCTCCCCCAAACAAACATGGAAAAGAAATATTAATTTAATACTCCACCATTTCCTTGTGGTGCTGGTGGTGGTGGCTACTGCCTTTATCTACTACCAGTTTCGATTATTTTTACCTTAGCTGACCATAAATTTATCTTTATTTTCTTCTGCTTCCATTACTCATTCCAGGGCAGAGGTGGCCTATTCAGATGGATTAAGATGAAGAATGTTGGCCTTCACCTTACTGTACAAGAGTCATCAGCAACCAACACAGAGCACCACGCTCCATTTCAAATGTCCCATTATGATATCACATACTATTAACAAGAAAATAGAAAATACAAATACATTGCTTTATTTCAGTCCAGGTCAGATTCCAGCTTTAAACAGGATCCACTGCTCCCAGAAAAGACACTATCTGATACTGCCAAGTTAGTCACACCTCGCTGTCAGGAAGATCTTTTATTGTTGCAAAAATAAAATGAGGAAGGATTGTTTGTGGGATCGGAGTGGGGATCTTTAAATACTTTTTATGACTCTTTAGCCCGAAAAGAGGCTGCTCTTCGAGCTGGCAGGAGGAATTCAGAGAGCTGAGAGCTTCTGCACACATGTTCCTAATACCTAAAGCGTGTGCTTGATCCAGCTGCAAGTAGCTGACTTCCCGCTGTCTCCCACCTCCTCTCCTCCTCTCACAAACCCAAAACCAAAAAGTCAGGCTTTGCTCCCAGTCTAGCTTGTGACACACAGAGCTACTGAAACCTGACCCCATCCCCTTGTTCCCCCAAACCCTGTGATTCCCGCTTGCCTCACTCCCAAGGTGTCTATTTAATCCCACTTTTATTATGAGTACAGCTACCAGTAGCTTACAGAGGTTACAAACAAAGAAGCTTTTATCAAAACTTTGGCTAATCAGTCGCTAACAAGCTCCTATTCTGAAAGGGGCTAGGTTGATTTGAATCTGAAAGTCACCCACTGACTGCAGAGAGGGAAGAAAGTCACAGGGGAGGCAGAAAGCCAGGTTTCTGCCTGGCTTTTAGGGTCGGGAGGGCTCAAGCCCCAGGCTTTAGTGCCACGAATAGGCCGAAGCAACCCCACTGCCAGGGGATGCAATTTCAATTCTCCTTGTTCTGAATTTCTTTGGCCAAGTAATGAACTGCATCAGGGCACTGGCCCTGGCTAAAACAAACATGGGAGAGGTGAAAAAGGGAAAAAAAAAAAATCTGGGAAACGGTGTTCATTTTCGACCCGGATCAGTTTCTGTTCCTCACAGAAATACTTCTGCATGCTCAGCAGGCAGAAGCAGCAGCCAGAAGTGGATGCAGAGCAGAACTGCTTCTTTCAGCGATGGGGTTCACCCAAGACAGCCTAAAGAGCTTGAGTAACTGCAGCTTGCAATAAATTATGATTTATCCCTTGCTTTATGGCAGACTCCGCGGGTTCCATCACACTCAGGGCCACATAAACACACCGGGAAAATATTTGCTGTTCCAAAATGCCAACCATCTCACCAGTTCTCAGTCTGCAGCCTGCACTACTTTTCAGGAGACCGTGAGCAGCAACCAGAAACAAAACCCAACCGAGCCTGTTGTCAGTAGCCTGAAAATCGTGGAATGAGGACACCTCCCCAGGAAATGTTGTAGGGTCTGAAAAATCAAGAAAGGTTGAAAGCCTCTGATCTTATCATAAGGTAAGTTGGCAAAATTTGATCGCCAGAACTTCAGTCCAATAGATGACTAGATACAGGGAGGGAGGAATATGCATTATTCTCCTTAGGTAAGGGATAAAAATTACTCCAGCCTGTATACACGTACACAGAACACCCTTACCAGAATCATTGCAGCGAAACACCTATTGCCCACCATCAGATATTCTCTCTCTCTTCCCCATTTATGGAACAAACCAGAGGGTGAATGCAAAAAGAGATTTTCATAGAGCAGATTAATGGATGTAAAGTACAAAGCCTGGGAAGGGACAGGCTTAGCTGTAAATAAGGGAGTGGTACTATGCATGGCCTTAAATTTAATTTGAGCTGTTCTCAGTCAACCCCTTGCTGATATTCTTGAAGAAATAAAGGGGAGCCACCATCCTGGACCCCTGCAAGAGAAAAGATAATTCTCCCATATTGTCCCCATATTCCCAATTTTGTTAGTGTCTCTGAAGAGAGATACAACCTGCACACGAAGAGCTCTTTTATATGTGGGCCACAGAGCTACTGCCTTGCCTCTTGTCAGCCCTAGGGAGAAAGTGAGACTTATATTGCAAATGCAGCCAAAACAAACCAAACCTGTGGTTCCTGCTTCACTGCAGCAATTCGGAGCCATTGAAGAGATTCTGGTCTCTCCTACAAGAAAAGCCAACAGCACCAATATGGGCTGTCGGGTCTCAATCCTCTAACACCATCACTGTGGCTAGACCTCAGCATCCTTGAAAAATGGAGAGAAACCCCGGTGGGTGCAGGTATCCGTTCCTGCTGCGAGGCTGGGTGCTCAGGTCTGAAGCATTTTCAGGTTTCCGCGTTCAGCTGTACGCACCTGAGATTCACAGCAGTACTGCTAAGCCTGTACCTACATGTTCAGAGGATAGGTTCAGAGGATAGGGCCTTAGAGGCAAAGACAGTGTCTTACACCAGGGAGAAAAGTGCTAGCCGCATGAACGCAAAGGACCAGCACACCACCAAAGCTGGCGGTGTCACTAGCACAACGCCAGGACGGGCAGGACCTCGCTCTCCTGCAGCACTTTTCCTCAGGAAGTCTTGAAACGCTTTCAAAGGTAGCTCGCTGGGGAGGTTCGCACGTAATCGCAGCTGGCTGGGGATATGCTCCAGCCCCGACTCCCACATGCCATGGGCTCCTTAGCCCCGCGGACCTTGCTGCCATGCTCATAATGCCAATGCTAACGAATGTCCCAGTGAGTCAGTAATAACAGAGGAATTTCACAGCATTGCTCAAGCCCTGCTCCGAGTCTGCTCGCAGTGATGGACAGTAGCCTCAGACTCTTACCTTGAAAATGATTTCAGTTTTGTGTTTCGGCACCTTGCTTGCTGGCTTCTCCGCACATCTCTAAAATGCAGACGTCGCCCAGACCTCTCTGGAAAAAAGCACTGTTTGGAAAGCACAGAGGCAGAACTCTCCTAACATTGCTCTCCTCGTGCCTTGGCAAAAGGGAACAGCAACAGGTTTGTACTGAGAGCCGGCGATGTATTGAGGCAAGGCTGTATGCTACTCACAGGATAAACGCATTAAGAAAATTAAACATTTTCAAAACCATCACACCATCAAAGCTCCACTTGTTAAAATTAAGTGTTGGTTTGCATATCCATGCCATCCTGGCTATGTAATAACCTCTCTAAAGCTATTTTTGTTTCATATTTCCTAGTGTTTGGGAAAGCATGCTGGAGTTTTCTGAGGACACGCATTTTTATTAGAGCTAATTCAGCATTATTTTCTCACCCATTTCCTTTGTTGGAAGCAGAGGAATCGACTAAGGAAAACTCGAAGGCAGCATACCATGCCTCTGAGGGAAACTGCCTCCCCGCCTCGCAATAGCCAGGCTGCTCCTCTAGATGGCTCTGCCTTTGCCCAAATTCATCAGATCCCCGAAGCAAAAACCCCAATTTCGAGTGACACGGCGATACCGCTCCGGCTCCTCTCCCTCCCTCACAGGCTTTTTAAGTGAACGGATAAACACTGATTTTTTTGCAATTTTAGAGAATAATACTTTCAGCTTAGCTCTTCTTTCTTCTGAGAGCAAAGTCGTGTTAAAAATCTACCTGCTTCTTGTCCTTCAGATGCCCTTTCTAGCTATGAGTTGCCGATAAACTTCTTGCTTTGGATGCCCGCTGGCCGGTCAAACTGCAAATGAGCATTTTCCAGCTCAACCCTTCTCCAACACGCTGTGGAGCTGTTAGAAGTAATAAATGTTTACAGACAAGGAAGCAGAGAAGGGAAAAGACACCTTGCAAAACATGATGTGACATTTTCTCCTGCTGCTCTCGCTATCCAGATACACACACACACTTACGGATGGCAACGTCTTTCCCAAACCGATACAAAATAAAATTGTCAGTAATAGTTGTAGAGGGAAAGAATTGAAATAACAATAGAAAAACAACAACAAAAACCCTCATTTTATGATTAAAGGAGGAAAACCAAAATCATACTTCTTCGTCATGCTCACTTTTAAGTGGTTCTCCATCCCCAAACTTGTCCGCTTGTTTCAAAACGAAATAAAATGACAAAAATCCTCCAGTCGTTACATCCCTGCTTAGATCACTCAAGGAATGAATATTCGTGATTTGAGCGAGCACGGGACAGCTGCCCCAGTCCTGCTTCAGAGTTTTAGGTGTGTTTTTTAAACTATTTTATCGAAGAAATAAAACAAGGGGACTGTCTCCAAACGGTCTTCTCTGCCCCAAAGCCCGATGTCACATCCAGGCACCCGGTGAGAGCGGCCCGGGGGCTTCGCACTTGTAACTGGGAAGGGGATTTTTGCCCATTTTTATCAGCAGAAAACGGAATTGAATAACAATCATATTTAAGACCCGGGGATTTACATCTCCAAAGGGACTGACAAAGACTCTGTAAATTCTCCTGCACCATCGGCCGTATTTTTCCGTCTCTCCGTGTGCTTCTGGTGTTTGTCCCAGACGAGAGGGGTTTTGCATCTCCGCTGGTTCCCCTATAAACTCCGCGGTGTCGGACCCGTGAATCCCATGGGCTTCTCTCTTCAAAAGGACCCAATTTCCCTAAAATCCCCCCGCATGCAGAAGGCGAAAATCAACTTTTATTAGCCCTTTCCTCCCGCGGTACGAGCAATGGATGCTGTTTGTTTGTTTGTTTGCTTAATTTCGGGCAATTCCTTCTACAAAACTCATTAGGCGCGATCTCAGCGCCGGCTACATTAGGATTTTAAGCGAATTTCACCCTTCCCACACCCGTCGGGGCACCCCCAGAGCTGCCGAACCCCCCAAACCCCCCGTTTTAGGGCCGGAGGGACCGAGGACGATCGCACCCGGGGGGTGCGGGGGCTCGGCGCGGAGACCCCGGGGAGGGGGCGGCGGGGCTGGGAGGGGAGGGATCCCTCCGGGGGCCAAACCCCGGAGCTCCCCCCACCCCTGCCGGCCTCCCAGCCCAGCCGGGTCCCTCCCCCATGGCCGCTTTTGGGGCCCGGCCTTGCCCCCCTCCGCCTACGGAGCCGCGCTACTGGCTGCGCCCCGCGGCCGCGGGCGGGGAGGCCGGGCACACGGGCAGCGCCTATAAGGCAAGCCGCTCCGCAACCCCCCTTGGGATTTTTATTATTATTTTTTTAAATTTTATTTTATTTTTTTGTCGAGGGGGGTGGGTCGGGGCCAGAAGAAGGGGAAGCCGGGGGGAAGCTCCGGCCGGCCCTGCATGGCCAGGGATTATGAGCGCCGGTGAGTTGCAGCAGGCGCAGCCCAGACCCTCGGCGCCGGCAGCCGCCCCGGTGCCCCCCTCAGCCCCGCAGCGCTCAGGAAGCCCCCG
>CM021700.1:89927521-90235191 GCA_011074415.1 Stictonetta naevosa | reverse complement strand
ACGGGCTGGGGGACTACGGGGCGCCCGCCAACGCCGGCTACCTGTGGGGCATGAACAGCCCCGCGCCCTACCTGCAGGGCCCGCCGGGCTCCGCAGCGGCAGCAGCAGCCGCCGCGGCCCCCTTCTTGCCGCCGGGCTCGTACGGCTGCTCGCGGGGCGGGCAGCTGGTGGGCTCCCCCCCGGCCCCCGGCTCGCCGTCGGCGGGCGGCGCGGAGCTGAGCTGGCTGAGCCTGGCCAGCCAGGAGGAGCTGCTGAAGCTGGTGCGGCCGCCGTATTCCTACTCGGCGCTCATCGCCATGGCCATCCAGAGCGCCCCCGAGAGGAAGCTCACCCTCAGCCACATCTACCAGTACGTGGCCGAGAACTTCCCCTTCTACAAGCGCAGCAAGGCGGGCTGGCAGAACAGCATCCGCCACAACCTCAGCCTCAACGACTGCTTCCGCAAGGTGCCCCGCGACGAGGACGACCCCGGTGAGGCCGGGCGCGGCGGTGGGGGGCGGGCGGCGGGAGCGGAGCCCTCCCTGGGGTCGGCGGGGTGAGGGGACCGGGCACAGCGGGCTCCCCGCGCCGGCTGCCCCGACGGCGGGAGGTGCTGCGAGGAGACCGGGCTCCCGTGTCCCCTCAGGGCTCCCGTGTCCCCTCAGGGCTCCCTTGTCTCCTTCAGGGCTCCCTTGTCCCTCAGGGCTGACACTGAGGAGTCCATGCTCTCATGTCCCCTCGTGGCTCCCTTGTCCCCTCAAGCCCAGCACTGGGGAGACCAAGCTCTCTTGTCCCCTCAGGGCTCCCTTGTCCCCTAAGGACTCCCTTGTCCCCTCAGGGCTCGTATGTCCCCTCATGCTCGGTGCTGTAGGGAGACCAGGCTCCCTTGTCCTCTCAGGGCTCTCTTGTCTCCTCAAGCTCAGCACTGAGGAGACCAAGTTCCCTCATCCCCTTACAGCCAGCACTGTGAGGAGACCAGGATCTCTTGTCCCCTCAGGGTTCCCTTGTCCCTTCAGGGCTCTCTTGTCCCCTCCAGACTCCCTTGTCCCTTCAAGCCCAGCACTGAGAAGACCAGGCTCTCATGTCACCTCATGGTCAGTGCTGTGAGGAGACCGGGCTCCCTTGACCCCATCAAGCTCAGCGCTGTTTGGAGACGAGGCTATCTTGTCCCCTCAGGGCTTCCATGTCCCCTCAGGGCTCCTTTGTCCCCTCAAACCCAGCACTGTGAGGAGACCAGGCTCTCATGTCCCCTAAGGGCTCCCAAGTCCCCCCAGACTCAGCACTGAGGAGACCAGGCTCCCTTGTCACCTCATGGCCAGCACTGTGAGGAGACTGGATTCTCTTGTCCCCTCAGGGCTCTCATTTCCCCTCAGGGCTCCCTTGATCCCTCAAGCCCTGCTCTGAGGAGACCAGGTTTCCCTGTACTCCTCTGGGCCAGCCCTGTGAGACCAGGTGCCCTCGTCCCCACCACTGCGAGGAGACCTCCCCCTGCCTTGTTCCCTGTAGAGGTCATCGGGCTCCTTTTGCCCTCCTTACACCTGTCGCTGGCCCCTCTGGAGGTGACGGCTGGCCCCAGCCCTCTGTCCCCCTGCCCAGGCAGGCCGGGTGGGCTGAGGCTGGGAGTGCCGGTTGTGCAAGGCATGGATCCTTCAGCCGTGATTCATGGCTCCCCTCCCTGCCCGGTGCTCGCCGGCCCGGCCCCGGGGCGCAGCTGGTGCCCAGGAGTGGGTGTAGCGCCAGGGTGCGCTGCCACGGTGCTGGTGGAGCTGGGCAGGGAGGGGACATGTTGGGCTGGGTTCTCTGGGGGGACTCTGTGGGGTTGCTGCTCCCATAAGCCACGGGCAAGAAGCGTGGGGGGACAGCTAATGACACCTCAAAGTCACAGGCATGGGACCTTGTCTGCAGCACCATGGCTCAGCTCTGCTGGCCTGCTGTCCCCTTGGCGTACCTGGATGTGCAGGCCCACATTCCACCAGCTCTTCTGAGAAGAGCTGTGGCAAGGTCTCCACTTCATCAGCCATGGCCGAGACGTGGGTGCCCTTGTTTGCTGTCAGACAGCCAGAGCCCTCCCTGCTTTGTGTTCCCTTCAGCCAGGTCTGAGGTAGAGGTGGAGATCCTCCAGGGAGGTTGAGGCATCTCAGTGGTGGGGAGGTTCTTCTCTGTGTGGCATTAAGGTTCTCGTGGACATTGGAGGGGGACATCAGAAGGTGATAATGTTCTGAGGCCAGGATTTGGATTCTTGTACTGGACAACAGGCAGAGGAGGAAAGGGTGTAGGAGAGGTGTGGGTGCTGTGCTGATCAGGCAAAGCACAAATATTGCTTATATTTCTGCAGTAGGGCTCACTGTCACAGAGGTTGACTTTCTCTCTTCTTTCTCCTGTTTTCCACCAGGGAAAGGAAACTATTGGACCTTAGATCCCAACTGTGAGAAGATGTTTGACAACGGGAACTTCCGCCGCAAACGCAAGCGGCGCTCTGAGCCCAACACCCCTGCGACCACGTCTGCAGCCTCTTCTCTCGGGGGCCTGAAAACAGAGGACGAACGACCCATTGCAGCTGGAGGCAAACCATGTGGAACCAGCCCACCCCCAGAGCTGGACCCTTCGCCTTCCGCCAGGGACCATCCGAAAAGCTCCTCTCCCTCCGGTATCATTTCATCCACCCCCAGCTGCCTCAGCACCTTCTTCAGCGGCATGAGCTCCCTGAGCGGCGGAGGCAGCCGGCTGACAGGGGGGCTCAGCAGTGACCTGCATCACAGGAACTTCTCTGCTGGACAGCTGAGCAGTGGCACTTTCACCCCTTCCAGCAGCTCTTCTCAGGAGGTGCCTTCGCCAGAACAGCTGCAGCGAGTTGCAGGACCTTCCCCTGCCTACTACAGCTCCTTCCACCCCAGCAGCGGCAGCCAGGGAGCCCAGTACAACCACTACTACAACTTCACGGTTAACAGCCTCATCTACACCCGGGATGGAACAGAGGTGTAGGGCGCTGGGGCAGGCAGCCAGCGAGCGCTGCAAAGGGAATGGGAAATGCAGGCGTATTTGGCAGCACGGAGGACCGTATGCTTTTTGCAAACAGCATTTCAATGTGGACACTTCCCAGGAGTTCTTCCAGGAAGACCGATCTTCTCACCTGTTAAAACAAGAACGCCCCATGAACACCAGCGGAAGGCAGATGCAAAGTCTTTTCTCCATCCCGGAAAATGTTAGGTGCTTTAGATGGCTTGCCATCTAAGATTTGCAGATGAAAGTGAACTAAATTCAAGTTTTCTGAGGTTTCAAATCCTGAATGTAGAATAAGAAGTTGAAAAACTATAACCATTAAACGATATCAGCAAGAACCAAGTAGACATCCAGTGAGTCTTAGAAGAGAACAGGAAAAAAAATGAAGAGATTTCTTATGAAGTGCCTTGTACAATGTATTAAAAATTTCTTCTGCCAGCAGTTGCCTCTGTAAGCCCTTTCTCTCTGCCCTGCTCCTGCAATATGCAATGCACAGGAGGATACTTTGGGAAAACACCCACCCAAAACCTCCTCAAAACCCTCAGAGGTTTGCTCTGGTCTTCCCGTGTATGGCGTATTGTACAGCTAGGGCCATGTTTTGTAAAACAATCTTTTTCCCCCGAGCTTAGTACCAAAGATAACTCTAGCCATGCAGCTTTAGCACGAGAATAAACACTGGGGTATTTTTATACATATTTGTATGTAATGTAACTCTTCTGTACATATGTTTCTATGTGGTTTTATATTTGTAAATTATGCTCTGGAGCTGTACTTATTTATAATGTTTTAAACTTTGTTAAAGTTTATTTTACTCCGTTTCCCCTTCTTTTTTTGGTTGTTTTGTGTTTTTTTTGTTGTTGTTGTTGGTTTTGTTGGTTAGTGTATTAATGAAACTGTTCAGGCTGAACAGCTGTTGGGAATAAAACGTTAACAATTGTTAGATTTTTTTGCCTGGTTGTTCCTCGGTACGTTTGAGGCATTCTGAGGCTCTGTGGGAGACAAGTTTTCCTTTCACGTGGTTTGGGATAAAAGGTGCAAAGATTTATGAACAATTTCATCTGTGCAGTAAGACAGAAGGAAACTGCCCTCGGCCTGAAGGAGATGCCTATGAGCTGATTGGCAGCCTTTTGACATCTCACTGTGCAGAGTGGGCACTCTGGGTTTCATTTATTTATTTATTTATTTTTGCCAGTGATCTGAATTACAACTTCCTTTTTTTTTTCAGTCTGATTTGGTCAAAATAATAAAAGCTTACAAAGGAAAAGAAGGAAGGGCTGCTTCCAGCTTGGCGCTGGCTAGCAGGGGTAGATATGAAGCCTGAGCCTGACTGCATTGGCTCTGGCAGTTTTAAAAATCCATTTTTCAAGCAGGATTGCACCTGCCTAAAGAGACGGGCTAGCTGAGAAGTCAGACGGGTCACCTAGCAGGCCAGGCCGAGCCGTCTGCTGTAAACAGCCACTCCTGAGAATCCCTGATTCCTGCTGCTGGCAAGGGAGAATCCATCCCATAGCATCCTTTGTGCAAAGCCATAAATGTCCAATTCTTGCCGTTCGCATAAGCCGTTTGTTGGGCTCTGTGTGCGGCCACAGAGCGTAAATATAGAAGTCTTCTCGAGGAACGTAACATCGGTGATGAAGTTAAGCATGAAATTGCAGCTATTAACCGTACGTGCAGCTGCCGTGATGTAAGGCCATCCCTGCAGGCTATTCAGAAAAGAAAATCGTTGGCAGGGCGATGCAGCGCCTCCTCACTGGCTACCTGCATAACGTCTCTGCTAGTGATGCAAGGCAAACCACCGGCCCGATCCAAAATACAATGAAGCCGTGACGAAATGTCAGATGACTTCCATGTGCTTGGGATCGGGATCAAGTACTTTCCCCAGCACTGGCCGGCCGCCATTTGGGCAATAGCTGAGACCAGTGGGCGGCTGGCGACTCCTGCCTCATCCCCCTCTCGCTCTCCCCTTCCCAGCAGAGATACAATCTCCCTGGCTTTAGGGGTAATTCCTCCACGTTCTTGATTTTTAATTGTGTCTCGGGTGATGCAGCCGTAGCGATAACGGGAGGGAGAGGGCAGATTGCCACTAGCAAAATGCCGAGGTGGTCAGTCGTGTCCTGCCCGGGTTCAGTCACGCCAGGTGGGGCATAGCTTTGTTTGGATTTTGGACTGCTGAGTTTGATCCAGGAGTGGTGGAGGGATTCCTTCACCCTTTAAAAGAGCCAGTCCTTGAGCTAAGCCGGGAACCCCTCACCCATGTCCCTGTGTGACTGTTTCACCCTTCCCAGCTCCACCAGCCTGCTGTCCGACCTCAGCAAACAGGGCATGCATCCAGCTCGTGTTCTTCCACCCAGATTTATTTCAGGATTTTCCTTCTGCCTCATCCATCAGCTGATGTTTCTGCAGGCAGAACCCATAAACGTTTGCTCCTGAGGATCCCTAATCGGTGGCAAATCCACGTTGTTAGAATCTGGCAGCCTGTCCTCAGCAAATATCCCATGGCTCAACAGAGCTTCTCACTGCCACACGAGCTGGTGGCATAGGCAGAACCTGGCGGAGCAGGGCCACGGAAGGGTTGATTTTGGCACCTTTCCTGCCCTGAGCACCAAATCCCGCTCCCTCCAGGGAAAGTGAGCCCTCAGCTGGAGTCAGGGCTCCTGCGGCCACACTGTCCCCAAGGCTGCAGCGCTCATGATAAAGGAACCTGCCCAAGGGACGCTTTGAGAGCAGCATTCAGCAAATAGACACCTACTCTGCAGAGGGGAGCCACGTGAATGAGCTAATGGCAGCCTTTTAGGTTTCCTTTTGTCATTAAAAGAGACTCTTCTTTTAATGAGCAACGCCCAGGTCTTGGGAGAGGGAGGGCAGGAGGATTGAGTTTAATGAAAGACACTTAAAAGCAGCAGGGCTATTGTCATGGGTTTGGGGGATTTACTGTGATTCCCCTATTGAAGGAGGGGGAAGAAAAAGGCAATTAGCCTGCTGGTCCCACCCTGAGAGTCCCCACTCCCCTCTAAATGCCAAGGCCATGCATGGGCCGGGCAGCTCTCCATGACAATGAGCCTCTTTCCAGCCTGCGCCAGGCCACAGGGATGTCAGGAGGAATTATCCATCCCTTGGGGAGAGCTCATCTTTGGGTCCTCTGCTCTTCACAGAACCACACGATGGCTGAGGTGGGAAGGGACCCCTGGAGGCCATCTGGTCCCACCCTTGCTCCAGCAGGGCCACCCCGAGCACGGTGCCCAATACCACGTCCCGGCAGCTCCTGGAGATCCCCCAGGAAGAGACCTTTGGGCAGCCTGTGCCAGGCTCCATCCCTGCCTGGTGCTCAGAGGGAGCTCCTGGGCTCCAGGCTGTGCCAGCAAGATGCCACCTCACCCGGGCCAGCACAGCCATACCTGATGGGAGGCCACGGTTGTGCTGATGACTGCGAGCACAATGATGATCTGCCCCACAACGCCTGTGCCCCCCCAGCACCCCCAGCCAAGGCCTGTGGCTCTTCCAGCTGCTCATCGCATGCACACAACTCCTACAAAAGGCAGTCCTCGTGTGCAAAGAGGTACGGTCCAAAGGCGTCTCAGGAGACGCGCTGGATCGGTAACACAGATGCTTGCTGGCTCCTACGTGTGGCACTTCTCCAGCATGGGGTCGTTTAACTTTGCTCAGCGCTGGCCTTATCGACGTGCCAGCAAAGGTTCAGGCAGGCACCCACTGCAGGTCTGCACTTGAGCTGCTCCACAGTACAAAGGCTTTGCCAGTACAGCTGGATCAGCCCAGTCCCCTAGAGGAGACCCAGCTCCTATCAACAAAGGAAACTCTCGTGCCAGCAAAGTTAAACCCCCCACCCCCAGCAAAACCCAATATATTGTGGGGCGGTGGGAGGGGATTCAAGAGGCAGAACACAGCCATCCGCGCTGGGTTTCATCGCCCGCCAACTCTTTTGGAAAGAGGGCTTCAATTACTGGTACTGGCCGGGCACTGTGGTTTGCATCTCCTCTGAAGGAGGAGGCTTTATATTTGTGCTGTCACTCACCAAGCCCATGAAAGTTGGCCACGATACATTGTGCCCATACCGAAGGCTTTTTGCTTTTGGTAGACTGGTTGAGGGAGATGTGTTCCCTGAAATCATTAGGGACAGTTCAAAAGACGTAGCAGCGTTCAAGAAAGCAACTCTACTGCTACCCTGCCCTTGTTCCTGCTGTATTTTTAGCAATGGAAAATCATCAAACTTCTCTAGCCAAGGCCCATCCAGCCCTGCAGATTTCACCTGGCTTTGAATGCAACCAAAATCCTGCCCTTATTTGTGGATCTGCCGGTCTGATTCTGATAGCACAGGGAACAAGAGGGACAAAGCCTCATTTTGTGGCTTGACCCAAGTGAGGCACGATAAGAATCAGAACAGGCTGGTGGTAAAATGGGTGGTTGGAGCATCAGCCAGAAACATCTGTGCCAGGTGGAGGCTGAAATTATTGGGAAAATGTTGACAAAAAGAGACTAGTTTCACTGTCCTATTAGAAAATCCCCCCAAAACCAATCCTTTATTCCCAATTATTTTTTCTCTGATTGTTGAAAGAAGAAAAACATGGATTTACCTTTTCTTTTTCCTTCTTCTCAGCAGAAATCTCCATCAAGCTGAACTCCCCCTCCCCAAACGTTTTCTATTATAAAGGAGGCTGATGGAATGTTTTTGACCAAATTACCGAGCGCAATATTCACCTGGGTAAGGTGACGAGAATTTGCCCCTCAAGGAATAACTGAAGTCTAATGTAAAACATCAAAGGTGTTGTGTTTTTTTTTTTTTTTTTACCTTATACCTGAGCTATCTCTGAATCATATCAAATAATCTTCTCGTTTCATAACACCTTACAATGCAGGCTAAAAGTGTATGTGATCTGCTTTGTGTACTGCTGAATGGATGATTAAACTGTCTCACCCGAGGGATATTCATCCAGGGCCTGCCCCAAACACAGTGAAGTCAGGGGAAAGACTCCCACTGACTTCAGAGGGCTTTGGAGCAGACCCATAATCAAGCCCGGCTCTAATATACTTCAGGTGGTGTCTACGAGACTGCCCCAGGACACTTAAAAGGAGCTCGAGATTGCACAGTTGTGAATTAAACATCGCGAGCCTGATCCAGGCAATTGGCTGCTGTAGGAGAGCGGAAGGCTTCTCCCCTGTCCACCCGGGCTCTTAGGATCATTTTCCCTTGCCTGCCCTCCATTGTGTCTGGGATTTATTGACAAAGCAAAGCTCTCGCCGTGCGGCCGGGCCATGCTTGCAATAGATGGTGACAAATCAGGTCAGGATGGATGGTTAATCTGCCCCGGACCTCTTCAAGTGGCGCTGGTTTTATATCATTGAATAGCGGAGCTGCTGGGCCACTTCCTGGGCTCACACCTCACCCTCCATCCTCGGGGTGACCACGGCTGGTGATCCTGAGAGAGGAAAAGGGAGCACAGCGGGGGGAGGAAATGCAAAGACCTCATCTTTTGGGAGAAAGCACCTCGACTGCACCTCGACTGCAGAGTATAGGAGTGCAGGAATATATTTTATGGGGGTGCCACTGCATGGTGCGGTCTTCCCTAGGCAACCACCTTTTGGCACTTTGAGACGGGACAAGGAGATCAGCAGCCTGATCCAACAGAGCCATTTTGTGTTCCTATATTTGTAGTCTTGTAGCTGAAAGCATCGTTTCAAGTTTCCATTTAGCACAGGCCAGTGCAGAGCTCTGGCCAGCCCTATCAATTTGGAGGAGCACTGAAGATACTCAGCTGGCTGCTGCAGTGTCACCCTAAAACAGGCTGCCTAAATTAGTGCAGACATGCTATCCATCTAAAGCAGAGGCAGCCCAAAGAGATAACTTCGGCCAAACTTTTAGACCTCCCCTAGGATAGCAGCCCTGCTGCATCCTAAGCTGTCCCCAGCACCTGGGGCAACAGTTTTGAAATCACAAGCCCAATTTTTTATTCATCAATAGCATCAAAACTATCGGATGTCTCGGTGGCAGAAGGTTGGACAACGTTTGCTGGGCAATGGGAGAACAAGAGCTGTTAGAACAGAGCTCATCTCGAGTTCAGGGAAGTGGAATCAGATCCTAGTGTAGACACCGTGAGCTTGTGGCTTTTCCACAAGTTAGCAAGTCAAAATAAACCGTAGTCTCCTGGTGGATCTTCAGCCAGAGCTCTCAGCTCAGGATAAAGGTATGGATTGCTTTGTCCCTGCTGGCATGTAAACCTGAGCAAGGTAGTGGAGAGCCGCTCAGCCGGGTGGCCAAGACAGCATGAGCCTAAATGTGGATGTGTATACAAATATATAAGTACACACATTAGTGGGTATTGTCAAAATATAATAATTTGGTGGAGAAAAAAAAAATACCTGTCTTCTTCCTCTCCAGCATTTGCAGTGTGTCTTTGCAGCACTCGGGGAAGCAGAGCTGACAAGAAAGCAAGGAGAGCCTTCAAAGTACCAGGGAATGTTTTCATTGTGATTGAACATGGGATTGTATTTGTTTTAACTATCCTTTGCAGGGGATATGTGAGCAGTGGTAAGCCTAGAGCAATGTGCATGTTCTGGATGTTAAAGTCATTTATCATAACTCTGAATGCTGCTTCTATCCAGACAGCAGCTGCTTGTCACAATGCGAAGCCTCCTTCCCTCTCTGGAAACACGACAACCCAAAGAGACGAGCATGACCAAGGAAGTGTCACTGTCCCTGTTTTACCACAAGGGGTCAAGGAACATCACGGGGAAGTGATCTGCTGAAGATTATAGCGTGCCACAGCAGAGACAGGGATCACATCTGCAGTTCCCAACGCCTCCATCACAAAACTATCCTGCCCCTGCCAGGTCAGCCTGAAACACTGTGGCACTGTTTGAAAGCCATCCTTCCTTGGTGTTGTTATAGGAAAGCACTATGGGCCACAACGTTTCTTGCCGAAATCTTACATATACCTGCTTTACGCAGGAGCATGGATGCTGCTATGCTGCTATTGCTCCTGCCTAGGGGATCCAGTGGCATTTAATCGTCCTCGCTCCAAACCACAGAAATCAACTCATCAGGGACTGGTTCTGTCCCAGGGGATTTTCACAGTGTGTAAACCCTGTTCTTGACCACAAGGCAGCTGGAAATGTGCTGAACCTGCCAGAATTAATACCAGCAGCTGCAGTGACCAGAAATATGTGATCCATTCCCATGCATCTCAATCTGCTCGGGTTTTATAGCAGCAAATTTAGTTTGCACACCGTAATCTGAGAAGAAAGGGTTAAAGTGTGTTCTGACCTGAACCCTGTTCAGGAGATCTGATAGTCTAATTGCAGCAGTTCAGGTCCCTTCTGTACCCCCGGCACAACCACGTTTGCATCCAGGAGTGATACAGATCTGCTTCAACACAGTCTGAGCTCTCTCCAAGCAGCAGCCTTGCTCCCCGCGAACACACGCTGCTTGCACTTGTGCACCTCCACATAGCTGCAGCAACACAGCTGGGGTCTGCTCTCCCTGTTCTCAGAGGGGTGCAGAGCTATTTCCTCCAGTTTTTGGTGGATGGATGAGCCCCTTGCTGCTAGGGGATATGTGAGCAGTGGTAAGCCTAGAGCAATGCGCATGTTTTGGATGTTAAAGTCATTTATCATCCAGTTTCCACCAGGAGAAAACGATGCTCAGTGCCACTGCAGGAAGGATGCTGGAAGCACAAGGGTGGTGACTTCTGAACCGGCCTTGGAAGTGGTTTTTGCCTGGCCAAGCCCCCGTGACCAGATCCTTACCTGTTAGGAGGTAGCGGTTCAATAGGTACAGGAAAACACATCAACTTGCAGCAGAGGGATTGCCTCAGAGACTCCTCTGCCTGTACAGAGCATCATTTTCCTGCTTGTTGCAGGATTTGGACACCTCGCTCACTTGCAGACACCCACCTGCAGGAACGTTACGATTCAGTCTCTTACCTGCGAGCCACATCCTGCCCTCCCTGCCCACCTACACGCCTGGCTGTCAGATCCCCACCAAAACTCCTCACCTCTCTGCTAAGGGTGGGATCAGTTTCACCAACTTCAGCTGTTTCCAGCCCAGATATCTCCGTCTGAGCTCGTCACCCTTGCCTCCCTTTTGAGCTGAAGCAGAGAAATCGGTGCCATGCACCTGATTTGCCCTTTGAGGTCTCCTTCAGGAGTGGATGAATTGCTCCCTAGATTTCACTCCCCGCAGTACTGAAAATGTCTTGAAAGCCATCAGGGGCATAGAGAGCAGGGATCCAAATTAGTGCCAGCCCCAAGGAAGCTGCTGTAATTCAGCAGCCCTGGCCTTCAGACCACGCTGCTGCATGCTCAGACAGGGAGGGGGGAGATGTGGAAGGAGAAGGGACTTGGGGGAGATAAGACAAAGCCACCAGGAACCAGTCATTTGTTTCATTGCACACTGAAGAGGTCTTTTTTTCTTTCACTCTACCACCAAGAGAAACTGCTCTAATTTCTGTGTAGAAGGAATGAGGCCATGTCCTCCTGGATCCATCCCACTATTTGCAGTGCGGACAACTTAGCTGGCTCTGAAAGCAACACTGGGAGCCACGCTGGGCCCAGTTGGACTGACTGACACTGGGAATGAAATTCAGTAGCTCTGATTGTTAAATGCCCCTCAAGCAGTGATGAGAAGCAGCCCACGGGGGCTCTCCTAAGCAGGGCATGAAACACCACTGGAAGGACACAAGCATTTACCTCCTGACCGATGCAGCGGTCAGCATTGTTTCTTGAAGTCCATCACCTCTAGTCCTAGGAGATCTCCCTTCTCCTTTTCTAGGGGCCAGTGGGGACATAGTGTCCTCTGTGTTTTCTGTCCCCTCCTCAATATTTTCAGCTGCAAAACCATCCTTTCACGCCGTGTTTCCAACATCTGTCTGGTCTAGAAAAATCAGAACTGGGCACGCCAGTGATGAAGGGTTACACCAAATGACAGTCAGACTTAAATCCCTTCCAGTTTATAAAGATTTTCCAAGTCTTGACTACATTTCTAATTGTCCCACCACCTGTACTGAAATGTACTGTATGTGTTAATCTCAAATTCTTTCCTCTTTCCACAATCTTTTCAATTTTTCCTGCACTCAGGCAGTAAATCCAATTAGGTCCATGGGTATTAGTGCAGAGCCAAATTTGCTTTTTCAGCTCCAGACATTAATGCACTACCAGAAAGCAAAGCTTTAACTTTTTCTTTTTTTCTTTTTTTCTTTTTTTCTTTTTTCTTTTTTCTTTTTTCTTTTTTCTTTTTTCTTTTTTCTTTGCTTTGCTTTGCTTTGCTTTCTTTTCTTTTCTTTTCTTTTCTTTTCTTTTCTTTTCTTTTCTTTTCTTTTCTTTCCTTTTCTTTTCTTTCCTTTTCTTTTCTTTCCTTTCTCTTCCCTTCCATTCCCTCCCCTTCCCTTCCCTTCCCTCTATCCTCTCTCCTCTCCTCTCCTCTCCTCTCCTCTCCTCTCCTCTCCTCTCCTCTCCTCTCTTTTTTTCTCTCCTTTTTTCCTCCCCGAATGCTCCCAGCAGTAACACAAGTACTCATACTCTGCTCCTTTGCACGTTCCCCTTTCTTGTGTAGGCTGAAACCGCTGGAGGTAGAGGTGTGGCAGTGATGTTTGATCTTATTTCACATTAAAACTCTTCTACCCAGGGCTGATCCCCCCACCCCACGCACACCTTCATCTTGAAGAGCATCCCACTCCATCAGGGCTCCTGCGGGAATGAACAAGCAGGGAAGGTAACACCCGCTGTAAGCAGGGCTGGCAGGATCGAGCCTCGAGCAAGCTGCCATCCCCGCAGGCTGCAAAATCTGTAGCCTCCTCCAAAATAAAGGTGAACGTGATGACACCGCTTTCAGATAGCTCGTGCAGTTCATGCCTCAAAGCGCATTCTGGCTCCAGCAGAGGATAAAACTTCACCAGGGCCAGCATTTTGCCTGTGTGTCCCTCAGAGGAGTATTTCAGAACTGCCCGTCTTGTCCCTGCTTTATTCCTCTAAGGGTAGAATTATGCACCTAGTCTGTAGCCTTTTGACTTCCAAAATGCAAATGAAGGTGAATTAGGCAGTGTTTGATTCTATAAAATAGTGAGGTACTTGGAGAATGTGTGTGCTAGGTCGTGATGGAGATGGATCAGGCACGAGAGAACTGTCAGGGAGGCAGCAGGATTGTCTCTGAGGCTCTTATTGGGATTTAAGCCTTCCTTTATCTTATTAAGATCCTTCTTTGGGGCACTGTAGAGCTTTTTTTTTGTTACAACTGCTGACCAATTTCCTCCCTAAATGTTTTGAATTTCCCTACATGGAAACAGCATTTCAGACCTTCAGCTTTCTGCTGGGAAGCACCTGGTCTTTTTAATGCCCACAGTTCTCTCTCAAATAACAGAAGCAAAAACCACTCCATGCAGGCTCACTTTACAGGTGGTAAGCCTCTAAAGGTGGAAGATCGTGTCCTCAGGGCATGGGGAGCTCACCCATCCCCAGCTGAGCATGGATGTGGGAGCTGAAGCACCCAGTCCCAGGTCTGGTTCCTGTGGTGCCATCGAGCTTTTCCTGGAGAAGTACAGCAGAGGCCTCCTCCGTGGTGCCTTATTCCTCCATGGTGGCCAGTATAGGAACAAGATCTTGGCTCCTACACCACAGCTACCATCACCACCCCTGGTGAACAGCCAGACGTCAGTGGTTCTTCTTCAGGTTTGCCTTCTCCATTGAGTCAGACTGTGATACTTGGACCTGTAAAACACACGGGCAGCTGTGAAAAAAAATATTCAGAGAAGACCAACAAAGAAGCTGAGAGTAAGTGACAGGGAGAGTAATTCAATGTGAATAACATGGCAGACAAGCAAGAAGCATGACCAATACCTGCTGGTATGAAGAGTCAAAGGACACTTAGAAATGCAGGGGATTGTGTTAATGGGGATGAAACTAAATGCAATTAGCTGAAATACACCATTCACTGCAAGCATCATTCACTGCCAGGGAAGAGGATGCTAACATGGAGAGCTACTGGGAGACAAAGATGACACGAAGCTCACTGACTGAGCCACTTCACACTGCACAAGACAGCATCAGACACTAAAGCTAGCACAGACCTGTGATGAAGAATAAATTCCTAGGTTGCTTCATAGCTCCTGCATCTCTGAAATTTATGATACTTCTAGAATAATGTTTGCTACAGACCCCACAAAATTCCCCATTGTGGGAATACTAAAGCTTTCTGAGGATCTGTGGCTCCTACAACTGTTTCTAGCTGACCTAATCTTGAAGGCACCTGGCATCACATCAGTGACAACCTGCTGCCTGGTCTTTTGAGTAAACAGCCTGCGATGTTTCTCCAGCTGCCTTCTGAGGATGAGTAGCTGTGAAGATGCACTGCCTTCATTTCATCCACCTCTGCTGTGCTCACACAGAGCGCAGGAGCCTTACACCAGCAAACCAGTGCATCTTCTAAGGCCTTGGATATGTGCTTCACAAGTATTGATCTATTTGCCTCACTAAGTGCTTTTCTGGCCTTGCTGTAGCTGGGCTTTCAGACTATGGGAAAGGACAGTCTTTTCCCCTCCTGTTTCATAGGGGTTACCTCTGGTTTTGTGTAAGCAAGCAAGGCTTTTTGTACATATGTTGGAGTTGCTGGCAGGGAGCTTTGTGAGGTGAGGGGTTCAACGCTTGGTTGTAAAGGTGGCATTATTCAGGGATTTTTTCCTCTTGATGGCTGAGATGGCCTCACTCTGCCTTCCCTTTGACTCTGCTGGACATCAAAGGTGAAGGTACCTTCCTCCTGAAACATGGCGTGGAGCCTGGATGTCGCCCCACCTGAAGGCACACAGCCTGACCTTTGGCCAGCTGCAGCAAAAGGTTAGAACCCTTTTCCTCAGTGCGTTGCTGGTCCCCTGGACATCTCCTTGTGGCCTCCTGGACAAACCCAAGCATGGCTTCCTCAACCAAAAAAATATGAGTGATCACCACCACCGTCTTTGAGTAAGCCAGTGATTAGCTTGTGTTGAACCACTTCTGGTGGGCACGACTCCACCGATGTCGGACACCACGAATCTGCACTCATGGTCACTCATGGTGGTTAGCAGTAGAGGCTCCTGGATTGGTTCACCTTCTACTGAAACATCTGTCTTTCTGCAACCACAAGAGGAGACAGTTCCTTAGAGGAGCCATTGTTCCTCAAGACCCTATGTGAATGTAACTGAGATTCATCTTGGACATTTCTTCATGGTGGATCACTTAAAGTGTGATTCTGTCCTATTCATATTAGGTGCAGTACCTAACTGTGGTATATATGGGTTATCTTTGGCTCCAAGGTCATGGCAATGTGGTGGCAAAGTGCCCTCAGCATCCAAAGTGTCTTGTGGTTGGATAATATCTGCCCACTCTCAATTCACAAGGATATGTGACATAACCTGGACTTCACCTGAACATGAGCCATGGTGGCTAGGCACCCACATATTCCCCTGCTCCCATGTCCTGCCACCATAAACACGGATAATCCCCGGCTCATGCTCACTCAGTCCTTCTGAAAGCACCTCATGGGCTTGAATTTAAGCTCTGCTTCATGACCAAGGGAGCACAATTCTTGCAAAGCCCCAGTAATCATAATACGCAGAGGCAGAATTGATACATGTGGGCTTTTTCTATCACTCAATTAAATGGTTAGTTTATGCAACATGCCGTCTTTTTGAATCAAAGCTGGGTCACTGTTAGGCTGAGGTAACATTAATTATTTTTCCGCTTGTCGGATCCCATGAAAAGGATGTGAAAATGGCCTGTTTATGAAAGAGTGCGGGCAAAGGCTGTGAGCTGATTATGTCAAACATATTCAAAGCTTCCTCTGCAAAAGGGATTGTGATCAACAAAGCATAGCCCACACCTGCACCCATTTCACAATGAAAGCTGTGAGGGCCACAAAGCTATTGGGGGAAAAGAGAGGATGCATTAACCCTTTTGGGGAACAGGGACCTTTCCACTGTAAGATTCACACACACAAAGTTGATTTTCTCTTTCCCTCAAGTGGCTCCCAAGAATATTACCCCAGGAACAAAACCAGACTTTTCCATCTATTTTTGTTAATGCATGGTTTTTTTTCCTAAACTGGGTGAAAACATCAGAGTGCCCCATTTACTTCTGCTCTTTGCTGGTCTCCATGGGAAGTTGCAGAGAGGAGCTACGTGTGCCAGAAGAGCAATGCAAGCTCAGACCCCAGTCCCAAAAGAAGTTTTGTACAGGCTGATCCTGGCACCCTCAGGGCAAGTGCCTATGCATGAGGAGCACACTGCTGGAGCCAGTCCATCTCCTTAATAACAAATTTAGCTGCTTGGAAGGCAGGAAGGAGAGATGTGCTCTCAGAGGAAGTTAAACTGGAAGCTAACTGCAGGGAACTTATCCCATTTTCTGGCAACTCTGTTGGTTATACAACTGGAAAAGATGGTTTGAGTGGAAGGTTGGACTAAAGATGTCCTGTGTTCCCTTCCAACCAGGTGATATTGTGATATGCAAAGTCATGTCCTCATGAGCCCTCATCACTGAGGGCAATCTTGCATCTGCTGGTCAGCAAGGGAATATGGGACTGGGGGAATCACAGAACCATAGAATCATAGAATATCCTGAGATGGAAGAGACCCACAAGGATCCCTGGGTCTGATTCCTGGCTCCACACAGGACTGCTTAAAAATCAGACCGTGTGTCTGAGAGCATTGTCCAAACACTTGAACTCTAGCCGGCTCAGTGCTGTAGCCGCTTCCTTGGGGAGCCTGTCCCAGTGCCCGACCACCCTCTGGGTGCAGAACCTTTCCCTAACCCCCAGCCTGACCCTCCCCTGTCCCAGCTCCATGCCGTTCCCTCGGGTCCTGTCGCTGTCCCCAGAGAGCAGAGCTCAGCGCCTGCCCCTCTGCTCCCCTCATGGCTGCAGGCCGCCATGAGGCCTCTTCTCCGCCTGCTCTGCTCTGGGCTGAACTAACCAAGGCACCTCAGCCTCTCCTCACACACCTTTCCCTCTAGACCCTTCACCCTCTTCGTAGCTCTCCTTTGGACACTCTAATAGTTCTATGTTCTTCTCACATTGCGGCATCCAAAGCTGCACACAGTGCTCGAGGTGAGGCCTCACAGGACAGAGCAGAGCAGCACAATCCCTTCCCCTGACCAGCTAGCCATGCTGTGCCTGTTGCACCCTAGGATACTGTTGGCCCTTCTGGCTGCTAGGGCTCTAAAGAAAAGCACCACCATGCCTCTCTGCAGACTTAGTATTTGTTATTCCTGCAGGCAGGAGATGGAGATCTCTGATTTGGGCAGCAACACTGAGGGAATTGGAGTTACATCATGTGTGGCCTCCCTTGCCAGTCTGTGGTGAAGCCCAGCCAGGCCATGGTGTGTGCTCACAAGGCCAAGCAGGTGCATTCACCCAGTGCTTTCCTGCAGCACGCCAAGAAATGTGCTAGGCTTAGAGTGCTTTGAAGATATTACCCTAATCTAAACAGGGGACAAGAGCCTGTTTTTCATCTGCTTTCTCAACTGGGGAAAGTAGAACTTTGAAAAAGGACAAGCATGCAGGCAGAGTCTGATGTCACCTCAGAAAAGACTTATTAATTTGCATTAAATCCCTGTGAGGGCACTTTTGTCAATGACAAAGTTCTTTGTGTTCAGTACATTGCAAAGTACGTTAAGGTAGTTCAAGTGGCCATCACTTTGCCTCCAGATTAGATGAATTTCATCTGGGACACTAAAGATGGTCAAAGTTCAGGTCACACTTAGCTAATATGGATGAACTCCCCATCAGCAGATGAGCCCTATGAGAAACTCCCTTGAAGTCAACTGAAGTCAACAATTGCCTGAGGGAGGTAAGATGCACCACAGGATAAAATAATGCTAAAACTTCAAGTTTCTGTTCATTTTCTCTGTGGGTAAACAGATTTCTTCTTCTGGTTCCTGTGCCAAGTCAATATTGTTCTATGGGAAGACCTGAGACAATCCTTTAATTCAGCAAAACTTCTACTGATTAATGTAATAATTTCACATTAATAGGGGTGCTAATTGCATTTACTCTAATTAATGCTTCTGAGAGGAGGTCTAGAGAAGCCTTGTTCAGCTTTGCATAATATAAAAACAGATTAACGAAAATCTCCATCTGACTTTTTTTTTCAATGGTGAAGCTTTCCTTGATTCATTGCACATCATGACAGCAAAAACTGTTCCTCTTTTAAGTATTAACACCACACTTTCAGAATGATTTTCCCATGTGTGTGCGTTTAAGATTATATTGCAATATTTCTACCCTGAGAATGGAGCAAATGTAATTTCAAATTGCAATAAACCTCTAAAAACCTGGTATCTTTGAATCCCCAGGTTGGGCTTCGAAGTCTTTAAAGATGAAATGCTATAAAAAGCATTGGTTAAATGTTTTGACTGGGTTCTAGTCTTTGGTTGGGTTGTAATCTAATCTCTGGGTCATGTTAATTGGAAGTGGGTAAGAAAGCAGGGTATGTTACAAAGCGATGTCAGCGACTCTAGGTAAGGCAGTGAGTAGCTCATTTTCCATTATCAAATATTCTAAAAGATACTTTAACCTTGTTTGGTAACAAACAATCCGACAAAGCCTCCAAATATATAATCTATTAATCCTCATAATTAGCATAGGTCAAGAAAAAGTAAGTTTGGTAAACATAACTAAGAAGCTAATCTTGAATAATGTGAACAGAAATCATTGGAACAATTGTAATCTTTTAAAAATCATTCTATTTTCTGTTGATAATTAAAATCTCTTCCCTCAGATGCACAAAATAAGTTCAGATATTTAAAAGCAATGGAAAATGAGAACACCTTAGTTCAGCAAATGCTAAGAGCTCTTTTCACAGCACAATGAAGTCCATGTTATAATGATGGAGAATATTTTATTATAATTATGTATAAAATTCTCTGTAGTGTTTGCAAGGGTCATTACAGAAAATGGACTATGGCTTTCTGCAAAGTAGTTGGTTCAGTTTTAAATACACCCCTTCAGAAAAATAGAATTTCCCTTTCACAAGAAATTCTCATATGTCAATTATTTATTTCTAAAACTGGAATAAAAAGCCAAAATACTATCATTTTTTCCTGGAAATAATACTCTGGAAAATGTTCATAAACTGAAAATATCAAGATGGGGACATATTCAGAATATGATTTTTTTTCCAAAATATCAGTGACTTAATGCTCTAAATAGCAATTCATGAAAAAATGTTTCATTTTTATTTTGATTCTTTTTTCTCCTCACAATAAAATCAGAAATTTATTTAAAACTGATAATTGCACATGACAACTCTGAGAGGAGAAAATGGAGAGCTAGAACCAAACTAGCTTCAAAGGGGACTTATAAATGATTGTTGAACAATATAAATACTTCTGAAGAAAAGTTTCTGTTTTTACTAATTCTCATTAAAAAAACAACCCCCTTCTCTGGATGGCAGTAGATGTTAATGCCAATGGCCCTGTTGGTCCCTTGCAGCCGCTGCATCTTCTTCCCTGCCAGTCTCTACTCCCGCAGGTTGGACTTTGCCAGCTTCAGGCACTGTAAGATTGCACTGGAACTGTGTGGACTGGTCTGGACGCTATTGCAACACTGCTGCAAGATTTCCTGGGCTATCCCCTGCTACATCCAGCGACTCATCTTTTTTTTTTTTAAAGAATATTTCTGCTGATGGAATTCCTGCTGAGGTGCAGCGTGCTTAGGGACCAAATGAGTGAGACTTATCTGATCAGAGGTAGGTGTTTGCCCAGCCAGCTCCTCTGTCTGAGCCAGCCCCCGGGCTTCCCTTCTCATCACGGGAGGGGATCAGGGTTTCTCAGAGCCTGACTCCATCGGTCTTTAATTCAACACCTGCATCTGGCTGATGAAACATGCCCTCCTTCGCTTTGTTGACTGTGGAGGTATAAAGGCAGGGTGAACAGCTCAGGAGTGGGCATCTACTATGCAGACATCTGCAATGAGTCATGCCTATCTGCAACTGATTTGGCTAATTCTCTTCCTTTTCCTTGGAAAACCACTAAAACACCAGCCAATGTGCAAGCCTTGACCAGGAGGAGCAAAGCTCTTAGTGCCCATCACATTTACCCCCTTTGGCACCTGGAACATCTGCACTGTGAGAAGCCTTTCCTTAAGCTTTTCTTTCCCCTTTCAGCATGCAACTGAAGTGAGGATTCAACCCCTTTAATAGCAAAGATATAGGGACCCTGGTGTGGATATAATTCAAACTACAGCAGAGGGGAAATCCAGGTAAATGTTATAGGGGCCAATAATACTATACCTTTTTCTGGGCTTGACATGCATACATTGCATTATTCATCCCCGTTTGCATAGGACATCCTTGAGGAACGCCATGGACCCTGCACAGTGACCCTCTTCAGGTCATGTCCAGAAACCCCACCCTCAGTTTGGGTGTGGACAACTATGACATCCCAGAACAAATGTGAAGCGAGAATCGAGTGCCATGGTCATCTGCAGATTGGCAGGGGCTAACACAGTATTAAAGTCTCTGAGGAAAGGAAAGGGAAGGGAGGATAATTATCCCTAAAGTCTTTCTTTTGGGCATCCCTGCTGTCCTCCTCACCAATGGTGTTATTTAATGCAATATTTTTTATTTTGGACTTGAACCTTAAGCAGGTAGGAAATGGAGTCAAAAGGTAATTGCTTGCTTATCTGTAGATTTCAGCCTGGAGGTGCAGCTTCTCCACCTTATTTGTATTTCTCTTTTTTTTTCCATGTCTTTCTCTAGCCTCTCGAGTGGCAGATGTAGTTACTGTTCAAAGGCAATGTCAGCAGGTCATTTAACAACTTTCCCTCTCCTCCAAGGGCTTGACTCTTAATTATACATGGAAAGATACACAAGAGATTATAACAAGAGGAATAGCAGCCAGCCAAAACCAAACTGATTTATTTATAGCATGTGACATATGGCAACATAAGACAAGATCTCTGGCTTATGGGCATTTTGGCAAGACATGGGCTGGATCCTATGGCAACGCCTTGCATTTGTGCAGCTCCCATTTCTGCTGCTCTGTCCTGTTTTCTTCTTTCATGTCGCATCTGTAGGTCTTCAAAGAGAGGATCCCAATCTTCCTTGGCCAGTTTTGACATGGACATTGCTTAGACACATGCCCACAGGTAAGGGCCATGCTGCTTCAAGCTGTTCAGGAGATACTGCATATCAAAACCTTTTTACCCCATTTTCCCATAGAGTAAATTAAGACAGTGGTGCTTACCTCTTTCATCCACCTCAAAGGGTAGTGTGAGGGACAGGTAATATTTTCAAGTGGGTATTTTTGTAATCATCAGGAAAAGGAAGAACATAAGAGCATCTGGTCTGGCTCAGATCACCCCTGGCCAGATCACCAACATGGCCAAGAGCACAAGCTCAGGGAAGGTGTATCAGGATAAAGAAAGACCCTTGTCTTTACCTTTATGCAACCTTCACTTGCTTCCCATTGAGCTGAAATAATAATAAATGATTAATTATTCCCATAACTGTCATCCCCTTCTTGCTTCATCCCCATCTCCTTGGAAATGACTCATTGTGTGAGACGGGGAAGACAGTAGGCGTTTGATATCTCTGGGAAGAGCAGCTCTCAGTCAAAGGCAGTAGGGCAAACCCTCCTTCCTACAAACAGGAAGGGAGCGGAAATTTCCATGGGTGCTCCTGGGTCCCATCAGTCTTGTCTGAAAACCCTCTACCTTTGATTCCAGGGTCTCCACACAATGGGCTTTTAATGCATCGTTCTGCCTTTGATGACTACTGCCAGGTTATTTTTCTTATCTGACTTAGGAAAGATCTAACAGGATCAGTTAGCTAGCTCCAGGGTAGGTTCTTTGAAAAGCAATGATTTAACAGGGCTTTCTTTTACCTGCTCTTGGGATTCTCCAAACTTTCTGGTTTATCTGGCTCTCTGAGACACAGTGCTGCCCTCAGCAATGCCCAGATGGGCTTGGTCGAGGAGCTGGCCCAGCCTGACCCATGGCTGTAATTCCTGGTTCAGAGGGGCCTTGAATTTGCTGATCCTCATCATGGAGCCCAGCTCCAAACACAGACCGAGGACAAGGGAAAACTACTTTTGGAAGGATGGTGGTCCAAGATGCTGGGATTTAGCAATGGGCTGAGTTAATTTGGTTTAAAAACAACTGCCAGAAAGCTGTAGTTGCTTATTCACCTCTCAGCACTTCTCACAACCCTCTGTCATGTTGGAGGGAGAAGAGACCTCGGCTCAGCCAGAGCTGAATGCCAGTAGATGCTCGAATAGTCAGCTGGCATAGATGGTCATGAAGCTGTTTGGTTTACTGGGATGGAGAGGAGATCGATGGCCACCTGAGATGGCTGATCACAAACCAGGTCCCCACTTTAAGAGGGTGGCTGGGACCCTCCCAGGAGAAGCAGAGGGACACGAGCTCACAAAGTCTCAGCTAACAGCAGGCACCTGGGGCTCCTCTGTGGGAAATGTCTCTGCATTGGACGTGCTGGCCAGTGGCTGATCTAGCTGGAGAAGCTGTGATGTGAAACCAGTGTTTTGTGGCACTGTCACAAACAGAGTGGCTCGTGAAGGGTTTGCATGCTTGAGCAGACCTGAGCAATTCACAGTCAGAGCTATCAAAGCAATGACCCAGTGACTTTAACATGCTGTCTAGAATCATATTCAGAAACTTTAACCCAAAAACTTAATGCTCCATTGTATCATTACAAACAGGCCCGTGGTGATGTTATACATTTACGCATCACCTTCCACTCCAGAGACTCCCACTGGGGAGATTTAAAGTGAGTTCATAGAATTCATGGCATTACACAAAAAAAGTATGTACAGGTACACAGTGATTAGATGAAGTAAAATCCCAGTCTCCTTCCAAAGCTGGGTACACTTTAATGGGGGTGAGGGGGGCAGCGGTATAAGATTTCTCCAACTATGGACGCACAGAGAAATTCGGATTCACCCAATTTATTGTCTGTGTTTAAGTCAGCACTTTCCCTGTAACACCACTAAGGGGGAGGCAGAGGCACCCCGTCCACCCCAGCAAGGTCTTGCACCTTCCTTGGGCTCCTGCTCTTCTCCCTAGCCCTCAGAGGAGACCAAAGATACTGGAGCACCCCCAGCCTGGGAATGTAAACCCTGCACTCGTGTGCCCATACACAGAAAGCACTACTGACACACAAATTCTTGCATTCATAGAGACTTCTATCCACAGTATTCAAGAGCTTTTTTTCTTTTGTTATCCACCCAAAAACAGACATATAAATATCTTTGAAAAGGTCAGTGCCTTATTTCTATTCAAGCACCTAATTCACCTTGAAATCAACTTCTCTTGGGATTTAAGTGCCTAAATGCCTATTCCTGACTTGCTCAAGGCTCATAGCAGAGCAGAATGAAGGGTCACAAGGATATTCTCCAGTTTGTCTCCAGTCTGGTCTGCTGTGATGTTGGACAAATTCAAATGAGATATAGAAGGAGCCATGAAGGTGGACACAAGTCCAGTCCCTCATGCCTATGACCTGGTTTCATTACTGTGAGGGGACAGGACCAGGGCTTTTAAAGTTTTTCAGTGTTAACTGGTGTGGCAGAGGTGTCTGGCTCCAGGTGCCATGGCGTATAGGTCCTTACAGGTGACCATGGTAGATGGAAATGGAAGTTCAGTGCAAGAAGTGGATTCTGAAACACGGACTGGGAAGGTAGTAGGGAGTCAACTGAGCAAGCTGAACTCCTCGTTGGAAACCCTACTTACCCTGGGAACCACAGGCTGAAGTCTCAAGACAGACCCACAGCAGGAGTAAGCTGCTATAACCACCCTGCATCACTGAGAGCAGCCAAAGACCCCTGTGGGGCTGGGGGTGGGGCTGGTGAATGGACAAGACAGCTTTTTGTGTCCTCGTGCTTCTTCTAGATCCCGGTCTGGCTCATCTACCTTCCCAAAGAACTCCTAGCTAGTGATGTCTTCTCCTTGCCCTTATGCTCTTTTCATTGCAAACAGCTCTGAAGGGCTGGAAACCCATTGCTTGCAGTGCCCCTAGACGTCTGCTCAGCAAATCCTAACAGTGGCTTAGCCTAGTACCCCAGCGCACCAGAGACCTGCCTACAGTTTTGCTGAACGAGCCTAGGACATGGCCAAAGGAGTCACCATCCAAACCAGGGGAAGGTGGCAGACAAGATTACCACAAGAAGGTGGAGATGAGCTCCCATACTGGAGGGACTGGAAGGCTCCCCATGGTGTGAAGGGAGTCCAGAGAGGAGAAATGAAAGGAAGGTGTCAGGGGAGAGAAGGAGCTGTGGGAACAGCACAGGACAAGGCTTGAAGCGACATGGGGCTGCCTGTCTGCTGTCTGCTGCTGGCTAGGATGCCTGCCATTTGTCCAGATCAGAGCTGGTGATACAGCAGAGCTCTTTCTCTCTCTCTCTTTTTTTTTTTTTTTTTTTTTTTTTTTTGTTATTCAGAGAGAGTGTCTTTGGTTGCCATATACAATTCATTTCAGATCTGATGCCAGAGGATATTCGATACAAGATCTAAACAACCATATGTGTAAATTCATAATGCTGTCTGTGCCAGAACATGTTGCACGACTTTGAATGTTACTGTAGGCTAGTGCCATCAGATATAGCTTAACACAATCAAATGTAACACACCCAGCTAAAGAAAAGATGTGACATCTTCGCTGTAAAGCTGAAAGAAAACTAGCCAAGAGGGAACAAAACATGATTTGGCAAAGCCTCAATCAGCTCAGCAGAAACTCAGCATTTGTAGTGCGTAAGTACTCCCTATACCCATCCAATGAAGAGGGTCTGGACAGACTTCCCTGAGCAGAAAGGGAAAGGAGGATTTGGCAGTAAGGTGCGTGAGATAACATTGCTTCTGATCTTGCCTGAGATTCACAGTCTGCTTGGAGGCTGGGAGCATCTCTCCTGGATTCATCAGTCTGGCTAAAGAGGCTCCTGCCTCCAGCTCTGCATTGCCTCCCTTCCTTCACAAGGAGCAGCAGTGTAATTCCCACTCTAAAACTTTTTCTTCATACGTATTAAAATATTTTCCTGAACTTTGTAAGTTTTCTATATATATATATATATTTAATTTTTCATACCTGGCCGTATAAAATTAACTCAATTGTTTGTGATCATGCCACACTTTTTTACTTTCACATTTAGGTGTTCAAGAGATTTGTCTTGCCACCAGCATGGATTTCTGCATTATGAAGGAACATCAGCCATATCACAGTATCCCTTAGCCTTTGTATGGGAATGATCTTGCAAAAGAAAAACTGTCTGAGGCTGGCATAGAGAGGGATGGGTATAGGAAGGCTGGCCAGGATGCGATGGAAAATGTGTGTTGCTCTAAGTGATCAGATGGTTTGACATCTTTTACTGCAAAAGTAGCTCTCCAAATCCCACAGACACCTGCACAGCTCATAGACTTTTCTTTAGGTAAATGAGAGTTTGACTGTTTCTCTGCTGCTTCACCATTATGGGAACTTTCACACCCAGAGCAGTTTTGTGATCAGAGCACTGGGCTGGTAAGCAGAAAATTCAGTTAAGTCGTGGCTTTGGAATAGGTGTCTGCATGCCTATGAGTCAGCTTGCCAACTAGAAAATTAAGATATTGATACTTTCCTATTCCTGTTGATTGTCTTCTGTGCTTATCCCTGATGAACTCTGTGAGAAGGAAGTCTCTGGTTCCAAAAAGAATCATCACAGGGGGGAATATGATTTTGCTCAGCCCCTGTGGCCACTGCTGTACCCCCTCCTTCCCTCTGAGCCAGCCCTCGGCACGGCAGGAGGTTCCTCTGCTGCGTGAGGCTGATAATCACTTATTCCCCATGACATGGGCAAAGACTCTGAGACAGCATTGGGAGGCTACTGCCTACAATGAATGCTTCTCCTGGGAAACAAGGAAGCATCTGACCAGCCCTGAAATATACTTCTGTTTTATTTGTCAGTTGTTAAAATACATTGGATTGGTAAAAATGAAATATTTGTTCAGTGGGAGGCACAAGGCAGGGAAAAGGGGCTAAACACAATTATGACCAGGCATCCAGAGAGTGAAAGTCCCAGCACGTAGATTTTTTTTTCTGTACAAGACAGGATCTTGTGTACGTTCTACACACAAAAGAGACTGCCAACAGCTCCCCTTGAGAAGCAAATAGCCTCCCTTCACAAAAACTTCAGAGACGGTAAGATGACTCTACCTATAATTTTAATAAACCCTGTAGATATTATTTCACATGCAATTTTGCAAATGTTGAAAGAGGTATTCTGCTCGTCGTGATCCTCACAATTTTGTTAATGATTCGGTACAGAACATACATGCAGGGTACAATGAAAATTAACAGGGAGAACCAAGTAAAATCCAAATGCAGGTAACAATTAACTGCAGATAAATAACCATTATGGTGGCTGTCTAATGACTTGCAGAGACCACACTCAATAACTTCTTATTTCCCCCTTTAATTGACCCCACTTCAGATCATCCAGCTTTTGTAGGTAACAGAGTAGTAAATCTAAGAGGTGACATCTGAAGACTCACCTCAGAAGACTCACCAACTTGCCTTTCCCCTCTTTTTTACCTACTGGAGGAAGATCTAATTACAAGTCTGAGTTCAGGCACAAAGGAACTAATCCCTGGATTTTGGAGTTTGGAAGATCTTTGGGCATGAGACATGCTAGGAAGGATTCAGTACTGCAAGCAAAGCAGTTGATTTCACCAAGGCCTTCCTGGATTATAAGGACAGGAGCTCGCAGAAAGCAATTTGAGTCCATGCATGGAGCATAAGACTGGTATTGGCTCACCAAAAGAGTGACTTTTAGTCCACATTCAGGTCTTCAGAAATGTCTGCTCTCCTTTTAACCGAGGGGATGCTGTGTCAAGTGACAGCCATGGAGATTCACCACCAAGGATCAAGTCTGAGGGAGCACCAGCACATTGGAGGAAATGGATTCAGAATGAGATGGCCAAATCAAAGATCCAGGCTGGAGAAAAAACCAATATTGTACTTCAAGGAAGAGCCATCAACTGTGCATATATGGGATCCCTTGTTGTCCCCTCTTCAGAACAGGACTTAGCATTGAGAACACCATCTTGGGATGTGTAAACAGCAATTCCTCAAAGCAATCCTTCAGTCCCTTCACCACCAGTGGGGATCTGCTGAAATATGATTTTGGCTTCTCAGCCTTATGGTCCAAAGAAGATGTCGGCCACTGGAGAGAGACTAGAATTTGTTAACAAAAAAATGTCTATATCCATCAAAATCTAAATGGAAAGATTGGAAAGAACTGGGATTCCTTAGCCTTAAGTGGAGAAGGAGCATGCTAATGGCCTTCAAATATGTGAAATGCTGTTGTGGAGAGGAAGGGAGTAGTCTGTTCTCCGTGTCCCTAGTGCACCACGAGCAGTAATGGTCTCTGAATTCAGTCTAGCCCTCAGGAAACCTTTCTGACTGTAAGGACAGGAAGTGGTGGAGTAACTTTGCTGAGCAAGCTGGACTGCCTGCTTGACTGGACACGCTCACAAAGGGTACCCAACCCGTGGGACAGCCTCGGTGTGTGGAGATATACTTCCCAAGGTTACTTCTGGTTCAATGGCGAGGCCAAAAATTGAGGTGTCAGTTAGAGAACTGGATTTCTAATTCTCCACACATTTTTTTCTACCATTTTAAAGTGGGAGACGGTAGAATTCATGCCTCCAGGCTGACAATTCTGATCACAAGAGAAGCAAAATAACAGCATTACGACTGCCTGTGCACCAGAGTTTGCCAGTCCAGAATATTAAAAAAAAACATAATTTATAAGAATCACAGTATAAACCTAGAAGTTTCTGAATTTGAAGAGGAGCTGAAGTCTTCATTTGAGCACCTGTTGTGTCAGCCAAGACTCAAGGGCAAATAGTAAGGAGAAGATGGACAAGATCCTTCAAAGAGACCCACAAGGACCCAGAGCAATGCCCCTTCCCCACACACTCAGGTATCTCTCAAGGGGGTGAAGGAGCCAAACTGTGTTGGGCAGTTTTAAAGGAAAGCCACATTTCTGAGGGCAAAACTCTTCTTTGCTGTCTCAGGAGAAGATTTTAACCTGCAGGCACACGTGAACTTTTCAGTCACCACATACAGTCACAGGCAAGGGTAGGTGGCTGTTCTGAGTCTGAACCTTTCGTGGAAAATTAAACAGCTTGAACAAAGTAGAAAATGCAAAAGAAAACTTCAGTCTTATCAAAGTGGTGAACAACAACATAATCCTGCAGCTCAGTAAACCTTCAGCATATGTGTGTACTCAGTCCTGTGCTATGAATGTATGTGTTTACATACTCTCTCATTTTCAGGCCCTCTTTTCAATGCTGGTAATGGTGTAGTACTGAGCGTAAACTGGATTTTCTATTTTCTAACACATATTTGTTCTCCTTCTAAAGAGATTTTTTTTAGCTGTCTCCAGGATGATGGAGGCTTCATTCAGAACAGACGTAAATACATTTTTGGTGGCATGACTCATCGCTGAACTTTTAACTGTATACATTTTTAGTCATGACTGTGTTAAGATTACAGTAAAGTTATATGATATTTCTTCTGTTCTTCAAGATATTAGCAAATTTAACTACCATTTACATATTCTCTATGTACACATTTACATATCTACGTTCTCTGTGTACACATTTACATATCTATATTCTCTGTGTACACAAACTTAATGCTGTATGACCTAGACATATGGATATGGTATATGGTGAACTGCACTTTTTTTAACCTTTCCCAAACAGGTTATGTGGAGATCAGTGACTGTTAGCAACAAAAACTCGCAAGTCTTTAAAACTTACATGCACTAGAATTTCACAGGCTGTTCAGTGACTGTTTATAAGCACTGCTGCCACAACAAGGACAGCTTGATTATTAATAATAGTTATTAAAATATGATAGCTTGGTATCCCTGTCCAAAATTTGCCTATTTTTCATCTTCTCAAGTAGATCTTAGAAAGCCCAATGCTGTGATGTCATTAGGAAGGTGATGTTACAGTACTGCTACTATTTATATTGCCACTAATGGTACTTAGGGGCGTGTGGACCAACCACGGATGCATTTCTGTTGTATGCTCACCAAGTAATAGGCAGAATCTGCTCTATGTCAAAAATTGTTATGTATTAAAAGGCAGTGGTGGCAGTATCTGCCAGTGATCACATCCACTGAGAGAGTAGTGCAAACCATGTTTTGTGAACATCCCCACAGACGGGGCCTCCTCCTGGGATCCGATTTAGTAATGGAGAAGATTGATAACCTTCTCTCTGTTGAGAGATACTGTTCCTATTTTTGCTCTTTCTACAGTTCCCGTGGTAAGGAAGTACAAGTGTTTTCTGCTGAAATAGTTCGATCCATTAATTGCGTTCCCTTGTACCTACCCAAGAAATTCCTCAGCATCCTTCTAGCGGACAGCTTTCCTACTTTCCACTCAAGGACTTTGTCAGCACTTGGCAAGCTGGACACGTTCACCTCTTGTGATCTTTCCCCCTAACACAGCCTTTGCAAGGACTTTTTGCATACCAATTATCCTCAGCAGTGAGTGCCTGATGCGTGGCTCCCAAATTCATCCAAATTACCTGATCCCAGGGAGCTGCTGCCTGCAAGTTAAATAGATGTCAGCATGTCTAAAAATCAGATTCATGATTTAAGAGCTTACACAACAATTCTAGACGTCCAAGCTTGAAGAGTGTGCCTTGAATGCTCCTTTCTGTTTTTTTTACAGGGTGCAGATTTAACCCTTCCAACACAGTGGGTTACACAAGTGCCTAATTGCACAGCAAGGAGGAAGCACCGAGGTATATGGGTGCGACTCACGGGTGCTCATGGGTGTGACTTTTGCATGATGATGATGTACCATGTTCTGGAGCTGCTCTGTTGTCCTGAGAAGCAGAACCCAGACGCTAGATGTTGGCCCGAGCTCAGGAGCCAGGTGAAGCTGCTGGGCTGCGAGCACAGCAGCCCTGACAACCACCAGCACTGCAGTCACAACCCTAGGAGCCACAAAGGTGGCTATCGGAGGTCTGGCCAGGCTGTGCTACATGGAGAAACACACAGCTCAAGGACTGCAAGCTCCCCAGAAACCTGGAGGAGTTTCTTCCCTAGCAGGGAAAGGAAGGATGAGTGTAAGGACGATCTGAATCCTGTGATTACTATTCTTTTCCTAATGCGCTCCACACTGTTCTCTTTATAAACTACCGAATTATCCCGAGGAACAAAAGGTATTAGGGTCCTGCAAGCTTCTCTCAGTTTGTGGTAGGACTAATTCATTAATGTGGCTCCAACAGGAATGTGTGCAATGTTCTTTCTAATTGGACATGACTGCTCAAGAATGACTCGGCCTCCATCCAGATCACACTGTCACTTATGCTGTATAATAAGCTACTACTACTGGCCCATGAATCAATTTTTAAACAATCTCCAGTAATGAACTTGGATGGCCCATTGTTGTTGACAAAGAAATGCACAGTCCCGCTATTGTCAAGGGGCTCAATTATGGGTCCTTGCTGATAAAATAGCGGAGGGGGGAGAGGGGAGGGAGGGCTGTGGACAGTAGTGACAGACTGAAAGAAGTGTTTCATCTCCAGGGTCCTTACCAAGAATGACAAGCCAAAAGGTCAGTTTCATAGAGGTTTAACTTGAAATGTCCGAGGACAAAAAAGGCATCTGGAATCATTAGGAAACGTGAAGTTTGACTTGCACCATTGGAAATCCTTAATATATTCTTTTAACTGTAGATCCGACAAACTCCTTGCCCTCTGGGTGGGAAAGAGAGGTTAAGGGAAGTAAAACCTTTATGTTTATCCAGTGGGGGGGAATAAAAAGGTTAATTTTAGTAACTCTGGGAAGAGTCTGTGGGGAAACTGTCAATGTTTCAGCCCGTTCGCCATTGTCCTGAGCCACACGGGTAGCGGGAGAGCCTGCTGCCGACTCTGGCTGCCGGACGCCGGGCTCCAAACGTTTTCCCCTCAAATAACCTCATCAGTCACCAAAATGTCAGGGCAATGCCGTGTCCCTTCTTCTCACTTTGTTCAAGATTACTCGCACGTTACCGGAATTCCCTGAGCCCTCCAGCATACAAAAAGAATAAATAAATCTGTCTGCAGTGGTTCCAGCAAGCTGGGTCCGGTGTGGAAAAACATGCCTTTTCAGTATTTTTTCCACCTGATCAATGTCTTACCAAGGGAGCTCTTTGGCATTTCCATGTGGATTCACTTTGCCAACTCTTATTTTAAAAGCTTTAAAAATACCGTGCAAAGTCAGGAATTTAGCTTCAGGTTTCTTCCCATGGCAGAGCACGCTGCGATGAACCCGTGGGTGAAGGCACGGCGGGCAGGGTGTAAAGCTGCAGAGGAACATGTGCACTGGGAGCGCAGGTCAAAACCTTCTCCCTTTCCTCTTGGTTTTGCAACAGTGCCTGAGTAGAAGGGCAAAGGGCAGCCAGCACCAGGCGGCTCTGCCACGTATTTCCCAGGCGGGTGAGTCACTTCTCCAGCTGGATAAGACACTTGTCTCCGTTCCCCGGCCACAAAGCAGGACAACCTCAGTGCATTTAAAGGCCATGCTTGAGCAAGAACAGTGGGTGAGATTTAACGCAGAGCAGGGACCAGCAGCCCACTTGTGTCCTACCAGGAAGCGGGGAACCAAGCTGAGCTGAGGCATGGCCAGAGCAGGAATGAACATGGACATGCACGGCTAAAGCCCAGGAGAAGGTGGAGTGCAAGCCACACCTGCCGCTGTGAAGGCTGCTGGGACTTGTCGAGCAGATGGGCTCATCTCTCAGGGCAGTCTTTCTAAATGCCCTTCAGAGGAAAGGGACGGTGCTGAGGTACTGAGGACCTCCTGCTCAGCACAGCCCAGCACCAGCTCAAGTCAAGGATGGGTGCTCCAGAACCACATACAGCAGGGACTGCTGGAGCAGGGACCTGGTGGAGCTTGTCGTGCAGGTGTTCATGAGAACGCAGAGAAAAATCCCACGTGGAAGGATGTAGCTGGGCATCATTGACTTCAGTTGTTGTCCAGACCCACAGCATGGGCAAAAAAGCCCATTAGGAGGACTGAGACTGAGTCTGGGGAGACCTTCAACAGAGGAAGGAGCTGGGAAAAAGACTGTAAGGGCTTTGAAAACCAGGGCTGCCACTGCTGGGAGGCGTCCTTAGGACAAGGTCTTAAAAAAAAAAAAAAGGAAAACCAACACTTTTTTCCTCCTTAACAATGTTCCCTCCCGCGAATACACCTTGACCTCTGGTGCTAATGGTTTGTGATTCACCGGGCGGGAATGCATCTCCACGTCCAAGCACTGGGCTCTGGTTTGTCCACCTCTCCCTGGGCGATGCAGAAACAAGCAGAGAGAAGGGACTCGATCCCAACAAGAGGGAGAAGGGCTGTGGGATGACGAGCTGCAAGCATGGTGAATGAGGGCTGGCTTTCCAACCAACACAATGACCTACTGATCTTTTTGGTCATCAGGGAGCTGAAGAGAGCCCTTGGGCCTACAGGCAGCGTTTTGGGACCCCTCAAACCCCAGACAAGCTGTATTGCAACTGCTCTGTACCCCAGAACAGAGCCCGATGTCCTCGGGAAGGTGATGTTCCCATCAGCCAAGGTCTCCAGAGGGGCTGAGAGGGGCAGAAGAGGCTCAGGAGCTGGGGCACTGGCTGAAAACCCTCTACTTACACAGCCAGAGACCGCAGGGGCCGTATTCGGTGCCTGCCTCAAGTCTGGGCAACCCCGTCTGTTCCCATCAGGAGGCCCAGGCGGTAAATTGGGCCCTGAATATATAATTAAGCAAAGGGCACCATCCTGAAGCCAAGGTTCACACTGCTCTGTTGTGGCTGGGGTGGGAACAGCCCTTTGCAAATCAGTCTCAGGATGTTGCTCCTAGTCAGCTGGAAACTTGGTAGCTCCACTCCATAAAGGCTGGCTCTAACGCTTCAGCTCCCCAGCTGGCTTCGGCATCCTGACCGGCACGCAATTCTGTGGCTTGCTTTTCTGCACGACAGTCTGGAAACCTTCCTTGAGAGCCTCTTGTTTGCTGGCTGCCAGGATTTGCCATGCAGATTCTTGCCAAAAGGATAATATAAACAAAGCATAATGTCAAGTTTCCCACACAAGTAAGATGATCTATTAGCACTGCACTTTGTACTAATTATTGCACAGTGGGTGGGGGCTTGTGAAAGGAGATTTATGCATTCAGCTAGCCTCACTTTTATTATTTGTAAGTACTTTTTGGCAAGGAATGAGCGAGATATGTATTTTATTGTTACGCTGTTACAAACATCCTAATCTTCCGCACTCATTAAAACCTCATAACAAATAGTAAGAATGATATATTGCAGCCACAGCCAGCATCTCATTCATCCCCAGGTCGGGGGGAGGGGGCCTGGGACACAGGGGAGAAGAAGGACGGGGGAGATGGGAATGCGTTTTTTGGGGCCATGGTCATTTTCACAGCACATGGAGGTCTGGCTTCCCCGGGGGTGTAAATAGGGTGGTGGATGTGGAAGGGTTGTTGGGGTGCCAGGGCAGATGGGGAGCTTTGTGGTGAGGTCTCAGGTGGTTTCCCCATGGACACTGCTTTCCCTGGGTGGGAACGCTCCCATAAAGTGATGGTTTTGTCTACGCCTTTCCTGGCATGAAGCAATTCATCTCTCCATCTGCTCGGCGGGAGCACGTCCACTTTGCTACATGCTACCCGTGTGTCAGGACCTGGCTGGAGGAAGAGCCCAGGGCACCCCGGGAAGGCGTCTCAGAGTGTTCCTGCACTGCCTGGACAAGCAGAGAGGGCCCCAGAAGTTGCCCAACGAGGCGGTTTCTCCTTGGGTAATACCCAGCTGGGTGACGAAGGCTGGATGTTGCACTGGCGCGGCTGGGTCAGTGCGAGCTGATTCTCTGTGATCATCGCTCTGATAAGCTCTGATCATGCCTGTGCCTCGCTGGTGCAGCACTTGGTTGTAACCCAGGAAGGAGTAGGGCAAGCCTGGAGCCCCAGCCAGGAGAGATGTAGATGACAACCCAGCTGGGGACATTTCTGCTGGGCCAGGTTCCCTTGCAGGCTCTGTGATCGCTGCATCCAAGCTGCATTAGTAACATACAGAGCTGAGGTGGACGTGCCCTGAACATCTGCCTCCTGTGAGCAGCTCAGGACAAGGGCAGGAGCAGGGTGACACTCGCCCAAATCCTCATTTTCCAAGTTGGGGAAGCCCTGCTCCCCGCTTTCCTCCTAATGACAGCAAGGCAGGTTCAAAGTGCAATATTTGGGTGCTGTACCCACTGGGGAGATGCTGGGTAAAAGCCCAGACATGCCAGCTTCATCAGTCTGTTGTTCTGGGGAAAAAAAAATCAGTGTAAAACTGAATTTTGTCACAGGTGAAAGGGCTGTGATGGTACCTCCAGGACACCACAACAGTTGTAGGACATTACTTTAATAGGATTTCTCAGGTAAGGTCCAGAGAAGACAACCTGGACTCATGTATACACTTAATGCCTTTTAATTTGAGGTCAAGATGTGCAGGAGGAGATGGAAGGAATGGTGTAAAGTAACCTGGTGAGATATGGTCCCGCGTGCTCCTGCACCCCATGGCTATCAGAGCCAAGTGCTGTCCCCATCCCTGTCTCACACTTGTCCATGATGGTAGGACAGATGGGGTGCTCTTCTTCACAGCTCCTGGGGTTTCTCATCATTTTTCACACACTCAGAGCCTTTCTTGCTCTGGTGTTGAGACACTCAGAGGGCTTGAGGGAAAAGAAGGACTTTCATGCTCTTTATCCATCGTTCCTCCCAGCCTGAACAGAGCATTTCAAATATTCCAGCCAGGGCTTGCCCTGAGCCCCGAGCTGCTTCCAGCCTCAGACCTTTCTCCTGGCCAGAGCTTGTTTGGGTGTCCTTTCCTCTACCCACCTGCTTCTTCCCGACTAATTCCAAAATATCATTTTTTTCCTCTCTTTCTAGCCTCCAAGAAGCTACACGTCCCAGCTGACCTCCAGACACAGAGAGGTGACCCAGCGGCTGCTTCTGACTCTCAGACAGGCTCAGCAGGGGTTAGGGCTGGGCAGAAAGTCCCAGACACCCTATTTCCAGCACGACTTTGGAGAGGCCATGTGTCAGGCAGCCAGCCTGATCCTTCTCTAATTATCTCCAGGAGGGGCCTGAAAAATGGTACGGTCTTTTTATCCCTGCAAGATCACAAGTCTTGGCATCGCCTTTGTTCTTCAATTTCAGGCAAATAATATTTTGGGATTGGTTAGAATTCATGAACCAAAAGCTTTAAAATATTTGGGGGATATTTCCTGTTATATTGTCTTCTCCCCTAGATGCATTTTCCATCTGGTGTTGTGCTAGCCCAGGATATTTTTAAGAAAGAAAAAAAAGTAAGACCAAAAGGGAGAGAAAGTGTTGAATTTAGGAAATGACAGATATTGGTTTGACTTTTAGCCTATGGCAAATATAGAAGGAAAGAAAACATTACTCAGGCCTTTCCTGGTTGTTTTCTGGAGGCACTATTTCCAAATCTGAATGTTTCACCCTCCCTTTCTCTCACTGAGCCCTCTTATTGTAATGGCATTACGCTCCCTGGGGGACCAGGGAGGGCATGGCCCCCACAAAATCACTGTGTGCCCTTCAGCCTCCCCCTCACCCAAATGTACAAGGGAGAAGGGGTCCTACTCTACTGCCCTGGGACATGGGCATCACCCTCAAGTCACAGAGTGGCTGATATAAATGTGGAGGTTTAGGTGAGATCCTCCACCTGCCTTGGACACTGCTGGAAGGGCAGCAGGAGGTGGAGAGGCACATTCCCAGTCCTGACGGTGGCACATCCCACACGGGACATTGTGGAGGTGATTTCTGGGGGAAGCCTGGCTCCTCCTGGGTAGGGGAAGCAGAGGTGTAAAGGGGAGAAAGATGGTGTCTGAGACGGGGAGAAATGAGGATTAGGAAGGATGCCGGCATGAGGTAACTCGTGGTGCAGGCTTAGGGAAGTGTCAGGTTGCCAAACGAGAGACCGCACAGATGCACCCAGCAAGGAAGGGTTTGACTCTTTTTTGAGAACCACCAGTGTGAACTCAAAAGTGCTCTGCTAAGGTCCAACATTGCAGGCCCACACTGCTGAAGGAGGGATTGTCGAGGCTGCTGTTGCCATCGGTGGCAGTGAGCGTGCTCTGCCACCCCACCATGGCATAAAACCCCAAGCCAACAATCTTGCTTCACTCCGACCCATCACCAAGCACCTCTCCTGCAGCTAAACCCTGCCCCAAGCCTGTCCATCCATTTCCCCATCCTTATTTGATTTTTTCACCCTTTAAGATCTTACTCCAGTCATAAAGCTCAGACAGAACCTGGCAACTCCCTCCTTCGGCTGCTTTAAGCCATGGTCTGTCATTACTTTTATCCCCACCTTCCTCCCCAGCCATCTCCAGCACCATGTAGACAGTCATCCCCTTCCTTCTGCCTCCCCTTCCCTCCACGCTCCCGCTCCCTCTGCACAAGCTCACCCTGAACAAGCCTCTTTTGTTGGGCCACCCCACACAACAAGAAAATTAGCCTCACTCGGGCATGTCGAGGCCACCACGGCAGCTACACGCCGTGATGATGGTGCATGTGGTTAGCGCAGCCTGCAACATCAAACAGCTTGTTTACAACAGATGTAATCCGCGATGATACAACAGGTGTATAACAGTAAATACCGGCATTGTAGCGATCAAATAACTCTGTGGCACGTTCGCATTGATCCGGTATTAATCCAGCTCCCTCGGGGGTTTGGTCTATGATTTATATGACTCACTGGGAGGTTTCGGCACCTCTCTGGCACGGCACCAAACTCCAGGCAGGGATCAGTATATATATAATTTACCTCTGCAGCGAGAGGCTTTTTAAATCCACGCTATTAGCGAGCCGGGCTTGTCGATGGCACTTTGAAAAGGAGGGCCTGTCGGAGCACGCAGAGACACTTTTCCTTCAAAGGGTGATTCATGTGCTGCAGCTCCAGTGACTGTCCTGGTTTTACATGCTCGAGTGCTGATGAATTAAAGAAGCAACGAGACCGTAGCCTTTGTCAGCTCTCACAGGCTCCTGCCCGTGTTATGAATTTCCTCCGCATCCCTTTATAGCTTAGCCCAAAGTGTTTACCTTAGCGAGGAGGCACAGAGGAGAGGATGGGATAAAAGCATACCGAGGGAGGGAAAGGAGGATAGGCAACGTCTGAACGGGCATCAAAGTGAAATTCCAAGGTGGCACATCCAAAACCGTCGGGGGAAATACTTTTCCACCCAGACCCTGGTGAAACTTTGGGACTGGTTCCCACCGGTGAGACCAAACACGGGGCAAGATTCAAGAAGACGAGGACTGAGAATAATAATTATGTGGACAATAATGAGAAGGTCTGCAGCCCCTTGGACATGAGTTACTTGCCCGGGGCAGGCAGCAGGAGCTGGCTGGTGGTTCTGCTCCCATGCTCCAGGAGTCAGCCCACCTTCAAATAGCCAAGGGTCCATGCTCAGAAATTCATCCCAGGCCTGATTTTAGTTAGCACCTCTACAGGCGATTTGCAGGCAGAACATCAGCGATCAAACTTTCGCTGCAAATTAGAAGCTGTCTTTTAAGAAGGAGAGTGAAATACCTTGCTGAAGGAGCACAGAAAGGAAGCTGGTGTTGTGTGTGCTGTAATCCAACAAACGAGCTTCGCTCGCAGTGGTGGCAAGCTGGTAACTTTCATGAGTATTAAACGCAATTAAAGAAACAAACACTCTCCATCATTCCCCAGAGTGAGAGATATTATCAGTTGCGGCTTTGTATTTTTACATAATCACAGTTTAAAGGAACATTTTTCCATATGTGGAAATTCCCTGTTTTCTCCTCCAAACGCTAACAAAATCCTTGCCGCTGGCTGGCCGCGCTCTCTTCATGGCTCCGCGTTATGGCACTCCTGCTTGCCCCAAGGCCCCGGGCAGAGGAGATGGGCCCAAAACAACCGCCAGAGGTGAACGTGCTTGAGATCCAGTCCTACACCCAAACAGCACACGTTCCCCCAGCTCGGGGTGTTTTTGCAAAATTCCCCTCTCTGAGTGTTGAAAAGCCTTTTGTGATCTCCCAGCCCTCCCCTTTCGGCTTGCCCTCCCTCGCGACGTGATCGAGAGGCACGGCTGCCTCCTGCCCCTCGCCCCGAAACCCGTGTCCCCCCCGGGGGTAAGCAGCACGAAGGGCACAGCATCCCCCGAGCTGCCCTCGTGTAACCTCCGCGGAGCTCAGCCCGGCTGCGCTGCACCCGCCTGCACCGCTGGGTGGGCACCCTGGTGCTCGGCTTTCTGCAGTCCAACCCAAGGCCGTTGAGCACAGCTTTGCTCCTAGATGCAGAGGGTCATTCTTGCAGCTTTGGGTCAGGCTCAGCCTCTCTGTGGCCTCTTTGACCCAATGACAAAATTATTAGCCCCCTTGCCATGGAGCAGGGCTCAAGATGCCCCTAACCTGCACTATCATGCTTGCATGCCCAATCTTGGCTTGCACACCAGTCTCCAAGCGTCCATGCAGAGCTGTCCGTGTGTCTGTCCACACCCCACTTCGGTCCAACTTCTCCCCACAGACATGGCAGATGAACTTCTCCCACATCTCCAGGCCGTTGGCCCAAGCACCCTGTGCGCTGAGCGGTGATTTCTGGCTCGCTCGCTCGCTCGGCCTTTGCTCGGCTTGTTTGTTTGTTTGCCGTGCGGGTTGTTTGTGTGCAGCTTGCCTGCTGAGCTTTTCTCTGCCTGCATTCAGTCCGTGGGCCAGCCTGCTCCAATCTTGGATGCCAGCTCGTTCGGTTGCAAGCCTGCAGGAACTGCTTAGCTCTCCTGGCCCCTGCTGCTCAGGTCATGAGCAAGCCCCCAGCATGACCAGGACCACTGCAGGTGGGTGAGGTGAAGACTCCGGGACACCCTGAGCTCTCCTGCCACCTCTCCGCAGCTCCCAGAGAGGTTCTCTACAAGCTCACCAAACCCTGAGACGGTAAAGGTCTGTTTCTCTGGGAAGAGAGGGCTTTGATGGCATCAGGACGTAGAGAGTGGAGGCACTGTGCCACGGTGACCTGCATGGGTACTGAGCCCAAGGAGAGCTTAATCCTCTGGGAAGTCATCAGCCCACTGGTGCTGAGTCTGGATCGGGAGAGGTTGAACTTGACTTTGAATGAGGGGATGACCCACACGGATCATCTCAAGTAGTGGGACACCACCTAGGTCTCCGGGATCACTTAATAAAATGGGGAAAGAGTGAGGAACGGTCCCTCCATCTTTCTTCCAAGCCGTGCCATGCTATACATGAAATCCCTGAGGAAGGAGCATGCTGCCCCATGCAGTGTTTTCACACTGTCCTGCGTGCACGCTCCCAGTTTGGCAGGAGACAGACAAGAGACACCGAGGCTTTGACGTTTCTCTCAGGCTGAGGCAGTTACTGCTGCTATTTTCCATCTGGCAAGGCTTTGAGGACCTCTGGCTGATTCCAAACATGTTTTCTGGGAACGCTACGATATTAGAAAATATTCAGATATCCAACGTCACTGCTTATGGGAAAAGCTTGTTAACATGGAAGCACCGGCGGGAGCTCTCGTTAAAAATTCCTTTCTGCTCGATAAGGGCTCTCCTTATCTAAAGAGCGGCTGGGTTTCCTTCCTCCGTAGGCTGCTGGTGAGTCATGGAGCCCGGGAACGCTCTCTCTTTGGGGCAGAAGAGGGAAGCCTCAATAAGCCACCAAGGAAGCCAGTCCTCGGGATGTCCTGGATCCCTCTGGGAGCTTGTGTGGGCACCAGCTCCATCTAATCTAAGGCTCTGCCATGGGCTCAGACGCTCTGGTTGTCCTAGAAGCAGGATCAGCCCCTCCGTGGGCGACCTGTGCTGAACAGTAAACATAGAAATACCTCTACCCATCTCCTCTTTTTCCTTCCTCTTCCCTTCCCAATCAGACCGTCCTGGATATCGATCCTTGCTGATGCTCATGCTGATTCATCCATACTTGCTAAACTTAGCTGTTACTTCTTTTTTTTTGTTTCTTATCTGTTTTTGTTTTGTTTTGTTTTGTTTTGTTTTGTTTTGTTTTAACCAAATCCTTTTAAGCTCCTTTTAAATAGCTCACAGACCATCCAGGACTGTTTCCCAGCTTTGTTTCTCTCTGTGCTCAGCCTCTTTCAAGCCCAATTTAGCCTTTTCTGTTCCCATCAAGTAACCAGTGTATAACTCCAGTGAAAGCTCAGCTCCTCTAGACTTTGATGGGCACCTCTGCACCAAGCACCTCCCTGAGCCAAACAAAAGGGCAATATTAAAATTTTAAAATATTGCCTTAGGGTGGAGCCCATGTCTGGAGCCTCCTGAGGCAGTTAATTTGAGGGGTGGCAGAAGGGTCCCAGGGCTTTTCTGCTCTTGGCTTGCAACAGGGAGGCTGAAAGCCTGGAGCTGCACCCTCAGCCTGCATGCCTAGTCCTCTGCTCCTGGTCCGTAAATGCTTGCTGAAGCTCAGATCTTCCTCGCAGAGGGAACAACTGAGGCTGAGCAATTTGATGTGTTTTTACAGTGCTGGCTTGCAGGGTCCTGTGGCTGTGGATGTTGGATGTTGTGATCTGGAGCTGGAGGAACCAAATTAACCCGGATCCCCCACATACCCCTGTGTAGTTGGGTCCCAGACACCCACTCAAGCCCACCCCAAGCACACCACGGCTATTTGGGAACCTCGGTGCACGGACACGGCAGCTCCCACCCAACCCATCTGCCCGAGGTCTGGGAATATCTGCGGTCCGCATCCCAGCCCTCAGCCTGGATTTCCTAAGCCTTTCTCGCTCCTCCTCTTCCTCGGTCCGTGGAGCTGCGAGGTGTGTCCCCTGCGAGAGCCGAAGGATTCACTGCAGAGCACCGCTTGCATTTTTGGTTATGCAGCTCAGAGCCCTCGAAAGAGCCCTGCAGCCACTTAGCTCGCGATGACGACTGATACCAAACACCGTTTCCTCTTCTTGCAAGCAAGTAAAAATAAACAACATCCTACTGTACCTGCCTCTATCCAGGAAAGCACAGTAACCAGTATTTACAGATAAACACAGATACATTGCCTGCTGGGGTCTGCTGCAATGAATTCAGACCTGGAGATTGAAAATCCAATTGTGTTTATAAATCAGCTGTGACATGCCAGTGTCATGTCATCAGCGGAAGGCAAAGGGCATGTTTACTACAAGCAAAGGCACACGCTGCAGTCGTATGCATAAGCGAGGCTCTGTGCAGGCAGGTTATTTTTTGCATAGTGGTTTTTTCATTTTTACATGACTTCAGGATAATGCTCTAGGAGCCTTCTTTTTTTTTTCACTGTGTAATTTTTTTTATGGTAACGTTGTTTTTTCCCCTTTCATGATTGACTGGAGGTTTTGTTGTTCTTTTTTTTTTTTAATGTTCTGAAGGGTGTTTGTGCTTTTTTTGGCATCTTCCTGCATACCTCAAAAAACCTGACTAAAGCCTGGCTGCTTGCACTGCTCCTGCCAAAAGGAATTCATATCCCTCTAAATGTGCTGTTCGCCTTGCTCGCTCTGATATTTTTAATAATAAGTACGGTTACTAAGAATAGCTGTTTACCACCTCTGTCAGCTCTTAGATTTGGACTTGGGGCTTGTCCTAGGGTTAACTGTATGCCTTGAACAAGAATCAGCATCGTATAAAGACACTGTCTGGACCCTTCCAGTGAGTTACCTGCTGTCCTTAGGGTCCATCTCAAGGCACCAGCCATCTGGGATCTCACAGGGGCTGTGATCTATACGGCCAAGCCCAGGTTTCCCCCAAGGGACAGTGTCCCCAGCCTTTCTCTGTGCATCACTCCATCATCCCCATCATCGTGCAGCCCATCACCAACACCACAGCCAGGTCTCCACATCTGCAGCCAGTTCTTATTTTTTTTTTTCTGCCTTTTTTTTTTTCTTACCCTCTAGACCAGGCCCTCTTATTAGATATGCCCTTTCCACTGACCCTGAATTATTGCTACCCATGGTCTCAGAAGAACAGCGCTGTTTGTTAGTCTAGGAGCACATGTGACAACTCTCCTCCTGGCCAACAGCAGAGGTTGAAGCAGAGATTTCCAGGCCAAAAAGCAGGCATTTCAGCAAAAGCTACAGGCTCTGAATGTGAACGGCGGGGTCAGAGGAGGACGAGGGAGTCAGCGCCTATGCAGGAACCTGCTGGAAGATGCTCGTCGGAAAGATGTGCACAAATCTAGATCAGAGCACACAGAGCTTGCCCTGGGCTGAATCTAAGCCCCTCGGGTGGCAAACATCCCCTTCCCACTGCAGTGGGGCTGCCGGCAGGAGATTTTCATGCCTGGGAGTTTTGCTAGGGCCAGGCTGGGGAAGGGCATCCCGGTCCAGAGCTCTTTAGGGCTCACAGCAATTTGCAGATTAGTGCTGGCACATCCAAAGGCGGGCTGGCAGCGAGACCTCTAACCAAGACAGACAGATTCCCTGCTGCGGCACTGTTCGGCGGCTCTAAATGGAATAACGACGCCTCTGCAGCCTGGGTGATATTGGGTCAATCTCTTCTGTTCCTCTGGGCTTTTCCCCCCTCCCTTTGCTGCAGGTCACCGCTGCAGCCCGGGCCGCCAGGGCTGCTGCTCACTGCTGCCCTTGTGCCTTTGTGTTTTGGGGAGGTGGGGGGATCATTTTTATAACTCTTTGTACCAACACAAGCAGAGTTCATGGTGAAAGGCAATCAAATCTTCTGCTCCAGGGCGTAAGCTGGTGGCCTGCAGGGTCAGGGAGGGATTTCGCCTTCCCTCCTCTCTGGGGCTCGGCAGCGGCACAGTTTGAGCCTCACCCCAAGAAACCCTCTGATCCTCATAAGGCTTCCTTTTATTTTTGTTTGTTTTTCCCCATGTTGCATAGCTGTGAAAAATTACAAGAAGGCTGATATGTGCTGATGGGGCCCCTGGGGATGGTCCCCATCTGCATCTGCAGCAAGGGGGCTCCTGGGGGCTCTGCTGGACCGGGGCAAAACCATTCCTCTTGGGGATTTTAATCACCTCTCTCTGATCTCCTGCCTCCGTGGCACATTTTCTGCCTCGAGGGTCTTCCTTTTCCACCCAGATCCCTTTGGCTTGCCTGGGGCATTGGATTTACCCGGACTAAACCCCATGCAAGCCCTGGGGGTGGGCGATGCTCCCCGCCCCTCCCCGAGGAGCAGCTCCAATCCACGGCGCTCGCCCCAGCTTGGTCAAGGCATACCGGTAAGGCACACGGCAAAAATACAAGCAGGCACAAGCCGAGAAACAACCGTTGGGAAGCCAGGAGTTCAGAGGTAAGCCGGCTGTCCTCGGGTAACAAACTCTGGGCCACCCACATCAGAGCGCGAACCTCAGCTCCCTCCCAGCACAAATGACCAGGGGCAAATCTCAAAGGCAGAGCCAAGGCGCGAGACGCACACCTATCGGCACGGCCTCGCAGGGGAAGAGCAGGCATCAAAGGCATCGAGGCCTTTTCTCCCGAATTTTGGCTGCGCCGCAGCCCCGCGATGCTGGGCCGGGCTCTGGGCTCCCCTCTTCTCCAGCCGGACCCGCGGCCGCCTTCCACGGGAAAGAAAACACATGGAAAAAAAGGATAGGAAAAATATGCATTGTTTTTTTTTTTTTTTTTTCCTGTTGCGTTCTGAAGCCACGCATAAAAAGAAACCAATAATTAAATTTTGAAAAAATAATAACAATTAAAGCAAATTAAGTGTGAGGTCTAAGCTACCGGTTAATTCAGAAACAGCAAAGGCAGCACTTCTGCTGGGATCCCTGAAAGTTTGTCTCGTAGGGATGGTCAGGGAGCCAGGGATAGGGATGGGGAGGGGGAAATGAGACCGAAATCATGGCTGGGCTCTGCCCCGGAGCTGGTCGCACGACACCCCCTGGAGCTGGTGTGTGGGATGCTGCAGCACCTTCCCTGCTCTCATCCTGTAGCTCTGGAGCATTTGGGCTGCTGTGGCTCTGCTCTGCCATCTCCAGCACACATGGGGTCTGCCGTGCTCCAAATCTTGCAGCCTTGCCCCAAAATCTGAGTATCTTTAGAGCCAGAGGATAGAGGGAGAAATGCACAGAAGCTGCAAGAATGTACTTGCACCACCTGTCCTTGCTGAGCATCTTTTTGGACATCTGCTTCCCCAGGGAGAAAATCCTGCTACCCCTTCCATTCCTGACCCTCTCCCTTCCTCAATTCCCTGGGGATGTTCGGTGCCTGTTTGGTCCCGGACACTGAATTTTCCCAAACCCAGGGTCATCCAAAACATACACCCACATCTTTCTGTGCAACGGCCACTGGCTCATCCCTTTGGCGTGGCCAAACGCCTGGATTGCCTGAGGCACTTCTGGCTCACCCCTGGGGGCACGGAGACTTGTTCTGCCAGCCCCCCAAAACGCATCCCTGGCTCCAAAACTTCACCTAGAGAATGAAACAGAAACCCCACAGAAACCCCACAGCCTGTCCCAGCCCTACACTGGGACCAGCCTTCCTCACCCACACAACCAGCCCCTCACCCTGCTCGCCTGATGGTGTGCGAGCTGAGCTGCCCAACCTTTAAAAAATCCCCAAATTTTCATGTATTTATTTATTTTTATGCTTGTGCTTTCTATCCATCCCAAATGCAGATGGAGATGGAGGATCAGGGGATGGAGGACTCGGGCACAGGACAGGACGGTGGCATCCGGCATCCCATTTTCTTGGGCTTTCAGCTCTTGGGGTGCCCCAAAAGAGGAGACCAGCTATTCCAGGCCATTCCCAAGGACATTTCCTTACTGTTCTCCCCAGCCCACCACCCCCTCCGTCCGTCCCCCCACCCACGGCCCTTCGCCGCCACGCGGCGCAGCCTGCCCAGGGCTGGCAGATCCTCACCGAGCCAGAGACATCAAAGTCTCTCCTGGAATGCGTGTGGCTCTGCCGGGCTGCGAGAGATACGGAGCCAGGGATCATTAAAGAGATACTGCGATGGTTATCGCCCCGGCAAATCAAGGGGAAGCTGAGCATCGGGCTTGCCAACAATACCTGTTATTGTTCCTCCCCTGCGCGGTGCTTTATTAAGCGCTATAATCGTTTTAATATTCATGCATCTCCGCAGCCGTTCCACCCTCCCCCTTCTCCTCCTCTTTGCTTTTCAACATATTCCGCCTCGGAAAGTGCCTTTCTTGCATTTCCTGGGAGCTCGCTTTCCCTCCGGGCAGCAGGTGTTTCGGTCCGCAGCACCCAGGCACCGTCCCTCTCCGCACCGAGAAAAGGGGATTTTCTCTCGGTCTTTTGCTTTGCTCCCCCCCCCCACACCTCCTTCCATCCGCCACCGCCCCCTTTTCCTTTAAGTAAAAGCTCATTAAACACCGCCCTGCTCGGATGATGGCATCGTTTCACGACTGATGGGAGGGAGATGCTGGAAGCTGATGGGTGCGAGGAGCCGTGCCAGGACATCCCCTCCTTCCCGGGGCACCTCGAGGGTGCCCTGCAGGGATGCCGGAGGGCAGATGTTTTCCAGCAGCCGTGCACAGGGCTGGGGTTTGCACCCAGCTGCAGAAGCTGGAGGTCCATTTGCCCATCTCATGCAGGCTCTCCAGACTTCATCCCTCATCCCTTCATCCCTCATCCAGAAAAATTTGTTGTGGGGCGGGTGGGTCTGCTCCAAGAACTTCCCTTACCTGGTGGCACTGCTTCAGGAGCTCCAGCACCGGGACAGGCTCAGCCCCAGTCATACCGACAGCCCCAAAGCAGCCCCAAAGCCCTTCCTATTTCCTCCATGCTTCCTCAGAGGGCTGCTGATGAGCTTAGCCAGAGAAGCGTTGCAGCACTGCAGCAGGGCAAAGACTCGCTGAGGATGTTTGGGCTGATCTGGAGAAGATGCTCTGAGCCTGATGCTCTGCTGCTTCGCACCTCACAGCATCACAGGGGGCAGCTTGGCACAGCTGTGCTTCACCCCAAAAGTTTGGGGCCACAGATTCATGCACATTTCACCAGGGGCCCAGCCAGGCCCGATGGCAGGGTGAGGGGCATCTCGGTCAAAGACAAAGCCTGGCTGAGGCAGCTCCACCTTTCCTCCAACCCCACCCAGAGCCTCTTGCCCATCCCAAAGATGACTACTTGCATTTGGAGGCAGCTCAGATCATTTTTACACTCCTTCCTTGGTTTAGCAACCAAGTATTTCACTTGGAAATGAGATGGGGAAAGTGTTGTTTTGAAATTTTTAAATATATATATATATACATATAAATATATATATATAAAAAGCACTGTGGGATAGTTGCCCAAATTCCCCCAAGCAGCTTAGGAACCTTTCCAGATCCTGGTTTTCTGGTTAAAGTACTATTTTTGAGTAAAACCTTCCCCAGTTGGGTTCGTTGGGAGTGCCTGTGGGAACTGGGTGCATTTGGCACCTGATGGAAATGGATCCTAAAACACTGGGTCCTAAAACATTGGGATCCTAATGGAAATTATCCTAAAAAAACAGGAGTCACGGTGGGGGCACTTGAGAGCTGGATGTCCCCTGCCAGGGGACAGCAGCACCCATGTGGCCACACAACCCATGCTCCAGAACCCATCTCCCTCCCCATCACCATCACCTCAGGACAACCCACCCCAAAACAAGACGGGACTTTGGGGTCTGTGGCCATACGAACGTGCTGCCTGCCCTGTGAACCCCCCTATTCCTGCAGCAGGTCTCCGGCCAGGCACCGTCGCAGCCCCGCGTGGTGCAGGGGTACAGGATGCGGCCCCTGGTGCCTCCAGCTGCTGCCGAGGTATGCACAGCTGGGGCTCTGCACCACCGGGGACTTCCCCCAGGTTCAAAGCCCCGCCGCTCGCTTTGTACCCCGCTGGAAGACATTTCCCCTCGCCGCCTTCCGGGTGTGATTTCATAGCTGCAGGAGAGAGGGCTTTTCATCATCTGGCCTCAGCCTCCTTATTCTTTTCTTTTTCTTTTTTTTTTTTTTTTTTCCTCCCCCTTTCTTTTTTTGGTAACAATATCCTATATAGAAAGGAAACAAACAAATTAACCGCTCGGTCTCCAGGCTTCGGCAGCCTCACCCACACACAGCAGCCGTCGCCCTTGATCCCAAAAGCGCTACGTCCCTCAAGCATGCCTCGTTCCCCGCCTCCTCCTGCAGGGTTTCTCTTCTGAGCACAGAAAGTATCGGGTGCTTGTGCTTGGGAGGGAGAAGCAGAGGTGCTGGGGTACATCATCATCATTATTTATGCCCATCCCAGTGAGGCACGAGCCTGGGCCAATGCCACCTCCACCATCGGGGCTGCCCAGCCACTGTCCCCAAAGCCAGGTGCTGCTGGGGCAAGGAGAGCCCCATCCCTTCTGCACGTGGGTCTGCAGGAGAGGTCCTCGGAGGCCCATCACCAGGGGTCTTCCTAAAGGCACCACAGAGGGCTTGAGCCAGGGTGTAACTGAGACAGTGGAAGGCAAAGACAAGTCCTGGGACAGGCAACACCACAGGAGAGGGATGATGTGCCCCAGAAATTTGGCTTTCTGATGTGAAACACCCAGTAATGCCCACCGGCGCATCGAGTCTTCTCGGAGCACACTCATGCTGACAGCAAATATTTCAAGACACAAGACCAAGTTTTGGCAATTACCTACTGGACGACCAAAATCCCCTTCCTGATTCTGAGACCATGTGAATCTAATATCTATCCAACGGCACGAAGTAGCCTGGGTTTATCACGGGGCACCCGGTCATACGAAGAGCTTACAGTAAATAAGTCAGCCAGACAGAGGCGCGGATAACAATCACGCTCAGGGTCAGGGTATTGTTAGGAGCTGTTTTGCTGAGATAAGACTTCTGACATCCATCATTGCTTCTGTCAGACCGGAGAGGTTGTGAATGTGATAAGAAGCTGTCGTGGTTTCACTTTGTTAGACGGCTTTCTTAAGCCTAGCGAAGAGGTTTCAGCAACGATTGGTTCTGCAGTGATTCTCTGCGAGCATGTAACATTCCCTCTAGCACCTTAAATAACTGTTGCACAACTAATTCGAGAGGCAGTTCTGAGAGATATTTCATTATTTCTGTCTTTTATCTATCTGTTTATCTTTTTATCTATTTATCCATCTATTTTTATCTATGTTATCCAAAGCCACCTCTCGGTCCATGCTGATAACTGTTTCTGCTGCTGCAGTTTGTCTGAGCTTGGTGGGAGCCAGGCTCATGGGCAGCAGCTTTATGGGCATTTAACAAATCACTGCTCATTTGCTGAGCTGCATCACGTTCCCAGAAACGGGACATTTCATCCCAAATCTCCCTCATAGAGTCTTTCCCCCTCAGTGGGTCAGCTCTGCATCACTCTGGGCTTCCCCATCCCCTCTGGGTGGAGGCAGAGGAGCAAACCCTCCTCTCCCAGCAGCTCAGGACCACATGAGAAAACCACACAGAGGGATTTCAGTGCAGAGACATGCGGTGCCTCTTCAAAGCCCCAGCACAGAAGCTGTTTACACTGTAAATAAACAGACACAAATAGCGGGTGGAATCCTTTTCCTCATCCCTGGCTCCTCTGGAGGAGAAAGGCAGCTGCAGAGGTGCTGGGCTTGAGTGCCATGACAGCGAAACCTTCCTTATTCTTTATTTTTTGGGGAGGTGAAAGGGAGTTTCTGAAGCAGTTGGGGTCAAACATGCTGAGATGGCTGGAAAAGGGGAAAGAGCAGGACCTCATTGTACACAGCAGGTGGTGGTGGATTTGTTTCTGCACCCCCCAGCTGGGTGCTGGAGATGCTGTCCTCTGTGCAGGCACATCCAGCTCCTCCACCAGCATGGTCTGTGCTGGGAAATGGGAAATCTGGGACTGGTCCCATCAGTCCCTCCTGAAACGCAGTGCTGGTGCCGGTTACAAGGGGGAAAAATAAACCTTAGATGAGCAAGAAGTGAATCACTTGCTGCAGCCTGATTATTAAAAGAAAACCTGGGATGACAGGTTTAGTGAGAATGAGAGCTCCTGCTGCGTGCACCACGCTGCAGCAGGGGCACGGCGCTCCCCGTGCATCGCTGCAGGCTGCCAGGGTCCTGTAGGAGCTATGGGAAGGAGCCCCAAAAGCAGCACCGAGGGAGCTGCGGTGGGGTGGGAGCAAAGGCAGGGTGGGGAGGGGATGAAGGAAGGGAAGAAAAAGGCCATTCACATGAGAGAGGTGACACTAAGAGCTATAGGATGGCTCTGCAACATTTCTGGGGGCTTTCAGATATATTGGTCCCTTTGGCTTGGCCACATAACACCCTGGCATCAGGTCTTTGGGGGGGAAAGAGGAGCGGGGATGCTACGTGCCTGGCCATGAAAACAGCACAATGTGTTGGTGTGATCAAGGATGCACAGAGGCCACCAGAGCCACATGCCCAGAACAAGGTGTGGAGCAGCTCAGCAGGGTCCAGCAGTGCCTGGTGGCTTGGGTATCATCAGCTGGACCAGCAGCTCCACAGCACGGCTCAGCTTGATCCACCAAATGCTCTTTCTCCTCCTGTCCAGCCCCGTGGGATTAAACTTTCCTCCACCAGGTGCTCTGTGGTCGGGGCAGGGCTTGGAGAGGCCGGGTGGTGGTGGGCGAGTGAGCTTTAAAATAACCCAGGGTGTGGACAGCTCTCTGGCACTCGTCTTATGGAAGGGCCTGGCTTGCCCAAACAGGTCTGTGCTGTGTCCTCGGCCCTCAGCAGCAGGTACCTGCACTGCGGCGGAATCAGTGGTGGGTGCCCTCGTGGTAGATGAGCCCTGGAGGCTCAGGAAGGACCAAAGGTCTCCCGTGGTGCACAGCAAAACCATCCTTTGCAGGTCTCCAAATAGCACGGCTGCCCCAGGGCTTGCTGCTAAGCTTTGGGGAGCTGAGGATGAATGAGGTGACCTCTGGAGGTCTCTTTCCACCTGAATTATCCTGCAGGAGCAGCTGCTCTGTCATCTGTGCTCTTTGTACATCACATGCTCTGAGATAAAGCTGTACCCGAAACTCTTCCAGACGTGGCTTGAGTCATTCTGCCTCTCGATATGATGGTGCTGCCATCCTAGCCAGGGCAACGTGATCCTCTCATATAACAAATGATGCGTAATGGAGGTACAGGAGGGGTAATGCCAAGGTCCATGGATGGGATTCCACCAGAAGTCAGGCACTATTGTCCCCAGTAGTAAAAACTTGGTCCCACTACATCCTGAGGGTGTACAGTAGAGCCAGGAGGACACCTGCACAGCACCTGACCTCCAAGCCAGGCTCCAGCCATGGCCATCCCCACGTTTGGATGTTCATTTCCACTTTGTCTCTTGTCATTCAGTTCACTGAGTCTCAGCCCAAACCATTTCATAAAATCATGATTGGAAAAGACCTCCAGGATCATCTGGTCCAACCATCCCCCTACCACCAATGTCACCACTGAACCATGTCCCCAGGCACCAGGCCCAACCTCTCCTTGAACACCACCAGGGGCAGTGACACCACCACCTTCCTGGGCAACCCGTCCCAACGCCTGACTGCTCTTTCTGAGAAGACATGTCTCCTCATTACAACCTGAACCTCCCCTGGCACAACTTGAGGCCATTCCCTCTGGTCCTATCACTAGTTACCTGTGAGAAGAGGCCGACCCCCAGCTGGTTCAAGGCATCTCAGCTGGGCAACCAAAACTGGTGAGAGTCTGCGGTGTGTTAAGGCACCTGCTCCTGCAATGGGAAGAGGGGGGACAGCTCAGAAGGGTGGTGGGGCAGCTGGGAGAGTGGGGCTGGCTGTCCTGCCTCTTCTGGAGGGCAGAGAGAGCTGCTGATGGAGGGGGTCCCCAGCCCGCAGCTCCCCTCCTGCCACCAGCACAGCACCATGGGCCTTGCAGCTGCATGATGGGGGCTTTTCACCATCCAAGCACCCAACTACTCACACTGCCAAGGCCACTGAGTCCCCCAGTGCCATCCTCAGTGCCGCCTTTGCCGCTGATGAGGGAGCGCTAATGATGAGATCCCGCGTGTTTGTGTTTGTGCTAGCTTTGCTGAGATAATTAACGGCAAACACTGCAGCTTGATAAGCAAAACATTGGCAAGCTGCAATTTCTAAAGCATCTTTAGCTAAATTTGTAGCGGTTGTCTCCAATTTGCAGTCCTGTTTGTGTCTGTGAAGAAGACACACACTTTCTCAGCTCCGTTCTCATGTTCCCACTTGCCTCTCACAGCCATGGAGGTAGAAGGAGGATTCCCCTTGCTTTATGCAGCTTGGCTTTGACTGAATAGCTTCCAGTTACCTTGAAACCTAATCTTCTTTTGAACTCTTTTTAAGTCAGTTGCATTCTTGGAAGGAGATGAGCCTGCAAACTTGTATCATCTGATGAGAGAGATAACAGCTCTGTAGAACCTACGCCCGGTGGCAGGCACAAGCCAGAAAACATCTGCACCTGCTCACATGGAAAAAGCACCCGGGTATTAGAGGAGGTGATTTGCCTTTCATGAGTTTTGGGATGTTTATTCTATCAGGGAGCTTCTCAGAGATGTCCTGGCTGCCTCCTCTGGGACAACCGCCTGGAGGTCCTACGTGAGCTCCGGGATGTGCTGCAATATGAGCTAATACCTGAACTTCTCTAGGTGAAGATGAACTTCACAATTTTTTTTTTTTTTTTTTTTTTGGTGATTTGGTGCTTATGGGACAAAGCTGAGAGCTCTTCCCCTCCTTAGATCCAGGACTCCCATTCTTTGCTTTCTCTTGACATGAAGCAGGGACTGAACTGCAAGTTGTGTACAAAACTAGGTTCTGAATTTCTTCACGGAAAGAGACCATGGAGGGAGCCCAAGAATCACATAATTTATAAAGATCATAAGCTGGTGACCCCTCTTCTAGAAGGGTCTATAGAGCTGTTCCTATGGCTGACCCCACACCCTACTTGTTGGGTTAAGGTATGTTTCTTGGGTGTGTTTGGGTATGTTTTGGGTAGTCTGTCCAGTTTACTGCACTGAGGTACATGCCTATTACATCCAAGTGTCACTGGTGTGTAGCTGAGCTTTGAAGCTACGTTAGATATTGTTATTGTAGCTTCAAATCTAGCAGATCCTCTGAACCTGCAGGAGCCAAGGGTTTGGTATCCAAGTTGTCTCCTTCATGTGGAGACAAACTGGGTTGGTCTCTGCTTTTTGTTAGTAAAGACATTATTGCTAAGCAATGAGCTCGAGGAAGCAAGCAAGGAGAGGCAGGCACTACGTGAGACAATGAACCAGCTCTGTGCGCTCTCACCCGCTCCTCCACCCAAACAGGCCGCGAGACAAAATGGAGGCCGCGGCCTTTGGTCTTGCCGTGGAGCTGAGGAGCATCAAAAGACAGGAGGGCCGGAGAGGAGGACAAAAACCGCTGTGTTTAACGCAGGGAGGCCACGCTAGGCTCTGAGCTTGAAGCAGCCAGCCTACTGGAGGGAGAAGATCTGGGCCCTGGGGACTCCCTCGGGGAGTAGGGATTACACCACTTTTTTGTGTGTGTGCCTTTTGTGTTCCTTCATGGCTCCTTGGATCCTCAGCTTCAAACACAGCTGCTTATCTTCCTACATTACTCAGTGTTTCCCTACGTGTGCTCTAATGTAGCTTCAAAGCACGGCACTTACCACAGTGAACAGACCGGTTGATTAAATTAGAGAGACTTCTAATCATCAATGGTAGAGACTCCAGCGAGAGCTGGAGAGACATTTTGGGGTAGCTGGGAATAAAGTTGCCCTAAAACCACTGATTTTGTTGTCAGAACCTTCTGAGGCAAGACCCACACCGACTCTGGAGCCACGTGTAAGGTCTCAACCTTAGAGGAGCAGAGGAGCCCTTGCAAGAGCAGACGTGCACTGATGGGTTTTCCTCCTTTAGTAGTGTTATCCTCCCCAGGACATTAAAGAGCTATCCTGGAGCATCTGGGCAAACAGCTCATTCCCCCAAAAACGCAGGGCATTTCACCAGCCCAATCCACTCCGAGTTCTTCTCAACACTTTGAATTCCAGATGCAGGTTTCAAATTGTAACAGCAAGGGTGAGCAGGAGGAAACAACCAGCCCTTTTCCTCCTTGGAATTCCTTTGTTCATTAAAAAGACGGCAAAAAGGGTGAAAGTCTGAAGCCTGGTTGCAGGGCGTGTGCAAGCTCTCAGCTGGAGCAAGGTCTGGGCCCTTGACAAAAACAGGCTCCTGCTCCCAGGCACCTCCTGGCCACCAGTGGTGGTCATGAAGGAGGACTTTCTTACATATTTTTGAACCTTGGCATAGTTGTTTATTTTCACTTTCCTCCAGGACAGTGATGCCTGCCTTCTCCAACGTGGTGGGACCACATCGGTGCCCCCCGATGACTGGAGAGGCGCCACTTTGTCAGGTACCCAGCCGGAGTCCTCCCAGTAGGCGATGGCCACATGGCGGTTGTGGGGCTATGGGAAAGGAGGCAAGTGGGAGTGGGACCGCCGTCTGCCAGAACAGTTCATACAGCCCACAGCGTGCTCCTGCCCACATCTGAGGAGCTGTCGGGAAGGCGAGCGAGAAGGAGTGAGCTGCGGACCAGATGGATTGCTCTGGTGGGCCGTATCCAGCCTGCAGGCCATCGGGAAGGCACGCCCGCACGAACGCTCCCGGCGCTTCTTCTTTGATAGATGCTGTGGAGCGAGATCATGCATCGGAGAGAGCGGTGGGGTGATCCAGTCCGGGAAGTCGTGTCTATCTTTGTTCTCCTCCTACCTGATTGTGGGATGACTCATCCCCTTCAAACCAGCGAGGCTATTTCTGACACGAGGTGCTACTTGGCGTGAGTAAAGATGGAAAAGCCTGCCCCATAACTTGGATGATAAAAAGGATAATAATTATGCTTTATATAGCAGACTTACAAATAATGGCTTGCTTCTTTGGCTGTTCAAGACCACACACGCTTTTTTTTTTTTTCAGGGGGAGAGGTGTGGGGGGTTAATTTGGGACTTTTTTAGCTGGAACGGGAGATCTGTGTGGTCCCGTAGGCTCCTGTATAATAATTCTTCTACCTTAATATCTTTTGATCTCCTCTAAGTTATTCATCAGCCCTGAATAACACACTGCTTGACAGTCAGAACGTTTTATTGGTGAAATGGTGCTTCATTTCACCTTCAAACAAAAGCAGGCTCAATGCTGCACTTCCCCAGTTACTGCAGGAACCCATGGGCAGGTGTCAGGTACATTAGGAGAAATGGGATATTAAGTGGAGACAGGAAGGAAGGGGAAAAAGAAAAAGGAGAAAGGTCAACAAAGAAAGGTAAAACTTAAAGGAACAAAAGGAAAAGAACAGACAAAAAAAATAGAGGTACTGGAAAGGGAGCAACTGGTAACATTATTTATTTAACCACTTAAATGAAAAGGGGAAAAAAGTGAGGGACAGGTAAAGGGGATGGTTCAGGCTATCCCCAGACATACAGTGACTCTTCGTTTCAGGTCCCTGCAGGGAGCAAATGTTGGGCACAGGGTAAGAGGGAGTCTGGGGGAGAAAGTGACCATGTCCACGGAAGTTGGGTGAGGTGCCCAGTTCCAGGAAAGTAAATTGTCCACTCTGCTGCTTGCAAAAGCTGGCAAGGTAGGGCAGGCAAAAATGAAGATGACGTACAAGTGAAGACCAGACCAGTCTCTTTATATGTAAAAGGGAGAAAAGCAATCTGTCCAGCTAAACCATCTGGTCTGGGATCAACATCATGGCAAGTGCCAACCAGGAGAGAAAGTATGTTCTTTCCATGTTTTTGAGACTTGAAAAAATGGTGTAAGGCTTCACGGTGCCACACAGGACTTGGCAAGTTCCTGTGGAGGAGATGGGTGCTGCCATGGGCTGGAGGGGACAAGTACCCAGCTGAAGGTAAGCAAGCAGTGACCTGCAAGGGAAGAGATGAACTGAAGGGAATCTTATTAATGAAGGAGATCATTAACAGGGTTCCCTAAGGATCCCTGTTGGAAACCATCTCACATCCTCCCATGTGGCTTCAGCACAAAAAAACAGCAACATGCTGATAAACCAGTTGATGGAAAAAAGTGGGAGAGGGAAGAAAGACATCACCAGTCTGGAAAAGGTTATGAAGTCCAGAAAAAATATCTACTTCCAAGGACAGGGACACAAGAAATGGGGTGTCAATGAAGAGCACAGATGGCAAGGTCACACATTTAGGGTGGCATCCATTCTGACCTTGCATTACCCATCTGAAAGCAGTCCAAGCCCATTCTATAGCCAGTGCAAAGAGTAAGGGTCTAGCAGGTAGTTTGCTCCACTTAAGGTATGTGTCTGACTTCTCCATGGCCAAAATTAATGGCAGAAATGAAGCCCTCCAGCAGGAAGCAGCAATAATAACTCTTGCTGTATATCCACTGGAGAGCATCGTGCAAGCCACGATTGAAAAAAATGATGTTTGCTCCAAGAAGTGGATTTCCCTATGGAGAAGCACACACAGTGCAGGACAGGGCACAAGACAGTAAGCAATCACAAAGACGTAGAGCCCCAGGGGCACTGCCAGTGTCACTGCACCACCCGCTTTAGGAAGCGATGGTCACACAACGGTGTCGGGACGTGGAAGTGCGGGAGACCACAGCAGTACGGCGAGGAGCTGGCTACCCCAGGTGGCTGCAGGAGATAGTTAACCAGCTTGGGGTTGGCTGCTGGCACGTCCCCAGCTCACGGCAGTAGGGATTTCAAGTTTCATCATCAAGCCCAGTTAGGACAGAGCGGTGATAATCCATCCTCAGGTCTCCAGCAGTGCCACTTTAGTGTCTGAGGGGCATTTATTTTATGGCAAATCTGGAAGAGGGAATGACTCTTCCAAGGCCTCTGGACCTCATGTAATACTGTAGTCCCTGTTTCATCTGTCCTAGCCAGGAAGAATTTCAACTTCTTCAGTGTTGGAGGATGGTATTTCCCTTCCTTCCCTTCTAGGTATCCACTTCTATCCTTCCGGACACAAAGAGAAAGTGAAATGAGCAACCCCATCCAGTGGGAGGTGTCCCTGCCCATGGCAGCAGGGTTGGAACCAGATGATCTCGAGGTCCCTTCCAATTCAAACCTCTCTGATTCTGCGAAACGAAGGTCAACTCAAGGCATCCATAACTGGGCCACCTTGCCTCTGATCTGGGGGACCTGCTGCCACCAGGCTGGAGATGCCCCTCATGAGAACAGAGGTGCTGGGAGGGACCTCTGCGGTTTGGAGTCCACCACATGTGTCTGTCCATGTTGAGACCCATCTCCAGAGAGAGCCCTGGGCTAACAGCAGAAAACAGCACGTAACTTCTGATGCCTGGGAAGCAGGGAATAGGCGCAGCGGTCAGAAATGCAGCCCTAGAGAAAGGCAGCCACCCTTGGAGAGCTACCCAACACAGAGTTTCTCTCTCCAGGTTTTAACTCCATCCTCGCAGCACAGCAGACAGGTCAAAGCCTGCTTTAAAGCGAAACCCAGGCTGTAACCTATATGCCCAGGCAGGCACAGGGCCAGCTTCACACCGAGCGTTAACCCAGGCTCGCAGGGCTTGTGTGTGGACAGTCTGGGCTGAGCGCTTTGGTGGAAGAGTCAAAGCTGCGTGGGAAGAGTTGTCCTCAGGAAAGGGGCCAGCGGTGCAGAGGCTGCTGAACAGCAACGAGTGAAGCAGCGAGAGCAGAAGCTGGCCAGCACCGTCGAGCAGGGCTGCTGCTGGAGACGGTGCCAAGAATGTGCATGGGAATGTCCACCGGGAGAGTCGCTCCCACCAAGCTCCTGCATTGCAAGCCCTGCTCAGCTCGTGCTCGTGGTGCTCTCTGCTGCCCAGCTCGCAGTGTGCTGCATGCCGTGCATCCACCCTCTCCATCCCATGCTCCTGGACTGCTGTGGCAGTGCTTTGGCTCCTGTGAACCCTGCTGGCACCAGGACAGACCCAGCACGCAGCATCCAGACGCAGGCAGGGGCTTTGCAAACCATGCTCACTGCTACCTGGGGAGCAAAGCCTTTAGGAAAGGGCTGGGAGGGGGAGTGCAGAAAGGCAGAGCTGCTAATCCACGGTCTGGGTCTGGGAAACCTGCAAGTATGAATATTTTGCAGTATTAACATTTTGGTGTGGTTTATTAAAGGTGAAGGGCAAAGCACGGTATTTATGCACAGACTAGAAAGGCACAATGAATAGTGGGCAAGAATAGCCAGAATCTGGATGATTTACTATGAGAAATGGCAAAGGCAGCTGAAGGCAGAGGCAAGCCATGGGTCCAGGCCTGAGCAGCAGAAGGAGGAATACAAAGTAAAGTGGGGCTGAGCAGGAATGCCTGTGAATGCGTTTGTGCCCCTAAATGCAACAAACCACAGCCAGGATCCTGTATTGGCTTTCTAGGGGGAGCTTAAAGGTGGTGTTGGTGTACAGGAGGTACACCAACCTTGAATTGAGGTTTTCTAAAGATTAAAGATAAAAAGAGTGATCAACTCAGTGTCAGGGACTGTCCTGGCTCAGCGTCCCAAGACTTTTTCTGAACAGGATAGAAACATGCACAAGGAAAGCTGAAGCTGTAGGGCTGGAATCTGCTCCTCCTGCCATCACCAGAGACAACAGGAAAGTCATTTTAACCTGAGCTGAGAAGCAAACTCCAGCTAAAAATCTCTTGCCTTAAGAGAGGTGTTGGGGTGCCCCCAAGTATCCCCCCATGCTGCTCCAGGAGAGCAGCAGCCCCCCATGGGCACATGAGCCAGCCCACGGGGGTGTCCCAGACACACCACTGCCTCTCAAGTGGCCCGAGGTGCCCACGTGTGGCCAACCAAGTTCAGCCCTCGGAGTCAGCGCAGGTGCCAGAGAGGCAGATCATGTGGCCAAGATAACTGTTATAGAAAGACCCCCAAATTTGGGGATTTTTCCCTCAATTCTGTGACCAGACCTAGAGCAGGAACAGAGTAATGCCACGCTCCAGCTAACGAATCTGTTTCTTGCTTGCTTCTGAGCTGACAGATGTCTTGGTTGGAAACTGGCCACCAATTGGCCCTTGGACACACAAGATTCAAGGCCTTAAACAAAATTCATACATGCAACGCTGGTAAATCCTCACAAGACAACATAGTCGATGGGTCGGATGGGTTTCATTTCCATTTCATTTTGTAGCTCAAATCAGCTTTGTTACATGGAGATGAAGGCGGTCACATCGATTTACACCTGCTGGAGAAGTGGACCCAAGAAACCTAACAGGAAAACAACTTCACCTGCCATGACTCCACTTTGCAAAGCAGGTAGGAAGGCAGTATTTCTGAGTGAAACCTTCAAATGACAGATGATAAGGCACTTCCATGCCCGGAAGAAACACCTGTCTTCCAGGGGTAGAGAGATTTTAATGACGCAACCCTTGCAAAAGGGTCGTACTCTGGGGTGGCAAATGTCCTCGCTGAGGCTGTTGAAGGAGATCAGCATTTCATCCTGGTGCACAAGTTTTCCTGTCAAACCAGACTCCGAGGAAAGACTAATGCGGAAGGAGATGCAATCAAGGCAAGCCAGTGGAAAGATAACCCATCAATTACCCAGCGGCTTGGGATATTCCTTCAAAGGCCCATTCAATCAGACGTCTGATTTGCATGTCTTTCCCAGTTGCTGTAGGTACTCATTAGGAGCATTTAAATACAACCCTGACTGCAGCCCCACAAAGCCTTGGGTGGATGCTTTCGAGAACCTCATTTTAGTTTATCAGAGTTGTCAGAAGTTGCAATTACTGTAGAGCATGAAACAAAGTGCCTTATCGCCCCTTTGAATCTGCTGGGATTAACATCTCCCCCTTGCAAAAGTAAGTGTCTCTGCAGTCTTTAAAGGTCCCAAAGATCGAGATCTCTTCTTTTTAAGTCCCATCAGGAAGACAGGCCCAGCGACCCCCAAACACCAGACCGATACGATGCTCAGTTTAATGGCACTATATTTTCTGCATTTATTAAATACCTTTGTGCCCAAGTAGTTGGTTGCCACCCTGGTCCGTGTCGACTCACACCAGGGTTCAGTCTAAGCCAGGGGCAGACGATTTCCTTAAAGCAGGAGGCCAGGGCTGGGTCCTGCCTGTCCTCACTGCAGTATCTCGGTTTTGGGGCCGTGGGGAGGGGACTGCTCTGCAACAGGTCTGGCCTGTCCTCCTCCTCACTACCCCTTTGCACTCTCCCTCTGGTTCTGGAGTCTGAGCTGCTGTTTCTACATCACCAGAGCTGGACCAGGACCACAGTGACATTCACCCCCCAGAAGCTCGGCTGGGAGGTTAGATTCTCAGGTGTCTAACAAGCAGCACAACCCCACCACACCTGACCCATGGCTGGGACACTTGTGCTGCCTCTCTCGCACAGAGAAAGATCTTGGTGATCTCTACCAAGGTCAAACCTACCTGCAAACTGCCTAGGAGTCTATTTTCACCTAAGACGTAGGAAATGAATGTCCTCCAGCCTGCCTCCCCCCTGCAAATTTCCTTGAAGTCGGCCCAAAGCTTCAAAGGTTGCTGTGGAAGGAGAGGGTTGAGAGACGATAGACCCTTGAGGAAAACAGCTAAAAAATCACCCCTCCCTTTCTCCTTCCCCCCTTTGGCAGAGCAACACAAGCAGACGTGGTGTAGACACAGCTGTACCCGCACGCGAGGGCTTTGGTCAGCGCAGCGTGTGTTATCGTGGGAGGCGGCACGGCAAAACACGCTCCGGCAGGAGAAATCCTTGCAGCGTTGGCCCGACCTCGGTCAATATTTGTCCCGAGTTTGTGTGGAGCCAGCCCCGAGGACAGTGAGGATGTCTCCACATCCCCACGCAGCAAATGTGGGAGCCTCCAAACGCGGTGATGGAGACAGGTGGGCACTGGTGGAGGCATGGGGAGGAAACCAGGGGTGTCCCCGAAACCCCATCCAGCCCGGCCCCACCAAGCTCTTTGTGCCTGCCTTGTGCACCAACACCCCAAATGCCAGGGAGAAAGCTTTTAAGGACAGAAAACAGTGTAAGCCGTACGCCAGCCTTTGATTTCTGCTTGGATGTTCTCATACGAGGTATAAAGGTAGTATCTCTAATGAGATTACATATTATAGTCAGTCAGGAGCTGTTAAAAGGCTGTTTCTAATGGGATTAAAATGTATAGCACCCAGTTACAGCCGTAATTGCATTACACCCGTAAGGAGAGCCCGCAGTGTAAACCGAAGGCAGGTCAGGGATTCGGCGCACGCTGCTTCGCTTCAGCATCTCCCGAGCTGCTTCCCTGTTTTCCCCTTTTTTCTCCCCCTTGTCTTGGATGGAGAACAAAGAGGGAGAAGATTTAGCAGAGTGTCAGGAAGTGACTGGAGGCTAATCCCTCACTGACACTCCCCAGCACCAGGGGGAAGTAACTGAGATCAGCCAAATTGGCATATCAAAAGCCTTCTAATTATGTCACTGGTGGCTTGAGCCAATTCCTAACATTCTTATTCATGGAGTTTCCAGCACAAGAAAACCCTCCTTAATCCAAGCTGCTGTTGTACAGAATGTAATGTCATGGATGGGGCTCTCTTTGTCAGCGCTGTGGGGCCGCCGGGACGGATCCTGCTGGCGGCTGCAGCCCCGTGCGACGGCAGGATGCTCTGGCTGAGCCCTGGGTGCCTCTTCTGCTTGCTTTTACACGGGAGGGCAGAGGTAGCACCGAAAAACCAAACCAAATCCCCCCTCCCCGTGCACTTGCACGTTGGTCACGGAGCGCTGCGGTCAGCTCGGCTCAGCTTTTTCCAAACTGAGTGATGGTGTGAGATGAGAGATCCTCCCTGCACGTCCCCCCGGGGCTGTGCTGCTCGCTGCCAACCAGCCCCTGCTCGTGCAGCGGCCCTGTGCTGCTGTTAAACCCACCAGGACCAGCATTTTAGAAGCTTGCCTGGCTCCAGCTCTTAAAAAGATGCTGCTCAGCATCTCTCCACCCCGGTTTTGTGCTCCTTGCTGCGACCACAGGGCTAACGATGGTGAGGGTCCCACCAATTGCCCATGGCCATCGAGCACCCGGCGGTGAGGACAAGCCCAGGACCCAGAGCATCCTGGCAAACCGTGTCTGTCCTACCTGTTGGGCCACACACCTCCCTTTGAAGGAGGACAGCCAGCTGGCTGGGAGGGTGCGAGTTGAAAGCAGTACTAACGCCCGGTCCGTAGGTAGCACTTTTCATCTGCTGCCTTCAATCTCCCGACAAATATTGCTCGCAGTAGCAAAGATCTGAGAAGAACAAAGGGGTTGGGCCCGTGCCCATCTCGCTCCTTTGTAATATGTAAAGAGGGCCAGAAATCGCTTTGTTCATGTTAGATTTTGTTTTTATTTCTGGGGTATTAGAAATGCAGATCTTTATTGCTCAAGAGAAAACAGCAAATTCACAGCATGGAATAGACACTGAGCAGGTGACACTCAAGCAAACAGGGAAGTGATTTGTTCTCAAGCTATTTAAATCACCATCTTTTGTGCCCTTCTGTTGTTGTTGTTGTTACAGCTCAAGAGCTTGGGAGTGAGAAGTCTTTAGGCAGGACCTCTGCACGTCACTGTCATGATGCTCGCCACCTCTGAGAGCCTGGGCTTTCAGTCCAGGCTTGAAAGCAACGCACAGAGGCCCTCAAAACTCCATCTAAAGGGAAACCTGCAGAGCAGAGTGGGGGGCCCAGGGGTCCCCTGGGGAGGGAGCAGTGGGGACAGACGTGTCCCAAAGCCATGAGGGAGGTGGTCAGCACAAGGACCTGGCCCCCATTTTTAGCAGAGGACAGCACTGACTGTGGCTAGGCCAGGTCTCAGTTTTTTCCTGGTTAATGCTGGCTGCTTTTCTAGCTCAGGTGCTTCGGATGAACACAGGGGCGAATGGACAACGTAACCCCTCTCACACTGCACAGAAAGTATGCCCACCCCAAACCCCATCAGGGCTTGACTTCAGGAACAAGACAGGGGTGAAAGATTAAGACAGGCTCTAGAAATAGGAGGCAAAGACACCTGGATGCTGAGCACCAGAGCACTGATCTGCGCTGCTGTCCCAATCCATCTGTCTGTCTGTCTGCCATCCCAACAACCTTACCATCCTGGGGACAAGGGGACACCCCCTCCCCAGCCCAGGCTCCCAGCACAAGCCCTCCCTTGGCCTCCGAAGCCCTTCACCAGAGATGCTCAGGGTGGGGGGGGGCATTTCCACCCCTTCCCTGGCTGAGGTGGAGCAGGAGGCAGCCACCCTGATGGGCAGAGCCAGGAGCGGGGCTGGGGGCTGAGCGTGCCAGATCCATCCCCTACCCCGGGCACCAGGTCCGACTCGCCTCCCCCAGCTACAGCATCACCTGCCTGTTTATACGGGAGATTTGAAAGCTGTTACCTCCAACTCTTTTTATACCCTGGTCTAATCTAGATACTGTTAATGATATTTACTTTCAAGACGCTCACCTTAGATTGGCTTTTCAACATCTAAATTAAGCGTTCCATCCCAGTCTTTGATATCATGACGGCACTTCAGCTACCTTTGATCATATCTACTAAGTATTCTCATTAGTAATCAACATTACTTACTTAAAATAAACACATGTTTTCTTGAAGCTTTGCGGTTACGCTTAATCAGCCGCAAAAATTCCCCTTAAGACGGTTTGTATCATTCAAGGGCATTTGTGTCTATAACCCTGTAAATAGTTGTTGTTTTCTGTGCGCTCTCCCAGATGCTGTCTGCTGAGATCTGACTTGCCATTAAAAAGACTCGATAGCCATAACATCCCCCCCCGTCTAAACCTCTGGTCGATGCAATCTGGCTGGCGGGGAGCTGGCAGCGAGCTCCTTTCTCATCCCGGACCATCAGAGGGCACGAAGCGGCTCCCGCAGTGCTGAGCCTGACCCCTGACTTCCCGGCCTCAGCGAAACCACCCGAGTCATTGCAGCAGAGGGATAACTGGGGTTGCTCTGAATTAGAGGCAGGCACTCCAGAATGTGCAGTGAGTTTACACGTACGTGCCGAAAATGGTGAGGAAATTCTGCGTTTTAGGCAAGCTGCAAGTGACTGGAGGCACGCTGCGGCTCAGGTGCGCTGCAGAGCATCAGCTGCTGATGCTGCTCTGTGGGCAAAGAAGTCCTGCCTTGCTCAGGGTCCTGCATCCGACACACAGCACGGTGCTGAGGAGCAGCTTTGTGCATGAGCAGCACAGCCCACATCCAAGGAAGCCAGCAGGGGAGGCAAATAGGTGCCTCGCTCCTTCCCCTAGCTCTGAAAATGTTCCCGTGCCCTACTCTGCTGCTACTCTTGCTCCCAGCTCTTCTCCTCCTCCCTTGGGAGCCCCATCCTGGCTTCCACATCCTGGGGTGCCCCAGTCTATCGCCAGCCTCTCCCACTGTGGGTGAAGGCTAGGAAAGAGGAGGTAACCCCCAGGAGGCAGCAGTGGTGGTGCATGACTTCTCCATCCCGTCTGTCTCCAGCAGGAGAGGACCACGCCACCTCCCTGCCCGCCGGCCGCAGAGGGATTAGGGACATAAAGCCCCCTGCCAGGGAGGATTTTGCAGGGTCTAAATCTTTCCTGCTGCTGATAACGCTTCCCCCGGCTTCACCCTATCCCCTCCACTCTTTGATGTCAACTGGAGGCACCAGGTCTAAAACAGCCACTGCTGTTGATTAGACCTAATTAGTCCCTAATGCCCTCTTAAATCCCATTTAAATAGGGAGCTATACAGCACGCCCAGGGCTGAGACAGCCCTGGCTGAAGGCAACGTTAAGGGGTCTGTGATCAAAAGGAGGGAGAGTGCTCTCCAGGTAATTCAAGATGGTCAGGGTGCTTAAGGTGGACACCAGCCCTCGTGGCCCGGGCTCAGGCAGGCTGGAGGGCAGGGAGCATACCCCCGCTGCTGGGGGCACCCCAAACCCATGTGTCCCCCTCCCCAGCCCTGATGAGCCCCTCCTGCTTAACCTAAATTCCTTCACTAGGGTGAGAGGCTGATTTCTGATTTAGTCAGTGAGGCAAAGAGCGAGGCAAGGAGGAGGAAAGGGGATGAAGGCTCCAGTAGTCGAAGAATACCGTGTCAGGTTCCCCATAACAATGTTTTTCCCACCAGATGTCTTTTTAGAGAGGATTTACACCAGCCAGTCAGTTGAATCGACAACCCTTGGGGGACATCCCTAGGGTGGGGAGAGGAGAGCATCCTTCCTTCACCCTCCTTCCTTCACCCACCTAATCCCTCCCCAACACAGGAGACATCAACACCGCCAGGACCGAGAGATTAGGGCATCGGTTTAGGAAGACACAACAGGGATGAAGTCCCGTTTATCACATACTGAGTGCCTTAACCTCAGCGGCTCCTTCCACTCCATCCTCATCCCATCTCCTCTGTGAGGCTCAGGAGCTGGGAAGGAGATATTCCCTGGCCTGGGTCTTTGCCTCAGCCACACGACCAACCTCCCGCCTTCAGGTCCAACTTTCTCTAGAAACCGGGCCCGCATCCAAATTAATTTTCTGTATGTGTTGTTGGAGTGATTAGATCTGCAAATCAACATAGCCACAACCTGAATAATGCACCAGCGCCTAGCGCTGTTGGGGCAAAGCCCCAAGTTCCTCATCAAGTTCAGTCCTGCAGAGCCTGTAACTAATGATTTTTCTCACTTGGCCGGGAGTCAGCGCTGTATCTCTCACATGCACACACAAACATTGTACGTGTGCCTCGTTAGCATAGAGCGATCTGTAGATAAAGAGCAGCAGAGCGGAGCTCCGGCACCGGGACACTTGTGAGGTACCTCATCCTCATCTCGGCAGGAGATGCTGAGCCTGGGAGAGCCAGCGTGAGGGCAGAAGAAACATCTCGCCGCCCAGACCTGTTCATTTTGGGGCATTTATCCCTTGCTGGGAGGTTCTGAAGGTGTATTTTTAGTCCTGATATGAAGGGCTGGCCCAAAGCCTGCTGGTGGTGATGAAAGCCAAGGATGAGTTCAGTGTTTCAGAGCCTTCATGAACACTTATGAACTGCTGTTGGTCTGGCAGGTTCCAGGTGTGGACACCACTGCCCTGGCCACACCAGCATGGAAGCAGAAGGTGATTGAAACTGCCAGAAACTCCACAAGCATCACCTGGTTGGATCCAGGGAGAGAAAACGCAAGGGGTGCAAGATGCCTTCTCCCACAGGCATGTCCTGGTCCCCAGGTTTTCTTTGCTGGAGATGCTGGACCCTACTCTAGTCCCTGCCCCCAAGTTTGGGTTTCTACCCCAGTGCCATATAGAATAATTACGGTTGGAAAAGACCTCCAAGATCATCTGGTCCAACCATCACCCTACTACTAATATCACCCACTAACCCATCCGCATTTACGCCTGGCCCTGAGCCACAAGCTCTGTCTCTGCAACTGGGCTCTCCCATGGTCCCAAGGCCTTCCAGGCCAGAGCCACAGCCCCGTTTGGGTTCTCCTGGATGTGCTGGCAGGGCACAGGGGCAGGCAGGAGTGGCTGTGGCCTGTTCTGCCCTGCTGTGGTCCTCTGGCAGCTACAGCAGTGGGCCCACACTCACGAGCTCTCCAGAGGTCTGGCGGGAGGGCGTTCGTCACCTAACTTACCTCTTAAATTCCATGTGTGGCACATCTGTGGTACACAGCAAGAGGCTGCACAGCCAGGATGGACCACCCTGCTCCACCTTATGAGGTGTCTGGGACAAGGAGGCACCTTGTGGGTGTTTTTTTCCTCGCCTCACTATTGAAGGAGCACCCAGGTGGCACCAGGGTGGCATTCGTGTCACTCACCAGTCAGGCTCTGCACTGCTGACTCCTGGAGCTGAGCAGGTACCTCAGCAACCTTTGTAGTTACCAAAGGCCCTACAGAAGTGCAATTCACCCCGTCTGCTCTCAACTGCTTTAAGACAAGATGAGCTGCACCCTAAATTCACTGACTGTACAGATTAGATCTCCATCAACTATAAAGGGAGCATAGCAAGACCTCTAGGCCTTTTACTTGTCTGCGTTTAGATGTACGTGGCTGAAGCTGGGGGAGATAAGGATTTACTTTACTGCAGGAGAAACCAGGATAAGTGAGGCCCAGCTGGAACCGGGGTGAAAGATCCATAAAATGGGGCTGGGGGGTGAAAAAGTTGATATTCCCCACAGGAGTGCCCCTGACTGGATGAGATCTGTGCTGGTGCTCCTAGGCAGTGTGGGCATTTAATGCCAGATCCTCATTCCACCTAAAGCCAACCCATGGGGTGAGTGGCATGTCCCCAGGCTCTCAGCACTGCCACGCAGTGACACAGCAAGACAGATCAGTTTGGGACCTTGCTAAGTTGTGACTGCACCAGCTCAGCCCACCAACCTGGTGACAGGCCTAGGGAGACATTTAATTCAAAGCCCAGTATCAGACCTTCCCTCCCGGTGCTGAAGGAGGCTCTTGTGCTCATCTGGAGCTTTAGCCGTGATCCGCAGCTGGTTCCTCCTGTTATCCATTTCATTCAATTTCCTTATGATAAAATCGTGTTTATCCGTATTATCATTTATGCTGGTCAGCCAGCTGTGAGACCTGTTATTATTCATATTACACCTCCTAAAAATGATGCCTCTTAACTGACATCAGCAGGGCCAGACCTACGTCCACCAGACATTTACCCTCATTCAAGGAGTTGACCACAAATGAAAAGGAGGGGGCACCCCTCAACTCCATTGCTTCTAGGGCAGCACGTCTAAGCACACTCCTTCAAATTCTGTTGGTTTTTTTGTTTGTTTGTTTGTTTGTTTGTTTTTTGAAGGATATCACCTTAGCACAAGCACTGAGAAGGATGGTGTTTGCTCAGACCAAGCCCAGCTGTCCCCTGCCCTGTCCACATGTCCTTCATCCCCTTCCTTGTGGCCATGCATTGGCTCATCCAGCTGAACACTGAGCTGCCAGGTCTTGGTCCCAGTTGTAAAGCTGAGCTGAAAATTGGTTCTTTCCACAAGGCTGGTACCTTGGGGGCTGCAGATGTGGTTCCTGAGCCTGTACAACACGGTGCCTGTGCCAGATGGTGGGAGAGGAGCAATACCACCTCGGAGTCCCACCATCACCGCTCTCGTGCCAGCACTGATCTCCTGAGGAAGCCCAGCTCACACCAGCAGGAAGGGAAATGAGTCCTGCAGGTGTAGCTTGTACCAGCTTGCCAGGCAAAATATCAGTGCAAAAGAATGTACCTACAAGTACAACTCCATGCAGTTACCTCCGGGCCTCTGTCATTGCAGAACCATTGCCCCAGCTCACACCCCTACCAGATGTTGACAAACAGCAAAGCTGAGGTCATCCTCAGGAGAGGAAAAGCCAAGAGGACTTCTCCTGCCCTGGCCTGGTTTTGCACGGCATGCGTGACCACAGGAGGGACAACCTGTACTAACCACCCCAACAGAGACCAGCCACCCCTCCCCGGGGCCTCTGTTGACCACTGCTCTTCTAGGGCAAGCTGCAGGGGACCTGCTCCTCTTTCCATGGTTTTCTTCTGGGAAGCAAGGAGACAGAGCAGGCCAGGTGGGAGTAGGACATCCTGGAGGCCATGGCTTGCACCCACCGCTTGGTTTGGGTACATTTATGGACAATAGAGTGAAACTGATGTCCAACCAGCAGCAATTCTTGCAAATCTGCAGAAGATGTAGCAGAATGGCAATCCTCTGTGGTCCTCATCTCCTTTTGGGTGGCTTCCGAGTGGTGGTGGGGACATGCTCATGGAGCCCTGACATGCACGGAGCTGTGGCACCAGGGCGAGGGGGACACATCCTCCCTGGATGGGTCCTGGCACAAAGGTCTCAGCATGGGAAAAGCATCCCTGAGCTGGGCTCAGCCACCCACTTGTGTGGCTGCTGCACTGCAGTGGGAGCTCAGCATCTCCTGGTACCCCACCACGTGGCTTCTCCTCGCAATGCCTTTACTCTGCCATGAGAGATCAAAAGGCATCCAACCCACTGATTGCTCAGTTTGTGTCGAAAGGCTCCCTGATTACCTCACCATTAGCTGTGCCCATTAAACAAAATCCGAAAGGTTTTAGACAAAGCTGAGGTTTCAGATGAGAGGGCGAAGGAATGACTCAGTGCCTTTCAACGCCAAAGTCTTCTCCTCCGTCCTGTTTGTACAGCACCTAGCACGAGGGGTCCAGGTGCACGCCTAGGGCTCTGAAACACCGCCACAATTAAATAATAAGTGTAATAGCAGCTGTACTCCCACCAGCAGGGTTTCGTTTTATTATTTAAATACTCACTTGGGCTCGGGAGCACCTCTGGGAGATGCAGTTTGTTTCAGCGAGGAGGAGGGTGACCCCCGGCCAGCCACCGGCATGGCATGGCTATGGATGGAGCCACTGGGGCAGGAGGCAGTGGCCCCAGAGTCCTGCCATTCCCCAGGGGTTGGGGTAGGGCTGGGGAAGGGGGTTTCCAGCTGATATTAGGGGCCTATGCAACCTACAAGGGTGGTGAGCCCCACCTTGGGTCTTCTCCAAATGAAACCCACTGATGTTGGCATTTCTCCGGTCAAGAGCATGCAGGGGATGCTCACACCCGGAGCTGGGTACAGGTGAAGGGGAGCAGGGAGGGCTGCAGAAACTGTTCTCCCCTCCCATTCCACCTGGAGAATTAGCTGCAAAAGGTGAATTTCAATCCTAAAAAGAAAAAAGAAGTGATAGAAAACAAGCAGCGCCGTGGTTTGGCAGCGCTGCCTGAGGTTTGGGCTGAGGATGGTTCGCTCGTTGGGCACCGAACCCAACACAAAGGCAACCTCCTGCAGGGAGGCCCTGGAGACCCTCCACCTGGCTCCTGGCCTTGGTTGACCATGGCCCCACACCGAGACCACGCTGGGCCCTCCACATCTCTGGATCTTCAATGCTGAAGATGGTTCTGGGAAATAAGTTGCCTTCAGCCCAGTGCTTCTTCTGGATGTGGTCCTGGGCACCCTGCTCTGGGTGGCCCTGCTTGAGCTTGGGGTTGGACCAGACGACCTCCAGAGGTCCCTTCCAACCTCATCCATTCTGTGATTCCGTGTTTCTCCTGCCAGGCCCCGCTGGTGGCTCGGAGCTGCAGTGGGAACCACCTGCATTTATCGCAGAAGAAACAGTGCCATCTACTGACATGACTAACCCTATTCCTAGAAAGCGAGGGGTGGAGGCTTATCTCCCTTACGCCAGTGAGCTTTTGGGGTCATGCCAGCTTGAGAAATGCCCATGGAGCCACACCTGTGGGGCAAACCCACGAGTGACCCATGTGCTGGGCTGGTGTACGCTGGCAACCCGAGACCCCCGGGGACATCCAGGGTGACCCGTTGGCTGTGGCATGCAGTCAGGGTGGCCTCAGCACCAGGCACACAGGCCCCGAGCACCCCTGGGAGAAGGGCTGGAGGGGAAGGTGCTGCTCACTGCCACCCAGCAGAATTTAATTTGCTGTGATTAATCAACATAGCTGAACCCTTCATACAGGCTACTTTTCAAGGGCTATCCCCCCTCCCATGCCGTTTCTTGGTATAGTTTTCCCTCCCTGATCTTTGGTCCTACCTCCTCTGGTGCTGAGGGGTGCTGGAGGTACTCCCAGAGGAATTAGAGTAGAAGGGACCTTGGCCTGGCTGGCAGGGGCTGGGGCATCTTCTAAAGGTCCTTCCCAGCCTCATGAAACCTCAGCTCCCATACAGGTCCCTAGGAGGCAACTGTGCTCAGCGTGCTGGTCCCTGTGTGAGCTCTGAAAACCAAGAAAGCACTGACTTGCTGCTTGGTTCTGCTTTATTCTATTCATGATATGTATTATATATTGTAGGTATATGATTTTATTATGTTATATTGTATTATATGAGAGACCAGTCCCACCTACTTGGTCCAGCACCAAGGCCACCTTCCCACCCAGTGACCATGACCGGAGACAGAGGTCTCAGAAGCCAGCAAGGCAAAAATCACCCCCATATCTTAAACTACGGGGACAAACCATCCCATCCTTCCATCCCAGCTGCAGGAAGACCCCAGGACCCCAGTCTGGAGAGCTCCACGTCAGACACATGATCCCACCCCCGCCACCTCCCTGGGGACGTGTGAGTCACAGAGCCCAGGCTGAAACCGGGTCAGCGTGCGAGTCGAGGAAGCCTGGTGGTGCTCAGCTTGGGAACTGCCCGTGGAGAGCAAAGCTCCCAAATTTCTGATTTTCTGAGCTGACCTTCCAATAGCAAAACCATCAAAGCAGGAAGCACATTCCTGAGGTCTGACCCAGCGCGGCGAAGTCAATGGAAGGTTCCCACTGAACTCAACGGACACTGGACCGCGGCCACAAACTTTTATGTAGCCAGGATTTATTTATTTTTCTCCCCTACGGTTTTGTCCAAGACTTCATCCCGCCAGGGCTCTGTCTCATCCTGCAACGAGGAAGTCAAATTTCTCCTGCAGAGACATTTTAACACAGCAGATAACCAAATATATGTAGTTAGAAACATTACCACGAATGTATATGTATATGTAACATATATATTCTATATACATACAAATAGCCTCTTAAATGAGAGGCCAGCATACGAGACAATCAGAGTAAACACTCTAATAATCCTAATTATGCAGCACATTCTGCCTAACATATTTATTTTTAATGGCAGTCATTTTAATAGCTCTAAGGCCCTGAATTAGTCCAATATGTTCTTAACTAGGTTCACTTTGAATACAAATGGTAATGACTTTTCCAGAGGGTCCAGCGTCCTGGACGAGCTTGCTGCGCGCCGGTCTCTTCTGCTTAGCGCGTTTACTTTTAATAACAGGTTTAATGATGCACTCAGGGCGTTTAGTCACAAAGAGAAAAACCAGCTACAAAATACTTTCCCTAAAAACTAGGCTACAGGGCTACAGGCCGTGCCGTTTGAAAGCCACGCTGGCCAGCCTTGGATGCACCTCGATGCGTTTCGGCTCTGCCCGCACCGAGGACGATGAGTGCTGGGATTTTGGGGGAGGGTTTGGGGGTTGTTGACAGGGCTGGGGTGCTGCAGGGAGCCTGAGCTATGGGGGATGAGGGACTTGAGCTGAATCTGGATTCGCCTCCTCCCACCCGTGGCTGGATTTCGGGAGAAAGACGGGGTGGGAAGCAAAGGGAGGTGGCTGTGGGCATCGTGGGGCGTTCGCTGGTGGAGATGTGCTGGAGGGAGTGCGTTTGAAAATCACACCCACCACTTGTTAAAAAAATAGAAAAAAAAAAAAAAAAGCAACACAAAACCACCACCACAACCCCAACTCCTACCTTCAGCTCCCCAGCAGCAAGAAATGCCATCAAATTAAGCAGCAGCTGCTCTCATGCCGGATCGAGCCATCCCCACCAGCCCTGTGCCAGGCTCCGCAGGGCTGGGGACAGGCGGGACCCCTTGGCACATCCAGCCTGGCACAAAGATGCTTGTGCTAGCGGAGCCCTGGCTGCCCAATGCGTGCCTGCGGGTGTCCCCATTCCTGCCGTGTCCAGACCTGTCAGTGCCCGGGGCTGTGGCTGGACCTGTGCAGCTTCACACACCGAGGGGATGCTCAGAGCCACCTCTGGCACAACCTGAGACCGTTTTTCCACGTTCTGTCACTTGTCACCTGAGATAAAAGGGTTTTCTGGCGAAACTGACGTTCCCCCAGGCATGCACTTCTCCCCCCAGGTTGTGAGCATCCCAGGGTGCCCAAATTGCACCAAAACCCTCCTGAATGATCCTAAATATAACCGCGGTGGATCTCGCCAAGCTTCAAACCCGGCTGCAAGAAAAACACTTGCAAGGCTTGAACCCGCTCTAATTTGTATGCCTCCAGCCCCGAGGCCTGCGCGGAACAGGAGGGTGGAATCCAATAGCATGTTGTGCATAAAAAGATGATGCCAAAGATAACCCTATTGCTAATAATAACCGTGGAATCCGTCCCTGTGAATGGGCCCCATTGAGTGTCCGAACACAGGCATTCCTTGGTTAGGTTTCTCTGCCTACAAATATTTCGTTTGAGTCTTTAAATACTAATCACGGAATTCAGGTGAACGCTTTTTATCTTCAAAGCGCTGCAGGAAAAAAATAAATAAATAATAATTCATTAATCAAAGATAATTAAAGGGCACAAAATACACCTTCCCAAGTGCGGGAGCCAGCCGGCGCGGCGCGAAGCCTTGTGGAAAGCTGTGGCAGGGACTCGGAGCATCGCTCCGACGCGAGGCTGATCTTCCCAGAGCAGTGCCCAGGGCTGGATCCTGCTCGTTACCGGCAGCTCCGCTCAAGCTGTTGGGCTGACATGTGTTAGGCTGTGTGTCTGCCGTGCAGGAAATAGGGTTTGAAGCTCACAGCCAGGAGCAAAAGCTCCGCTTGAGGCTTTAATGAAGCTGGGATTGAGTGGCGAGGGTGGTTCAGTGAAGCAGTAAATGCAAACACATTATCACCTGAGAACTTACTCCAATTTCACACCAATTAACTGGGAATGAGAGACGAGGGCTGGGGCTGGCTGCAGAGATGGTTGATAATCCCAGGAATAGGCAGAAAAGGCTGGTAAGGAGGCGTTTGTGCCAAAACGAGTTTGTTAGATAATGCCAGGCCCGGCAATTTTGTCTGGGGGGGAGGACGAGCACGTCATTACTGAAGCTGCAAAACAAACGTTTGCAGAAATATGGGTGTCCGTGAGGGCAGCAGGGGTGGGAGGTAACACAGCAATAGCTGGCCATGTCACCCCTCTGCCAACGCGCCCCATGGCAGGGACGGCGGGCAGCGAATGGCCCTTCCTTTGGGAGCCCCTCAGGATGCCTGCATTTGGCTCTGGGTAGGTTTTAGAGCCAGCACAGGGCCCACAGCTGCAGCTCTACAAGTGCTAAGCAGGTCCCCAAAACGGTGCCACGAGGCACCCTGCAATCAGCAGCCTGAAGGAGAGCAAGTTCTTGTCTTTGGCTGAAATCTCATCGTCATTTTAAAATACAGTGTCTACTACAAATGTGAGGACAAGAGCCCCTTGCTGGGTTTCACACTGGCTAGAGATCTCAAAAACAAGCAGTTGCCTCCCTTAAAAATCAGCGAGAGGGTTTTTCCAGCCGTGGAGGATAGATAGCCAGAAATGCACCAGGATTAACCATAATTTCCTTGAAAAAGAAAAATTGTATGGTTCACGTCACTGGGAGTGCTGGGGCTGAGTGAAGGTGCCCTCGCCCCTTGCAGCTGCCCACGCTGACCAGTTGGTAGGCTGGGAAGTGACAACTTGGCTCGGGGACAAACCTGCAAAGGGATTTAACCCTGCCCCCAGGCTGGGGGTGCTCTCCGTGGGGTACCCCACTTGCTCTGGGGCAAATCTCCTGTACCGTGCACAACGGTGCACTCAAGCCCTGGTGTGAATCTACGGGGCTCTTCCTGCTCGCTGCCTCCAGCCTGTAATTATCTTAAAGGCAACAATTAAGACTCCTGGATGCACGTGATGTGCTGAGGGGGCACAGCACAGCTAATCCCCACGAGCATCCCGGAGGCTGGAATGGCTGCGCCCCACGGGGAGCTGGGGACGGAGCCCGAGCGGTGCCACGGGCAGCAGGAGGGATCCCCGCTGCAGCAAAGGGCCCCGTCCCCATCCTGGCTTTTGCTAAAAGCTCTGCTTGTAAACTTTGGTGGAGAAAATGCCATTTTTCCATGTCGAGATGGGGTCTAGCATGGTTAGGTCCTGCTCCAACCATGGCATACCCCAATAGCGCTGCGTTCACACACGTCCTCCTGCTGCCTCTCCCATCCCTGAGAGCAGCGTCCCGCTGATGTTTCATGCTCACGTGCTAACACCCAGGCTGTAAAGCAAAAGCAAGGAGATGGAGAGTGCAGAATCACGTGAAATACCTCTGTCCTCCTGCGCTCACCGCTCCTACTCTATTTTTTTTAACAGGAATCATTTTTTTCAGTTTTTCTGAAAGCATCACCCTCCCGGAGCCAGGTGATTGTAATTCTCCAGTCCACCTCCTCTCTTCACCAGCCCCCTTGTTCCAGCAAAGCCCCACATTTTCCCCCCATCACCCTTTCTCCCAGTCAGATATTGTGGACTTGAGGAAAAAAAAAATCATTCAAGACAAGGTGCTGCTTTTGCTGGATGCGGTGTTTTAAAGATTTCTAACATTTCCCAAATTTCTAAACAATCCACTTTGCTTCCTTTCCCAAAGATTAAACATAATTGTATCCCTTTTGACTAAAAGTGAGTCATTGGAGCTTAAAAATAGATTGGAGGGGCGGGGGGGGGGGGAAGGAAAGCTCAGATTATATTTATTTTCTGATCAAAACCAGCTTATTTTTGGTGGGAAAAAAATATTTTATTACAACCCAAACAAATCCAAATTCCTTTTCAATCAAATATATAATTTCTAAATGCAAGCTAGCTTTTCTTTCTCCTTTCATTTTTTTTTCTCTCTCTCCTTCCTTCCTAAAATGCAAATAATCAGGAAAAGTCTTCTCCAGAGCCCTGTGTCTCCAGATCCCATCCTGTGCCTGTCCAGTGGCATCGAAACCTCGGGGCAGACCAAGCTGTGGGGCTGGGGACACAAAAGCATGTGCCAAATTCAGCCTTGGCTTCACCCAGCTGCAAAAAGTCAGTCTTGGCACCCAAAAGGGTTGTGGTTGCTTTCTGGAAAGGATGGGAGCCGTCAGGGTGGAGGAGCATCACCATCCCAAACTGGGGACGCCTTTGCAGGCGGGCAGTGTGGCTGTCATACATTACCTGCAGATCTGTTATACGGGGGCTACAGACCTCAGGTTATAAGTGACACAAATGCAGCTTTCTGTGTTTGCCTTCATACAAATACACACGTGCAGCTGCTGCATCTTCCATGCTGTCTGTGCTGCACAGCTTCAGGCTCCCTCTGGCCCCATAGCTTGTGTCCTCGTCCCCGAGCCAGCCACCGCTCTGTGAATAACACCAGCAGTGTGCGTGTATTGATGAGCAGCAGCATCTTAGGTGAGCAAAGCCTGCTTGCCTTTAAGGGCAGCAATAATGCTAGATGGAGGTTCTGTTCAGCATCGTGAATGGTTTGAGAGTTTTATCTGGGGGCTGCCTTCTCTCCTGTTAGCATCTGACTTTTTAATTGCTTTTTCCAGGGTGTTTGGGTTGAGTTTCTAGCTGAGGCTGGGGAGGCGAGAGGGTTTCCTCAGCACCCCAAGCTGCGAGATCAATACTGACCACAGGAGCAGCGCCCGGACAGGGACTTACACCACTCTTCACAGCAAGGGTGAAAAAAACTACCGAGCGAGTAGGAGGGATGGACTCTTATCTCCACATCTTCACATCAAGATGTTCACAAGCCAACAAGTTGCTGGGCTCGATGAACACGGCAGCGTGTTATTCAGCAGCCTGCCTTGCACCGGAGATCAAGCAAAGCCATCTCCTCCGCCTTTAAAATGTATGAAGCTGGAAAATCTTAAGGGCATTTAAACTTACTTTGATTGCAGGGCTGGTATCTTGGAAGTCGCATTCCTTTAATTTCCTTTAGCTGGTTGCTTTCCCCGTGAAGGACTTGCACAGGGTGGTGAGTTTTCAGTGGAAACTGGTTTTGCCTCATTTTCCACTTCTCTCCTGCTACAAGGAAAGAAGTGCAGAGCTCCGGAGGCCTGCCTGCCTCTTTCTATGCAGACAGAAAGGGCTGGGTGTCTGTCTTTAATTACAGCCTGAAAGAACTGCATTTAAAAGACAACAGCAAGCTATTTAATTAATACTTATCATTAGCACACATAGGAATGCCTAGCAGCAAATTGCAACAACAAAGCAACCTTTTTTTTTTTTTCTTGCACTTGGGATAAATTAATTTAAGGAAAAAAAAAGAGTAAACAAACCATTTGCACCAGATTTGAGATGACTTTCTACGGAGTGGGAGTACTGGTATAGTAGCTATTACCCTAGGACAGCCGAGATCTATAGGAGGCGGCCTTTCAATCTCCAGCTCTCCTGGCCAAGAAGCTTATCTCCATCTATCCATCTATCTATCTTTCTATCTCGGCATTTACACCGGGCTCATCCCCATGTCTGAGCGCCTACTTGTCTTCATACCTGTCCATAAATTACACAGCGCCCCCAGGGTATTATAAATAATAATTCAACTCCCAAACCTTCAGAATGCTGTTTTGAAGAATTGGCTTCTAATTCACCACGCTGCGGGCTCCTCCCTCCAGCCCATAAAGGGAAAGCTGGGGGAGGACGTGACCGTGACGCCCCGTTCAGCTGAGGAAATGCCCCAAAATCAGCCCCGTGTGTGGGAGGAACAGGGTAGGTGCCCATGAGCTGGTGGATGGGGATGGACAGAGGCTGGACTGCTCTGTTTGTGGGAAATGGTATCCCCATCCTCAGCCCTTTGTGGGCTTGTATATCATCCCTTGTTTTAGCTCAGCCAACCCTGCAAACAGCCTGTTGTCCCATGTCCCTGATTAATTAATAGCACTTCTAATGGCACCATTAATGGTTGGAGAGATGAATCACAACTCCATCCCAACACGCTACCTTTTCCCATGAGGTACACAGGGTTTAGGAGCAGTTGTCCCAGGCATCTCCTTTGTGTGTCCCATTCTCTGGTGATCATCCCTGGTGAGACTCTTGGTCCCCCTGGAGGATGACCGCAGAGCTGGGGGCATCAGCGTCTCCTTGGGCTCATAGGTCAGGTCTGCTCAGGGTGTGGGACTCGAAACTGCTGTTTTTGCTGGAGATCAGGGTGAGCGGCTGAAGTATGAGATGAATTATTTCACAGGTCTGGCCTGAATTTGCGCACAGCTCTGGATGGCACAGAAATGATGTCTTGCCATGCCAAGGAGCACATTGAGCTGCTCTCGGCACCTCTCAAGGCGAGTGAGGAGGCACCACCAAGCCAGCAGCAACCACTTTTCCGCACGGTTATTCCCTGCCACTCAGCCAGAGATCAAGGAGGGGCGAGCTAAGCTCCGAGCGCTCATTTTGGGTCCAAAACAGGAGTAAAAGCCCCAGTAAGGGAGTGCCAAGTTCCCCGAGCAGCCCGTGGGACCTGCTGGGAGCTGTCCCCAGCCTGTCCCCACAGCAGGACTGCGCTGAGCGGCAGCGCATTGCCCTCTGCAGGGGTGCTGCATCCCTGCACGCCGCACTGCGCCTTCCCCCTCCGTCCACAGATGAACAGCCTTTTCCTGCCTCCAGAGCCCTAAGAGAGGTTTTGGAGTGTCCTGCCCTCAAAATAGCTGGAACTGCACCCCCACCCTAGGGGGTATTTAGGAAGTAAACCCCCTTCCACCTCCCACCCAGGACCTGGTCCCCAGCTGGATGTTTCAGGGATGGGAGAGGAGCGAGGGGACACGCTCGCCTCTCGCTGCTCCATTTCTGCTCTCAAACACACCAGGCTTTGGTGGGATGCAAGCCCAGCCCCCCTCACCCCATCCTTCCCGCTGCTCCCGGCCAGCCGGATTTGCAACCTTTCGCTTGGATGCGGAGCTGCCTGCAATTTCAGGCCTCTCCCCCCTCATGGGGTGTCCAAAGCTATGATTAAGAGCTAAATTACAGCCGGGCAGCCGGCCCTGTCCGAGAACCGCAAGATTTGGGGAGGCGACTACACAAGGTGGTAGAGTCTGACTAGAATAACGTGCAGCAGTATGCAAGGAGCAGCCGACCGCGGGGCTGGGACAGGATGGGGGGGTTCTCACCTTCACCACTGTCATTTATAGTGACTTGCTGCACAGCCTCCAGGCCCAGTCATCATTAGAAGCAAGGGTGATGCTGCGTTGTTTCTCAAATAAGAGGCATTTTGCTGTCCTTCTTGCATTACCTTTAAATAAGCTGGTTCCTGCAGCAAAAAGAAAGGACCTCGTTTTTGGGATGGGGGCTGCCTCAGCAGAGGCACGGGTCCCTTCCCTCCCTCAGGGTTTCATGCGGAAGGGAGCACCAGGCTGAGCCAAGGGGCAGAGGAACAGGCAGCCCGGGTGCCAGCACAGCGGCTCGCAGCCCAGGCGAGGCTCCCTGCACATTCTGCAAAACCCCGTGCTGATTCACTTCACAGCATTCACTTTTACCCCGCTACGTGCCACTAAACCTTCAAATTAACCCTCCCATTACAGGACCTCCTTTGATGTCAAAGGGGATTTTTTTTTTTTGATGGCAAAAGGGGATTTTTCCCCCCCGGTGTAATTATTCCCATCTTTTTTTTCCCCTTTTTAGGCACAAGAGATTCCTGCCAGATGCATGACTTGTGGAGGCAGCTCCCACATGAGGTATTTATATATTTATATGTGTACGATGGGAACGTGGTATTGAAAGACCAGAAGTTTCAGTCTGAAGATAAGGGGAATTTCCCATTTCCTATTTGTTTCAGTGGAAGTTGCCCGGGAAGAACCTGCAACAGGACTTGGACCCAAAGCTGCAAGATACAGCACCAAAAAGCAGCTCTGGTGGCTGACACCCCTAAAATAACCACGCCCAGGGACAACATCCACTATTTAACGCTATTATATTAAGTTTCCATGGACAGGGATGACCCCTGAAAGCAGATCCACTCCAGCCCTGGATTCACTTCCAGCAGCTATGGCACATTTCCCACTCTGAACACTGCTGGGCTATGAAACACAAGCAAACCCAAGGCCAGTGCATTGCCTCGCAAGGTGTGCACTGCTGCGAGTTCAATTCCAGCTTAGCTCACTGGTCCCACACTTCTTTCTCATCCACTTTACCCAAAAGCCACCCATTTCTGCCCTTCACGCTTGCACTGAGCATTTAAGCTTTTGCACAAGCTTTGGAAAGTGAAAACCTCCCCAAGTGGCACATCAGCCTCCTCTCCAAAGTGTAAACACACCTCGTAATTCAGCACAAGATTACTGAGCAGGATACAGCACTCCCAGCACCAAGAAAGTGCCTCTCTCAATCCAGCTCCTTGATGTCATCTGTTTTACAAAAAGTCCCTTTGAAGGCCACAGCAAGCATCTTATTCCCAAGGCCAGCACAGAGCTGCAGCTTCAAAGCCCCACGTTTTGTAGGGCCAATGGTCCCCACAGTGCCCAGGAGGCTCCCATGGGACATCTCTCCTTGGAGACTGATGTAATTAATTGATGTAATGCCCACAGCTCACCTCCAGTGTTTACTGAAACAGAAAACACGTTTGTTACTTCCACCAAGAGGCTGCCCAGGAGAAAACCATGAAGGCTCAGCCGTGACACATGGCAATACTCCTTCAGGTGGGTCTCGAACAAGATGTTCAGGGCCACTTAGTAATGTTCAGAAAGGTGATGATTGTGGCTAATTTTAATTATAATTACAGAGCTATTTTCCGAAAAATTTGCGAAATAATCTATACTATTCAGTGGCAAAGTATGTTCTGCAAATAATTCATTGTATGGAGAGTGTAGGCTCCTCACCCAGTGTAATACAGGAGCAAAAATTCCTGGGAATGGAGAACAAGCCCTGGGAGGCATCACCAGCCACATCCCCAGAGCTCAGCCCTGCATGGCAACCTGCCCACCAACTCCCACGGGGGCTGACCCACCCCACCGTGCCTCCCAGCGCTGCACCACGGCTGCGATGCGATCCCGGAGCACTTGTGCCCAGTCCTCCCCCCGCTGCAGGGCAGTGGACCGGGTCTCCATCGCCGTCAGGGCGGTGATTTCAGGAGGGAGCTGGGGAACCAGGCCCGCTCGCAGCACGGCATCCTGAAATTTGGCAGCGGAGGCTGATGCTAAGCAACATCGGGGCGTGCTGAAAAGGAAAGAAAAGCAAGAAAGCTTTTGATGCATGACAGCCCCGAGCTGGAGGTTCAAGAGGAACAAGGGGGGAAGATGCTCTGGTCCCTAACACACCTGACCGTGGCTGTCCCCATGCAGGTCCCTACCTGCTGGCACAGCTGTCCAGCTGTGAGTAGTGGTAGTGAGCAGCCACGGCTGTGTGGGGGCACAGCAGGCACTGGTTCTCCTCCCAGCAGCGCTGCATGGCTCGCACGATGTCCTCGTCAGATGCCGAGCTTGAGCGCAGAGTCTCAGAGAGCTGCGGGAAGGGAAACAAGTTTGAACTGGGCATCAACACCACACACACTCCCCTCGATGAAGTTGATGCCTTGGGCACCCAGCAAAGCAGAATTAGGGAGGCTGGAGGCAGCAACTGGGGTGGGGGTTCCCTCAGGGAATAAAGAAAAGGGGTGGCTGCTGCAGATGGGGAAAGGTGCTGCTGGAAAATGCCCCCCTCCCAATTTTATAATAATGTATGCTTATATTATTTTGCATGTATATTGTAAATATATTGCATCTTTATTTGCGTAATGCAGTGAGGTATTTTTTAATATTATTTCTCTACCATGCAAGCAGGCCCAGGCACTGCACAAAGGACACTGCACTGGGGACAGCATGCATTAGGTAGGACAAGGTAGAAATTTGTATCTGGCCTAAAGAGCCTCACAATTCAAACATTCACTTTCCTCTTGTATTTCGCTCTGCTTTGTGCTTGTGGTCCCATTCACTGCAACATCAGTGCTGAATCGTGGACCCAGCAGGACCCATTCCCCAACACCACACTCAGTTTGTGCCAGCCCCCACCGGCCAGTCCAGCGAGGCCTGCCTCAATACACAGCTAACACTGGCACGGCCAAGGAAGGGGTGGTGGCTTCATATCCTACCTAAAGGATTGTAGGTGTTTTGTTTTGTTGATTATTTTTATACAGAAGAGGTTTCTTTTAAGAGAAAAGAAATTAAATAAAAACCACCTTTTTATTAACATCTCCATGCACGTGCACTGATATAAAGCTCTTCCATCTTAACACTCCCACTTTAGGTTGGAAACTTTCCAAGATAACTTTTTTTAATTCTGAAAATGAGTTGAAAACAACTGACAAGTGTAACTCTCCTTACACGCAGAGGCAGGGGCATGAGGACTGACCTTCCTGTGCAGATCCTCCGGCAGCTTCAGGCTTTTCGACTCAGTGAATTGTTCCATCAGCGTTTTTGTCAGGTGGCTGTCACAGCCTGAGAGCAGCCAGAGGATCCGCTCCACATTGCAAGGCTCCTGGGATGATAAAGCAATATGTGAGTATGGAAATGTGTCTGTCTGTCTTAGGGAGAGGAGCTGTGTGGATTCTCTGATGTCTAATTAGGGTTGAGGTCCTATTGCTACCTTTTTCTTGGAGGCTTGCGTCTTCTCCCTGGGCTTTGCATCCTCTCCCTGCACAGCTACATCCCCCAAGCCCTGTCATTGGGAACTCGATATCCTTCAGACCTCTGACCTGTCAGAGCAGTCTGGCAGTGACCACCAGATCAAAAAAAAAATATTAATGAGGGGACAACTGATAAACTGACAGCAAGACCACATGTGTATAATCACCTTGAGGAAAGGAAGCTAATAACACACTATGCATTCGAGAACCAGAAATATCCAGCTGTTTACTTAGTGTTGCAGATGCTGCTATGAATCATTCAGCTCCTATGTGACTTAATGAGACACTCAGCTCCCTGCGGGGCTGACCGATAATCTTTATGAACATGTAAGGCACATATAGGGCCTGACAGGTCTGAATGGCTATGTAGCAACCAGTGTTGCGACACTGCAGCAAAACTCAGTGCAAGGCCATTCAGGAGGGTCCTGAACAAATTTCACTGCTCCCCCTCTCATTCCCACATGCTCACAAGCACCAAGAAACATTCATCCAAGTGGTTTTGCTGAAACATCTTGTAGGGACAGCAGGACAAGGGACACCAGACTGTGTCCTCATCATGTCTCTGGGGTTGTTCCTAGGCTGCAGCCAAGTGCTGGTTTTGGACGAGTTCTTTACACCTTTTAAGAGCTGACAGCACCTGTGACCTTTTGTCTCTCCATCCTGTCCTACCTTGCGAGTGATTAGGACTTACTCAGCCTTCAGCGTCCTTATCAGGGTGGCTTAGGGCTCCATTCCTGTTCTTCATCTTCCCACCATTATCTCCCAGTGCCTTCAGCCTGTAATCTTCACTGTAGCCTGGGTGTAGCCTGCCCTTTGCTTTAGGCTGTCCCCTGGTTTGGGCTGTCATCTGCTTCCTGACCTGGGTGTCCTGAGAAGCTACATGTCAGCATGCTAGGACTTTGATGACCTGCTACCAGGGGTGCCTCCAGCATCGTCCTCCTGCTGTCCCTTCTTCCCTCCTTCCTTCTGCTACTCCCACATCCAGAACCTACCCTTCACCCTCCATTTGTACCAGTCTGTGGTTTTCACTAAAGATTTCTACATAAACTCTAGTAAGTCAAGCTGGGCTGGGACACCAGTGGGAGCCTTGACCAACACTGGTTGGCTTCAGGCACTGCAAAGACCAAAGATCTGCTGTGATTCTCCTGGAATTGCTCCTTAAAAGGGTCATCCACACTCTACTCTCTGCTTCACTTTTCCAGTTAGTGACTAACCAGAAAGTTTTCATGCTTTAGCTTAGCCCACAGAAGAGAAAACCTCTTTGGTTGCGTAGCCTCCTTCCTTGAAGGTTCCCAACACACAGAAGGACAAAACCCCGAGCAACCTGGTCTGACCTCAGAGCTGACCCTGCTTTGAGCAGGTCCCAGATAGAGACCACCTGAGGTCCACTCCAGCGTGAACTACCCCATGATGTGCTGAGCTATGGAAAAGTTTGCATGGATGTTTCAGACATGAGCTGAAAATGACATCCCATGCAGCTTTGGAGAAGGACAGGCAGAGAAATAGAGCTGTTCAGCTTTTTGGGGACCTCTGGACTTCACCTCACCCAGCCACCTCCCCTTACCACCCCCAACATATGCCAAGAGAGGAGCCCAGCCATTCTTTGAGATCTGAGAAACCCCACAGATTCATGCCTCAGGATGAAATTCAAGCTGTAGGCCATAGTAGTCCAGCGATAGGGGCACAATAACTTATTCTCTGCAAAGCATGGCAGTTCTTCCAGGCTCCCAGGTCCTCCCATTATGTTTGAATGGCTTTTGGAAAATTTTTTAAGGTGACGGTGATAAAACACCAAGTATTTCAGACCTTGGTCACTTGTTTGGAAGCAGATCCAATCCCCATGGATCACAAGGTAGGTATAAAAGAGCATTTGCTGTTATTATTTGCTGGTATTAGCTTCCAGGCATTTGCTTTCTGTCCCTCCATGACTTTTCATTTCTGATGCCTTTGCCTGCTGGGACTTGTTCTGCTGTCCACAAATTGCAGACAGCCACAGATGAGGCATTTCTCCTGGCCTACTCTACCTTCCTTCCAGTCTCTTCTCTTGCTCTTGGTGGAGCCTTTCAGAAGCACCAACAGAACCCATGGAACGTGACAGGATTTATTTATATATATATATGTATATATATATGTATATATTTAAGTGTCACAGAGCTTTTGAGAAAATTTCCCCCTAAGCTTACACAATCAGCCCCTAGAAACCCAGCACTGAACATGGAAGATTACAAAGTCAAGCCCTGAAAAGTAAGGTGGTGTATTTCAGCTCAGCAGTCTGCAGCATAAATGCTCAGTATGAGTCACAGCTCTCAATGCATCACTGAGAGGCATTGCCAGCAGCAGAATTATGGTCTTATAAACCACGGATAACAAAGTACAAGGAAAAAAATTATGAAAATACTTAATGTTCAGTATTTTCCCATTTGTACCAATTCATTATGTACCTGAATATCCATGGCTGATGCTAACGTAGCCTTCACATGCTCTGATGCTGAGAAATCTCCATGCTGAACAGCCCTGTGAATGATGTCGTTGCTGTTAACCACAGCAACCAGTTGAATTGGAAGACCCATCTTCTGGGCAATACAGCCAGCTTAAAAAAAAAAAAAAAAAAGTGAAAAAATGCATTTGACAAAGAAACATTCAAAGGAGATTTAATGAAGAAGTCACTGCATAAATTGATTGGGCATCTAGTTCAGAAGTAGCCACAAACAACAGACCCTAATAAACTCCCATATACCTATCTTAAATGCTTTGGTAGAACCCCAGGAAAATAAAATCCTGGGACACAAAGCTCCTAACAAGCCAGCCCAGAAAAGTCTCCAGATTTGAAGATGGATGAGCAGAGGACTGAGAGGTCAGGCATCTGCCATTCAAGCAAGAGAGATGAAGTTGTGGGGTTCTTGCAGCCTATTAATGCTGCCTCTGAGGGGTGGCCTGGAAATATACTGAATGCAGTTGAACGCATCAAATCCTTCAATGCTTTAGTAAAACTGTTGCGCACCTATTTCAGAATGAAGGCAATCAAGAACTCGAATTTAAAAGGTCAGATTATGCAATTAGGAGTGGTTCTCTTGACTGTGCACTACCATCCAAACCAGAGCAGGACCAGGCAGGACTCCACACCTCTGGTCAACTTTTACTTAGGGAACAGGTGCTACAGTATTTTTCCTCTTTTCTAGACCAAATACATTCTACCCTCTTCTAATGTGTGCATCCTCAAGATAGCTATGGTCACCTTCAAGGGGTGGTTTGGGATTTTCTGCACCTTACAAATCATCAGTGACACCTGAATGAGTAATAACCATACATGAGTAATAAATGTAAGGTCTTCTGAAGAAATCCTACCAGCGAGTGGGTGTTTTAATAAACAGCAATACCCAGCATTTGCAAAGCGCTTTTAGTCCATAGGTCACAGAACACTCTCTCTCTTCCCTATCTAACCCATCTTTTTTCCCTTCACCTGTGATATTTCCTCCTCCTCCTGTTGGCACAACAATTTCTACCACTGGCAGCGGGGTGGTATCCAGGGACGGGGCACACTGAAAGTAAGCATAGAAGTGGTGAGCAATCTGCACCATAATCCTTGACCAATTGACCGAATTCAAGCTCATCAGATTGTATTTTCTGGAAAAATCGACATCAGCAAACAGTTCCTTGATCAGCTCATCAATTTGATCGGAGTTCCCATGAGCTGTCAGAAAGAGAAAGGAAAGATTAGATCTACTGATATCAGCCCATCAGGCACAAAGCATTTCTGCTCAGAAATAAGACCAGACCCAAGCCATGGGGTTTGCTGCAGCCAGGGGTGTCCTGATCTGTTTGTCTCAGTGGCCGTATGAACCAGGGTTTCAGTAGCACAGTGTGGACACCATCCAGCTTCTGGTTTTGACATATATTCTCAGTCCCTACCAGCTGCAGATATCACACTGCGGTCTCTTGCTTACATCGGTACGTATTTGTTAGGAAGGTAAATGCCTGCATCTCCTGTGAGATGTCAAGGTGAGACCTGGCTGAATGGAAAAGTTCATGGGACAGCTCAAGCACTCCATGGTGATCCACGGGGAGGGCACAGTTAGGGGTGTGAATCACCCATGAAGGGGAGGGAAGAGGGAAGGGGTCACCCTTGACCCTTTTTGTTCCAAGAAACGGTGTTGAATCCAGTGCAGCTGAACACCAAACACCTGCATGGAGACAGCTCTAATCTGAGGCTGGGAGAAAAGGAAGCCTTGAACCACTTGACCATCAAACTGGGGACATGTGCTACGAGTTCCTGTTAGCCAGACATCTGGGCACATTGATCACAACAGAAATGATCTGGCTGGCTGCAGCTGCAAAACTGCAGCCCCCAGAGACTTTCAGGGCCACGGTTTCAACACATCAGGGCCACAACACAGAGAGTCCAACAGTAATACCAACCAGCAAAGACATGGACATTGTCTTCAATGACAGTGGTCATCTGAAGTTCCTGTATCTGTGTGCAGAGCCCTTTGGGCAGCAGAACAAAGATGTCCATGTTCTGCTGACCTCTCACACTCTCTATGGCCGAGCTCCCTGTGTCCCCCGAAGTCCCTGTTTCAAAGCAGCAGAGAACCAAGAAAAGCAAACATTGAGACATCAGTCAAACCTGCATCACCACACTTTAAGAAAAAGATGCAGAGATGCTCCATGAGATGGTTTTGGTTAGATGAGCTTCTCTGGCATTAGCTAGAGATTGCTCACCAGCCACCCACGAGGCAGTACCACCCTGGAGCATCTATGTGGTGGGCCGTGGGATGACGGCTCTCAAGGTAAAGACCTGCCCAGAAGTTTTACCCCCCACAAAGAGGAATACTCACCCACCAGAATAGTGATGTGCTTCTGCTTTTTCTCCAAGAAGTACTGTAAAAACTGCCCAGTGCAGGACAAGGACAGATCCTTAAAAGCATAAGTAACCCCATGCCAGAGCTCCAGAACATTCAGCCCATCTTTCAGCCTGGACATATGGACAACATCCTTGTGTCTGAATCTGCTGAAGGCCCTGTCAATCAGATCTAGAGGGAAAAGGATTAAAGGGGATGTCAGGCTAGGTAGATAACTACTTTTTTGATTGGTGGCTTCCTCCGTCTGCGCTCTTTATGCTCCTGGGAAGCTTTCTGCAAAGTCAAAGACTCCCATGTGCTGGAGAGGTGACAGATATCCAGCAAGTTATTCTTAGCTGTTAGGAGGGAAACAGGCGTGCTCTTTTGCCTTCAGTAGCTCTACAGTGAGTACTCCCAGGGAAAACCTGACACAATCAAAGCAAACTGCATTAAAACATGAAATAAAGGAAACCCAAGTTTCATTACAGTGCACTGTTGAGACAGAGGTTGTAGCTGCCCTCTGGTGGAAGGGATGGCTTAAATACATTTAAAAAGTGTGGAGCAGCAGAAAACCCTGACGGGATATCAGGTCTGGAGCCAGCACAGCAGAGCTCCCCAGCAGTCAGCAGTGCCACAGCACCAGCTACTGCTGCTGCAGTCACCACAGTCCCCATGAGCACATAGAGATCACCTTGTCCAGAAGGTAACAAGCCCCAGGAAGGCGAGGGAAAAAGGGGCAGAAAACAGATCAGGTGATGGTGCAGCAGGCTCCATCCGCTGGGGGCTGCAAGAGGATGGGGCTAATGCAGGTGGCAGCATCCAAACACCCCCAAATCCTCACACATATCCCTGCTAATAGCTCCCACCGCCCGGTTGAGGCTCACCATTGAGCGTGCTCCGTGGGACCAGCTCAGGCACGATGAAGAGGGAGCACAGCTCCTTCACCAGCTCGGGGTAGGAGAGGCGGCTCCAGCGCTGCAGGGTGGCCCTGTGCAGCAAAGGGATGCTCCGTGGCATGAAGAGGCCACCATCAGGAGCGTAGCCAGAGAAGAGGGCTCCCTCGAAGTCAACAGCCCCTGAGCCTCCCCTCGTGCTGACATACTCCATGGGTGCTGTTGGGGGGACACCACAGTAACTCTCAGGAACCCAGAGCAGCCGCCCCGTTAGGAACACCCAAGCAGACCCCCCAGACACCTCCCCTGTGGACAGACTCAGCTGGAGGGCAACGTTGTGGGGTGTTTTGTGGGTGGTGGAAGCACCCACATGGGGTTTGCACCCAGGTGGCTGTGAGGAGCCCTCTTGTGCAGCTTCCCCTGCCCCAGACACGTCCCTGCTGCTGCAGCAGGCACCGTGCCTGCACCTGACGTCCCTGGCAGGCTACGTGCAAACGCTGGAGCTTTAAAATAAAAATAAGCAAATATGTATCTCTTTAAAAAATAGTAAACGAGGAAACAGGGAGGGGAGTAAGAGGGAGAGAGAAAGCAGAGAAAAGCAGGGAAGGATTATGCATCTAGTGCAGCCTGATTTTGTTCAAGATGGTGAAAACAAGGACAGGATTTAACTCAATGCATGACAAGCACAGCAAACTTCCAGAATCCCCTTTTCTCTTTTTTATAAAGGTATCCGCAAGGTTTGGGGCTTTGAGCCTGCAGGGCTTTCAGCCCCAGCACCTTGTGCAGTATGCTTTCGTTCCTTCCACATTTCCCCTCCTTGCCAAAACAAACAAAAGCAACCAACCCGTCCCCCGACACACACACACACACAATTACCCTTCAGAGCTGCCCCGCAGGAGCAGGCAAAAGGATAAAAAACCTTCCAGAGCGGGTAAACAACCAGCCTTTAACCCGGCTCTTCTCGGCCACGGCTCCCGGGCCGTGAAGGGGCGGAGGCGGGAGCAGGGCCGGGAAATGGCGGCCCGGTGCGGGGGGGCTCCACGGCCGCGGGGAAAAGCTCGGAGTTCAACCGGCAAACCCTGGTTTAAGTTTAAATTTAAGGTTAAATCTGCTGGAAGAAGGGTCAGAAAGCTCCATGAGTGGCTTCCCACCGTGCGGTTCACCCTGGGGTGCTTGGGCATGGAGCAGCCCAGTCCTTCCATGGGCAAACTGACGCAGGGAAGGGCTGTGCATCCGTTTTCTTGATTTTTACTCTATTTCCTTGCCTGGTTCTCCTCAGTTAGTCCCTGTATGGGGCCATGCAGTGTGCACAGCTGGAGCAAGTGCCGGGACTCGAGCCCAGTAAGGCAAGGTGCAGAGAGTGCTGGATGGCCACGGGCCGTGAGTCAGAAAGCTCATGGGACAAAAGGGACACGCTGCCTCCAAAGTGCTAGAAACTGACCCAAAACACATCACCTCCCCAACCAGCCCAGCTACCAGTGAGTGAGGCTACCCAGTGGTACAGAGCAATGCTCATATTCTCCATGTTCCCCACATCTCAGAAGCCAGGATGTCTGTATTTATTAAGTTGTGTCACCCAACCTGCCCACACCTCCTCACCGCAGGAGCTCCACGTTATGGGCTCCCAACCCCTTGATCAGGGTCCATCCCCATCCCAGGCCTGTTCAAAGGGGGGCTGGAGTTGGCAAGGCAGGACCTTGCTCTCCAGGGACAGCTCAGGCTTCAGTCAGTTGTGAAACCTCCCCAGGGCCATCCCCAGTGCTTCCCAGAGTCACCAAAAGCCCTGGGGTCACCCAAGGACCCTGTTTTGGGGACATGGGCCACTTACCTCAAGCTGGCCCTGACCTGCAGGGCAAATCCCTTAGTGCCACAGTGGTGTCAATAGATGTTTTCAGTCCTATAAGTTTTTAATGCCCTGTGCATTTTCAGGAGGTAAGTCATCTATTAATACATGCTTCAGTTAGTTATTAATCCCTTGTTTACCAGCTCTGGAAGAGTTTTTTTCTCCATCATGTTTCAGCAGCAGCTGACACACACGCACAAAATAAATAAATAATAAATAGCATCTCTGGACAGGATAGCAAAATTACAGAAATGAAGAAAACACTGAGAGCTGCAGGATACATGGTTTGCCTCCTCTACCCTGATCTCTCCCTTCGTAGCAGTATGCTGAATTTCAGGTTCGTGGAGAAACAGAGCACAGTTTGAGCAGAACATTCTGCAGAAGAAGGGAAGGATCAAATCCCTAGGAAAACCCACACAAGCTGATAGTTTTCATTACCATTATAATATAACATTGCCAACATGTATACGATCATCTTCACAAGTGACTTGGCCCTGGAGGGTCACCCTGATAGGACCTCACCTCTTCCACCAATGATGCCTCCAGGCATTTGCCTCACATATACCTAATAATTTCCATGTATGAATTAGCTGCACGAGGTTATTTCACTGCTTCGTCTAAAAGTGTTTTTCCAAGTAAAGAGCTTACAATGCAGTGCATGCAGGACCCCTTAATAAAAATAAAAATAGCAGGCTACTTGCTGCTGTGTGCTTACAAACAAATAGCCTTAAGGCTGCTGATGCAGCTTTATCTATGCCCTGTGCCTGTCAGTGGTGATAGCTCTTGCTAATGAGGTCATGGGTTAATGCTGTGGTGGATGTCAGCATTTGCTACTGCTGCAGCTGGGGATGAGTTAACTACTGCTTATGTGGCGGCCAGAGGTGAGCACAAGGAGCACCTGGGCAGTGCCATTTCTTGGGAGCTTTTCCTGCCCTGCAATCTCCATGCTTTAATTTTTGAAATTATCATTTCCTTGTCAGCTGCAGTAGCAGACCTAAGATCTGGAAGATGTAACAGCCTTTGATTAACCTGGTACTGCCCAGTGCCTCCGTGTTTCTGCTTGGATGTGCACTTCCACTTTGGACCTTGAATATTCCTGAGGAGTTCATGGGTGCTCAGTTGCTCTTTGGACTTGCCTATCAGAAATCAGCTGTGTTTGCAAACACTAGCTAAAGCTACTGTGTCACATTTCCTTTTTTTTTTTTTTTTTTTTTTTACATTGCATCAGTTTCCATCCCTCCAGATTGGATTTCCTCAGCCTCTCTACCCACAAGAGATGCAAGGAGCAAGGAAACAGAAAGGCATATACAGCACTGAGGAGCTGGGCTTGGGTACTCCTTCTATACCTGCATCAAAGCATCCCCAGGCCCAGGAGAGCTGCAGACCCCAGGCTCTGCCGGAGCCACCGATGAATCCTGTATCACTAGATGGCGGCAACGCCTTGCGTCCAGGGCGGAGATGCACAAACGCAGCCTGGCTCTGGTTGCACTCGCTCTCACACGACCTCACACAGGGCATTTCGCCTTCACTGCACCCAGCCCATGTGTGCTCAGCCGCAATTTCATGCAGCAGCAAGAAACACGGCTCCAAAGAGCCCCATTTTGTAGAGCTGAGGAAGGGGAGGCACAGGAAATGTCCTGCAGCGGGAGACCAGGCTATGGAGCTGGGTGACCTGAGCAAATGCAATGACTTGTTGCAGTTTTCAGTTGGATTTTATGATCTTAGAGGTCTGTTCTGTCCTAAATGATTCTACGGTGGGAAAGATGTTCTTCATCTTCACCCCATCTTCTCCCTGGGGGTTCTGGGGGTTTATCACTTTTTGTAAAATATGATTCTATGATCACCCTTCTTCCAGCACAGTCTCTCTTCTCCAGGGGTCTCTGCAGCCTGCAACCTGGCAGAAACTCAGAAAGGGGCACCCCAACTCACAACCAGGACCAAAAAGTGCCACATTTAATCAAAAAATACCAACTCAGCCACAACGGCACAAAAATAAATCCCTTTCTCTCCTAGTCCTGTCTCTGCCCATGAGCTGGCAGATACCTGCAAACTGTACACACAAAAAAAAGCTTTCAGATCTATAAACAACCCAAGCAGTGCTGAGCAGATCCAGCAAATGGCTGATAAGGATGTTTGAGGTTTTGCAATGCCATTTCCTACCAGAGTACATTCCTGTAGGGAAAAAATGTGTAAGCCGGTCGCTGGAGGTAGGTGAAGAAGCCATGCATCCCCTCCCCTCTCAGGCACAGAAGTTTGAGTTTTCACAGAGGAAACAGGGAGTTTTGGGGTAGAATCTGTAAGCTTTGGGCCAGAAATCAAAATATTTAATTTTTGCCTTTCTCAGAGGTGGCGGTCCCAAACCTCACATATTGGTGAGCTTTGGGATCCATAGCAGGAAGGGAGGTAGGAGGGCTGCAAGGAGAGTCTGCAGCTTCATGGACAAGCATGCACCCCGATTCATATCTTCAAGCCTCACGTCAAGGAGATACAAGGCAGAAATGTACATCTGCAAGTGAATCAAAGTGCTAGGAGCTGCGCTTCTATTCCAGTAAACTTGGCTCTTCTCCCTTCTTGCTAAATCCAACATGAATTGTAGGCATCTCAGCTGAGATGAGGTAGGACTTCCACGTGGGACACCTGTCCCTGCACACAGCTGTGCACACACACACGCAGTTTTCCACCCTGACCCATGGTGATTTTGCAGTGCCAAGAGCAGCCAGCATGTTGGCCTGTTCGCCACGGCTAGGTGTGACTCTTTCCTGCTGCGAGGTGTTTCACAACGGGCTCAAGGACATCTGCATTGTGGTTTGGGTCTTAGAGACCAAAGTGCAGGACCCAGTCATAAGGACAGAGCAGAAAGGGAGCATGAGGATGGGATTGTGCAATGCTCACTGCCATGGTGAGACACCAAAGACACCCTTGCCTTTCTCCAGGAGGTTGTGCAATCCAGTCCTGCTCTGCCAAAGACTGCATTAAACAATAGGGCCAAATTTTATCTCCAAATCTGCAGTCACACGGGATGTGGGTTCTGTCCCTGCCAACCAGGCAGGAAGATGAAGGAGGAGCAGGACGAGGAAGATGCTGCAGTAGCCTCACAGTTACAGCACGTTTTCTTTATCAGCTTTCCTTTGGGAAAGACACTCAGTCTCTGTGCACTTCATCATGCATAAAGCAGGGATACCTGTGCTTACGGAGGTTCTTTGAGTATCATAAACGTGGCAGAAGCACCAAGCAGGACATGCATGGTGGCAGTTCTGGACTTTGTCCACAGCTCTGGGCTCGCTGGCACCGTGCTCATTTCCCATGGACTGTCTCCCTGGCCCTGAACCTGTTGCACACTGGGATGCTCTCTGACCACACTCAGCCCCTCGCTCTGCCCTGCTCACAGCAGCGTGGTGCCTCGGCACTCACGGCCGTATGGGCCTGAGAAGCTCTCCTTGACTAATTGCTGCCATCCAACTGTGAGCACTCCTTAAGTGAGCCACCGTGTTTAATAAGTCAGGATCAAGGCCAGCTGGAGGGGTGAGCACTGTCTCAGAGTGACAACTGGGTGTCCCTCCAGGATGGATTTCACCTGATGGCCTGGAGGCACTCTGATACCGCCACTCTTCGCATCCCAATGTGCAAGTCTCCACTTGGTCAGACGAAGGTTCGCTTATCCCCACTGTGTCTCAGGGGCTGTTTGTGCACCCAGACCAGACGGAGATACCTGCACTGCAGATGTGTGATGGGATGAGATGAAATGCATTTGCGTGGGTTGAATATTCACTGCTCTGAGGGGCTCTTCCAGACCATCCTCACTCAAACACATAATGGCAAATGGCTCTGTTTCTCTCCCAACATTTTCTTTCCCTGCCCTGGCACAAACTAGCTTGATAAGCAGTGAGTACCCTTTTCAGTCCCTGTTCCTTGACTCTCTAAACTGGGTGGTGGGATGAAGGACAGCCTCGTCCCACCATGGGTACCAACAACAGCAACAGCCAGCTCTTCTGGGCGCCCTGCTACCCAGGGGATCATTGGCAAGCCAAAGTGAGGCAGTGATAGGTTTCGTGTTATCGTGAGGATCTCCACCTTGTCCCTGGAGAATACTGGGACTTTGCTCCCTTTGGGACCTTTGTCCTACAGGGACATGGCTGATGACAAGGGCTGCCCTTCACTGAATTTCGGCATTAATAGAAAGTGTTATCAAGCGGCAGCGCTCTGTACAAGCTGCCGCTTTCAGCAGTCTTATCGAGGCTCTGATACTGGCGTATCTAATCTAAAGCAATTCGAACTGGCGCTTGAATGTCTACGGTTTGGAAGGTAGAGCTTGGAGCCGGCCAGCCTGATGTTGATTCCAGGAGACCATCAAGGCCATTAAAAAGGAAAAAAAAAATAAAGAAAAAGCTGGGAAAGGTGCCATATTTCATCTTAGTGTCGTCTTGGTAATGCAGCCCAAAGAAATCTTGGTGAATGCCAAGAAGGACAGGGAGTTTATTGCAGCAGAAGCATCTTTTCCCATCCTGTCCAGCCTTTTGAAGCAATGCAGCCATGTGGCCTGCTTAAAGAAACCTTTGTTCCTCAAGGTTAGAGATAACCAAACCAAAGATGTGAAAACTGGGCAGACGGCCAAGTTGCCAGGTACAAGCACAGCAGAAATAGAGATGGCCCAAGGAATAATATGGCTTGAGACAGAGGGAAACCCACATGGGGATTGGTGATTAACAAGCTCGTGACCAAACTCTTCAAAAAATGGTTTTGGGGTTCCCTACTGGGTTTGCATTAAAGGAAGCCATGACTGAATCAGCAAAAGCTGGCTTGCAATCTTTCCCATTTTGGCTAAAAAAATCCTAGCGTAGTGCCCAGCCCCAGCTTCCCAAAGCACTGAGGTGAAAGAAAAGGCTTCAGAAAGTCTGGGGAGTCACCGGTGGAGTAGATAAGAAGAGAAGCTGGAAGTGCACTAATACTTTCCAAGAGTCCTTCAAGGCTGCCAGGTACCCCATCCTGGGCTGGAGCAAAGTGCCGGTGTTCACACAGCACTCTGTGAAGTCCTTTTTGGAGTTTGGAGCTTAAATTAGAGTTATGGCTCAAGCTGGAGGAGGCAGAGAAGGATTTTTCCTCACCACAACATCCAAATTGCCAAGAAGCAGTGCGTGTAAGAGAGTGGGTTCCCAGTTCCCTGGAAGACAATGTGTAGAAGTGTTTAAATCATGGGAGCCAAGACCAGGAATCCCAGGAAAGGTTTGAGGGAAGGTGATAGCAGCCTGCAACTGCTCCAAGGGCAGTTACAGAGACAACAGGACCAAACTCTTCTTGGTTATGGCAGATGATATAACAAGAAGCACTGGCCACAGATTGCTCTTTGGGCGGTCGGGGCTGAGCACCTCTTCCTTGAGAGGTGTCTAGTGCAGGTCCAGGATGGGTAACCAGAGAGGCAGAGAACGTTTTTGAGACATGGCCAAAGCCATGGCTGACCTTCGTTGGTGTTGGTGATGTTACTGCTCTGAGCAAGAGGTTAAATCAGAGACCTTCATCGTTCCCTCCCAACCGGCATTTCTGTGATTCATCACCTCGGGACACAGAGAATTTGGGTACCTCCAGGGCTAGGAAGGAGCTGAGAAGTTTTGCATATCCGTATCTTTGGTTCAGGTGCAAAAAGGAGAAAAGAGACAAATGTGTCCTTTTTTCAGACAAGCTTCTAAGGTCCTAAGCATTATTTTCAAGGCAACTTAAACTGCTAAGTACCTGCTGGCCTTCCACAAGACAGCCTCCTCAATAATTTTTTGAAAATAATCCTCGCCTTTTCTGTTTTACAAACCATGTCCAAGTTTTAGGCCATGGATTTAGATTTAATTACATGGCCAATTGACTTGGCCTTCTGCTAGTGCAAGCCAGGTGCGTTTCCATGGCCCTGGAAAGTTAAAGTGATCTCACGTTTTAAAAGATCCTGTATTCTGGTAGGGGGGTGTACAGGCATTCTGAACTTTGCTATTGAGATTAAGTTTATCTCACCTACCGTTTGCTCAGCCAGCTTGGCTAGATAATAATTACCCTGGCCAAATTTCATTCAGTAAGGGTTTCTTCTTTTTTTAATAGGAACTTTACCATTTCTTTAGTAGAGGAAATAAAAGTACACAAGCCCAACAGAACACTTGCAGACAAAACAAAGCAGCTTTATTTTTGACCATTTATATTTCTGCCCCCTACCAGGAGAGTCCTGAACAGTTATGTTCTTCTTTTGCCATCTGGTGGGAGACATCCAGGCTGTATGGCAGTTCCCAGAGGTTGACTAATTAATTCAGCTACCCTGATGCAGCACAACAGCCATTTATAGGTCTGTGGGACAAAACCTGGTGGGCTTTTCTGGATCCTGTCTCAGGCTCAGGCCCCATTAGCTGTTTTAGGCTTGGTGGCTGAGCTTCATTTCCAGGTGGCATGGGGCTCCTAGGGTGAGCATGGGCCTGGGATGTCCGAAGTGGAAATGGGTAAGGACCGGGCATCTGCCCTGGTGGCAGGATGTGGCCAGACATGGCTAGTCCGAGAGCGATACCACTGAAAAATGAATGAACAACTCCATGATGCTCCAGTCAGCGATGGTGGGTGGAAAAATGAGCCGTGTAGGGCTGGAGCTTTCCCACAGCGATCACAGCACAGTGTGTCGGGAGCGCTGGGCTCCAAAATGAGTTGGATAGAAGAATATTCCAGTGTCTTTTCAAGTCTGAATATCTCTCCCTGTTATGTAAGTGTGGGGACGTGGACCATCTGGAGGAACAGCCAGAGGTTTTGGGCATGGATGCCCGAAATCAACCCCGCATGAGTGCTCTCTGGTCCTAGAGGGGATGGATGCTGTTCCTACTCATTGGAAAGATTTCTGTGGTTTATTCTGAGAGGTAGAAAAAGGAGAAAGTTTGGTTTTGTTTGTGTTTTTGTTTTATGGTAGCATCTCTGAATCAGAGGGAGACAGCTTTTTTTTTTTTTTTTTTTTTTTTCCCATGCTTATCTGTGATTTCACTAAAACAAGGCCAAAGATGCTGAGAGAAGGCAGAATGAAAGAATCGCAGAGGAGAAGGCATGTGAGTGAAAAGGGGGAAAAACCTGATAACTTTGGGACAGAGGAGGAATCCATCAGGGACAGAGGAAGAGATGGGAAGAAGAAGCCCAGACCCAGAGGATGGGTGCTGGGATGCTGCTCGGCCCAGGGCACGATGCCAGGAGAGGAGCCAAAGCCCCGAGTCCTGCCCTGGAGGGAGGAACTGGGCTCAGCAAGGAGGCTGCCGCTGGCCCTGCTTCTGATGCAGGATTTGGGAGAAATGCAGCTCCAAGGACTGGGATGCTCCTTCAGGGCACAAGGGACTGTGGCTCCTCTGGGGAAAGTGGAGGAAAGTTTTTTTTGTTTGTTTGTTTTTGTTTGTTTGTTTGTTTTTGCAGTGGCTCCTGGCAATAGCCATGGTTGATCACTAGTGGCACCCGCATGAGGACAAGGTCCCAGTGATGCAGGCTGAGTTTCAGGCTGGGCTGCATGAAACCCAGGATTTCAATTTGAGGCGTGTTTTTTTTCCTTCAGGGACAATGATTTTGTGACTAATGCTACACCTGGATGACACCAAAACTCTACTTACAAAGGAACACGAGGCATCTGCAGGAGGGAGCCGGCTGCTCCCTGCCAGCACACAGCCTCCTGCCCATGCTGAAGACCTGGTGCACACACCAGAAACCCCACTGCTGTCAGCCCCAGGGGACGCCATCATCTCTCCCCACCTTCTCCTCTTCCAGATGTGCACTTCCAGTCTGCAAGCTGATTAGGTGATTTGGCTCGTTACCCTGATAATTAATCTTTTTCCACTTTTGTTTATGGATGCCACGTTGCCACCTCCATAAAACCCATTTATGGGACTTTCTCTGCCCCCACGCTGTAAATCGAGGTCCGTAAGATGTCGAGCAATTTATCACTGACCATTGCCCAGTTTTATGTTAATGTTTGAACATGGCAATAAAAGAATTACATCACCTTACCTCTGACCAACTTTAGGGCAAAAGGTCCTTATAAAACCAAGCTCTGCTTACCGGCAAGGCATCTTCTCTTGCTTTGGGAGCACAGAGAGCCTTTCATCATGAGCTTCACTGGAAAGTACGAGCTCCAGTCCCAGGAAAACTTTGAGCCTTTTATGAAAGCCCTTGGTAAGTGCCTGCATGCATCAGGTGCTGCTTTGCTTCCTCGGTTTGTGCTAATATTTGGAATAATCCATCCATGCTGATGTGCTGATGGTGTGCATTGAAAATTTTCTTATATTTCTGATCTTCCAATTGTTGTTTTTTAAATGAGTGCATGGGGATGTGACCTCAAAATAGAAGGGGAAGCATCTCTTTCATGATGGTTAGAGATCAAGAGACACAGGGTGAAATTACACAGCTGGCACAAAAATGGTGCAGGCAGCCCAGGGCAGCTGTAGACAGCCCGCCGTGCTGCTGCTCAGTGGTGCTGCAAAGCTCAGGGTCCACTGTTCATCAGAAAAATAGTCAGGCTGTTTAAATGCTTAGCGATGAATGTGGCTGCGATGGAAACATCAGGGAATGTGAGAAGACTTTGGTGACCTGGTTCTGAGGGACCCTGAATCTCCTTTTTTAAAAAAAAAATAATAATAGTAATAATAAAACACTTGGTTCCCTCCTTCTGCCTTGATTTATTCTGTTTTCTCTGCTTGCTTCTCAGCAAGGGAAGGAAAATTGGGTTTCTTCCTTCCCTCTGATGCTTGGCCAAAGAGATAGCTGTTCTGCTCCCAGCCATGTTGGTGGGACAAGGGAGAAGTCTTGTTCCCACACCAAACCCAGGAGGACATGATTTGTTATTCCCCCTCCCCACCAGACTCAGGGCCACATTGCCCTTAGGAACTGTCATCCTTGTGGGGCTTTCCCACACAGGATCCTCCCGGCTGTGGAGGTCCCAAATCCCACCGCGTTCGTTAGGCAGCAGCAACCTGCCCACCCGTGGCTCCTCCTAACATCCCTGTTCCCGTGAAGGGCTTCCCGATGACCAGATCCAGAAGGGCAAGGACATAAAGAGCATTGCGGAAATCGTGCAGGATGGGAATAAGTTCAAGGTTACTGTCACCACTGGCTCCAAAGTGCTGAAAAATGAGTTCACCATCGGGGAGGAGTGCGAGATGGAGCTGCTGACGGGAGAGAAAGCCAAGGTGAGTGACCAGCTCCCCCTCTCCAGGGCTACAGGGGCTTGGGGCATTGCATTTCCATTTAAGCCACCCGCCTTGTGCCTGGGATAAAGGGAATGACCACATCTTGTGTATTAAGTCTGACACTTTGCAAAGACCTGGGTAAATTTGCCAGCCTGGTCCCGTCTCTGGCAGTTTGCTTGTGGTATTTAAGGTAACGGGAAGGGGCGGATTGCTGAAACCAAGTCTGCAGGTGTGACACCCACTGCCCTGATCCTTGTGGGTCTTCAGCAAGTCCCCTAGGGACACATTTCAGAAAATGACGGCGTGTTTCAGTGACCTTCCTGAGAAACCCAGAGCTCTGAGGTTTCACCTCCCCTCTGCTTTTACAAGACACCGTACAACCTCCCCTCTCAGCACCTCTGCAGATGAAGCTTTGCATTTCTAAAGCTATTTTATTGGAAAACACTGGAAGTCAGTGTTTTAATAGCCACTTTGGAAAAGGGGAATAGAGAGGCTTGAGTAAATCCTTCTGACAACAAAAGATCTGAAAGATTTAAGGTGGAAAACGGTTGACTTTTGGTCACGCTCCAATGCGAGACATACCCCCCCCCCCATTTTGTTGACTCAAAGGTAGCACAGAAAAGGCAGCCAATGAATCATAAACCAATAAAACTGTCCTTTTAAGTCCCAGAGGCTCTTAGCTTGTCTGCTAGCCTTTTCCACTGCTTCTGTTTACACTGGGTGAGATGATTTGGCAAGGTGAGGATTTATCACCCTTACAATTGGGTCAGCTCCAGTTCCTGGCTGATAGTTTACAATGGTTCATAAAATGTCAGGATGGCACTGCTGGCAAGTATTGCCTCTCACCTCTACCTTGGGAGAAGATGATATTGCAGGGACTTTTGGGCCCAGGAGGAACGATCACCGAAGAAATGCCCCACTCTGAGATTGGTACTTGCCCTAGCATGATTTCCAGCATCACCAAGGTCCCTTGCTCAGAAATGAGGGGCTATTTGAACAGTTCTACCTTGCGCAGATCAGCAGCTTGAGGGCAGATGAAGATGTCTTGCAGCTGGACAGATGAACAGAAATGGGTTTTGCTGTCTGAGTAATTTCAGTGATCACTGATAGCTGCCCTGGGGGTGTCAGTGCTGTCTGAAGCTCTTTTATACGTACAGCTCCAGGGGGGCAGAGACTCAACAGACATGCTTATCCCCCTGAGACCCTCTCAGTCATGACTGTGTTTCCAGAAGCTCTTGAAGTTGTTTCCCAGCTTGACTGAGACCCACACCAGCCCCATACCTCAGATCCCCATCCCTCCACCCCAAAGGGAGGGTCCTGCAGCAATGCGCAATGGGTGGGTGGTGGACAGAAGATGTGGCACTCATGTGAGACCCAGGCCCAGCTCAGGTGGCTCCACAGCATTCTGCCTGGATGTGTGCAGGTCCTCCTGGTCTAGCTGTGATGTCATATATGCTCCAGCATATAACAGTGCAGGAGCCATGAGTGAGTGCCAGTTTGGAATGGAGGAGACATAGGTGCAGCAGCAAAATGGCACCTCTGTCATGGAGGCCTGCAGGGTCCAAAGTAAACAGCCATACCCTTGTGGTGTTGTAGTAATCACCAGCACAACCCTCCCTCCTCCTCCTGAGAAAGCCAAAATCGCTGGGGGAGCAGCTTGGTCCTAACAGCTTACACAGGGGATGGTGGCAACTCAGTACAAAAGGGGGAGGACAAAATGCAGGGGGCGATGCGATGTGCAGTGCTAACCTGAACTCTCTTCCCTTCTCTGTCTCATCCCTTCCCAACAGACTGTTGTTCACATGGAGGGCAACAACAAGCTGGTTGCGACTATGAAGGGGCTGAAATCTGTCACCGAACTCAACGGAGACACCATCACCCATGTAAGTGGAGTAGCAGTGCGTACAGCTGCCTGCGGGGCTCCCACTGGGACCAGGCCCTACAAAGCCTCCAGTGGTGCTGGGAGCCAAAGCTGATCAGTTGGCTGGGCAATTAAGGCATTTTGGGGGTGTAGTGTGATGCACAGAGTACCCTTTGAGACCCCAGTAGGCATTGCTGATCAAAGTGACATGTAACAAGGGCACATTCTCAGCCAGAGGCATGGGTTTATGGCAGGGCCTGGCACTTTTAAAGAAGAGGTGTGCAGCAGAGAGATCCCAGCCAACGTCAGATTATCCCTATCTGCTTTGGAGTAGTCATGAATATATCCAAACCTTTAATAATTTGATTTATGAGTGATGGACTGGGGACCAGTCCTGTTTTGCAAGTCCAGATCCTTTCTAAATAGAGTTTGGAGCCAAGTGCAATGCGAAATTAACCATTTCCATTAATTTTTCAGACAATGACCATGGGAGACCTCACCTGCAAGAGAATCAGCAAGAGAATCTAGAGACCCTCACCACGCCTATCATTTTACTGTGTAAAATGTGTCCATTAAAGTAAAATTTATATTAAAACCTCTTCATTATTATCATCAACCTCTTCTCTGTTGTTTAAAAGAGGTGCAAGTCTCCAAAACTCACACAAACCCTGGTAGAAACTGGGCAACACGCTGAGCCGAGGCTGTGATGATAGTGGTGAATCAAGCAGGGCCAGGGAGGAGGCTCAGAGGCAGCGTGCGACCCTCTGTGTTGCTCACTTGTCAGCACAGATGTCCTTCACCTCAACAAGTGCTCTGCCAGCCCCTTTCTGGCACCAGCATCCTTCCTGGGGCATCCCGGCTGGTTGTACCCATGCAGCTGGGCAGATGGAGTAGCGCCAGGACCAGGGAAAGGGTTCTGTCCCCTTTTCTTAAAGATTTGGCCAAAGTGACCACGAGGTGATTGGCAGGACCAAAGGATGGGGTGGTGGAGGGTGGCAGATGGCTGGGGACGAGGAAATGTGGGTGATCCCGCCTGGAAAACCGCCCTGGGGAAGGGACCAGCACTGGGGGAGTTCAGGCATCCCAGCTGCCATCCCTACCCTCAGCCCCCCACAACAGCTTGCTGTCCTACAGGCTCTGGCCACCCCATCACCACCCACCCCATCACCACCCACCAGCAGGATGGCCCCAGACAGCCTTCAGGTGTTCTCTGTGTGGTTTTTCCCTGAACCATGCCTGGTAAATTGGGTAACTGGCACTGAACTCCTCCTGGGGTGAAATTTTGGGTTTTCTCTGCTGGCAGGAGAGGTCAGCACAGGCTGTGCACAGCAGAGACCCAGCAGCACCAAAGCTTTCTCACTTGCTGCTGGAGGCTTTGTGAAGACCTGGATTTCTGATGGGCAGGAGAGAGCAAATTCTTCCTTCTTAGCTGCCCTTTCCAAGCCCTGTGCTTGGAGGCTGACTGGGAACTTGCCTGGGAAATGGGTGTTTTGCTGGTGTGATGTGCTTATCTAGGATGGTGTTCTCATAGCCACTCAAAGCTGATGTTAGGAAAACACCACCAGTGCCTCCACACCTGCTTCTGCAGCCCATGGACAGATGGAAGGACTTAGCCCAACAGTGCCTAAAGAGGATAAGCTTGTCTTAGAGCTGGAGAGCATCAGCAAAAGCTCTGAGAAGAGGAAAAGCCTTGTTTTTTTTGTTTATTTGTTTGTTTTTTCTTTTTTTTTTTTCTTTTTCCTTGCTATTCTGCTGAGGAGCAGGTAGGGATTCTGTGTCAGCTGCAGAATCATTCTTCATCATTTCTTTTTCATCAGAAAAACATCACTTTCCACAAAATACAATCTGTGGGCCTTAGCCACTCTGCACTCAATGCTCACAGGCATACATGGCTCTTCTTGGAACCAGCTTCCCACTTCTACCATCCCTTGGTCAGCCACCCATAGGCATCAGTGGGAAGAAGTGATGTCATCACAAGGAAGTGATGGAAAAAACTTTAGACAGAAACAAATAAAAAATTAACCGAGAACTTCAGGATCAGAGAGAAACAGGTTTTCAATAAGAATGTAAATAATTTTAAAACAGATTTCTTGCTTGGATTTTTAATGCTAGTGGTAGAAAAAGGATGTTGTTTATGCCAAGAGCTCCTTCGCTTTGAGCCCTCAGAAGATTTTTCAGGACTCTCCCCCAGCAGGTCCATGCTTTCAGACTGGTGCCACTGGAAACAATCCTTATGGATGTGTCTCATTCATAGATCATGTTCCCCAGGTGCCACAGGTGATGATGCCCCACAGGCATGACTGTGTCAAGCTCAGGGTCTATTCCTTCTTGTGGAAGAGGCTGGGTGCGGTCTCATTGCTGGGTTCAGGCATGACTTGGATCTTTTGGTTTTTGAGGGCAGCTTCCCTCATCTTGTAGTACATGAACTCATTCTGCTGGAACATGCGCAGCTCCATCTCCGTCTGGACACGCATGACCTGAGGGACACATCAGGTTAAAGACCTGTGACACAGATCTCAAAAGCAAGTGAAAAAAACACGGCCTAAAAGTGGGGACCAGACATTAGGCTTGTCCTAGGCCATGTAATGACTGCTGCACCCTGCTCCAGGCGTCCCAAAAGCAGGGCCAAGGCTGGCTGGACACAGATAACATTTACTTTCTCAGTCCTGGTTGCCTGTGAGCTATGAAGGTGAAGAAGGCATCAGCCCTTCCTGCACCCAGCTCTTCTGCAGGGAAACCTCATGCCCCCAAACATCCCTGGATTCACCATGAGCAGTCATTCACAGTGCTGCATTGTGGCATAGGTTCAGAAGGGATTTAGGAAATGTTTTTACACCTGTCTGGGAGTTTCTTCAACCTTCTTTAGGAGCACAGAAGTAAGCATGTGTCACATACCCACTATTTTCATCCTGAAGAACGTGGAAAGGGAAATGGAGGTGCTGGAGCCTCACCCCCTGATATATATATACATATAGGCAAGCAGCCAACCGATAGTTTGGCTTCAGGCCTAAGATAATTATTTTTCTGATGATATAAAATTGCACTAAGATTATAGCTCTGCTGTAATGGGGACTAAGACATCAACAAAATATTTCATTTGGTGTTGTGTAATTTTTTTCTTGGCTAATAAAGGAGAATTCTGTAAAGCCAGCAGGTCACACTGGATGAGATAAAGGTTAAAGAAATGATCAATCCCCAGATGCAATTGTAAGGAGTTCATCACAGCTGAGCAGACATAATTCCCCTGGGGTCTGCAGGTCTTGGCCCTAAGCTAGGGTATTTGAGAATAAAAATGCATTGCAGCCCAGAAGGACTGGGGAGGGATAAATAAAGAAGAATGGTCACCAATATAAAGCAAAGAATATTGGTTGGTAAGCTGGGAACAGGCCCCCCATATGTAATTTCATATAGTCAAACTGTAATGCCATCCATCTGGGAGCAATGCAATCAGGCTGTTTGAAGAATGGGAGCCTCTGTCCTTGGGCACAGCAGTTTCAAAAAAAGATTCAGGGGCTCACTGGCTATTTTTAATGCATGCCTGATGCGGGATAAAAGCTATTTTTCGGGGATGAAAATTTCCGCTAGGAAGGAGCGTGCATTTTCCAGCAGACTGTAACATGATAATGGATGTAACTGTACCGGGGCGGATAGCAGAGACAAGAAGGGAGATCCTGACACCTACCTCCAGGTCTTTGGTAATGGGGTGGGAAGGTCCATGGGTTATCAGGAGGATGGCATAGGCTTTACAGATCATGCCATGGCCGGCTTCGATGAGGCCAGCGTGCCAGTGGGTCACTCCTGCCCGCATCACAGCCATCCCCAGCTGCGCATTGTTGGGATGGTATATTTTCCTGGAAAAGCATTGAGTAATTTTAGTTCAGGAGAGATCTGAGTTCCCAAATGTTTGCCAACGATGTGACACGTTTGCCAAAGAGCAGACTGTGTATTCAGGTGAAGACCCTATTGAATTTGGTGCCACTGAAATGTGCAGCCCACTTGAAAAGGGTCAGGAGGGCATGAGTCAGGGACAAGAGGTGTTGTGACAGAGGGTGAACAACCTGCAGACAGCGTGAGCTGGACATCTGGATTGGTGAATAGCAAGGTTTACCATTCCACGGGATTTTGGCACAGACAAAACCCAGACCTGACCCTACAGCCCAGATGGCACAAAACATAAAATCAGAGATTTAATGAAGGCCTGAATTGAGAATGCAACAATCATCAGATTCTCATTAGCCAAGGCCCAAATCCACATATTCAAGGGGTATCTTGAGTGACAGCCATTTGACACAGTTTCTCTTTTCTCTATGACTTCTCCTTCCCGCAGGTCACTGGGGGACCCTGTCTCTTTGGTCTTTATGTCCTGCACCCAGGCTCTGTGCTTTTCTACCAGGTCAGCCCTGAGATGCTACTGAACAAATCAAAGAGGCTAATGAAAGATGACCCAAACCACCTGGCAGTTGCAAGTCAGAAAAGTGAGGTGTTTGGGAGCTCTTGTGCAGTTAGGAAGGAGCTTTCTCTGCCTGCTGATATGATCAGGATCAAATCCGAATGTCAGTACTGCAGACTAAGAAGATAATTTCTATAACACACTGCCTAACATTGCACAACCACAGAGAGCTGCCAAAACTAGGGCAATGCCATACATGTAGCCATCCACCATCCTCTTGGCGTAGTCAGCTGCTTCCTCAAACATCTGGAGGTAGGAGAGCACCTCGGAGGCGATGCTGAGGATCCTCAGGAGGTAGAGGTTCGTGTCCCCCAGCACAGGCTCCTGTTTCTTCAGGCAGTCACGGCACAATTTCACAACCTACATCCAGGGGAAGCAGGGAAATAAAGCCAGAGCACCATCAGCCTGAATCCAACCCCCAGAGCCCTGTGTGTTTTTGTGTGGTCCACACCAGCCCTAGAGGCCAAGTCAGACTCTGTGAAGGCTGGGGAAGATAGGATATGCTTTTATCTGTCCAGAAACATCAGTCTAACAAAATGGCTGGGGCTCAGATCATCCGCTGGTGAGGAAGACGTGATTATACCCCCCACGCCATCCACCCAACCTCCTACCACACTTGATGCAAGGAATGCTCCTGATCGCCCCGTGGGGCTGCAGACACGCACTGGCCTGTGCCCATCTCTCGTCTGTGCCAGCTTTTGCAATTCAAACTGCCAAGAGGGCAGGAGGCACTTGGGGATGTTCAGGTTACAGAGATAGGGCTCTGTTTCACCCATAAATCATTGACTCAAAGAGGGACGAGACCTGCTGTCCCTAGCACCATGTGTACAAAAGCATGGGGTCTCACTTCGTGGTAAACTCCCTCCAGGCGGGCTTTGTTGATCTTCTCCAGCGTGTCCTTGGAGAACTGGATAACCTCCTTCACCGTCTCTGCAGAGGGCTGGGGACAAAATTAGGAAACCCAGTGAGGAAAACCCATCATTCCTGCGGCTGGTTGGGTTTGCTGGGGTGCCTCCTCAGGCCTACCCAGGCCTGGCCTGAAACCATCCCGTAACCAAACTTGGGGTGAAGCTCCTGCTGGCTCCAGCAAGAGCATGGCTGGGCCACCGATCAGGGCAGCAGCCATATACTTCTGGCATGGTTCCTCAATTTTTTCCTCCGCTTCTCTCACCTCACAAGACATCAGAGAGGCTGTGAAAATGGGAGAAGGTGAACAGCCACTGGTCGGTGTGTACCAGGCGCTCCTAACGCAGCTGCCCGGCATAAATGAGGCAAAATGAGGTGGAATAAGGATAGGAAAGATTGTATTACTGAATTTTACCTATTCTGCTCTCTTTAGATCTAAATACCCCAAGACAGTTTAGCTCAGATTTCAGTCGCATCCAGAGAGTGAAACGTGTTTTCCCATATACCTCAGAGATGTTTGGATTTCACCGTGTATTGGAAGACACCCAGGCATGATGCACATCCAGGCATGCCTGGCCAAACACTAACCAGCCCCTAATTAGCTACCTTCCTTTTCATGCCGAAATATAAAATACCTTTATCCAGCATCATCAGGTATCCTCTGCTTTTCTGAGCTGTTCAAAGCTGGATTTTCAAACTCTTGAAAATTTAGTACAGAAGAAAACCAGTAACTTCTCAGAGCCATGCGCCCCATATATTCATGGATGTGTATGTATGTGTTATGATTTATTATTGTATATTATTAGACGGGAACTATCACAGCTGATCAGATTGTAGCAGCTGTTTGAGCAGTACACGGAGTGTCCCAGTGGCAAGAGCACATTCAAAGGCAACGTTAATGTCAGTGCAAATCACATCGCTTTGCTGTCTGAGCAAAGACTCCCAGAATAGGCACTTCAACAACACTTCCACAGCGGCTTTATCTAATAAAACCCCCCTCCTGCATTTCCTAGCCCCCTAATCCTGTTGCCATCATAAACAATGCTGCTCTTTGGAAGGGGTGACGGACCGGAGGCCAGAGCGGCTGTTGAGGATGCGAGGTGTCAATCCTGCACACATTCAGGGAGCTTTTTCCACACAGCTGTGAGCGCTGCCGCTGTCAGGAGAGCGGGCCTGGGTTTGGGGAATGCGATACAGCCGGCGTGCTCTGCGGGTGAGCTCAGTCCTGATACTTATTGTCCAGGAGGGAGGGTATTTTTAATAGCTGAAATCATGCACCTGGCATAGTTACAAGTTGGTTTTTTTTTTTCTATGCCAGCTTTAGGTGATGGAGCACACGTATCAGAGCGGGTAAGTGTTCCCGCTGCACTGCAGGGCACCTGGAATAATCACAAAAAAGGGACGGTGCCTCTCAATGCGCTGTAGCAGGCGTTGAGATTTTCCTGAGAACAGGACTGGGATCCTTTTCTGCAGCCCATTGCAGGAGCTGTTCAAAAGTACTTCTAGACGAATTCAGAGGAAAGGGCTTCTACCTCTGGGACAGCTTTACATTAGACATGGGGAGTTTCAGTAGCAAAGATTAGCTTTAAAATGAAGCTTGATAATTTGGAAAAGGGAATGTATGACAATGTCTTTTGCAATAGCTTGCTTTTTGTAAAGCTTGTAGGAGTAGAAACCCATTAAACTAACACTGCCACAGATTATTATTATTATTAATAATATAATTATTAATATAATAATTATTAATAATTCTTACATAATTATTAATATTATTAATATAGAAATAATAATAGTAATAATAAAGTACTTATATCCCCAGGCAGAGGATCCAAAAAGGAGATCTTACAGCAATCAGTGTGCTCAGAAATTGGAGCTGCTGGCCAAGCAACATATCCTAAAGCCGACAGCAAGACACAGCCCTCCCACTCAGTGACTTGCCAGACCTCCAGAGAAAACACAGGTGACTGGAAAATGAATGGGCCAACACGCTAATTCTTCCCAGTAAGTCTGCCCAAAGCAGCCATGCATTGAGGAATGCCAGGGGAAAGATCAAATTCACAGTGACCGGCTGGTGCGATGAGGGCTGGAGGATCAGATTCCCACCTTCCCAGAGCCAGCGTGATGGTACCTCTTTTACAAATACCTCAGCTTCAGCAGGGCCGGTTAGTCCTGTCATCATGAATTATACCTATATATATAATACACATATATCATAATAATATATTATTCCCTGTTCTGCTGTTCAAAACTTCAATTCCATTCAGTTCCTCACAAAAAGCCCAATCTAAATGTCAGCATTTTTATCCACTCTAGACCTCATTTTCCAAGATTTTAGCATTCTGCCTGTTGCTGGACTGTTAGGTTAGAGTTAAAGGCAACTTTTGTGGGCTTTTTAAAAATGAAAAGCTGTATGCATGTTGCACAGTAGGGATTAAACCAACCTTGCACAGTGTGTTTGAGTTGGCATTGCACTCAATAATGTTTCGGTTCTGACCTCATTTTTCACATTAGCACTGTTCGGGTTTCTGCCAAAACCTGCCTCTGCTGCTCCTGAGTGTCCCCAGGCTGTGGAGGAGATGGAGCCACCTCTGGGTGTGGGCACCGCAGGGCCATACCTTGTTGTCCCCCTCCTTCACCGCCAGCATCAGGTCGTCCTTGATCTGTTTCTTGCAGTGCTCGCAGGTGCAGTCGAAGTAATACTGCTTCTTCAGCTGCCTCCGCCGCTCCTCGCTCACGTTGAGGAAATCCACGTAGGACACGGTCAGCTCGTCCCCTGGGGAGATCTTGCTCAGCGCCCGCAGCTCGATCCTGGGTGCGAAGAAGGCAAGATGTGGACTTGGAGAAGGGAATGCAGCCATTGAGGCACCAGGGACAAATCCTGTTAATAGCCCCAGAGGTCAGCCCTTGCCCTTAAGTACTGCTTTAGCAATGCAGGGGTGTGCAGCAGTCACTTAACTGAATAGGGAGTGAAAACACAGTCACAACAGTTTCTCCTGCCCTTCTGCCAGTTCCTGGCTGGGATACGCTGGAAAGCAGAAAGTCCTCCATTCAGGGTGAATGGAGGGGTAAATTTAGGCATAAAATCTTGTTATGCTTCAAGGGATCTTGCCAGAAGAAAAGCCTGAGCTCAGAAGCACACGACAAGCCTTGCAAAATGCTGAGTTTGGACTTTGGGGCTTTTTTAAGCGTCGCTTGTGTTCTGCTCGCACATCCCTGGCCAGACTCCCAGATCCCGAGCCGGGCTGCTTTCGGTATCATTTTCAATCGGAAAAGCTCAGAGATGTTCCTGCTGGGCACTGGGAAAGGGACGCCCTAGCCCTTTTCATGCATCTCTCCCTTAGGAACAGTTCACTGGGAATGGTTTATTTTGTATTATTAGGCATTTCATCTGATGCCTAGTGCCAATGTCAAACACAAGGAAATCACCAGCCTGTTACCAAACCAAAATCCATGGCAAACCCACGCACTGATGGCAGGCCTTTGGAAAGCCAGATCTTTGCACCTGCCTTTATCTCAACTCCTTACCTGTAAAACATCCCAAATGCCCGTGCGGTTCCTCTCCAGCAAGAGAAATGTCTCAGTTACTCTGGGACACCTCTCCACCACGGGGTCTGGATAAGCACCGTGGGCAGAAGAATTAAGCCAGAAACACCAACTGTGAGTGGTGTTTCCATACCTATCTGCTTCCCAACTTTCTAGTGCCTCGCTCTAGGGCTCATCCAGAAGCCAGGACGTTTGTATCAGCTCAGCTCTGTGTTTTAGGGGAAGGCTCCTGGGGATGCCCAGCTGCCTAACCAGGACAAGGAGCTGCTTGGACTGAGCACCACAGCAAGGCTGGTGGCTAGAAGCATGGCAGTGGCACATTGTAGCTCAAGGATGGTGAGGCCACCGGGATAGGAGTCACCCAGGGGTCTTCCACGATTGCTGGCCTGATCCTGCTGCACCCTACGGTATGTTTTATGTGACCTAGGAGGGGCTTGCTGGCTCCCACCTGAACACGAGGTCCTTTAGGTGGGACCCAGTGAAGGTCTCACCAAAGACATACCCAGGTGCATCTTCTGGGGTGGATGGGGGGAACTTCTGCATGATATTTCTGTAAAGGCATTGCAATTCCCATTAGGAAACCCTCCAGGGGCATGCTTCTAAATCTGTCCGCTGTGCTAAAGCTGCTGTGAAAACTACTCTTTGAGGATGGTCTTGACCTTCTCTGGGTGTTAGGTCATATCAACAGCATATTCCATACTAAATTTATCACCGAACATGCCATCACCACGAAGGGCAGCTATTAGTTCTGCCATAACCACGGGAAAATGCCACCGGGAGAAAGGTGTGACCAGCTTCTCCAGGAGAAAGTGCACAAATCAGAGCAATTTCCATCAGAAAGTTACACACAGAAACGTTCCCCTTCACACTTAATGGGATCCTCGTTAACGTGAGTCATGCAACCAGAGAAGCAGAAGCAAACCTTGACTTTTATGATGCCCCTGGTAGCCTAAGCACCGTAGGTGTATTTTAAGCCGTGATCCCTTGGGTTGAGGGGATTGATAGCATTTCAGACAAGCCTGGACACGGATGGTATATTTTAAATGCTACAGTTAAAGAGACACTGTCGGCTGAGATAGCCCCTCGGACTTTGAAAGGTGTGGGCACGGGCACTGCTCAAAACTCAGGAATAGGAATTTTAATCAGAAGTAAAATGCATCTGCCCATTTTTATGGTCCTAATTGTAATGCTCTGAGTCAATGGCAAGGAAAGGCTCTGCAAAAGTGTTTCACCCCTTATCTGAGGAAATTGCCTGCTTGTTCGAAATTAAAGTTTAAAGACAACAGTGTCCCTTTAACTGGACTGACTATAACATACCAGGTGAAGTGAGGTAAGCAGAAAATTTGGCTTTTTGTTTGTTTGTTTGTTTGCACACATTTCAGTGATCTCGTCATCAAAAGTGCAATGCTTGGATCAGGTAACAGTGGCATCATGAAAAGGTAAAACTTTAATCAGGCATTATCATAAAAAAAAGGGATGAAGCCTACACCTCATGGTATTGCTATTGTAGTCAGTGCATTCAAAGGGCACTGTCTGTCGCACAAGGAACGTGGGCTGTTTAGTATGTCAGTAATGCAGCCGTTTCCCATCTCGTAGTACGCAAGGTTTTATTTTGGGCCGTGTAAGATTAGCGAGACCTTGCTCTGACTTTCATGCTCTTGCTGCGGTCGTGGGGGAGAGAAATGAGAAGTGGAGGGGAAATACTGAAAGGGAGGGGAAATGCTGAAAGGGAGGGAGGCACGGGAAAGGTTGGAAGGGAAGGGAGGGAATTTGCAGTCGGGGAGGCATTACCACTGTTGTTTTAATTTACCACAAAATGCAGAGTTAAGTGAGGTTTGGGTTTAGTGGGGCTTTACACAGGGGAGGAGTAGAAGTTTGGAAAAAGGAGAAGGTGAAATTGCCTGCAAATGGAGGGCTTTCGGAGCCCCTCGGTGCTGTTTGCAGCTTCATTAACACAGGGCATGAGGGGTACGGGGCGAGGGGAAGGAGGATGCTCTCAGGAATGACCCACCTCATCTGTGTGTGGAACATTGATCTTACAGCCTCATGACTGAAAGACAAAACAGACATCTGCAGTTTACACAGGTGCAAGTACAACCAAAGAAACTGGGCAAACTGGGTTCATCTGGGCTGGGGGCGATGGGGATCCCGGCGCCTGGCTCGTGTCTCGCTGCATGAGGGCACAAAGAGCTCTGCTTTTCCTCTACAGCTGCTGTAACCCTGTCCCAGTGGATCTGGGGGACAGCTGTCCTGCACCGTGATTTTAGGAGTGCTGTCGGCCAGTGGATGAGCAAAATCCGCTTCTGACATTTTGCTGTTTGGGGCTAGTTCTCCTGCACAGACCAGAAACATCGCCACCACCGTCAGTACTCATGCTCTACAAAGCATAGCATTAAATGGAAATTAGACTGGGATATCAGCAATGAGGGCTGCGCTTTGTGATGAGTTTAGTGGGTCCCCAAGCCTGGTATTTTGCCCTGAGCACTGATCAAGAGCTCAGTTGCCGCAGCAGTAGCTGGTCTTACCACCAGGTTTCCACAGAAGGACAAGAAACCTGGCCGGTTGCACAACCCAACCAGACCGTTAAGGTTTATTAAAGTCAGTAACAGGCCACATGTGGGAGCTTACAGTTTTTTGATTTTTTTTGGCAGTGAGAACTGGAGTGCACAAGCAATGCGCTAATTAAAGAAGAGGAGGCTGCGGGGTCACCTTTTAGGCTCAGCACTGAGGCTTGCTGATCACAGGAATTTATAAAATCTTAAGACCGAGCAGAAAATGTTGATGAAATGCTGTGGCTGTGGAGTTTTTGGCAAGCAGTTCCCCGCAGCTAATGTCTCGCACACGATGCACTTACAGGATCAGCTGCAGTTTACGCCCATTCTGGCCTGGGAGGAGGCTGCAGAGGGCAGAGCATCCCTCCCATCCCTGCCCCAAGCCCTGAGAGCAGCAGCCTCTGCTTCCAGCTCTGCCACGGTTTCCATGCATCCCCCCCCCCCCCTCCCCCGTGCCTCTCACCCTCTTCCCATCTCACACCTCCTGCAGATGTTTTCTTACAGGGTTTGGGTGGCAATGGGGAGTGCACGGCGCCTTGGGGTATCCTGCACTCACACGTGACTCAGTTTGCAGATAACAGTCATGTTTGCCATTAAGAACCCATTGCTAAATAGTTAATCAGTAATTAATAGAGATTGTATGCTCTCACAAGGATGAGGACCTGTGTTATAGATGGCTGTAAGTACGTCAGTAACAGTGGTATATAGCTGACTGCAAGCTTCGGTTATGAAAAACTCTTGGACTGTGGACTCAATGTAATCTTTAATAATTCATTAACCAAAACTGTTCCTTAACTGTTTATAAATAAAACTTCATTTAAAGTGATCTAGTCAGCTACTTACTACTTTATCTGTCTATTTTGAGTCTGATTTCAAGACACATAGGGAAAATTATTTGCTGGTTTGCTGGATTTGAGGTCAAACCCTGCTGATAAGTTGTGTGCATTTGTTTGGTGCATCAGACAGCAATTTTTTAAATAACAAGGAGAGAGAAAACAGCTTCTCTTTAGAAAGAATAAAAAATATTTTTTTTTTTTTTTGGTTCTGGACTAGAAAAGGAAATGAGAACTAATAGATTTTCTGGGGCAGGGATCTGGTGCTCTGGGGTTAGCAGTCTGTTATGTGAGTCGCCTGTTAGGATGCATCCCCGCTGTGCCCGAGGGAAGAAACCCACTCACTTGCCGTTGTTGAAGATGACGGTACAGTTGGGCCAGCAGTCATGGTTGGCTTGGCAGAGGTTGGGGAAGATTCCCACACCAACAGCTTGCAGTCCTCTTTGGTCACTGAGGGTGAAGGCATTGCAGTTGATCTAGTCCCAAAACACAGGCAGGAAGAAGCATTAAAGGAGAAAAAGCTGAGCGCAGCTACATTTAAGATGTCGCAGCTCCTGCTGATGATTAGGAGAGGTGCATCTCTAGCATCCCACCTCCAAACTTAAGGGAGAAAGGAGGATTGCCTACAAGATTGTTGTAGGAGGTGATTGTAGAAATGACATCTTTATTTGGGATAAAGCATCAGAAGAGATGCGATGCAGGACTCCAGCAGATGGACCAGCTCAGAGCAGGGCTGAGTAATGCTGCAGAATATTGCCTGCCAATACTCATTCAGGATGTTTAGGATATATTTTGTCTGACCGTGCTTTGCTTTCCTTATACTCACTTTCTGCAAATAATTCAGGAAAAGGCCACAGGAGAATGAAGTTGAGGCAATTTAAGCAGAGCCTTTGCAGAAAGCAAAGATCACGTTTGAAAACCAGGAGTGTCAGAAATTAACCTTGCATTCAGCCTGGACACACATCTGCTGGGTGGCCCCCAGAGCTGACAAAAACTGATTGCAGCAGTTTGGTATGAGTCCCAGGCAACGAACTTTCAAAATGATTACTTTGGGGTGACATATACACCAGGAATGAGTGGTTATGATTTTCTATACAATGCATTATTATCACATGTGAATTGTTCAGGGAACAGTTTTGAGTCACGAACATAAACAAGCAAAGAATTTGCAAAAAGCAAGTACAATAGGATATACCAAAGGAAATCATTAACTCAGCTGCTAATTGCTTTAATCCCTTAATAGTTTTATTTCCTGTCTTATCTAACGTTGTGCTTCACCCAATGTGCCCTACTGCTACGTGGGCAAGCTGTGCTGGTCGCTAGCACGTGGCTCTCCCTGTGCCCATTGGGCTGGATTTGCTCTGTGGGGTGGGTACCAAAGGATGCTCTGTGTCCCCCCAGGGGAAGCCGATGTCCCATGGGGTTAGCACAGCCCAGGGTGTACCAGCCTGTGCCAGGGCTGGGGGCAGAGCTGCTCAGTCTCAGCTGACCTCGGGGAATTTCCCTCTCTGCTATACTTAGGACAAAAATGTGTAGTTAACATGTTAGGAAAGGATATTATGAAATACACTTTGTGTATTTCACCTATTTATATATAAATATGCAAAAATGTATATAATATATAATAGACTAATGAATATACTAAAATAGATCTGCTATATTCTATTTAAGTATACATACTAAAAATATATTTTAATAGATTTTCTTAGCTCCTTTAGGCGCAGAGAGGTGCCGAGTGGGACTTGTGAGCACCTGAGTCTGAGACAGCCACTTGTCTGCATGTGTTGACAGTTAAAAACATCCAGACATGGACCTTGCTGTGCCTGTTTCCCCATGTGAGTGCAGATGGGGAACATGGCAGTACTCAAGCTGCCTGCAGCTACTGCCTGTCCAACTGCTGTGGCTTCATAAGGGCAAGAAGGGAATTAAGTCAGGCGTCATCAAGGGTTGGTATGAGACTTCCTCTGGGCACCTGGCACAGCCCATGGCACTAAAAGCAGCCCGCCCTTTGCCCTCCCAGTCCTCGGACTTACCACTCCAAATATGTGGGAGATGTACTGCACGCCGAACTGCTGGCTCTGGGGTGGCCAGAACTCCAGGAAGCTCTCCACATCGACACGGAGGTCTTTCTTCTCCTCCTCTCCAAAGTTTTCCACGTGGTTCTGCAGGTCGTCGATGGAGACCAGGCAGCCCTCCGACAGCCCGCTGCCTTCCCTCTCCATCTTCCACATGATGCGGGCCGCCAGCCTGGCCAGGAGAGAGCCCCGAGCACCATGCACCAGCAAAGCCAGCCATGTGCTCCTCCGCCCAGCACAAGGACAGGGACCGGAGGGACACCAAAATTTATTTTAGGGGTGGGAAGCCATGTGCAGCCAGGTGGTACAGGACAGGTCCTGCATTGGCTGGCTGATGGCTGGCCCCATCCAGGAATTTTGAAGGAAAGGAAGGTGTGGGATTTTCCCGTGGCGTCCGTGTTCTCATCTGGAAAAGTGTTACAGGCCCTGTTTCCCTGGGGATTCCTGTCATTTTCCTACCAGGATGTGAATCTAAATTAGTGTATCCTGGAGGTAAGCTGGGGACCAGCCCAACTCCTCCCACTGCCTCCCTGCTTTTCCCCACCTCTTAAACTGCCCAAGGTGGCTTTTCCTCACCACATTTGGCTGCAGTAGAGTTTTTGGGGCCCAGCACCCAAAAAGAGTGGGACCACAACCCCCTCACACCACAGATCATCCTCCAGATCCCCAGCCTGTGAGCTCAGGTGTGCTTCTGGCCTCCCCCAGCTCCTACCTCCAGCCCACCCAAGGCATGACACCCAGCTCTTCCTCACCACCCTCTTATCAACGTTTATAAATACCTTAAGTGTGGGAGACAGAGGGATTTGGCCAACCTCTTTTCAGTGGTTTGTGGGGACAGGACAAGGGGAGATGGCCACAAAATGGAGCCCAGGAAGTTCTGCACCAACATGTGAAAGAACTTCTTCACGGTGAGGGTGATGGAGCACTGGGACAGGCTGCCCAGGGAGGTTGTGGAGTCTCCTTCTCTGGAGATATTCAAGGCCCGTCTGGACGCCTACCTGGGCAGCCTGCTCTAGGGAACCTGCTTTGGCAGGGGGGTTGGACCCGATGGTCTCTTGAGGTCCCTTCCAACCCCTACAGTTCTGTGATGCTGTGATTCTCCCAAGGGATGCCCCATCCTCTCCCACCACCCCCAGGCCTTCTGCTGAGCCTCAGCCCTGGGGGCCAGCTCCCACCTGATGTTTTCGGTGGGTGCCTTGCCATGCCTCTTGATGGCAGAGCATTCATTTTTGTGGTTCAGCCAGGCGGCCCTCTGGCAGGTCCGGTCGCAGTAGTAGGCGAACTTGCACTGGCCGCAGCGGTGGAGCCTCTCCTGCCGTTTGAAGCAGGTGTGGCAGATGACGTGTGTCAGGCTGGGAGGACAGAAGGACACGCGGGCTCGTATCTTGGTGATATGGGCAGCTCCACCACGCAAGGGTCCTGCCCATGAGCTCCTCCCACCCACCCAGGATGGACCCCCCCAGACATTTTGGGAGGACACAGAACCATCCCGCCTGGTTTAATCCTCGTCCGCTTGTGCAGTGAGGTTGCTTTGCTGCTTGGCTATGCCAAAGAGGCAAACATTTTGTTTAAAGGAGGAAAAGCAATAAAGCATTCCCCAGCTCTCAGCCCTCTTGTCTGCAGCTCGTCTGCTCCTCCTCAACACCGCCGCTGTGAGTAGGGTTTTCAGCCTGCTTTTCTTTTCTGTCTGGCCCGTGCTGAAGTCTCAGCCACCCATATGCTGGGCAGAAAGCAGATGCCTAATGAATCTCTTGCTCAGGCGAATGTGAGGAACAATGTGAAGGCAGCGAGCCAGCCTGAGAGCTTCACTTGCCTGCAAAGTCTCTGGATTTGGCTGAGCTGGAACCCATCCCAGGCCCTGCATCCCGCATTGTGCAGGGGCCGTGGCTCAAAACAAAGCAGCAACCACCACCGGGTCCAAGGGATTTAGGAAAGCATCGGGTGAGAGGGGGCATTGTGGCTCTGAGCTGTCCCGACTGCTATCCTAAGCTTTCCTGAGGCACAGGCGTGCTGTGGAGATACAAATACATATCCGAAATGCTCTGACAGTGAGCAGCCAGAAGGGTATCACAATAAAGAGCAACGATAGATTCAGGTGGTTGCACAGGGAAACCCTGGGTTTGTGCTGCTTGAAACCAAGATGTTTTTTCATGGATTACAAAGCAGCTTTGCCTGTCACTCCTTTTCACCACTGGACCAGAGCCGTAACTATATGGGCAGCATCACACTTGGCATTGTGTTGGAAGTGACAAAAGGACGCCAAGAAAACAGTTTCCTTCAAGGTCCATCTCCTCATCCCAAGGAGTTTTATGTCTCCTCCTCCTTCCTGCAGGCACAGCACGTCTCGTGGCTGCCCAACAGCAGGACACGGCAGCGCAGAGCTCCAGGCTGGGGGGGTTTGGGGCTCTCCTGGCCCCAGTGACTCCAGAAAGATGCTTAGCATGGGTCTGTGGGTCCCAGGCAGGCTCCTGGCTGTTCAGCAGCCCCCAAGCATGACTGCTAAGGGTCGAGTGGATTTTTAGCTGCCCAGGTTGGGCAAGCAATGTCAAACAGCTGAAGACAGAGGAAAGATGAATTCTCAATGGCTCACAGGAGCACTGGCTGGGGTAGGACCCGGGGCGGACTGAAATACCAAGTTTAAGGAGCCGTACTTGCATTTATGACCACCATAAGATTTTATTAATACATCCAAGGGATCTTTCATCTTCACAAGGCTAGTGCAGTGCTGAGCTGCAAACATGAGTGATTTAGTGCTGGTCAGTGGCCCAGGATACGTCACCCATAAACAGCAAGGTGACAAGCACAGAGCCTGTGAGGATGTGCTCTGCTCTCAGGGCATGAAGCCCTCCCTGTTTAGTCTGGCATTAGTTTTAGCACTGTGCTCTTCAGGCCACTTCAAGCTGTCCTGCAGATGGGCTGGTGATGCAGATTGTCCTTCAAATCCCAAAGCTCTGGTGCCAGCAGCAAGTGCTGCTCTCTGACTATTCCGGCTCCTGTGGTTTATTGTGAGCTAGATGGCCACGGGGCAGCTGGAAAACAGCTTTCAAAAGGAGCGGGTTTCCTCTTCGGGGGTGTCAAAACTGGATTTCCAAGAAGCATCCTACAATTGTATGTATGCAATTATAACCAAGGGGGAGGAATATATCAGAGGGCACAGATGAAAACTAACCCAACATCCTCCCTCCAAGAGTGCCCAGGGTCCTGGATCAGGGGGAAACCTCCCCTGTGTGCTCTGTTTCACATGCCCAGCTACTTGCTCTTGCCACTTGCTTTACTGAGAAGGAGGAGGAGACCCTTTGGGACTTTCCCCTTGCTGCTACAGCAGGCTTTTCCCTTCCTGATCCACTGCCCCCCAAAATTAGCTTCTCCAGCAACTGCACACTTCACTTCTGCCTCCAGTCAGGCTCAACAGGAGGGGAGGATTCGAATTCCTATTGCTTAGACACTGCCAGCCCCAGAAGGAAAGCTCTCCTCATTGCAGAAAGCCCACTGACCACTGAGCCTTCATTGCCAGGGGAACATTATTGCCCACCGCAGGGAAACTGAGGCACGAGAAGGCTGTGCCACAAGGGGGAATCAGCCCCATAGCCCCAGAGTCCCAGTCACAAGACTGTCCCTCCTCTCCACTCCATATACACATATATAAACATATGTATGCATGTTTATATCTATCCTAGCACGCTTAAAATGCATTTTCATTCCTCTGGCACTATTGCAAAAGATGCTGACACAACCCGCCCGGTGCGCTGGCTCTTGCAAGATGAAGAGGGCCATTGATTTAAAGCAGGATGACCTGCAGCAGGCAGCACCACGTGTAAAAATGAGGTTTGGGAAATGATAGGAGAAGTGCTGGTGCACAGAGCGAGCCTGATGCAAGGCAAGCAGTCGGCACGGGGCAGGGGGTAGTGCGTGTCCAGGGAGGGGGATGCAACCTGCTCCATTAAGTCAAATGAAAGAGCTGGGAGGTGGTGAAAAATGCAAGGCTGGGCTCTGTCAGCTGTCAAGTCAGGGGGGCAGAGAGGTGCAAGAGAGATTACGCTCCTTGTAAGGCAAAGGAGAGGCAGGGAGCTGATAAAACCCTCATGGATGAGCTGTGCCGGGAAGCACAGGGAGATATCTCCTGCGGGGAGCGGGGCTCCCTCCTGCTGCCCGCCTGTTTTGGGGACAGTCAGCAAGTGAGCAGGCAGCTAAAGGGGTCTCCGTGCACAGAGCAGTGAGAGGCTGGAGGAGAACATGGTGCAGCAGAACCCCTCTCCACAAACAGGGGCTTGTCTCCCCCCCAGTCGCCTCTCCCAGAATGAAAAAATGCCAAAATATTGGCTCTGCATTTTGCTATTTATTGTATAGGGTGTCCGGAGTTTCCAAAGCTTACCCAACTGGGGGAGCTTACTGCCAGCCCTGGCAAGCCCTCGTTTTAAGGAGATGCAGAAATGCACCAAAAAAAATCAATAATGTTATACAAGATTTCCTGAGGAAGCAAAAAAACAGTTAATATGGCAGTGAAACTGCAGATACGATTATTCATAGTAATCTGAGTAGGCTGGTAGGTATAAAAAATACCACATTTCTCACAAAACTCTCATGAGACCCTCAGCTTTCAGAAATGGTTTTAAAAAAGAATGGGTGTATTGATAATGTGCCAGGCCTCCAGGGGCCTACTCTTGGTGCTGTAAAAAAAAAAAAAATAAATCAGGAGACACAGGTATTTGAGACCCCTTGCCTAAATCTTCAACAATCGTTGCTTAATCACTGCCTGACCCTGTAAGCACCTAAATCACCCAGCTTGAGTCCTGCAAGCCCCTGCCGTGCCAGAGGTGCTCAGAGACAAATGCCCTGAAGGAGGATGGCAAAATGGGACTCTCCTTTGGTCCCAGGGCTTGACCTTATGACAGGTTCTGATGCCATCTGTTCTGGAGGTAGACAACACCAGAGGCTTGCAGTGGTCCACAACCTTCCTCTGTCATCCCCTCTGCAATAGTTAAGGTACCCCAAGGGCGTGGGGTACCTTAACTGAGGTTAAACCCAATCTCTCTGAAGGGGGCCTTCGAGAAAGCAGGAGAGGAACTCTTTGTCAGGGGGTGCAGTGATAGGACAAGGGAGAATGACTTTAAACTAAAAGAGAGGAGATTTAGATTAGATATTAGGAAGAAATTCTTTACTCTGAGAACAGTGAGGCACTGAACAGGCTGCCCAGAGAAGCTGTGCATGCCCCATCCCTGGAGGTGTTCAAGGCCAGCCTGGATGGGGCTTTGGGCAGCCTGGGCTGGGAGGTGTCCCTGCCCATGGCAGGTGGAGGCACTGTATGATCTGTAAGGTCCCCTCCACACAAAGCCGTTCTTTGTCTCTACATTTCCAGACAGAGCTTCCTCTCCCTGTAGGGAAGGCAGCCTATTCCTGCATGGCCAGGATGCTGCATGGGCAGGCAGCACTGAAGGTTTCTGAAGAGATGTGTGGCACCTGCCCAGGAGCTCTGGAGGTCTGAACCCTTAAAGACTGAGTGCTCGGCTCCTTTGCTTTAACACGGGCACAATAAGACTGCTTTTTGCTGTGCCAGTGTACACCATGGCCTGTAGGGTGACCTCCAGCCATTCATTCACTGCCTCCGTGTGCTCATGTACTGCACATAGTGAGAACATCTTTATTTTATCCTGGCCAAAAGCAGGATCTTCATTAGCACAGTGATTTCTTCAGCCCATCCTGGCCTTGCCAGGTCAGGGATTTAGGACGGACTTGGAGGGCAGATGCCACTGGATGACTCACCAAATGACTTTCTGGGGAGACTCACGTTTCCTTGGCCTCTCACCCGAGCACCAGCTGAGCTGAACTCTGAGGGGCTCGTGAGCTCTGGTGTTATGTGGGTGAGACACACAGCTACTACTGTCACAAAAGCAGTAATTCAATAAGCCAGCCAACTAATGCAAGAGGTGACAGAGCACTGTTAGCTAAACCATGGCTCCCACAGGCACGGCTCTCAGTGAGCGGAGAAGCAACCAGCTCTAGCGACTGCTTGGATTGGATTCAGATGCATTCAGATCCGTCGGACCTGCCAGGTCAAAGGGCAGAGCACTGCTGTAGGAAATATATTCACCTTGTCTTTGGAACATGCCCAGGGCAACTATCTGCCAGCCATTTTGCACCCAGCCCCCAGAGCATCTCATTCGCTGATGTGAAAAGGCAAAGTGGGATGGCTGCCGTGCAAAGGGACAGAGGAGGAGCTCACAGATTAGCTGCTGGACATGCTGAGAAGCTCACAGACTATTCAAAGTGAGTTTATTCTACTCTGTACACGACAGATGACACACACAGATGACATAAATTAGACCTAAGTCCACCTGTTTCGTATTTATTATTGGCTGGCTGAGCATCCCTCTCCTCAACAGCTTACAGAGGACTGCAGAAGAATAGCCTGAGGTGCAGGCAAAGTCAATTTAGCTTTCAAAGCAGGGTCTTAATACATTAAACACAGTGGTCTAAGGAAATCCACCTACCTCTTCAGCAAGGAAAGAAGAAGGGACGTATTCAATACTTGTCTTCTCCTGGAGATACTTATAATGGTGAATTATTAGTGCAAGAAGAGTTTTGCTCCTTTAAAAGTGGGGGGTTGGAGCTCAGTACTTTTATCTTCAAAATGCCAGGGATGACACATTGTAGTTTATCTGATTTGAGTGAATGATTTATTTTAGACTGTCTTATTTATAGTCTTTCATTACAAGCTTTATCAGCCTCATTTTAAAGAGGTGTGGCTGTGGTTTTCTTTCAAAAAGCTGTTTTCTCCCCAGTTTTACTTAAGCTTTTGAACTAAGAATAAAAAATCAAAGCCAGGGGAAAAAAAAAAAAAAAAAAAAGTAAATGGGAATCTGATCACATTAGCTCTCAGTTTTTATTGTTATCAACTCAAAAAAATTGCTTCCATAATATTTTCAGAGTCATATTATTATGGAAAATCTTACATTTCTTATATCCCTAGGTCAGCCCAGCTACAATAACAGAACTCCCCACATTTCCTTTGGAAAATGTCTGCTTCATACATCACTCATCAAGCAGATCTTCAAGTGATCTTGGCTTTCTACCACATGACACTGTTTACCTTGACTACTCTCTCTCAAATCCCACTGGGTAAAAAGCAAACCCCTCAAGAGAAGGTTGACAGAAATATATCGCCCCCCCCCATGCCTGTAGGAAATGTAAACTCTTACAGGTTTGAGAGCCAACGTGCATGCTAGAGGAGAAGGTCACATACTGTACATTGAGGCCAGGCAATGGGAATGTCATCGTCCTGAGGGGAGCTGTGAGGAGAGGAGACCTTTCAAAGAGAGAGGGAAGAGGGAGGGAAAGATTAAACCTCAGCACATAAGCAGAGCACGAGAACAAGCTTCAGTTAGAGGTAATGGCCAACCAGCCATGCATGGTGGCTTTGCAGATCAAAAAAGGACCCCATGAAGGCAAAGAATTCCAGAACAGAACAGAGTAGGGTAGAGAACAGTAGAGTAGAGAACAGTAGAGAACAGTAGAGTAGAGTACCAAAGATATATTTTCAACCTTCTACATCTACTTTAGGGCAAAGAGGGCCTGCCAGTGACTGCTGTTTTCTGAGTGCTATTTCAAGGCTGATTCAAACACAGATCAGAGAATTTGTCCACGCTTTATCCAAACAGCAAAATGCAGGAGATCACACTGAGACCTACGCCCCCTTTCAGTCAGTATTCACCATCTTTCCAGTCTGCTCTAGTTCAAGTAGAAGTAATGGGCTTGATGCAGGAGTCAACGCCACATAACTATGGTGTTAAGCAAAATGTTAGCCTTGAGATGAGCTGGCCGATGTCTGTAGGAACCTTCTTTAGCTTCACTGTGAGCTTGCTGTACTTTTGGACCAGAAGTCTCAGGCACTGCTGCTCAGATGACTGTCACTGGGTTGAAGAGGACATGCCCCCAACAGCCTCAATGACTTAGGTCCCTGGGACCTCTAGGGGTTTCCAGGGTGAGATGCAGTCTGCATGTTTAGACACTGCATCTGTGCCCTAGCTAAGTAGAGATCCAGTCAAAACACTCAGTGGGGTCTGGAAAGCCATTTGGCAAACCAAGGTAGGTGAGCCTGTCTTCATAGGAGAGCTGCTCCAGCCCTTTGATCATCTTAGTGGAATCATTTTCTGTAGCATGGCCACACCAAGAAAAAAATGCTGTACCTCTGAAGAGCTGCTCCCACTAATCCAGAAAAGATGCCTTCACTTCACTTACTGTGTTGCCTCATTGCATGTAGTCACACAGAAGATTGCAGCGTGGTCATTATAGTATTATGGCCATCAATACAAATAACAGACAGAACTTGGTTTTCACCAGCATAAACCGGGACTCAACATCCACCCTGTGACCAGACTTCCCATAGAACTGAGCTCCTAAAATAGCTGCAAAGTACAGACCAAATTTTCAAAGTGCTCTGCACTCTTGTGCTTCCCTAGTATGCAAACAAAAGCTGAGCTCTGTGGAAAATCTAGTCTCCTATTTGGTAGGACCTCAGGCAAAAAACTGAACCTACCAGCCACTCATATTTGATTTCGCTTTCCATAACTCACAAACACACTGCTCTCAGCAAGAGACTAAAATGCTCATGGTAATTAGGATGAGGGACTGGACTTTGAGTGTCCCAGTGCAGGTTGAGCACCTTTTTAATATTGAAGGCTCAATACCAATGTAGGACCTGGAAAAAACATGTGGAAAAACACATGCCACTCATTGGACTCTTCACCGATGCAAAGGTAACAGCAATTCTCTCAGGGCAAAAGCACCATGGTTAGAAGGACCCAGGCAGGAATAAATCTAGATCCTTCTATTTCAGTCAATTCAGTTGGAGTTAGATGCAGCTGAACACCCTGGGAGAGCGGTACAAGGTACCTTCAAAACCAAAGCCCTGTGTGTATGTGAAAAACGTCAGAACAGTTTTCACGAGAAAAATGAATGCTCCCTTTATATCTCAGGCCCAGGATATCCCCTGCTGAGTGCTAACTGACAAGTATTCAGCTGGCAATGCCTGCTTCAGAGATTTTGGGAATGGATTTCACCACTGACACATACAAAGTGCTGTGGGATGAAGCATGCCACAGGAGGGTGAGCCCACTGCTATTGTACGGCAGCATGAAGAAGCAGCAGAGATAAGAATGACTGAAACCATCCCCATCCTCTGCAGTCACAGAGGAGAGGTGTGTTTACCTCTTTGCTGCTCTGGTAGTTAAGAAAACCGCAGCCTGGCTAAGGAGGGAGGCACATCTCTCCCCATCTGATGTTTTTGGTTGGAAATTAAGCCTACTGCAGCCTGGGCTGCCCTACTATGTGCATCATTCCCACAACATTTCAGGTAGAAGAACAAAAATTGTCAACCAGCAATCAAAAGGCAAAATGTTTTCAGTGATTTAATTAGTATTTTTAATAAGGCATATGGGAGAAGTCATCGTCCATAGGAACTTCTGAGGCAAACACAGTATCACAGCAAGATCCCAACTAGTGACACAATGAAAGAAAAGTATGAGAGCTAGAAGCACACGTCAAGGAGAGAGGTTTTTGTCACTAACTACTGTAATTGAACTCAGGGTTGAGAATTCAAGAACTTAACATTCTAAAACAAACAAACAAAAAAGACCTTTTAATTGTGAGCTCTTTAAAAGACATTAAAATAAAAACTAAAAAAAAGTATAATTGTTGCTACTGTATAGATTCACAAATATGTTCATCCACTGACAGTACAACGGCAAGGAAAAAGCGAATGAAAGACAAAAAAATAAATTATTTCCTACTATTTGATCCCTAATTCTCTGCTATTGCCAGATCACACAGTAGCACATACCAGCTGTAGCTACAGCACTTAACTTAAAGGCTCCAAGATGAGCAGCATTAAAACAAAAGTATGAGCTCTGCTTGAATCACAGACTCCATTAGCAGAACTGATTCAAACAGGGAAAGCCCAGCTAGGCAGGATCATTTACTGCCCTAGTTAATGTGCAGAACATTTGCTAAAGGCACTGGCAGTTTGGGGAAAAAAAAAAAAAGAAAGACAAATTCTTGTTCTCAGTTACTGCATTATAAGACTGAACAAATTCCATTCATGTTGGAGGCTCTAGACTTAATTTATTCCAAAGGAGATTAACATAGAAGTTGTCTCTTCGTGTCGTTTAGCTTTCAGGCTAATTAAGTGAATTTTCCACTGATTTGAAGGGCAGAAGTGGGCACCTACCAGCCACTGCCACTCCAGCAGTGCAGGTTGACCGAATGCTGTTCATCCTTAAAATAAGCAGCAGAAAATAAAAATGCCTCTGCCCCAAAATTTGGCTTCTAGCTGTATCAACATGAACAAAAGGTTAAAACTACTCTCGCGCACAAGTGAAAGTAGAAACCTGTCTCCAGTTAACTTAGCTAGTTAGAAATACAAAATTACTTGAAGAGAGACAATACCACTTGCAGGTCCCCACGAGCCTCTAGTTTGAAGACAGTTGGCTATGAATTTCTATGTAGAGCTGGGGGGTGGGGAGGTAATACACGTGAGCACAGCACAGCGTAACTCACTTTTATCACATATTTTACATCAGAGGCTTCAGCAAAGTCTGTCTGAGGCTGCTGTAACTGAATTACACGCACTCCTGGCAGCTCACTGCAGTGTAACGTGGGTCCGGTTTCGTGAGGCACCGAGCACATGCAGCTTTCACTGCTTTTGGTAAAAGCTGACAGCACTGAGCACCTTGCAAGGTCACATCCTGGAAAAAGATCGTGCCATATTTAAAGTAAAAAAGCAGGTCTGAGCCCCGGGAAGGATATTCACTGTAAGCTATGGATGTGTCTTCACAGAAGTGCTTCTGACTTCACGCCCCTCTCTGATGCTATCCAGACACTTTCAAACTTTCACCCGCCCAGCCAGATGACATTTTGCATCAAGACAACTTTCGATCTCGGTTTTACGAGTACTTTTTCCTCTTACCTATCAAAAACCACGGCAGCATAGGCTGGCTCCGCAAAGATGACGTCCCCGGGCAGGAATTCCTTCTGCGCTTTCAAGCCCCTGCCTTTGCCTTCAGACGTGAACACTTCGACTGACTCCATTCCCCCTTTAGTCATCCCCGGGACCCCCAGGGTATCTCAGAGCGAGCCAGATCTCCCGTCACTCCTGTCAACTTCGCCTTGCCCCAGGACCACGCTTATAAAAGGGCTGGCCTACCCCCACCCCCGGCCACACCGTTTCCCATAGGAGGGCGAGGGGGTGGGAGCAGGAAAGGCAGAAGAAGATCTCCCGTGCAATATTGACAGCCTACGCAGGGAAGAAGGTGCAGGGCTGGGTCTTCTGCTGCATTAGGAAACCCCTCTCCAAAACCCACGTTTGGAATTGTTGCTCCCAGCCACAAGCGGTTGTATATGTTAGGACTCGGATTAATTTATACGCTCCCATTGGAGAGGGAATGTATTCTCTTTGCAAGGGTATTTTTAGCAACCACATGTTTCTGTCTCTCAGGAAGCAACAGCTGAGACAGTGGGACGGGGAGGGCTGGTATGCATATTTCTGACCCCTTCCACTGTCATCTGGCTTTTTCCAGAAATTAAACAATGCTGCTTTATTTTTACCCTCCAGGAGATGGACGGCATATTTAGAGGCAGGGAGAGCAGAGAAACTTGCGCCCTTAAATTCTCTGCCTCCTCCATCACCACTGGAGCCTGGAAAAGGGCCGTCGCTTCCCAAATGCCGGCGGTGAGCACACAAAGCAGTGTGGAAGGAGCTGGAAGGGCAGCAGCGGTTTGGCATGGGCTGCAAAAGCAAGCAGAACATCTTAGATATTCGCACAATTTTGGATGCATTAAACTCAGAAACGGCAGCACATTTGAGGGCTCTCCCCACCTCCAGTTCTCAACCTTGAGAAGAGAAGGCAGAATTTGACCCACCATAGGGCAAATGAGGGTGAAGAGACAACCAGAGAGATCAAGCCCATGAGAAGAACCCAGTCCCCTTTTTTTGCCCTCTGTCTCCAGCAGCTAGAGCACATTCAGAGTGATGCAAAGGAAGGCCTCCATGTATAACAGTGAGCCTTGCTATGGAAATTCAACCCAGCCCAGACTGTCATTCAGCATTTTTTTATCCTTTAATAGCATTTTGTGTGGCTGGTTCCCTACCATCTCAGCCTCCCACTGCTAAGAAAGCTCATTCTGTTTCCTCATGGATCTCTAAGCACCATACAGACATCACTGTTTGCAAACCTCTTCCCACACCTCCTTGCTGCACAGAAAAACCTATCTGATTAATAGATAGGGAAAGCAAAGTACAGAGATGTAAGGAGGATAATTCCTGTGCATCCCTAGACTGCAAAGGACATGCTTTACCTAACCAAGGCGGTGGGAAGTATTGTCCTCTTCAAGACAGTCTCAGAACTGCTCAGCATCTTCTACTAAAAGCTTCTGGAAACTTTCCTGTCCTGCAAATGAAGTATGGTATCACGCTTCAGCTGAAATATCCTCTGTTATAGTTTGCCTGAGTGTGCCAAGCACAAACGATATCAATCCAGAACTCCATAAAGTCAGGGTGATCTGGGTGTTCATGTGATTATTAGCAATGTTCCCCAAACAACCAGGCTGCTCCACTCCTATTGAGGATGGCCAGAGCTGTCATAGAGCTGTCAGCACAAACCTCTTAGCATTTACGCTGTGCAGTTACTAGAGTCAATCAGCCACTAAAAGCAGTTAGAATTTTAATTGCAATCATCTTTTGGTGTACCACATTTTGTGATGTCAGGATGTGCTGGCCTCACCTGTTACCCATGTTTAATTCCCCTGGGCGTTAAGTGCCTTTTAGATACATATATTCATCAGCAGTGCTTTAGCACCTCAAAATTAGGTGCAAAATTGATTTGGAATGTGGCAATACTGAAGCCATTCATTAAGCACAGTAAACATACACTGTTTCTGAATCCCAGAAAACAAAATAATATAATTATACCTTTACAAAGTAGCAAACTAAAACCAGAAGACCAAATTCCTTCTAGGACAGAATTACAAGAGTGGGTCTCTGCACGGACAGCAATTGCATTCAGTGCAATGTACCCCTCACTCTTTCACACTGTCAAAAAATATATATATAATTGAGCAAAAATCTCATTTTCTCCTTGCAGCCTGGTGAATGCCATGGTGGTGTGTCCTGATGGGTCACAGGGGAGATCGGCCATCCAGCTGCACATTACATCTGCCTGGGATGAGCATCGAAATACCACTAGGCCACAGTTTCACGCCCAGCTGTGTGCTAAAATACAGTGGTAAAACTGTCCATGCAAAGAAAAATCTCTGGGAAAGCTGGAGAGAGGCTGGGTAATGGGGAGTCCTGCTTAAACACCCATTTGGAGCGGTGGCTCTACTTTCAACCCCCGGGAAACATGACATTTCAAAACCAGCTGGAAAGCCACGCCAATTTTGGAGTACTGAGAAAGACAGACTCTTAAACTGTGAATTATCCTCTCCTTTGGATATATCTCTGGCTGGCGCGGGGTGCAGGGACGAGCGGCCTGTCCTCCGACCGGGAGAACAAACAGCACCATCTACTGCCCTCTAAACATTCATCCAAATCAAAACGTTATCAAATTTAGTCCCCGCTGAATCCTCCTCCTTGCAGCCTCTGCTCAGTGCAGAGCTGAACACAGTCCTCAAACAAGTTGCGAATTAGAAAGAAAAAGAGAAATAATAATAATAAAGAAGAAATAATAATACCGTCCTAGGCTGGTTGTGCTTGCACCCATCCAGATAATTGCTGGGCTGCAATTGTAACTTTGCTTTAACATTAATGTGATCCCAGCCCTGCAGGGTGAGGGTGGCCTTGCAGTATCAACAGTGCTGTCCTAATTAAACCCATTTGGGGGGCAAAAGCATGGAATATTTGGGCGAAATGTGCTTTTCCTTCCCTCTGGAGACACACACCAGCAAGGCTGATTGAACGGTGGGGATTTATGCCCTGAAGAGGAAGGACCAGTGGTTTTGGGGTTGATTTAAGACAAGGAGGGGGGGCTGTGTTTGGGGATATTTTGGGTACAGGTGTAGGGAGGAGACCCCAGGCCGAGGCCTGCAGTAGCCGTTCGGAGGCTGCGGGCCCTGAGGGGAGGCGGAGGCCGGGGCAGGCTGTGCCGGGCCCCGCAGGGGGTGAAGATGAAGCCGGGGTGGGCCAAAGGAGGAGCCCGCTGAGGTGTCCCGGCCCTCAGGGCTTGGTCAAGGCGGCCCTGCCGGCGGAGTCGTGCCCCTTAAGGGGCTCTGGGGGGATGTGGCGGCTGAGGGGGACCGGGAGCGGGACCGGGCGGCGGCCCCACAGCCCCAGCTCGGCCGTGGAGGTGAGTGGCCCCGAGGAGAGGGAGGAGGAGGAGGGTTTGTAATACGCTTGAACTGAAATAATTGGATGGTCTGTAGTACATTTACACTGCCATGGTGGTGGGAGTGGCAGGAATACGGTTGTGCTGTTCCCTCTGTGAAATCAGAGAGTTTTGGTGTGATGTCAGTATCGAAAAGTAATAGGAATCTGAAACCAAAGGCAGAAATTAATAAGGAGCAAAATGTAATAAGAGATGTGTCTTCCTACGTGTGTGAGGAGCAGGTAGGATATCTAAATATAGTCCAAACTCTTTGATTCTGAGCTCTTGAAAGGTAGCCATACATCTAACTGTTCGGTGCAAAGAGGCTTTCCTCTTTTCTTCATAAACTAATGTCATACTTCTGGGATAGTAAGATATCGAATGGATTACTTTTATGCACCAGACCTGTGATGCAGGGCTCAGAAAATCAATCTTACTGTTGTGGCTGAGGAGGGATAGGAACTTTCCATGTCCTCTCTTTCCCAGATACAATCTGTCCTGTGAAATAAGATCCTGCTAAGAAGCTAGCAAGTGGCTAAAAACAGTGTTGAACTTCCAGGAATGCCAAACCATTCATAATGGTTATAAAATATTCATATGTTGAAAGGCTTTGGTTCATGTTTTTGTAGTCATTGACTGGTCTGTTTTACGGGATTTTGTTTGGTTGGTATTTTGGGGTTGGTTTTGTATTCTTTTAAAAAAGCTAGCCACAAACTTAGCAATGCATAAACATGGTCTTTTGTTTAATATGTAAAACATCTACTAGCAGCGGATTTCCCCATTGTCAGTTAAATTTAGTAGTACTCTGTTAAACAGAAATAACTCCAGAGGAATTAATCACTCTTAGCTGTTTGGCTGTTTAGAGAAACTGACAACTATTTTAAGCAGTCACCTTTCTAGGGGAGAAAAAAGCAACATAATTAATATTCACTCCTCAAAGTGTACTTGGGGCAAGTTATGAATACACTCTTGTTATGTTTAGGTTTGAATTCCATTTTCAAGGAATTTTCAAGGGATTTTAAGGGTCCTGAGGGTAGCGTTTCGTAACTCCTCACTGGCCAGAGGTAGCTCACTCCCTGACTTTTAGTGCACAAAAGGCACAAGTCTTGTGGTTAGCCAGACACAGCAAGGATTGCTGGTTATATGATCAGTTCACGTCTGGGCTAAGCAGAGCAATTTAAGTGGACATTACTGACGATTTCTGGTTTTAAAGCTTGTTAAGGGAGGGAGGGTAGGTATCCTTCACTTAAATACAAAATTAGCAGTAAGTTTTGGCCTTGGAAACTATCTGAGGCAACAGTTCTTGCTGATTTCTTCACATACATACATTTTTTAATATGTAGTTTTGGTTTATTGGTTTGTTTTATCTTAAGGGGTTTCTTTTGGCTCAGTAGCAACAAGGTAATAACATTCAGTACCTGCAAGAGTGTAGTTAATGTGTAGATTACAAACACATTTCCTTTTTCAAGACTTAACACGTAGCGTGTGCTTGTGTTCTAAATTACTAATTTTCCCATCTCCCTCCTTTTTTTTTTTTTATTTTGCACATCTCCATCTTCCACCTACTGGAGGAGAAATAAAAGGAATTGGGTACCAATTCACATCTCATGTTTCTCACCCAGCGTTCCACAATTCCTCTTAAATAACACTGAGACTAGGCTGAGAAATAACATTGCACGAACTGCTACCTGTTATACAATCTCATGGGAGCATTTATCTGTCAGATGAGAGCCTGGCTGAAGGGCAACTTGTCTTAACCCACCTCAGAGCATTTACAAAGTGGGGAGTCAGGGCTGTATTTTTTACGTGTCCTTAAGACTCAAGGAGTGGATAGGGAAATGGTTCTGTTATTGTAAGGAAGTAAGTTAATGACTGGCGAGGAAACTAGCAACTTATGCTGCAGTATTTAAGAAGTCTAATGCATTAGGTCTGCTTTTAAAAGGAACCGGCCTCCCCCCACAGACTTAATGAGCTTTCTGTTGCACCCTATTAACGTTTTGACTGTCTCTCAAAAAGTACAGCTGGATTTAAATATGTCTATAGAGACTTGAAAATAAAATAAATCAAAGATACGCTTTCTGAAATCCTGAGCAACTTGCTGTAGTAAAAGTCAGTTCATACTTAATAGTAAAAAGTTACCTTTTTTAAAAAATAAAAAAGGCAGAACAGCTGATTTCAACGTGTTTCAGCTGTGAGATGCTGATCTGCCTCCCCTGGGTGTGATAGGAGGCGGGGAGCAGAGGTCAGAGATAGGGTAGTGGAAGTGGGTCAAGAAGGAGAAAAATGAAGAAAAGCAAGGACCTGTGTTGCAAGAAGTGGACACCTCCACTTTATTAGTAGCAATTGATATATTGTATTTCCATCTTAATGCTTTAAAACATTTTCTGTTTCCTTCAGAGCACTGCCTAAGAGAGCTGACAAAGCGTCTTGTTACCATTTACCCTGGGCAAAAGGGTGAGCGTTGTGTTTCCCATCAGTTGTAAGCTCCTTGTGTTGTGTGTCAGGGCAGATCGTGGATCCATCTGACCATAAGAGGCTTTTAGCACTGTTTTGATTTAGTTTCAGAAAGTTTGGGCAATGCTAACTTTAACCCCTGGTTTGGTGGTGGTCCAAAGGCCTGTGCTTGTGTGCAGGCTTAGGCACATGTCTGAGTCAAATCTGTGGTAGCATGTAGATATGAAATATAGAAATCTGCAATAACACATCTGAAGACGTGTGTAAATGTTTGGAGGCTGTCTTGTTGTGGTGTTCTGTGGAAATAAAAAGCCAGTCTTGCAGTTTAGGAGATGAATCTAGTTTATGAAATGTGCTGGAAGTTCAGTTTTACAGCTCTCATCTTCAAACAGCAGAATCCAGTCTGGTATTTCTTTGTTTTACAATCACCTGAGCTTTGAAAGGGGAAAAAAAATCATACAAAAGAATATTCAGGGACTAAACTCACTTGAGAAAACTAACATTTAGTACTACAGTATTGCTTCCTTGGAGAAATGCCTTTTTCTAGCTGCAGAAATAGAAATCAGTTTGATTCAGCCTCCCCTTCTCATCCAGGAATCCAGTTCTGTAATGCCAGGCCTGAGTGTATTTGATAAGGGTTTTAAAGTCTGTTATCTTTGCCTGCCCTTTCTGAGGTGGTGTCTATGGATATCTGTTCCGGGTAATTTCTAAGATTGCTTTCTGATTCCCACCGTATAGTGGCCATGTCTGCCTGCTGTACCGTGACCAAAAGTGGCTGGATGTCAGTGATGCTGTCTGCCTGCAGTTTTGGACAGCTGCTGCTCCCAGTAGTCAAGCTTCTTTTCACCTTTCATCCTGTTACTTAGGAGGAGTACGATCACCTAGTAACAGGCAGCAGAGTTTGCACATCACATGAAGTTGCTACTGGTCAGCTGTGATGCGGTGACAGGCTGCGTGCAGGCTGCTGCTCTTCCTGCTTGTGCAACAAACCAAGGTAGTGCAGTCCGTGTCATTTAAACGAGCCTAGTTTGCTTTGCAGCTGCGACAGTTCTAGCACTAGCAGTCAGTTACTGTGCTGAGGCTGACGGGTGGCAGCTTGGTAAGATGCGCTCAGCTAGTGCCAGCGCAGAGCGTGCTTTGGAGGCAGCCCTGTGAAAGGGCTTGTAAAACAAGAAAACAACACCAGTCAGTATTTCCTCTCTTGAGGACTTGCTACTGTTGAACTTGATTCGTGTATATCTATTTATTTCTCATAAAGATGCTACGTTTGCTGTTGGCATTTGAGGGCAGAACTTGACTATGTCATTTTCCAGGTTGAATACCTTGAAATTGAAACTTGGTGCCTTTGCCTTTAGGGATTTGTCTAGCTTGTACTTTTTCCTTCCTACATTATTTTTCCTTCTGTTTTCTCTTCCCTCAAGAACTGAGAAAGAATTTTAATGCTAGACTGAGGCTGGGTGCATTTCCTTTTTAATCAAGTGGTAGAAAATCTTAGGTTGAACAGGCTATCTTTTAAATTGCCTGGCTTCTGGTATTTTAATTAGTATTAGTATTACCAACTTCACATTGCCCAGAGGGATGGCATTATTTCCCCTGCCTTTCCTACATGGCACACCGCAAAACTCCTCTAAAATTTACCTAGCAAGAGTAAGAAAACAGCAAAGGTGTAAAGTTGGAAAAAGACAAATCCTGGAACTTCTTACAAGTAGTAAAAATAGTCAAGTACAATTATGTTAAAAATATCCCCAAGCTTTCTCACATCAGTGTTTTAACACAGTTCTTCAGTGGCACAGCAATTCAACAAGATTTAAACTTATATACTCTTCTTGGTATTTCAGTGGGATCAGATTTATCCTTTGATTGCCAGAAACTCCTGTACGTGAAACTTCAGGTTGTGCATCCTTTTAGTTACACCAGCTGCTGTTAATGTTTGCTGTTGTTGTACCATGTCTTTTCTGAGATGCCAATGAACTTCACAAAGCTCAAAGTCTCACGGCATGTCTGTGGCAGGAGTGTGTACCACAGATCTCGTAACGGACCTGAGAAAACTGGGGCAAGGACAGGCCATAAGACCTACAAAGAATGACATGAACCAATATTGCCATTGAAATGAAAATAAGAGGAAAAAAAATACCCTAGAAGTTACGTTATTACTGCAGGTTGTCTTTATCATGTGGCATGACAGTCTATATCTTGTATTTTTAAAAATGTCACGTATTTCTAAAACATTTTTCCATATCCTTTTATTAAGGAGCAGTCCCTTTGTGACAGACAGCAGTTGTTCTGCTTTGCGGTAGAACCCTCTTTTTTAATAGCCAAAAGCTTGTTCAGTTACTCTGAATTCGGGATACCAGTATCTTTATTTAAACATTTTGGAGGTAGTGAAATGATGAAGTCAAACAGCAGTCCTGTAAGGCTGCTGCTTTTGATTAAATCTCTGAAAAGTTTGTGACAGCATGGTTGCGAACTGTAAGGTAAGCTGGTTTTTAAGTTTCTCTTCATTGCCGGGAAAGACATCTTGTGAATCTGGAGGCTGAAGAGCTTGAGTTTGTGAGAAAAAATCTCAAATAATTTTCTTCAGACAGGATCTTCTGTGAAGCTGTTTTATTTGTGATTGCAACAGCGGGCATCCTGCCAATTAGGAGCGCATTGTAGTAAACAAATCATAACCTTTTATTCCCTATTACCCGACACCAGATCACCTCCCCTGTTTCCTCGTTGGCTGAGTACTACAGGTTCACAAGATGCTCGACACTCCTCTATACCAGATATGTACATTTTTTATTTTTTTTAACCCTTTAATTTCTCCCTTTTCCCTCTTTTTTATTTCCCCTTTCTTATGTTTTGAGTGCTTGTGATCTTTGTTTTACTCTCACACTGCTCATCCTGTTTTTTTCTCAAGCTTCTGCCTTATTTTGGAACAGTGAGGCCTTCTCCTGTCCACTTATCTACTTAGCATTTCTCCTTGTTGTGACTCCACAGCTACCTTACAATACAGAAAATTAGTTCTCTACTGCAAAAACACAGCTTAGTTTCTCACGAGTCCAACTTACTATTCATAGAACCAGTTGCTCGCAGGCAGTGGTAGCGTAAATCTCCCCGTGCTCTGTCACTCTCGTGTGTCACAAATGGTCGTGAGGCACCGTGACTGCAGGGACTGCAGTTGCCCAGGTCAGGCTGAAGACCATTTGCATCTTGCAGCCTGGTTGGGATTTCAGCGGGAGTCACACTGATTTATTCCTGAATTTGCCTCCGTGCCGTTCATTATAAGATGGCAAAGAAATACATGATGCAGGGCAAATATATTTACCCAAAAGTCAGCTAACTCTACAGAAAATAATAAGAAAAAGGGTACGTTCATATGGTTTTCATGTGGTTTGAGTCTGAAATTACCAGGTCGTGGTATTTAAAGGTGGATCCGAGGTGCCAGGTAGCTGTGCTTGTGGCTAGCGTTGCGAGCAGCTGCTGTCTCCTCCTGGTGCATCAGGATGCTCTGTGAACAGATCATCCCACAGCTCAGCATCGCTAGCTAGCTATAGGACACACTGCACAGCATCCAATTCTGCTTTTCCATATTCCCTCGGACAAGTGGCCAAAAGAACAATCTTGAAAACTAATAGTGAAGTCTGAATGTCTTTATGGGTTTCTAGATGCTTTTTGGCTCTGAGCCTTGAGACTACAGGGAGCATTGCTTTCCTATCCCACAGTCTCTCCAGGCTTTGTGCAAGGCACAGAAGGCAAACTGCTCCACGAATGGTTTCTAGGATGGAAGACAGTATCATCCGCTGGGTAAACCTGGAGAGGTCTAATAATAATCTTGGCAGCCCTGCAGCCCCCAAGGTGAGTGCAGCAGGAGGGCATGAGAGGCTCCAGGCGCATGGCAGCAGTTCCCCTACGGCCTGCGGAGAGGCCCCGGTGGAGCAGGCTGTCCCCCTGCAGCCCATGGGTCCCACATGGAGCAGATCTCCACACTGCAGCCCGTGGAGGAGCCCCCGGTGGAGCAGGTGGATGTGGCCTGGAGGAGGCTGCGGCCCATGGAGAGCCCCCGCAGGAGCAGGCCCCAGGCCAGAGCTGCAGCCCGTGGAGAGGAGCCCACGCAGGAGCAGGGGGTCTGGGGGGAGCTGCCGCCCGTGGGGGACCCGTGCTGGAGCAGTTTGCTCCTGGGGGATGGACCCCGTGGTACGGAGCCGTGTGGGAGCAGTTCTTGAAGAGCTGCACCCCACGGGAAGGAGCCAAGGCCAACCCACCACAGTCCCATAACCTCTGTTTCATTTAAAGAGCATGGTCTACTTAAACTGTAGTTGCATGGTTTCCTTTACATTTGCTTTAAAGTGGTTTAGTTTTGGCTTATTTTTAAGTGCAGGGCATGCCAACAAGTGAAATTCCAGCTTCATTATATTTAAAGTACAGCCCGCTGGGGATGAGAAATAAACAGCCTTAGAGGCTGGCAGCACAGCAAAAGATTCAGCCGTTTAGCAGCAGGGGTAAGCTCACTCCCTGAGAGCACAGCCTGCCCCTGCCAGTTAGTGTTGGAAGCAATATGAGGTAAACTGGTGCCCCTAATGAATTAAAACTTCATCGAGAGGAGAAAGGACGGGGTGGTGCTGCAGCTTTATCTTCACGAGGGTTTTGCCTACACAGCTATGCTTGTTTGAAGTGTTGTAATGCTCTTGATTGGTATGATCCCTGCTTTTAAGTGTTGGTGAGGGTGTCCCCCAGATCAAGTGTGCCTTCACATAAAACTGTTCAGGATTACCTCTAAGTCTGGGCCGATCTTAGTAGGAATTGAAGTGTGTACATGCCATGACTTAAGGGGGAACAGGGCAAGAAAATCAAAACAAACCATTGGAGTGGTTTTTCTCCATATAACTTAAAAAAATAAAAAATAAAATGGTTTCTCTGACAACCTTCGGAAGCTCCTGATACCTCCTGGCCTTTCTCATGTACTGAGCTGCTCCCAGACTTCCTTTACATCTCTTCTTCAAACAATATTCCCATATTTAACTAACTGAGTGACCTCGTCCAGCTAAAAACCTTTTCTTAGGTCATTAGTGCAGTTATTTCTGGCAGCATGCCCTATTTGAAGTGAACTGAAGACCCGACAAAAAGGCTTTATCTTCCTCCTTTTTCAAGTCCAGGTACACTTAGAGTAATACTGGAGTCCGTGAGAGCAATACCTCTGTAAGCAGGAAGGTTTGGGTGGCTTTGCAGCACTGCTTTGAAGCCACAACAAGGCATGATGTGATTGAGTGGATGAAAATTGGCTCCCTCATCTCCTGCTGCGCATGAATGTTCGAGTGGTCGATATTTTGAGTAAGCAAAGACATACAAATATATCTTGTCCTGTCTACTGACTGTTGTTTGTTTTTGTCTTCTGCTCTGTGTGTTTAGAAGACGTTTTAGATGAGGCAACAAGGAAGGACCTGTTCACCCACACCTTCTGTAAGGTTTGCAGGGCAGTGCTGCGGTCTGAGTCCCAAAGGATGTCCCATTCTGAGGCAGGCTGGAAGGGAGGGCTTCTCCTAGCAGGCACGGGGGGTTGGGTTTCTTTGGGGTTTCTGTATGGTGTTATAAAAGGCTACTTAGGGCTTTTCATAGTCTTTCTTAAAGCTTATGCTAGGCTTAAACAGTAACCAGGTTTAAATGTTGTGATATTGAAGGGCAGTCACCTGCGTATTGCAGGGCAATTACAGAAGGAATTGAGCAGGTTCCGGCGATGCCGTGTATGGGATTGAAGCAGATCTACACCGCATGAGCCCAAAACATACAGACAGCATGGGACAATGCTAACTATAGAGAGGTCACTTCACCCAGAGACACACAGGTGCTGCTTTGTTTGCAGGTGTCTGCATGAGGCAGGTTGTATGAATCATGCTGAAGGAGTTTCTTGGAACAAGTGTGTACCTTGGGATATTGCTGTCAACACAGGAAATTGAGCTGTATTTTGAAACTTGATATTGACGGTTTGCAGGCACAGACATTTCTATCTTTTTGCCAGAGTTAGTTCACAATGTCAGTTGCTCTCAGGTGTCTGTCTTGTTATTTACGTTATTAATTAAGATTCAGGTCTTGCAAGGTGTAGTATTTCCTTACTTTATGTTAAGCTACACTTGTAGTGTCAGAACTTCAGAGTCCAGACTCAGTTTGAGTTTCTCTTTCTTGGATCCAAATCCAGTTGAGGATAAAAGATGCAATTGCAGAGTTATCGGACTTCACCATTGCAAAATGAATCAAGATGGAAGTAACTGACTCTTTCTCCTCAGTTCTGTTTGTGTTGTCTAGCCAGGTGTGTTAGGACCCCTTTGTCTTTGGTAATAGTGGTAGGATATCCTGTGTAGCTCCTCAGAATCCTTAACAGCCACTTGGAAAGCATCGGATTAGAAAAGACAAGCCACTTGTTTGACTTTGTGTGTTACCAGTGTGTAGCGTGGCATGTGGTAAGTGTAAGTGCAGGAGTCCAAAGGTTATGCATTGAAAAAGCATCTAAGAATTAAAAAATAATCACAGACGAGGGAAGTATACATAATATGGGATTTGAGATTACTGGACTAATGAATCCGCATTAGAAATCTCCATAGACTTGCTCAAAGCTGGAGATTGCCACCTTCTCCGGGGAAACCTGTTTCTCTCCACTGACTGTACAGGGAGACCAGGCTTCTTTAAGAAGGTAAATGAGGTCATGCTGCCTGTCAGTCCTCTGTGCTGCCACTCAGGGTGGCCTTGATGTCAAACCCACCAGGTGTAGCGTTAAAGGAGCACAGTGGACCTGCTCCGTGGCATGGACACGTTCCCTTCCATACCTGTTTTAGTGTCCGTGTTTGTAGGAGGGTGTGTAAGGATTTTTGGTTCCCCAGTGAGTTAAGAGTAGGTGACTCTGAGGGCTGCCTGAGGCAAAATGTTAGGAGTAGCGCTAAATACTGTATTAGTGATTAAAGAACGGTGTTGTTACATGAGCTGGCCTTTGTCTGGTTGTGGCTCTGCTTTATACAAATGCAGTTTGGCAAGTGGTGAAGGCAATTTTGGATGAATGAAATCCCAGTTGCTGGATATACCACTGCTTGGCCCCTTGTTAATGAAACAAGAATAATTCCAATCTCTTCTCAGAGCAAAAAGCATGCTCGGAAAGTTTGTCTTTACACCCATACGCACGCTGAGAAGGATGAGAGGCAGGAGCATGGCAAAAAGAAGAAAACAAACTATATTAATTTTCAGGTGACTATTCCTCTTTGTGGCTAACTAAACTGTTTTCTTGTCCTTCAGTAAGTGCTTATGACTGAGCTTGCCCTTGCCTGTTTTCAGGTGGATGGGAGTGGTGAAGCAGATAAAAACAAATACTGCAGTCTCTGTAACATGATTTTTTCCTCCCCAATTACTGCATTGTCTCACTACTTGGGAAAGATCCATGCTAAAAAGCTGAAGCAAGTATCAAGAGACAAAGTCCTGATGGCAGCACAGAGCATGCAGCCTGTTTCTGGTAAGAACTAAATAATTTGCATTGCATGTGCTTTCCTGTTACTCTCTGAAACAAATATAGAGGTGTCTTCCTACACCTGCGTGTCTCTCGGCCTTCTGTTCTGCCGAAGTCATGGAGCTGTGGAGTGGTAGCTCCTTAGGTAGGTAAACAAAGATACAAAATACCCTGTGAAACTCTGAAGCTGGGGAACCTTTCATTCAAACTCTTTATCTTTCTAACTAAAGGCAAGTATTTCTGATTTTTTTTTATTGATGAAAAATGCTTACAGTTGCTCAAAATATTCACTGCAGTCCAAGCAAGATGTTACTCTGATAAATTAATGTTTAATTTTTTTTAAAAAAAGTTAATCCTCAAGCAACACTGAACTGGTGTTAGTTCTGTACAAGTTGCCGAACTCACCCTCTGCAGGGTAAGTCTCTTGGACTGTTTAAGGACCTTAGAGTGAGCAGCCATCAAACAGATACTGGTATCTAACAGTGGGGTTTCTGAATATTCCATGTTCTACTTATCACACCGTGCTCTTGTATCTTTGTAAGGACTAAGGTACTTTACAGGCTCTGGCAAGCAGTTCGGCCCCCAGCAGGCTGTTCGCCCTTCCAGCTCCATCGTTCTGCAGCTACGTATTTTGCTCGATGCAATTGGTTTAGCCCTTCCTTTGCTATGCCATCAGCAGGTTTATCCTCTGCTTCCATCTCTCCAGCTTTACAGAAGCCATCAGCTGAGAAGCCCTTGCTGCCTTCAAAAGCTGAGGAGTTTGCATCAACCTCCAGCACAAGTCTGGAGTTAAATGATACGAAGTACTGCCGGCTCTGCTGTGTTCCCTTCGATGATCTATTCTCAGCCCAGCAGCATTATGTTGGTAAGAAACACAGAAGAAACATAGCACGGAAAAAAATAATGGAGGAGCTGGGAGATGAAGCTCTCCTTGCAGAATCCAGAATAAATGGTAAGCAGAACATGAGCAGGTGGGGACAGCTTGAGTAGTTAGCTCTGATTTGTGCAAGGGGCTGCTCTGATTCATGCAAGGAAATGGTAGTCTTCTCCTTTGCTGCAGAACAAATCAATTTCTTTCTCTATATTTAGTCAATGAAATGCTGGAGTTCTTTGTCTCTGACAACTTTAATTCTTATGTCTTCCCTTAATCTTTCGCTCACCAAACCGATTGCTGTAATTCCTTCAGTCTTCCCACATAAGGAAATTTGTTTCCTAAATGGTCATTATTCTCCATCAGGACAGTCTCCAGCTCTAGCACTGCGTCCAGGGCCCTAGTGTCGTACCGGTGCAACTTCCATTTATTTTAGTGGGTCTTCTGTAACAGAACTGTTGACCATCTGGTCTTGTGCTACAGAAATGTTGATCCTTCCTTTTGTAAAGAATTCAAAATCCTACTTGATGCTCAGAAGTCATTTCAAGTCGTTGTTATTGTCGTTCAATAAGTTATACTATAATTTAAAGAAAACCGTGCATTTTGATGCAAAGCACTGTGTTTTGCTCTTGGGTTTACATGGGGAAAACAGTTACTTGGTGTTCTTGTAATTTTATTATTTTTATATACTTATGTCTATGAGTAACACAGCTTGAAAGAGAAGAGAATGTAAGAGTGTAAAATTGAGATGTTGCAGCAGAGACTTTGTGTATGTCTGTAGGGGCTGATTATGGGAACAACATTTTAGGACTCTTGCAGGGGGGGGGGATTGTGATGAGTTTTGCCTTTCACTTGCAGTCTTTCTAACCTACAGATACCTTATTCTCTGTGGTTTGGCGTGGTCCTTACACATGCCGTGTTTGTAATATCATGCTTTCATCTATAGAAACATACCAGTCCCACGTGCAAGGGAAAAAACACCAGATTAGGTAAGTCAGTGAGTCTCTTTTGTTACTCTTCCTCTGTAGCTTCTACTTTCAAGTTTCTACTAAAGACTTTGCTTTCTTCAGTAGCCCAGCTGGCTGCTGTTAAGGGACTTTGACCAGTTAATGTGTTTTTTTGGTTTTGTTGTTCTTATGGACTTTTTGTTTTTTTGGTTATTGTTTCTGTTTTGATTTGGTTTTGTTTTGGTTTATTGTCTTTAAGGGTCACTGTCTGTTTTAAACATCATACTTATGACTGATGTTCACTCTTGGAGTTCCTACAGCTGCATCTTCAATGGCAGCCCACAAAAAAGGTCCTGAACCTTGTGGTTTTCCCACTTATTTTACTATCCCCAAATATCTGCTTATTTGGGGACAGAAGCACTTATTTTGGCACAGCACCCTCAGTGCTTAGTCAGCCTAGAAGGAAATGGTTTTATGATTCCTGTTGACTGAGCAAACAGAGCTTAATCCTGAAAAGTGCCAGGTCTCCACTGACTGTGTTGCCTTAAAGGTTCATCAGCACGCATCTTAGGTTTGGCATAAGATGATTTGTGGGATATATGATCGTTCTTACTTTCCCGTTAACCTGAAAAAGGCACTGTAGCCTGTGTTAACTGCAGAATTGATATTGTGGTGATTTAAGATGTACCTTTTTTGAGATTGCTGTGCAAGTAGGCCAAATATCAAAACTGCTTTCATGTTAGACATACTGATAAGGCATTTTAAGTGAAGGTGCAATAATAATATAAGCACAATAGTGGTTGTATCTGTTTCCTGTAATTTCAGCTGATTTGGAAATATGATCGTGTATAAGAGGTTTTATATAGGTACAGAGAGCTACACACTTGGAATATGTTTTTGTTCTTTTTGTAACTCTGGAAATATAAATAGCTTTATCATGTATGTCTTTCTGCCCTCCTGACTTTTTTTTTTTTAAATCAACAAATCCTAAGCAAATTGATCTGTATTAATAACTATGATTTTTCTATCCAATTTATGCAGAGCAACAAAGGTTGTCAATCTCGTGGAGAAGTCAAAGAAAACTTATGACTCCTTTCCAGATGAATTAACAGATTGCATTCAAGTTCCAAAAGCTACAGGTCTAGAGCAGAGAACATATTTGAGAAGAGCAGAAGAGGAAGAGTTTAAAAATGCCGAAGGAGGGAGTGACCTCGGTGGGGTTGTATCTTCAACCTTTAAGCGTGAACAAGGCTGTCACTCCAACATTTTCTCAGAAACCCAGTCACCTACAATTACTGTGGAAAAGAGATCTCCCAGTTGGCCATCAGCTGGTGAGCATGCGCCGGAAAAGACACCTAATTTTAACTGTAACGTGGGATACTGTACGGAAGAGCAAGCATCTGAGGTGGACACCAACAGAGATAAAAACTTTAGACTATCAGTTGCAGAATCTAAAGACTACTGCAAACTTGAGGTTGATGAAACTTTTACCAGCTGCTACAAAGAACAGAAACTTCAGATAAAACATAGTGAGGAGGAAAAATGCATTAGTGAAGAGCTGAAGTGTAAGAAAGAAGCCACAACACCAAAAAGGAAGGAAAATAGTGAAGACGCAGATTTTGGAAAAGAAAACGAGAGGCAAAAGCGAATGAAATTTGACATAGACTTAGTAAATGAGAAGAAATCAAAGCTTTATAAAAGCGAACGACTTACAGAAAACCCTGCTGAGAAAGAGAGCAGGAAGCACAGAAAGGATAAACAGAAGCCACAGCCAGATGGCAAAACAGAAGAAGAGCTACTTTGGAATGAATCTGTCTTTGGACACTGATAAAAGTTTTGTTTAGCTTTAAGAAGCTGATTCTGGTTATAGTTTCTCTAATGCACTTTGTGCTGTGCTGTGGCTATTTTGCTGTTGTTGTCTGCTTAAAAACAAAGGTTTTGTTCCAATCTGGAAGCGAGGAAAAGCCAGAATTATAACAAGCTTTTGGGTAGTAGGTATGAATGAGTTGTTCATTGTTACATGTACACCAGCCATTGCAGTGACGTGAGCTTGAAAGTCTATAAGCTCTTCTGGAATATTCCTCAGATAAGGGTCAGTAGCTTACAGAATATTCTTGGAAATTCACCAGAACTTATAGCTTTTTTGTCCTAGTACTAATAGAGATTTCCTTTATTTTTCCAGGAAAATAGATGAGGTCGGCATGATAAGTAAGGGCATTATGGTGTTGCCAGATACATCTGTAACATTTCACTGACAACTCTTAAAGAAAGGCTTTTGAATCCAGACCTCATTTGCTACTGTTATTTTTTTTCCACACGTTTCTGAGAGTGAAAAAAGTTTATTAAACATGCAACTGGTTGTCAGATTTACGTCTAAGGTATTTTTCTCATTGTAATCCTGATTCTTAGTTTAATTTAGAAAACCCAGAAAAGGTGCAACATGCAGAAATAATAGCTAACGTGAGGCTCTTTTCTGCTTCACTTGCTCAAAGTAATTTACTGGAGGGATGTTAGAATGAAGCCAGATTTGTGACCCAAATAATACTCTGAAGAATCAGTAACACCTTTTATTTGTTTTAAATAGTGTCATCAGACCTTCGTTCATAATACGGATTTGCGTTATTGTGGCATGTGAACTGATGTCCTACATCTGTCATGTGTATTTAAAAGCAGTGTCACAAGACACCATTTAGTTTCTCTCAGTGCCTTCAGGTTGCAAGAAAGCTTTTTCTTAGCCTTGATGTGGGATCTGAAAGCCCCATGTTGTCAAGTTGCACCACTGGGTAGTCTGTTTGTAGGGGCACCTGTTCTGAGCTGCTGCTTTCAGTATATCTGCCCAACTGAATCTTCTTGTGGGTGGTTGTGGGGTGGGGTGGCGTAGAGACCAGGGCCCTCAAGCCTTGAATTCTGTCTGGTTTGTTTTGGTTTTGCAGGAAGAAGTAGGTTGAAAACCCTTGTGAATAATGTACTGTGTTTTTCTTAAGTATTTGTTTAGTTGTAGGCTGCAATCCTGGATTTAGGATTGCTGTTTGCTAGTGTTACAAATCTGAGCAGTTGGCATCTGAGCTGTCAGGTAACTCGGTCCATCCTCTAGCAATCAAGCTTAACTAGATTCATGTGCAGCCATACAAAGTTGAGCAGGAACACGAAGGTGCCAATAACAATTCACTGGTCAGAAGTTTATTCTAGGAGTCTCAGGAATGTGGTGTCAGAAGTCCATGACGTTTCAGCTTTAAGGTGTATATAGAGCCCTTGCTCTGGTCCCCTTTTCTAACCTTCTTTGAGGCTGATACTGCCTTTACTTTCCCCAGTAGCTATTTTTCCTCACTCAGTAATTGCGTGCCTTTCTGTATCTTTCAAAGGACTCTTTCTTGGCTTTCTTTAACCCCCGCTCTTCTGATGAGGGAGTCTCAGGTCACACGATAATAACTGCTTTCCTCGTTATGTGGGAAGAGAGCAAGTTCAATCGTAAGTTACGTTAACTGTTAGTAATAGCTGTGAGCTGTTGAAAACTGCAGGCTGCTTGCAGTGGCCTGCAGTGCAACTGAGGACATTTTTAAGCACCCTCTCTCTATAGGCTCTGAGAATAGGCTCTGTGAATAACATGGCTCTGGGAGTAACCTGAGCAGTGCTGCAGCTTGCTTCCCATGTAAGACAAATAATGACTTGTTCTCCCAGGACACCCATTTCAGCTTTGGGGCACTGCAAGATCTTTGATATTTCTGCTACTCTGACAGATGGGACCGTACAAATATGGCCTGTGTCTTAGTAGGAAACCCTTTTTCTGTATGGTTGTGTGCTCTTCCTTTCCTTAGGAAGTCAGTCTAAGGAAACAACTGGACCTCCAGCAGGTGGTAAGGCCATGATGTGGTATTCTGCATGTGCACAAGGAACAGATTTGTTGAAGGGAAGTAAGTGCCAGTTTACTTGCTTTTTCAAATAAGGGTTCCAGTCTTGGAAGTGAGGAGTGGGAGATCGACAGCTCTGAAAATACAGGAAAAGCATGATTTGGGAGTTTCTTCTGTTCTTTCATTGATCATCCCCAAATCTGTATTTGGGCTCCATACCTTCCTGCCCCACCCACTAGAAAGCAGTTGTACAAGCTACGTAGAATAGCTCTAAACAAAGCTTCTTAGCATCAAACATGAGACAGTAAGATCCTGAAAGAAGTGCTCTTGTCATATTTTGATGAAACAAAGATTAATCTATGATGTAAATGCTGCAAATGAGACATAGCAGGTTGTCTCACCTAGCACAAGTGACATACAGCTCTAAATTAGGTAAGTTATATCCAATCTTCTAAAGTCATAAATAATGATTATTGTTCATGTGTTTCTTGATTGCCTTGTTCCTAGCCTATCACACTTGTGCCAGTATCTATCTACATGCTAGGCATTTTAAAATACTAGGCAAAGATTGATGGCTTAATTTACCCTTTATTGTAAATATGTCTCTTTTTTTCACTTCTTGGTAGCAAAGGAATACAACTCTGTGTATACTGAAAGCTATTTCTGTTCATCTGTTCTTCTCATTAAAGCTACCAAATCATTCCAGCTCTGATTTGAGAAACAAATGGAGTCACAGATCTTTCTGTCACGTCTGAGCAGACAGACCTGCGGGTCTGTCTGGAGACCCTTTGGAGTCGGTGGTGTTTTACACAGCTACGAGGGTTCCTCTGTAAGTCCCCACAGCACAAAATTTGATCTGTCTCCACTTCTAGTAAACCTGTGCGCTGCTTGACTTTACAAAAGGGCTGCTGTTTGTCAAAAAAACAAACAAGCTTGAGTGGCAGACATTTGATCTGAAATCAGGATTTTGTCACTAGGTTAAAAATGTGTAAACATAACTGAGTACATAAAGACACGATCTGCTGGGTAAAACAAGGGCTGAAGTGAAGACTCCTGCATTTCAGTTCTGGTTCTGCGCCTAGTTCACCAGCTCACCTGGATGAAGTACTTACTATTCCAAGAATGAAGTCTTCCAAGGTCACCAAGAGGGGCCTGGGGGTGTCGGTGACAGCAGGCTCTGCATGAGGCAGCAGCGTGGCCTGGCAGCCAAGAGGGCAGGCTGCATTTTGGGGTGCATTAAACACTGCGTAGCCAACTGGGTGGTTGTCCCCTGTATTTAGAGGTAGTGTGGCCCTCACCTTCTGGGCTCCGGGATGTTAAGGGCCTTGAAAGCATCCAGAAGGGGGCAACAAAGCTGTAACAGGGCTGGAGGGCATGTCCTGTGAGGAGAGGCTGAGGATGCTTGTCTAGCTGGGAGAAAAGAGGGCTGAGGTGTGACCTTGGCTCTCTGCAGGAGCTGTGCCAGGGGAGGGTCAGGCTGGGCATCAGGAAAAATTGCCTTGCTGTGAGGGCCCAGACACTGGGACAGGCTTCCTGGAGAGGTGGCTGATGCCCCTGCCTGGCAGTGCTCAACAGGCCTATAGATGATGCCCTCAGTAATGGGGTTTAACTTTTGGTTAGCCCTGAAGTGCTCGGGCACTTGGACTGGATGATCTTTGTGGGTCCCCTCTGACAACTACTCTATCCCATTGTATGTCACTGCTCCCAAAGCAGACTGCTGCTGCTCATTTCCCCTCCTGCCCACTGAAGTTTGCCATCCCTGGGGCATCCTTGCCGTCCCTCAGCTGTTCTCACTCACAGCAAACTTCAGCTTAAACCCTGATAAGGGCAGCGAGCATCAGGGGGAGGCAAGGCAGCCTTCTGCTGGAGCAGGGGTAGCAAGAAATGCCTGAGGCTGTTGGAGTCACTTGTTCAATGAAACACGTGGAGCCTCAATGCTCACCTCTGAAAGCAGCTGTCAGCTTCAGTGTCCTATGAAGAGTGGTATGAATGTGCTTTTCTGCAAGATACTGTCACTTTTTAATTGTTTGGTTTCCCTTTTATGACTTTTTTTTTTTTACATTTTTTCCTTTTTATGACTGGCAGCAGCATGTGAAAACATTCATAGTGAGATCCTAGGTGCTAGGTACGTTTCAAAAAGACCACAACAGAAACGGGACATCGCTTTCTGCGTCCCGTAAAGCGAGCAAGAAGTTGGTTTCACCGGGGAAGGATCTCGTTTCAAGTCTCGAGGTAAAAGGGAGACCCGCTGCAGTCGCCCTGCATGCCCTGAACTCCGGCTGTGGTTTCAGCGAGGCACCCTGAGAGCGCTGCCACCTGCCAAGCTAACCCCAAGCTGGCCTCTGAGGCATCCCCTCATCACCCCCCAGCTGCGAAATTGCCCAGAGGTATTTTTGTAAAGAGTGAGAGCATTTCAGCTGAAAACCAGGTAACGCACTTGAGTGCAATGCCTGTGGTACATCTCCAATTTACCGTCTTTCTGTGGAATCAGATTGCAGGGTACAACCGGTGTTTGAGCTAGCAGTTTAGCAGTTTAACTAAATTAAGGTGTGTTTTTCAGAACAGAGCTCTTTTCAGCACTGCCATCCTCCGCTACAGAAGCTGACAGCGTGCTTAATGGCTGTGCTTACCGGCCAGAGCACTGAGGTTAAAGCACCAGGCTGGGGACTGAGGGATTTGCGTTTTCTCTTCCCAGCCTTTCCACAAGCTTCTAGTGTAACGACTTGCTGAGCCCCTGGTGCCAGATGAGCTCTTCCAGCTGCAGCTTTTTTAGCCTTAGCATCTTACAGCTGCTGGCTGCTCTTCTCATCCACCAGTGGGAACAACCTGAGGGTTAGAGGTTTCAGCCCTGCCAGATGTGCTCGTGTTGTTCCAGCTGTGCCCCCTTTCTATCCTCCTGGTATTTTGAGAGTGAGGTGATGAGCAGCTAGGCACAGGATCCTTTTTAACCCAGACCCGCTGTAGCGGGTCTGACTGTGCACCTGAACTGGTGCAGAATGCAGGTAGCACAAAAATGAGTCACAAAATATATATATGTAATAAAAGAAACCAAAAGTAAGGCACAGTGCCATAAATCTTTCTGCAGGAAAATTATGGGGGAAAAATAAAAGAGCAACACTATTCTGTATTTTATTTCAGAGAGATCAATTCCAGCTGAAAGCAATGAAGTGCTATTTCACCAGTTATTTCTCATGAAGATTTAGGCATTAGCTCCTATCGAGCACTTTTCTTAGAGCTACAGAAAAATGCCTGCCCAGGATTGAACTGTGTGCGTGTTGCAATCCCTGCTGTTCGGGTATAAGTCTCAATTTCCACAAGTGACTGACATTTTGGGTTCCCAAGTCCTGAACCCCTCCAGGAGCCTACTTTGCACAGGGTGCTGAGCACCACTTGCATCGCAGCCTGGCTTGGCTGGAGGGTCAATACACAGCACCACCAGGCAGGAATACAGACCCTTGGGCTATGGACCTTTCTGTCTTGCACCCACAGGCTCAAGTCCCAGCTCGTTCTCTACTTACGACATGAAAGCTTGAAATAAAATTAAAATATCGAGGGCAGAAAGGGGAAAGAAGTGGTGCGTTGTGGTATTTTTTTTATTTTTTTTATTTTTCCTGCAAGATCTGTGGGGAAAACTGAAAGTCCTTGCGTGGGCAGGAGGGGTGATTCAAAGGAGACCTTTAAAAGGAAATAGGATTTCTTAGAATTCAGAATGATGCTGGTTAAAGCAGTGTTCTGGGCACTGCTGGTGGTGCTGCACTTCTGGCACTTGGCAAACAGTTGAAATAAAGTTGTTTTCCTCAAAGCTTACTGCTAGGCACTTTCAAACCATTATAAACTCTAGCTCCACAGGCGGAAGCACGTTTATTGTTAGTAGAGAGCCGTATGAGAAATAGTACATTAAATATGATACTTGTTCAGAACTATGTTTTTTTCCTTGAGATGTTTCTTCTCTAGTTGCGTTATACCAGCCTCTTGATGCTCTTTCAGAGCTGCAGTGGCAGAGCCTTCCCTTTGAGTACAAGTCAGTAGAAATCACGATTTCTATTTGTGTTCACTCCCTTGTGTTGGTAACGTCAGCAGTAAGTATCACACCGAAGTACCACCGTACGTATACGTGCTTTCCTCACGGTGTTAATCGATTCTGTGAAGTCTGCATCCTTACGTTTGTTTGACTTCAGGTGCAAGCTAAATTACATTTGATTCATTATCATAAAGTTGTCTGTGGATAAGCAAGTAGCTAGTACAAACTGCACAGCTTTTCCCTGCATTGTTGCAAAGGAGGGCAGGGAAAGAGGACACGAACGCAACGTGCTTTCTCTGCTCCCACCTGCAGCGTTGTCTGTAGGTCTGTCCAGGGGCCTGGAAGTCCCAGCCTCGAGTCTCTTGCTTTGTGCTGCCCCACATTGCTGCGGTGCAGGAGGCCGGAGCCGCCTGGGCGAGGTGTTGGGTGACCGCTGGGATGCCAGACTTCTCAGCACCGTGGAAGATCTGGCTCTTCTACCTGGCTTGTAGAGCTCGACAGAGGTGTTGTTGCTGCAGCTTTGTGCAAGTCCACATCAAGGCACCATGCAGGATGCCCTCAACGCACGTGGGTTTTGTCTCAAGCAAGGCCTTGGCTGCAACAGCTGCATGCACCCTGAAGTTCCTGGGCCAAACAACTCGTGTCGGTGCTTGCGATCTGTGACCCTGGGGATGAGTGTCCCCTCCCTGCCCTTTCGTGTCTCTCTGTGAGTCTGTCTGCCCTCGCAGCCCAGAGCAAGCAGGCATTATGCACCCGTTTCCTTAGAGTCTCCCTCACAATGACGGAACTGTGCGGAAAGGGCTTTGCTCTAAGAAAAACACATCTCACACCTGACACAGGAGGGTCATGCCAGATGCTTAGCTGCCTGCCTTTGGCTTTGTTTACAGCTTTTTCTTCTTTTCTAGCTTGGTAAAAGAAGACCTCAGACCGCGCTCACCTAGGAGCGTGCCACCCGTGCGTGGTGCCTGCGGCAGAGCTGAGCACCGCTGGCTGCCTGCAGCACATCCGCGAGCAGGGGGCTCGCTGGGCACAGCCTTTCATCTTCCCGTTGTGCTCAATGCAGCAAGAAGCACCAGTTAGCAGAGAGGAGAAGGGTGAGACCATACCCAAGAGCTGGTGTCTGCCCCAGCCTCCGCAGTGCAGGCTCACCCGCCTCCAGTGCTCACCTCGTGTCTGCGTCACCTTTCGTTATGACTTGGCCACACGGGGCTGTGCGTTATCCCTAGAAACTGGCTGGGTTGAGATTGTTAGTCAGGGCTGTGTTGAGCATGAAGGAAGCAAGGACAGACATAGCAATGCTGTCGTGGCCATCGTTTCTTGTTCATTAGTGAATATGCTGTGGAGGCAAACAAGTCCTTGTTTGTTTGTTTATTTTTTTCCATTTATTTTTCTATTTTAATAGTGTCTGTAGGGTGCTCTGGTGCTGTTTGGACAGGCAAACGTAAGCAAGCAGGCATCTTTGTAGCATTACCACAACATTTGCTAGCAGAGTGAGGATAAAGCAACGGGAGCACCCCAGCGTGATGGATTTGTTGCATTTATGCTTCAGAAACAATGTGGATAAGACAAATAAAAGAGCCTTCAGAGGGGATCAGCAAATATAAGCCTAGGCCAGCGCCATCCAAACAGCCTTGAAAATGCTAGTAAATAAGCACCTGTATCCCTATTAGGCACCTGTGACTACAGGCACTAAAAATCAAAGACAGTCGAATGAGTTGTCTGAAAAGGCGATTTAGGTGCCTTATGTTAGGCATCCAGGTTTGAAACTCCTGGTATTTAATCAGTGGGAGAGTAACTGTGGAAACACGGCAGTCATTAAAATACCTGATGGCGTGTTCTGTTTGTTTATGTCCTCAGGGAGTCTGCAAAGGTCGGTGCCCACCTCCCCCTGGGGAGTGCTTGCAGTGGGGAATTGTCCCTCGCCTCGCTGACACGGGGAGGTGAATCTGCCCTTTGCTGCTTTCCTCTGTCCCCAGTAATGCCTGATCATACCTGGGGTTATGAAAATAGTTGCTTCAGTCCTGTACGCAGAGCCAAAACGCCTTTGTCCTACAGAAAATACACTGCTCAGCGTAGAGGATAATCCGTACGTACCCTTGGAATGCATTTGGAAGGATGGCACTACAATAATTTGCTGGCATTGCACGAGGAAGCTAAACAAAGGTTATGTTACAGCACCGACTGCATATGGCCAGTGATAGGAAACTTTTATTCCTCGTTTTCCTTTCTCACTGTGTTGGCATCAGCCAGGTCCTTTGTAATCATGCTGGGTGAGGCTTTACCTGTTTGGGTTATGGAAGGGGCGACACACGTACGACACGGGGCTGCAGCCATGACCTGGAGACCATGCACAGAGCAGTGCAGCACCTACAGGCATGCAGGGGACAGTCCCTATGTTCTCCAACAGTCCCATGTTTCGCAGTTGAAAAAAGCTTTGCTTAACTTCCAGAGATGCTGGGAGAAAAAGGAAATACATCTGTAAGTTTAAGGGTTGGGTTTTTTCCCTCTGTTTCTTCTAGGCTGCACTGTTCCAAGTAACCTCATGCATTTCTGTTCTCTTTCCAGGTACCTGTGATGCTCATCCGTTGGTCGAGCTGCTGACAGTGGCTGGGGGACAAGGACATTTTGATTGCCCCCTGCTGTGGAAGGCTTACATCTTAATTACACAGCCTTGTGTTAATTTTGCCATCCTCAAGTCATGCCAATGATCTCTCTCAAAACTGGAAATTGTTTCCGTCGTGTTTTATTTTTCAAGTGCAAACCCCCATGAATTTCCTGCATTTCCCTCTGCAGGGTATAACTTGAGTTGTTTCACCACTCCGAAGAGTAAACTAACTCCCTACAGAGTTATGTATGGTCCCTTCTCAGGCAGGCTGATGTATGGTCGATCACTTCCCGAGGCTGCTGTGAGGAATAAATCAAGCATCTTCCTTCACGCTGAGTGCCAGCACGTCACAGAATTTCTCTGGGACTCTGCAAATCAGAAGAAAATCAACACAGCCCAGAACCTGCCCCACATTCCAGCCTTTTGGCTCTCCTACCAGCTCTCCTCACTGGGTCTCTGAATCCTGATGTCCTTTATTCCACCTGCTAAAATTCCTTTCTTCCATCGTGCCCACAGAAGAAGGCAATTCTGCCAGCACCTAATAAATGGTGACCAGCCAGGGTACAGCACGCTGCGGTACATCACCGTCCGGTTGTGTCGCTCTGTCCCCGGGGCTTTCTCTTTTCTCCTCCCTTCTTACTGCTCCGCTACCCTGGGTCACCTCTGCAGTAAATTTACAGGTTGTAAATATGAGGCGTCTGGCTGGCGTTAGGGAGGGTGGAAAGCACGCGGTGGAGGATAAAATTTACAGGTGGAAAAGATGGGTGAGAGAAAGGGAAAGGGTGGGAGAAGGAGAGCCATGGCTAAGCCACAAGTCCGAAAGGTGAAGCTGGTGCAGGAGAGCGACACTGCTCCAAACGCTGCTGGTGGGCTTGGGAAAGGAGTGCTGATGGATGGACAGAAATGGGCCAGCTTCTGCCTGGCCCCGCCCGACGAGGTACAAAATGAGCTTCATCAGCCCTGAGAGTCCCCAGGGCTTCGGAAGGGAAAATAAAATTAATAATAATAATTCCAAAATCTATTTAATGTTTTGTTTCTTTGTTTGTTTTTGGTTGGTTGGTTTTCACGGGGCAGGCACACAGGCTGGAAAGTCTCTGCTGATCTTCAGAACCTGTGTGAGCTGCACAGATCCCCTCTGCTCCAGAGCACAGGGGCAAAAACATCAGGGGATGTACGTGACCGTGCCTAGCCCAGCAGCTGCCTGTTGGCTTAGAGGGCAGTGTTTTAATCATTTGCCTTCAGTCTGGACTGCAAAGGGCTTTTTGTCTTCTCAGTGCACCCCATCCTCAGGGAAAGCAGCACCTCCGAGGTGACATTGGACACATGGGCTGGAAACGAGATGGATGATGTATTTTTTTTTTTTTTTGAATTGCCAATGTTTTAAAGTAACCTGAGCCCCCTCCCCCCTATATATTTGAAGGCTCTTTTCTAATTCAGAAGCAGGGGTTGCAGGACAGGAGAGGCAGAATGAAGAGGGCACTGTGTTTGTGTGGATGTGAGCTGTAATGCCAGCTCAGAGCCCTTCAAGGCAGAAATCCTTGTGTTTCAGTGGATGAAGACAAGAAGCAAAGGAGTCATTTTGGCCTGGTAATGGGGAAAAATAAAGCACATCTTTTGTTTTTACCAGAATTTTTCTTTACGGGTGTAGCTAAAGTTATAAACCTGGGTAGTGAACATGCAGAGACTGAACAGACAGTTGGTCCTCTAACACACAACTTTATTGGGTACATGCACTACTAAGCAAAGCAAAGCTTAATGTCCAGGCTCCAAACCCAAAATCTCACCAATCCGTTGGCCAGACGTCCTGGGAGTCTTGGGAATCCGGAGCTGGTTGCTGCAAAGGTCCGTGTGGATTCAGCTCCTTTGAGTCCAAGGGTCTTTTGTTCTGCTCAGCTTTTATCACTTTTCCAAGTCTCTGAGGCTGGTAACACTTCTGCCATCTTCAGTGACTGCTTTTCTGCACTCAGGCATTACGTTCCCTTCTGTTTCCTTCCAAAGACACTGTCCTTGGCTTTCCCTAACCCCTTCTTCTCTGCTTAAGGAGTCTTAAACCACACAAGAGCAGCTTCTTCTCATTAGCATTTGGAGCTGGGACATTCAAAGACAAGTTTATTAAGCTAACTCTTACTTTTTTTTACTGGGAGGGTAATCAAGCACTGGAACAGGTTGCCCAGAGAGGTTGTGGAGGCTCCATCTGTAGAAATACTCAAAACCCAACTGGCCACAGTCCTAGGCAATCTGCTCTGGGTGACCCCACTTAAGCATGGGGGTTGGACCAGATCATCTCAAGAGGTCCCTTCCAACCTCAACCATTCTGTGATTCAAGCCAACAGCAGGCTGCTTGGCCTGCCTGCCGCTCCTGGGAGGCCCTCTTATAACAGAGGAGGCCACCCCTCACATCAAGGTCTGGTATGGCGTGTGTCCCCACCGCTCAACGCCTACTGGGTTGCAGCCAACAGCGGAGCTAAGGGTTCTTCTTGGTGGCAAACACAGAGGCCAACCCAGTCTTGCCCTTGACTATGGTAGGAGGCGCTTGGCCAGCCCCAGCTGGTTGAGCTGGCTGTCAATGCAGAGCCTCACCTGCCTTATCCAGTAACAAGTGGCCACCATGGCAAAGCACACGCAGGCTTGCATGAGCAGGATGATCACAACGGGATGCAGGAGCGCGTTGAAGATGCCGGTGGCGGTGGGGGACCAGCCAAAGAATATTTCCCACCAGTGGTGCTCTCCCACCCTCTTAATCCGCTCTATTACCTGCTTTATAACATTGCCATCGTGGTGTACAGTAATTAGGATTTTTTTAGCTTCTGCCTTAGCGTTTTCTAAAAGCTGCTGTAAATTTGCATGCTCTAACATTTCTTTGACTAGCGACAAATCCATACCGATCGGGGTCGGGGTTATACTACGATACAGGGTATAGTTTCTGATTAGCAATTGGCTAGTGAACACGGGCGGCTTATACACAAAATCACAGCCTCTAATGATAGCTACATTGCAAGCACACATATTTGAATCATTGAATACGGTCTGATTGTAAATGTCATTAATTTGCACGTATTTACACATCGTTCTAAAACACACACACCCTTTCCCTACATAAACTAACACGGTTTTATTATTGCTCTGCGGGTTGATCTCAAAATGGCACACCCCCTCGCTGGTGTCAAAGCAAACATCGCTTGCCTTAAGGGCGTCATCTTCGCAAATGAACCCCAGCCCCCGCTCCAAAATGCAGGCTTCCAAATCTACTGACTGCCACTTTTTGTCTGACACTCTCGCCCACATGCGGTGGTCCAGGGGGTAGACCACGGACCCGTTTGTGTTAATCCCCAGGGCCACGATGGGGTAGACCTTTTCGATGCGGGCCTCCGCCACGGTCAGGACGTAGGCGATGACTGCATTGAGGACCTGGTCGTGGGTGAAGTTCACCAGCCTCCACCAGGCTTGGAGCTGCCGCTCCTTGTCCGTGGCCGCGTCCCACACGATCTTTCGGATCTCAGTTGGGAGGACGCCGTTGTCGCCGTCCCTCAGGATACCTGCAACGACACTCTGCACCCACATCTGGGCCTGGATGCAACTCAGAGCAAGGGAGACATTATTTTGTTCGATTCCCAGCGCCTGCAACAGCACCTGATGGTCTTTCTCACTTATTTTTTCCCAAGTGGGCAACACCTCTGACACAAGCCACTGCCCCATCCCCAGGCTGGCCAGGGATGAGTTCAGGGGGCTGAGGAGGCCCTGAACGCCTGATGTGACAGCCTCCAGCTTGTTGGCCAGGACCTCAACGTTCATGCTGTTGAGCACTCCCAGCCCGGCGCCTCCTCCTCCCAGCGCCGTGGCCAGAAGGTCTCTCCTGGCCCGGGCCCCCTGGATGGAGCGGCTGTGAAGCCACGCGAGCCAGCCAGTGTAGAGAGTGGACAGGAAGGGGGTGCAGTGCGGTCTGATGGAGGAAATATTAACTGTAGACAGGGACAGCACCACCTTCTTCAATGACCGGACGGGACTGGTCAATAGCTCTTGGATGTGATTTTGCTTGACTACGTACGGGCCTATTTTTGAAACAAAAGGACGCTGGACAGCAAAGATGGGGAACTCTTTCTGAAATCCTTCAGGGCCTCCTATTAACCACCTTCCTCCAAGCTCAGGGGACATTTCTACACTCATGTTTCCTTGACACCACACCTGGAGTTTTGCGAGCGGGTGTGGGCAGTATCCATAATCCTGGCTATACCACGAGGCCTCTGCATTTAATTCAGATCTACTGAGTATTTTGTTCTCAGGGGGGCAATTTAATAACACGACCCATTTACGGCCATTAGGGGCAGTGATAATCACAGTGGTGCCATTAATTTTCCAAGGGTCAGTTACACTTCCTTGAGAGTATCTAATTTCTAGTTTTACTTGGTTCCCCACTTCAGCGTATTGGGCTGCACGCCAGGCCAAAAAATGGCACCTTGGGACCTTAAGGGCAGCAAATGAATGCATCGTAGTGCTAATCTTAAATTTAAATGACAGTCCCACGCTGTTTTGGGCCCAGAGACAAACCACAAATACTGGCTGGACTAGAGTAAAGTTGCACCAACAATCCAATTTTTCCATGGCACAGTTTTTTTTCTGACTCTTCTTGGTTTTCACTTCAGTTACGGAGATCTGAGTTACCCGCTGATGAGTGGAACCATTAACTACCCTGCACCCTACTTTTATTTCTTGGCCCACCTTCCCCAGCAGCTGCGGAAGCCTGCTTGTGCTATCCCAGCTCCATTCATTTTCCAAATACACTTCAGTCCCATGCATAACTACTGTTGACAAATTTAAGCCTTTGTTAGAATTTAATCCCATGCTTCCCGTATATTTTACATGAGCTTGAGACCAGGGCCAATCCGTGCCAATTTTTGTGTATCGCCTAACCCTGTGCTGGACTGCGGCCCATTTGTTGGGGTGTCTTGCTAAGGGGGAATGACTGACTTGTTCTTGGAGGTGCTGGTGGGTTGGTTGGGCGTGTTGCATGCTCAGCGCTATACACATACCAGAAATCAAAGCAAATCCTGCAACCACAAATTTGAAAGCATTTTCCCCGCAGCACAAACAGGGCTGGTGATGCCACGAAGTTCGCCCTTCCCGCTGGTCACAATCGCCTTCCATTTTCCTTCATCTGCAAAACATAAGCAAAACGGGCTTTCCAGCCCCGTTAATTTCCCTTCCATGCTTTTAATTGTGAAGAGTGGAACCATTTTTCCTGCCTTTTCGCCCCCTTTCTGATTTCTACCTGGTACATGGAGGGGCTGGCCTTGTTCACAACCCTAACTGGCCCCATCCACTGGGGTCCCAGCACCTGGTTCTTCTCTCTAACCCCCCGATACGTTACCAGGTCCCCCGTGTTCCACTCCATGGGGCGCAGCAGTGCTCCCAGCTGCTTATCCATCTTGTGGATGTTGGCCTCCTGCACCGAGGCGAGCTGGTGGTACGTAGCCGACACCGTCCTCAGCATGTCCTGAACCCACCTGTCTGTCAGCACGCGGGGCTGCAGTTCGTCTGGAGGCTCCCCTCTTTGCCACCAGTGCTCCAGCAGCTTCGGGTCTCTTGCAGGAGGCAGTTTTTGGGGAGAAGGCGCATGAGATGCCACGGCTCCCCGCAACGCCATCAGGACCAAGGGGAGTTTCTGATCCCAGTCCTTCCTTTGCTGGTTTACAAGCTTCCGCAGTGCAGTCTTCAGCGTTTGGTTGGGCCCCTCCATTGAGCCAGGCTTCTGGAAATGCCCTGTGATGTGAAGCTTTTGTTTAATGCCCAAGGCCTGGCACACCCCTTTTGAGACTTCCCCGACGAAGCGTTGGCCGTGGTCCGAGTCGATCTCCTTTGGGACACCCCACCGTGAGAAGACATGCTCTACCAGGATCTTGGCAGTTGCGCTGGCTGTGTTGTTTCGAGCCGGAAACGCTTCCACCCACTTGGTGAAGTTGTCGCTGATCACCAGGCAATACTTGTTCCCTTGGGCCGTTTGGGGCAAAGGGCCAATAAACTCCATCTGCAACTTACTCCATGGCCCAGAAATCCTCTGGTGGCCCAGCAGGGCTTTTGCTGTTTTTGCATCGGGATTGTTGGCTGCACAGGTGAGGCAGTTGCTGACGTACCTCTCCACATCCTCTCTCATTTCAGGCCACCACCCTGCACCCTGAAGCCTCGCCAAGGTCTTGTCTGTCCCCAAATGCCCCTGCTCATGAGCCAGGGCCACCAGCTCTGTCCGGACAAGCTCAGGCACCACCCATACCGGGAAGTCTGCTCCCTCTCTCCGCGCCAGGACGAGCCCTGAGACGTCCTTCCAGACCTTGCAGCCTTTGTACTCCCTGCCCTGTGCTAGCTCCCGGATGCTTGGGTCTTGAGCCTGCAAGCCCAGCAGGTCCACACTCTCCCTGTTCCTGCCCGCAGCCACCAACAAGGGGCCATTCTCCAAGATCTTGCTGGCCTTCCACATCAGCCCTTCCTTAGCCCCTTGTTTGGCTTTGGCATCCGCCTCCTTGTTCCACTTGGCCTCCTCCGTCCCCTTCTTGTGGGCCTTGACCTTAATTATCTGGGCCGGGTGTGCCCTCTGCTCCGCCAGCTTGGCAAGGTACAGCAGCTTTTTGGCATAGGTGACAGGCTTGCCATCGGCAGACTGCATGTCCCTCTCCCTCCAGAGCGGCAACCACTCCAGCGCCGCCCTCACCACCCAGCCCGAGTCTGAAAATATGGCCAGCGGCTGGTCTGCCGGCGTGTTTTCGAGGGCGACCGTCACGGCCACCAGCTCGGCGGCCTGGATGGAGTGCGGCAGGCACTTCCCCTTGACCACCTCCCCAGTGCCCCGGTTGACGGCAGCATAGCCTGTGTAGGGCACCCCATCCTCGTGGTAGTTGGACCCGTCTACGAACCACACCACATAGCCTCTGTCCTTGGCCTCAGCTAGGCTGATGCTGCTCTCAAATAGGGGCACCCTCCGCGGCTTCAGCTCCTCTACCTCCTCCCCGTCCCTGTCACCACTGATGACCACCCCGTAGGAGCCAGCTGAGGGCTCGGGGGCCTCCCCGGGGGTGTCTTTGTTAGGCAGCGCCAGCACCCAGTTGGCCATCCTGGGGCAGCGCGTGGGACTGTTCCCCTCCTTCCCTGACAAGAGGTACCTCACCGGGGCACGGGAGGTCCTCAGCAGCACCGGGGCCGACCCCACCAGGTACTCCCAGTGCTGCAAGGCCCAAATTAAGGCTAAAACCTCCCTCTCGTATGCAGTGAACTGCTGCTCAGCTGGTGTCAAGAGCCGCGAGGCATGGGCGATGGGCTGGAGGTGCGCACCGTGTTGTTGTCCAAGGGTGGCCCGCAGCCCCGTCCCCACACTGGCCAGCTGAAGCACATAGGGTCTGTCCCCACGGGGCCTTGCCAGCATGGGTGCTCGTGCTACGCTCTCCTTTAATGTTTTAACTGCCTCGTCCTGCTCTGGACCCCACTCCCACGGGGTGTCCTTCTTGAGGAGCTTACAGAGCGGAGCAGCTTTCTCTGCATAGCCCTCAACGAACTCCCGGGAGAACCTCACAAGAGCCAAAAAGGACCGTAGGGTGGTGACGTCAGCCGGTGCTGACACTTTCTGTATCAACTCAACCCGCTGCTTCTCCAGCGAGCGCCCCTCCTCTCCCAGAGTCACCCCCAAATATGACACCTCCTTCCAGCACAGCTGGGCCTTTGTTGGGCTGACCCTGAACCCTGTCTTCTGGATGGCCTCCAGCACCTCTGCCAGGACCTCCAGGTTCTCCTCCTTGGTCCGGGTGTGGATGAGGATGTCGCCGGCACAGGATAGCACGCTCTCCTTGTGGCTGAGCTTCTCCCACATCCTCGTCACGTGCGTGTGGCAGATGGTGGGGGTGTTGTGAAACCCCGGGGGGACCCTGGCAAAGGTGAACTGCCGTCCCCGGAGGGTGAAGGCAAACTTGCGCCAGGACTCTGGGTGCAAGGGGATAGCGAAGGACGCACTGGTCAGGCTGAGCACTGAGAACCACTCGGATCCCCGCGAGATGGCTGCCATGACATCGGGGTACTTGGCCACGATGGATGTCCGCAGAGGGGTAACCTGGTTGAGGGCACTGTAGTTGACCGTCAGCCTCCAGGTTTTCCCATCAGCTTTCCTCAGGGGCCACACCGGGGCATTGCTGGTGCTCTGCTGCTCCACCAGCACCCCCTGCGCTAGCAGGGTTTTGACTGTGTCCCACAGGCCCTCCTCAGCCTCAGCCGGGTACTGGGGCTGCTGCTGAGGAGGGGGGTCTGGCCCCTTTATCACCACTACGGTGTCGATCTGCCCACAGTCCAGCTTGTTCTTTGCCCAGACCTGCGGGAACTGCTCCGTCACCCGTTTCACTCGGGGCTCCCATTCGGGGTGGATCAGGAGTTCAGGAGCTTTGACCGACATGACCCGGTGGCTCGCCGGGATGACCGGTGCATCACTGTGGGGGCAGTGTAATAGCTTTTGGTTTGCCAGGTCCACCACCACCCCCATCTTTGTAAGTGTGGAGATGGCCAAAATTCCTGGCTTTCCATTCATTTCCATTTTCCCAAATTTTTCAGACCCTTTGGCAGTTCCAATTTCAAAGGGTACTGGCCCTGTGAAGGGCACTGAGGATTTTTGGCCATTTGGCCCAGTTATTTCAATAATTTCACATGTTTGGAAGAGCCCGCTTTCACCAGGGGTCATGTTCAGAATTGAATAAGAGGCACCAGTATCAATTAACATCACTTGTCCAAGCACCCCTCCTCCAATAGTTATATCAACTATCAGGCGCCCCCACAAATCGGTCTTAATCGGTGCCACAAAAAGGGGCGATGCAGGTGCCTGGCAGCCCTATTGCTGAGCCTTAGACCCTGGGTCGATGGGGTTGGAGCTGCTGTGCTTCTTGGCCTCGTGCAGTGCCAGCTTTCGGAAAAGCTCGGCATCTGGCAAGCCATCGATGTCCTCCTGCTTCTCATATTTGATCAAGCGCTTCCTCAGCTCAGCCCGCCAAGGATTGGACTTCTGAAACCTCAGCCCTTGCTGATTTTCCTTCCCCGAGCCATTCTTGCCATCGGGATCTTTCCGGTTGTCCCCTTGCATTTTTCTCACCCCTGCGTTTTGGAAGGACATGGCTGAGGTTTTTCCCTTCTTCCCCCCCAGCATGTACCCCGGGAACGCCTGCTTTTGCAGCTCGAAATTCTGGGTCAGGATCTGCTCTAGCTCCGACAGCGGCTTCCTCGCCGCATCCCCACCCGCGATCACCCGCAAGGGGGGGGTCAGCCCCACCACGAGCGGCTCCTTGAATTCGGGCCTGTCAAAATCAAGGGGGGACTCCTTCGAGCCAGGCAGCCCGGCCATCTGGTAGAGCATCTTCTTACGGTTGACATAGGCGTCAGGCCGCTCCTCGGGGTTCTGCTTCTCCTGGTGGAACAGCACCAAGGGGTTGACCTCGGGGAAAAACACCTTCAGCACGGCTGACTGGACATCCCCGATGTCCTGGACGTTGCCCATCTGCACATCCCCTGGCAGGGCTGCAAAATCATCGGGTTTCATGCATTTTCTCACCACGTCTATCAGGTCACTGACGGCATTGCCACTCTGGCACCTGGGCAGCCTCTGGGCCCGCGACAGCCAGTTGACAGCCGTCTCCTTTGTCAATGGCCCCAACATCTTCCCCACCGTCTTGAGCTGCTCGGGGGTGAACCAGAGCACGGCCCTGTTGGTGTCGATGGCCTGCAGCGGGCCGTGGCTAGCTGGCTCCTCAGGGGGGCTCTTTTTAATTTTAGCAGCCTCGGCCTCAGAGCCCTGCATCTGGCACATCTCCTCCCTCAAGGGAGCGTATGGGGATGGCCTGGTGGGGCCATTAGCCCCCCACACGTCATCCTCATAGTCATAGTGGGGCGGGTGCGGGTCCAGGCAGTCGTCTCCCTCCCCGTTCCCGAACCGGCTCCTCTTGCCCTGGATGGCAGCCACGATGCCCCGCGACACCCCCAGCTCAGCCTGCAGCTCCTGGATCTTGGCGTGGCACACCTTGTGATCGGGGCCGGTGCCCCGGTCCCGCTGCACGTCCTGCAGGACGGCCCGCACCGCGCTTTGAGCGTCATGCGTCTCCCCGATCCACTTGCCCACCTCCTTCTCCAGCTCCTCCGTCTTCAGCTTCTCGTAGCCCAGCTTGTTCTCCAGCCGGGTTATCTCCACTGCGCTCCTCAGCGAGTCCCCGCACAAGCCCTGCACCTCTGCCCGCAGGTTGTCCACCTGCATCTTGAGCTCGCCCTTGGCCTGCTCCAGCGTCTGCACGCTCTCAAGAGCCTCCTTAAGCAGCTTAGACAACTCCCTGCCCACCATCAGCAAACCCTGCAAGGCCGCTCTTTTCTTGCACTTGTTGGTGGGTTTGGGTTTTTTGGTCTCCTCGGACCAGCTCTCCCACTGCTGACACAACTGCTGGTACGCCTCCGGGCCCTGGAAGGCCCCCGGGGACCACACTGGGGGGAGACACTTCTGGAGCACAAACTGCTCCAGCTTCCAGTTGCTAACGATATCGGTCATCATAGCGAGAAGGGAAAGGGGGGCGAGCTGAGAGATGGCTCCGTCTCACAGCCAAGCTACCATAACACCAGCACCCCCGTCCCACCCGACCCCGCAAGCCGCCCCTCTGAAAAGCCCCTCGCCGCTCGGCCGGCTGCGCTCGCCTGGGGACGCCAAGGGAAGGGGACAGCGGGACAGGTAGCCGCGGCCTCGCGGGCGGCCGCCGCGACCCACCCGCTCCCAGGGGATGGGTGAAGTGGAGCAGAGGCGTAGGACCCCAATAATAAGATCTCACCAATCCTCGTCTGGATGTGCTGCGAGTCCCAGGGACCTGGAGACGACGGATGCTGCAGAGCTCCGGTGGATTCAGCACCTTTAAGGTCAAGGTGTTTGTGGGGTCCCGGACACGGTGGCTTTTTATAGGCATGGCAGGTCGTTGTTTGGGGCTGAAAACGCCTCTGTTTACTTCCTCGGTGGCTTTCCCTCCCTCAGGTGCTGCATCCCAGAGCTATCTTCCCAAGGACACTTTCTTTGCCTTCCCCTATCCTCCCCAGCACTGATAAGGGTGGCTGAAATCACACGGCAGCAGGTGCTCTGCTCGTTGTTTTTTTTGAGGGGGGCAGGATTAGTCACCACATGCCCACGGTAATTTCTGCTCGCACCGAGTGACCTCAAGAGGGAGATCTGGAGGCAGTCACTGCAGCCTGTCCCCTGAGCACCAGTACCTCACAATTCCCCTCATGGACCACTCCCTTTGTGCGTGCTTCTGCCAGCACCTGCCGGGGGATCACACCCGAGGCCCCCCACTGCTCACACCTGAACCTGTAACACAAAATGACCCCACAGCCTCCCCAAGCCCAAATCTGCTTGCAGACGGAGGCAAGACGGCAGAAGAATTCACACAATTCACATCTCCCATCCATTTTGGCTTCTGGACTCAAAAAGCAGCATTGCCACACCACCACCCGGCCTGCTGCACACCGGCACACGCCTGGGGGGTGCAGCCCGTGCCCCACACCGTGACAGGAGACTAAACCCTGCCATTGCATCAGCCGAACGGCAGCTGTAGGGCTGCACCTGCAGAGGCGAGCAAACCTCCAGCCCTGCCTCACAAACCACACCGCAGCTCGGAGCCGTGCAGCAAACTCGACCCGCTCCGTTTTTTTTCTGCCCTTGCACAGAGAAGGGCATTGCTCATCCTCCGAAGCGAAGGTGCTGTCATTCTCACCGCTGTTTATCCCCCTCCCGACATACTCCACAAGCCGTACCTTTCATTGGAATAAGCTCATTAAAAAAAAAAAAATGCTCACCTGCTGCTACTTGAGCCCTGGGGAGTTTCCACGCTGGGGGGGGCACCAGCCTGCTACCCTGTGTTTCCAGGAACTCCATCCTCATTTTCAGAGCCGTGTTTGACCAGGCCCAAGACCGAGCAACCCTCCCCAGTCCCAAAAAGCCACCCTTTGTAGCCTGGAGTGAAAGGAGGGTATGTCTTTTTTCTTTATTTTATGGCAAATGTTTGCATTTGTGGTTCCTAAGGAGCTCCAGGACGGCTCAGCCCCCTGACCATCCCCACAGACTGAACCCAGCAGGCAGCGTGTGCTGGATCCTCTCATCCCTTACAGCCCAGCCTGGCCCATACCTCTGCTGCTAAATGGGATTTTAACAGAGCTGGAAATCCCATGGGGTCCTGTTTCTCGTCTGCAGACCCCTTTCTTCTTTCCTGATGCTTTGCTCCTACCCCTCAAAAGCAAACACTTTGCTGGAAAAAAAAAAAAAAAAATCACGGGGAAATAGAGAGTAAGAATTGTAACAAAGCTGGCAAAGGAGCAGGGAATTAGTGCTGGCAGGGTGAGGTGCACAGACTGCGCTCTGAGAAGAAGCAGAGGGGATGGGCAAGGAGCAGATCTGAAAGGAGAGCACTGAGACAGGGCAAGGAAGGTGGCTGGGCAGGGGACTGGGATAAATGTCTTTCATTTCAGAAACTTAAGAATTAAGTCCTGCTAGGATCTGTGCAGCCAAATTACACAAATGCATGAAAATTCAAAGATTCCCCCCCATCTTGCACCAGCCAGGAGCCAACTGCTCGTGACTACAGTCCCACGGGAGCCGCTGTATCCTGGCAAGGTCAGCAACACATCTTGTTGTGTTACCGGATCAGTTCAAATCACAAACTTTCTCCCTCCTCTATTTTCTTTCCAGGACGGCAGCCCCAAACAATGTGGGGATGGGATAAACAGCAGCTGGCCACCTGCACGCTCCCACAGTGCTTGTGTTTTTGTTAGAGATGGGCTGCGAGACGCGGGCATCCCACTGCCAGCACCTGTATGTAGGAGCAGCACCCGGACCTGAGAACTGCTTGGCTGCATGTAAATAGCTTAACTGGCATTTTGGGGGGAAAAAATACACAACGCTATTGCAACACATTAAGCTTTTACATTGCAAATATTCCTCTTTTTTTTTCCATATAACATCTAGGTTAAAGCTCTGCAGGGAAGGATCTGTAAAGCTGCTGTATCATCCTAGGGAACCCTCCCGAATCAAGTAGCTGCTTAGGCAAGCCAGGGTCACCAGCCTCGTGGCAGCATTTGCTGCTCAGTGAGACGTGCCACATGCCCAAGGCTGTACGGGTGACAAAAGCCACCTCTGAGAGCACTTTGGTCCGGGTTTCAGCAGTGAGAATGGTGAGATGGGGGGCACGTAGCTATTGCAGCAGGCAGGAACATCAGCTCACCAGCTTTACCATGGGGTTAGAGGGAAAATGTCACCTGCAGTGGCATTTCTTAAAGGAAGCCCCTTGGTAAAAAAAAGTCCCCACAGCCAGTTATGGGTGTGGTGTGAAATAAGGGGAAAGCAGAGCAGGCAGTGATGAGGGGAGTCTGCTCCATCTGAGGCTACCCCTTTGGTTTCACTGCAGCTTTAATGAGAATACTGCACATCATCACCCCCTGGAAATGTAATAAAAATCTCTCTGCCTCATCTAAATTACTGCACTGCAGTTCCCTCTTCTCTCCCCGCCAGCCCCCTGCTCTCCCTTCCTTTCATTTGCAGCTTTGAGCTGGGGTCACTTCAGTATGGGGCCACCACAAACCCACTACTGCCACCCCAAAACCTCCCCCAGCCCCCGGGTGCCCTTACTGCTGTCCCACCACCTCCACCCGGGCGAAGGCGCCGGTCGATGCCTTCAAGAAGAAACCGTGGCTGGAGCAGGGGCTGCAGCAAGCACAGTTCTGCCCTGCTGGCAGCACCCTGCGCCAAGGGCTCAGCACCAAAAAAACGACCACTTAAAAGCACAGAAGCGAGCCTGAAAGTACCGAAATGACCTCCGGATTGCTCCTGCTGGGAAGGAGTTAGGGGACGATTCAGCCAACCCTAAATTTTACCAGCTGAGCCCTTTGCTGCAAGCCTTGGGGTGGTTAGAGCAGCCCGCTCCGAGCAGGAAATTGTATCGAACCAAGGCGGTGGGGTGGAGGGGGTGGGGGGAGCGTGTCAGAGCCACGAAGAAAAATCTGGTGAAAAATTGAAAGGCAAAACTGCACAGAGCAAAATCATTTTTTCCTATTCATCGGCCAGCTCAAAGCACTGGGGGATCCCCGTGCCCCTATGTGAGACCCCCGGGAGCAGGGGAACCCCCGGAGCCATCCCGGGGGCGCTGCAAGCACCACGGGTGGGGATGCGAGGGGGCAGAAACCGAAGGGGAACCCTGCCAAAGAGTGAAGAAAATTACACCCAGTGACACGTGGGTTTTTTTCCCCAGACATGGGCATATTGAAGGCTTGTGCCACCCACCCACCCCTTCTCCCCTGCAATCTCACGCCACGTGTTTCACCATCCAGATCCCAAACCCCACGTGCTTCAAACCTCACGGTACCCAGGGCCTTTCGAAGCAACCCTGATATTTCGCTTATGACTTAAATATTTCTGTGTATGAGACACTCGGTGTCGAAGCTCGGAGCCAGGTGGGGAGCCCGAGCAGAATTGCCTTACTTTTGCGGTTTGTCAGCCGCTAACAAACAGCCTTTGTTTGAGGTTTCGTGCTGTCGGCTTCAAAGCTTTCTGCGATGCCTCTTGCCTGTGCTTCATGGAGAGCTGGGGGTGCTCTCGGCATTTTCCAGGGCCAGGACAAAACGCCTCCTGCAGAAGGATGGCTTCTCACCCGCTGCTTGTCAGCACCAGCGGCTGCTGCCGATTTTGCTGCCTTCTGCTGAAGAAAAGGGCCGCACGCCTCAAATTGCATCTTATTTTGAAAGCAATTTGGTTTTAAGAGAGCAGAAACCAGCCCAAGTTCATTGCTTCCTTCTTTTGTTTTAATGCCAAGCCCTCCGAATTAGCTTGCTACGCTTTGATTGCTAGGGGCTAGGTTTGGAAAGAGGAGGAAAAGCCATGTGGGGAAATACGAAGAAATAATTAAAACGCCAGCCCAGAATGACTTTGGGGTTTTCTCTTCCCGAGGGCGCTGCAAGGCAGCCCTGTGCATTGCAGGGGGCCTGACGCACACCTGATTTTGGGGCTGGGCAAGGAAGAAGCCTCCGCTCCTCGCCAGACGTCACCGGTGGCATCTGCACGCAGCGGGGGGACAGCCAGCCACACCGCCATCATCACATCCATCCCGCCAGGAGGACGGGATCCAGAGGATCCTCCAGGAGCGTGGGGTCCCCCAGGATCCCCCAGCCGCTGGGGACGTTGGGCATCGCCACCATGGTGCGGCTGTGGCTCTGGCTCTGCTTCTGCCTGAAGCTCCCAGGTAAGAGAGATGACTCCGGGTTAGGGGAACTTAAATATCCAGGCTTAGGATGGAGCTACAGAACATTATCACCTCCCCACTTGATAATTTATAACGTAATGTTTAATGGTGTAGACACCGCAGGGCTTGGTTTTACTGCACCCTCTTCGTGCAGGCATCCAGTGGGAAGCTGCTGACCCCCGGGTGCCTCACTTAGTTAATGGATAGTCTGTCACTGGGTAGAGCAGCCCCCAAAGTAGCGTCAGGATGATAAACATCCAGGCAGATTTCCTCCCGAGTGTTTCCAAAGGGCCTCCGCAAGAACTTGTGTGGCATAAAAACGTGCTTGCAGATGGATGGCAGGGGGCTGGAGTGAAAATGTAGTTGGTGTGTATGTGCTGTAGTTGGTGTGTACGTGCTGTAGTTGGTGTGTACGTGCTGTAGTTGGTGTGTACGTGCTGTAGTTGGTGTGTACGTGCTGTAGTTGGTGTGTAAGTATAGCGTATATACATGTACTGGACGTACAGTGAATATACAGTTGACCCCATACGGTGATGGGGTCCCCCCATACCCTCCTGAACCTGCTGGTCGCAGCAAGAAGCTGGGTTGCAAAGATTAAATAACTTCTAAGAAAATGAAATACTGCCTTTGGGGAGAAAAGGATCACGTTAGGGATGGGATTGGCTGTCTCCCCTCCAGAGAAAACCCCCCAAAAATCAGAATGTGCCCTGTATAGGCAACCTGCAAGGGCAACGGGGCCTTTCCTGAGCTGTGCCCGTGCATGGGGAACAATCCCATCCCCATCCCCTGCTCCCAGCCAGAGCCGGCACCAGGATGGGGCTGTAAGTGCAAAGCAATTTCTGTGCAGGTGTCTGCACAGGGTTTTGAAGGAATGGGGACATTTTAAGGCAAAAAGGGGGAAAAAGGGGCTCTGTTCATCTTTCTTCATGGCTGTAAATCACGCCTGGGAAACTAGCGGGGGAAGAGAGAGCAGCCTTATCTCCTGAGGGTGTTTTTCGCTCGGCCTCTGCAGCTGTGTGGGATGTTTGCTGAACACGAAGGACTGCCCGCCGCTTCTTTTTCGTTCCCCAAGGCCGCACCGCCTCGCTCCTCTCTCGCACACAAACACCGCTCGTGTCTGCCCGGGCGAAGCTCGGCCAAGATAATTGTTCCCCAAAACTTGCTCAGCCCAAACAAGGCGGTGGGATGCCAGATGGAAGCTTTTGGACCCCCCCGCTACCCTTGAGCCGTTCTCCTTCCCCAGATCACAAAGCTCCCGTGAACAAGAGGCCATCTTCATGAAAATAACCAGAAAATGAAATGGGCTCACTTTGAAATGCCTCTACCTTTACATTAATTTCCCTATCCCTTCCAGAGTTTTTCCTGCCACTCCTAGAGATGCATTTTTTTAGGAGGAGGCCGACCCATATCCCACACCTCCACCACCTTCTTAACATAAGTTAAGGAGCTCAAAAGGATCTGTAGATTCCAAAAAAATGAGAGAATGCCAACCAATACAGGCCCTAGCACACCCTTAAAAGCATCCCTCCATCCCTCCCTTTGCCACCGAGCTCCGTCTCTAGAGGAGCGGTTATGGGGCAAAATACGGTTGGCAAAATATCTTGGTTTTGCCAAAAAGCAGCTGCGGACCCACAAAGGCCTCTGAAGGAGCATGGGCTGGTGATTCTGCCAAATGTGCTCTGGTTTGGTGTTACTGAGCCCCCAAAGGGGTTCTTAGCATGGAAGGGAAGTGAGGGAGGTATTTACGAGTTATTTAAGTGTGGATGTGGCACCGAGGGACATGGTTTGGTGCTGGGACTCGGTGTATCAGGTCAATGGTTGGACTCGGTGATCCTGGAGGTCTTTTGAACCGAGGTGATTCTACAGTTCTAACAAAAATAAAGTGCACAGCTACGTCTTCCTGGCTCTTTTTGTAGGTTTCTGTGCCAATCTACGTTTGTCCCAGACTCCAGACCATATTTTAGCCCAAACTAACAGCAGCACGGAAATCCTCTGCCACACGAAGAAGGAGCACACTGGGCTGTACTGGTACCGCTGGAACCAGGGGCGGCAGCAATTTGAGTTCCTGCTGTTCTCCAACTCGCTGGGCAAAAGCACCTACGGCGTCAACGTCAGCCAGGAGAAGTTCAGCGTCCGCGGGACGAGCTCCCAGTCCTACAGCCTGCACATCGGCCGGCTGCACGCCTCGGACGCCGGCATGTACTACTGCTCCGTCTCCCAGTCCTCCGAGCTCATCCTGGGCAGCGGCACCAGGCTCGGCGTGGGTGAGCATCGCCCCCGGGGCACCAAAAGGTGCCGGCGGTGGGCTGCGACGTGGGGATGGGTGGTGGTAGATGATTTTTACAGGTTTGGGATACAAGGTTCGGGCTCTGGGGGGTTTCGTGAAGAGGGATGTAATGGGATAAGCAGAAAATACAGCTAATAGCTGCATTTCAGGGCAGCGGCATGGGCAGTCCTTCTGCCGCCACTGCTGTGGTCATGCCATGAGCTCTGCCTTGGCCCTTGCATTTTAGGGTTTCCCTGGGGAGCCATTCACCCCCTGGTATTGGTATGCCCTGCGTTTTGCTACCCCCCCTCCCTCCCCCCCAGTACTTTAGGTGAGAGTTTGGGTTTGTGCCCTGCTCTCCTCCCAGGTCCGGCCACGCTCTGGCTCTCCGCACCCTCCTCCAGGGGACGACAGCTCAAAGCTGGGGGACAGCGCCCCGGGGTTGGGTCCCGTGGCAGGTTTCGAGCCCGTCCTTCACACAAGGGGTTTATTTGGGATTTATTCCACCCGGCATCTGTCTGCAGGTCACCTGGGGAGTGCTGCTGGGCAGAGCCCAGGTCCCACAGCAGCTCCCCTCAGCCCAGTTCTCCCCCAGCACGGAGCAGGGGTGGCACAGGAACACCTGTGGGTTTGAAGCAGGCTCCAGCCCTTTCCTTGGGGCTTTTAGGGACACAAATAACTTTTTTAACCAAGAAGCAGCTGTTTTGCTGGCTTTAAAACTTCAATTTCCTTCTTTTTACACATATGCCCTGCACGTCTCATTCACTGAGCTGCCTCAGAAATAGCTTTTGGAACCTTGCTGGCTGGAAGGAAAGCTGCCTTAAGATAACAGAGAGCTGGTTTTTAATCAACTATGCGCTTATCTATGTCCCAGAAGCAAGGCATGAAAAACATGCCTGAAATTCGGCGTGCTCAAGGCCGCTCCAATGTAAAACTAAACCCCAGCAGGTAGCTGGGGAGGACTCTGACCCTGCTGGACATTTTCTTTTTTCCCTTCAGTACCCACAATAAAATAAATCACCCTTAAGCCCCTTTAGGTCTAGATTTTATTAGGAAACATACACAGTTTTCAGCAACAACAATGTGAATATGGAAAGGATTCAGGGACCCCTTAAAACCTCCCACGCTGCTGAGATCCCATTCCCTGTGCTCTCGGGTAAAGAGCACGGGGTTAGCACCTGATGGGCAGCAACGCAGAACTTTAAAATAAATTACAGGTGCTTATTTCTGGCTTTGGGGCTGTGCCTGGCAGTAAGTGAAGCTTGGGGAAATTTCCCTCTTCTCTGCCTTGGAGGTGCCCAGGGCCGGGCTGGATGGGGCTTTGGGCAGCCTGGGCTGCGGGGGGGGTGTCCCTGCCCATGGCAGGGGGCTGGAGCCGGATGGGCTTTAGGGTCCCTTCCAACCCAAACCATTCTGTGACTCCACGAAGGTTTTGGTTTTAAAAGCCACAGTTTCCAGCCCCACCTGCTGCTGTGCTCGGTGTGACGCTCACGACCTTCTCCCTCTTTCCCAGTTGATGTTTTGCCTCTGCCTTCCACGTCCACGCTGGCCCTGCTCACCAGGAGACCCTCACAGTGCAAACCCAAAAGCAAAGCCGCGGGCAAAAAAGGTACAGAAACGCGTCAGCTCTGGCCGCCTCGGGGAGGGTGCTGAGCTGAGCTGTCCCTGGGAGCGATGCCCTGGGTTATAGGGGGCTTTAGGTCCTGAGCCGCTTTTCTCCCTGCCCACCCCACGCTCCATCACCTGGGCAGGACGGTGCCCACGTGCTGAGCCAGAGGGGCAGCTCCACACCGTGTCCCCCCCTATTTCCAGGTGCCTGCAGCCCCCTGGTCTGGGTCCCGCTGGCCGCCGGCGCCCTGATCCTGCTGCTGAGCGTGGTGCCCACCGCCCGCCGCTTCTACCGTAAGCACCACGCATCGGGTTCATCCTGGGAGAGGGAACTGGGGAGAAAAATGGGGGTTTGGGGGCACCCCACGCTGACCCTGACCGGCCCCGTCTCTCCTCAGGGCTGCGGCGGAGGCTGTGGCGTCGCATCCACAGGCAGTAAATCCTGCTGGGAAAAGGTACAGAGCATCCCCTGCCCGGTGCTGAGCCCTGCCTGGATGTGACCTGGCACGGATGTTCAAGAGAGGACTTGTGGTGGGACTCGTACACTTCTGTCCTGCGATGGACCACGATTTTAAGCTTTTTCCTTGACACAGCAACTGATAATTAGATTGGGCCGGATCCTGCAACGTGCTGAGCCTGTCCCAAGGAGCCTTCCAGGAGCAGGGTGAGCCCCTGCACCAAGGCTGGGGCACCAAAGGGACACAGCTGGGCTCGAAAGATGCTCTGGGAGCGCCTGGGCTCTCTGTGCTCACCCACGGGACGGCACCTCGGTGCTTTGGGCTTCCTCCTGCTAGGAGGCAGCCAGCCTCCATCAGGCAGCCAGCGTGGGACGGTTACTGCACACCTCGTAACGGTGATAGCAGCTGGTAGAAGTGGTAAATGCACTGCTCAGCTGCACAGGCTGCTGCCTCCTGGCCCTGCTTTGAGCAGGATGGGGTCAGCAGGGGGCTGTGGGCACGGCGAGGAGCCGTCGGCTGCACCCGGGAGCAAGCAAGGGTTAAAGCACGCACCGAGCCCCCCGGGGAGCAGGGCTGGGGGGGGGCTCAGCTCCCATGGGAGCCTGCAAACAGGCAGGAGGGGGAGAGGAAGGCAGACACAGCCACGTCCCAAGGCCGAGCATCTGGCAAAACAGCCGCTGATAACAAGCAGCACAGCCAGGGACGATCCTGCCCTGGCTGCGGGTATGCTGAGCTCCTGGGACAGCCGGGGGTGCTGAGCACATGGCTCTGCCACACTCACCACCTAGGGAAAGCCCTTTTTGTCTTGATTTCCTGGAGAAAAATCAGCCAGCAGTGGCAGTGCCGCATCTGTGGGGCACAGCAGCATCCCTGCCGCCAATGTGCCAGGGACATACGTGGCACTGGCTGTGTGCTTGGTGTGCTGAGCAGGTGATTTTTACAAGATGTAATTCTTATGCAATAGCTAAAAGGAAACCCCTTTGAAGGCGTCCATCTGCAAAGGTTTTACTCCGGCAAAATTAGTTTTGGATCAGTGTTTGCCTGTCGGCTCCCTGCCCACGGGTGAATCACGGTAACAGGCAGTGAGGAATTCGCTTCGCTTAATTTCTGAGTGCCCCAGTTTGGTTTTGCTGCTCCATTACAGCTGGTAAAAAAAAAAAAAAAAAAAAAAAAAAAAAAAAAAACACCACCCTAAGCTGCACCTCAGCTGCATGCAATGAGGACAGAGAGGACAGCAGCAGCCGAGGGTGTTGCACCTTTCAAAAGGCAGCTTCGCACACTTTATCAATGGAAACTCTGAAAAAAAAAATAATCTGGTGATGCCTCTGATCACCAATAGAGTATTTTCAGGCAGCAAACCTCCGTCGCGCTCAGAGATCTGAGCAGCAGGTTTCACAAATGCGAGGGCCGGTGGAAAAATCGCCCCCCTTTCACAGATTTTTTTCCAGAGCACAAAAGAAATAGAAACACTAATGAAAAGAGGCTTTCACATCTGAGAAAATGAGACCCCGACATTCACAGCTTCTTTTTTTTTTTTCCTTTCCCACCCTCCTCGCTGTGGAAAGCACAACAAGAGCAGCCAAAGCTCAGGGCGCTGCGAGGCGAGCAGGGATGGGGGCACTTTGGTGGCGAAACCCCACGGAAAAACACCACGGGGCCACTGCTGATGGCATCGAGCCCGAGCCAGCCGCAAAGCCAGGACCGTGGAGGAGGAGGAGGGAGACATGGAGAGGGAATCAGAGGGGTAGCATCACCCCAGCATGATGTCCTCCCTAATTTCTTCCTCCTTCTGTATTTCCTCCCAAGGAGCCACCAGCCTTCTGCCCCCTCCTCCTGCCAGGAGCAAGGGAAAATAATGGGATTTTATACTGAGAGCCCCACGCCCTCGATCAGCGGCTGAACGATGTCACACAGATGGCACCAGGAGACATGGCACGAGGTCTGACAAAGTGCCTTCAAACAGGACAATAACACAAAGAGTTCCCTACCTTGAGCCCACACCCATCAATCACTGGGCAAGGAATTGTAAAAGAGGTCAAAAACGACACACTGCAATGATCTGTCATACTGAATATGTTTTATTCCTTGTTATACTAGAAAAAAAGGCTAGAGTTATTATTTCATTAAATAGTGCGTGCATATCTTGCAGCCATTAAGTAGTCAGAGCAGAAATGCAGGTTAGGCATTGCAGGGAATATTGTTACTGCTTCTGTAAAACATTTGTCGATTCATTAAAAATATATTGTTGATCTTTCCAGAATATCTCAGCTGCTAATTGAATATTGGCAGCGCTGGGTTTGTCACTCTTATTTTGAGGAGCCCAGCCATTTCTCAGCCCGTCCTCAGTCAGAATGGCTCGGTGCGGGGTCGCTGGCTATCGCACATCTCCTTACCGCCGGGAAACCAGGTTCACTGCAGGACTTCTGAGCATCCAGAGCCATTTAATATCCACTGTACGTGTAGTTATACATGTATCATTTCATAGATGTTGACAGTTAAATGTATTTTGACAGACACCTCTAGAAAAACCAGGAGAAAAATTTGGCTGTGACGGTGAACTCAGGAATGAGAGGACCAGGAGCAGCGCTGCACAACGGCACAGGATGCCTGAGAAATGCTTTTGGGGGAAAAGCTGGTGTCTGGCGAGGCTGCCCAGGCTGCAGCTCTCTGCTTCCTTATCTCAGCTGCCTCCTTCATGCAAACACAGAGCCCAGGGGAGAGCTGTTCTCAGGAGCAGAGACCGGGGCGCTGGGTCGCGTTCCCTCCTCCGCTGCTGTTCTCCCTTCTGTTCTTCTGTAGCTGGTGGCACTCCAGCACTCCCAAAATGAGTGAATCCCAAGAGCCATCGCTGCAGACACAAATGTTATAGCTGCAGGAACACAAAAACCTGCTTCAAGCAGCCTGAGTACTTGCGGCCTCTATTTACCTGGACACGACAACGTTTCCTTCAGTACACATGAATGCTGAGGTCGCACAGAAGCTGCGGTATTACTGAGTGCATGCAATGCAGAGACGTTGGTACATACAGACTTGGTATCTCAGCAGTCATTTAACTGGAGCACATATCAGATTTAGTTAAAAATTAGTGTATCAAATATGCATTTTGCATATTTTGCATACCTGCATATTTTGCATTTTGCATACACCCTACCAACGGGAGAGATTACTTACCTCTGCGTGACACACGTTCATCCCAGGGGTTCTTCCACATGCAACAAAACTTTCCCCATGCAGTAAATATTGGCAACAGGACAGGAAAACCAGCCTCCTGCCAAGGGCTGGTGCTCACCACCGCGACGTGTCCGACACGAAGTGTTGGGGACCCTTGGAGCATCCTTGGAGAAGCCAGGGGCTCTTCTGCACCATCTTCTGCATCCTCATCCCAAGGCAGAGACCCCCCGCAGGTCCCACCGTATCTGATGTCTCTCCAGGTACCACTGCTGGAGCAGATGCTGGGGTGGGGAGGCCCTGTCCCCTCGCTCAGCCCTGCAGGTCCCAGGGGGAACCAGCACCGATCCTCAGCAGAGCCCAAGGAGCAATCTCCATCTGCTGCAAGCACGAGGTCACCTCGCTGGCTGAGGTCTCAGGAAAAGATGCTGGGCTGGGCTTACACCCAACAAAAAGGCTTTCAAATACCGTGCCTTAACATCAGCACTGAATGCAGAATTCAAGTTGGGATATTTCCTAGTGGTCTTTAAAAAAAAAAGGCAAAATATTCCTGGGGTCTGGGATTGCATATTCCTGCCCTGAGCAATAAGCAGCGAGCAGATGACCGTGCTGTTATTAAAGTATGTCTCGAGTCATCTTGATGCAAGAGGAAATGAGTCTGAGCAGCAGTGGAAAAGCCATTTCTGCAACACACACCCTCCCTCAGGTCGGTCTGCTGTCGTCTGACTCACCCATCGCTGCCATACCCAGGACAGCTTGGGTACAATTTAGACGTGCCTCTCTTTGGGAACGCGCTCACTCAGCCTCCCGAGCCTGCAGGGCTGAGTGCTGATGCCCTGCAGGGCAGGAGCTGCGGGCCATGTGAGGGTGAGCACCCCCAAATCCATTCTCTGCCACCTTACCCAGCTGGAGACGCAGGCTGGAAAGCCACAGGCAGTGCATGTTCATGCCCTGTGTACCGACCGTATACACACCCAGAAGATGGTTTCTTCCTCTGTGCAACAGTGACCACATGAAGGAGTTGGACCCTGCCCTGCTCCTTCACTGTGTTGCAGAGATGCTGGGAGAGGGATGCAGCGCTGCCGGGCTCCTCCCCGGGGATATATGTCCTTGTGCCAGGCCAACAGCTGAGGAAGATGTAACTGTGCTGCCCTAAAGAATGAGATAATTGGGAAAAAAAGACGGTGGTGCAGAGGAAGTAGATGTGGAGCTTTGTAGCAAATGGCTTCCTTTAAATTACACACTTCAATGAGGTCTCGTATTTCAGAACATAAAAATGACTGGTTTGGGGTAGAGCAAAGGTACAAAGGTAGCAAAGACCACTGTGCCTCCAAGCAGACAGCTAATAAATAACAACAGGACTCTTGTACATGATACATCCCCTGAGTATTCTGCCTGTTTTTAACAAAAAAGATTCCCAGAGCCTGCTGCTATCTGTTGAGTAACCACAGCGGACCTCCCTTCCAAGCACTTGTCCAGGCTCTGCATCCTCAGAGCCCCTTGGCGAGGATATCCCCGGATGAAGGATGAATTCTGCTTTGAACCTGACCATCACCAGCTTCATCTGCTGCCCCTTACCTTCTGTATGGATCAGGAGAGGCAGTGAGCAATGAACCCCGCTCCCCTCCCTCCTGCCAGTCACGATTCTGGAGAGCTCTAGTGAACGTTCGTTTAAATCAGCTATTTTCAGGCCAAGGAGGCCCAGCCTGCCAACACAACATCCCTCTCAGGTGCCTGATCCTCCTTTTTGCCCTTTTCTGGCCCTATTACTACTTCGAGTCCCCTCTTTGAGACAGACTGAGGCCAGCCCACAGCGTTCAAGGATTTGTTCAGTGCATGGGGCCACAGATTGGACCACACAAGGACACGGCCTTGTTATTTTATACCCAATTCCTTTCCTACCTGCCAACTTCTGATTTGGTTTTGCTGCCAAGCATTGAAGTGATGTTTATCACCCAAATTTCCACTCCTGAGTGACTCATTTTACGGCAAAGTGAGGAGTGCTTTTCCTTGTACGCTCCACTTCTCATTCATCTGGTCTGAACTGCACCTGCCCCTCTATTGCCCAGGCTCTGAAAGCCCTTTCCACAGTTCCGCATTTACAAGGCATAAATACGAGTAAATTAACATGCATAAAAGTGATATTTGCAGGTTATGTCTTAAATGTGAATTTTTACACGGCTATCGAGCCCAACATCACAAGCACAGCGAGAGCAGCGCTTTTAGGAGAGCAGGCATGCAAAACCAGCAATCAAACACTTCTCTTCACAGCCGTGGTGGGCATCAGGCTGTCAAAAGTGAAACTTAGCACCGAATTCAGCTTGTTTTGATGATGGCAAGGGGCACATTAAACCAGCTGCTGCTTCTTGATACACCGATCTCTTCGCACCCCCCTCCTCTCCCCCGTCTCTTTTGAATAAGATATCCTGTTTGAGGGTTGTGTCTTCACAGCTTTAATTCTACAGGGAGGGTTCTTTTGTGCGTGTGTGCGTTGTTGTTTTTCCAAGTAAAGGCAAAATCTAGAAAAAATAACAAGTTGTACAAGCCAGCCAACACTAGCAATAGGGCCACAGACTAGATGAAGCAAGTCATCCCAGGAAAGCCATGGGTTTCCATACGGGGAGCAGCACCAGCAGGAGGGGTGGACAATCAGAAATGGGACCAACTCCATCCCCCTAGCTGTAACCAACCCCTGAAATTAAAGTTCCCTCTCTAAGATGTTGCCAGGGAAGATGCACAGCAATATCAGATACATGTACCAGCAATATATTCCCAGAGCAGTCTGTGAAAGTCCTCCTGTACTGTACAAACGGCCCCAGAAGTTCCTTGGGGCATCTCCACCACGCATTCCTGCCCAAGGTCTTCAGGAAAAATGGTCAGTGTGCACCTAGGAAGCAGACAAGCTGTGACAAGACTGAACTGATGGAGACGGGAGAAGTCAGGCTGTGGGGATAACACCAAGGCTATGAGAGCTGGGAGGAAAAGAGGGGGCTAAACTAGAAGCCCAAAGCCACACAGTGCCTCAAAACCAACAGAAATGTGATTGTGGGAATGGGGACTGCAACAGAAAATATGAATTGGAAGTGGGATCATGAGCCCAGTTCACCAGTTAAAGACTGGAACTGCTCTTCAGACAGAAACTGGTGCATTGGAGCGATATTGACCATCACTTTTTCTTCTAAGGAGAGGTGGTAGGAGATGTGAAGCCTTTCTGCAGTTCTGGGCTGAATCTCAGGTTTCTGTGCTATGCAGAGGATCGGAGCTGCAGGAAACCAACCTGTTTTCTCCCAAATCCAGCTGCAGCAAAATCGCTCTGCTTTCTGTAGGAGTGAATTGTCACCAGTCCCCAAAAGATGGCGTCATTGGTTGCTGATTCACCAAGTGTCTGCACGTCCCAGCTCCGCAGCATCGAGAGAGAAGGTGCAGGAAGCCTGTGCAAAAGAAGCAGGTGCCCAGAGCAAAGCCTTAACACATTCTGGTCTTGTATCAAGCTCTCAGCTCAGGTACCAGCGAGCACCGGGGTTATGGAGATTTCTGACCTAGCGGTCAGGTTAAAGGGCTACACCTGGAGAGAGCGTGCAGGAGCAGCTGTGGTTTGCAAACTGTAATTTAAGGAAAATCTATTTTAAGGTATGTGATGTTTACATGAGGAGTATCCAGAATAGAGTGCGGTATTGGCCACCGCACTGGAAACAGGCAGCTACAGTGGAAAGATGGTGTGTGAGCGTCTGGCACATGACTGTTGCACTTGACATTCTCCAAACCCCTTCAGTGCTGCAGCTTTGCAAAGAAAAGGGTGCAGCAAGCTGCTTGTAAACCACAGCTTCATTTCACACCGGAAAAGTTGTATGTTTAAGTCTCAACTTTTTTTTTTTTTTTCCCTGTATCTGAAACAAAAGTTTGTGATTTGAGACTAAATTTTGAAATCTTCATTAAAACTTTCCATTCCTCCTCACCGAATGGATCAAGAGTTCTGATGTTAACAACAGGAAGAATCAGCAATGCCTAAACACAACCAGCCATCGCACTCTGAGTTACCACAAGCCCATCGCTTGCAGGGACCAAGCAGCACCTACTTGTCATAAGCCAGCGATGTCGCATCCTTGCTTTGCAGGCTGCACAGAGGTGTCCTTCTGAAGCACTGTGGTGAGATATCATGAGCATCAGAAACAACAGACCTGGTGGAGCATGGTCATTCCGATGCTCCTTGTGTGCCTACCATCCTCACAGCACAGCTCCCATGTCCCAAGATGTTCTCCAGCTACACAATGCTGTTAGGTATCAGTACCGTGTGGAATATTACTGATCCAAAGCAGCTGAGGAGTTCATTATCACTATGAAAAAGTCACTGATTTGCTATAGAAGTGATCCTTCCACGAGATGACTAAGAAATCAGTCATATACAATACAAAACTCAGCACCTGCTCTGGCTCTGATGCCCCAAGCTCCCTCTCACTCACAATCCCTTCTCTGTAATTTTAAACTGTTTCAGACTACCATTTAATTTAAACCACAATTTCCATAAGGACAGGGAGACTTAACATGCGACAACCTACCCCACTAATGTTTTCAAAAAGAACAAAAAGTTCCCCATTTAAAAGCCCCCTCCAAAATACACTGAGATAAATTTGTGTCTGACCAGGGGCTGTGGTAGGAAATCTCTCCTAGCTTTTCCAGGTGACGTCTCCTCAGCAAGCACTGAGAAAATGAATCCTAAACTAGCCTCCTGCTGAGACCCATTCCAAAAAAGCAGGTCCTTGTCAGCCTGTCTCTTCCCTGCACGATTGTCTCCTCTCTCTTTGTTCACGTCTCCTATTTAATTGTTTGACATAAATAAAATACAGCCCAATTTCTTCCCAGTCCCTACACACATTTAGTCTTGCCATTTCTGAAGGGAGGAAGGACCTGTATACCTGAAAGTTCATCTGTGTTTTTCAGCTCTATTAGTTGCTCTAACCAAAATTACACCTCTTCCAGTGAATCCAGTCTCTCATTGAAAACCAGGGCAAGGCAAGCAGCTTCTGTTTCACAAACTGAATCCTGAAGGAACAACCCTATCAGATATGAAGATATCCATCCCCCCCCCCCCCCAGTAAAAATTCTGGTTTCCTCTCTCCCTATCCCCACGCTTTCTCTGCATGGAGATGTCTGCATCTGGATCAAGACTGTGTTATGCCATGGGGTGCCAGATCCCTCCTCACACCTGATGTGCCCTGACCCAGCTGGGCTTAGTGGATCTGAAACATCAAAATTTAATCTAGGCTGATCTTAACATTTAAAGATAAGCATCTTAGGCTGGAGTTCACCAGCAATCAGAGCCGTGCAACTTTAGTTATAAGTGTACTGAAACTTATTGGTAGGTTTGGGAGAGAAAAAAATAATCTACCTTCTACTGTCTAACCAAGCTGGTCTGGTCTCCTCACATCTCTTACACAATGTTTTGTAGAAGTAAGTGGCTGTCTGATATTTCTTCTTCCTTAGGCATATCATAAGTGTGGCACTACAACAGAAATTATTAATAAAACACATTAGTGATGCTAGTACTTCACTGATTGGACTGTTGCCCTTAATCTAACAAGTCTGTTGCAAAATATCCTCCAGAGGACAAATGGTCAAACCTGAGCATGCTAAGGCCACAGGGGTTCTTTAATTACTTCATTAACCACCTCATCCCCACTTTCAGAGTAGGTCAGAGTGTAAAACAGGTATACTTTCTGCTTAGTTCAAGCTGCTTGATTAAATTTGCTGCCTTTTTGCCCAACTGCAACCACGGGTGTTGAGTGCTGATCTCGTGAGGTCTGCAAGCCTCAGCATCCCAGCAGACACGTCAACACAGCTGAGATCTGAGCATGCCACCATGCTGCAGATCTAAATTCTTTATACAGGTGTTAGTTTTTAAATTACAGCTTTTCCTGGAGGTCCTGTTTGTATGCCTGGAGCTTTTCATAATGAAGTAATTACCACTGCAACTGTTTTAGTTGTTCTTATTCGTTACTATAGAAAGGAGAAATTGCTTTGTGCCAAGGGATATGTAAACACAGGACCCAGAAAAAGCTGATCAAGTAATTTGTTATTGAGGAGACATGAGATGGAGGCACAGAAGAGGGGTGGTTTCACCCGATCACACACAGACATCTCCTTCAGAGCTATGCTTCCCCGTGTCCCTCTCTGGCCAATGAAGGGTGTCCCTTCTGGGAAAGGACTCTTGACAGCCTGCTTACATCTCTCTCCTCACTGACAATAAGCTTTTGTCTTGCATTAAAGGGATATATTGGCTAGCAGTTTATTGAAGGCAGCAGAAAGGACTAGCTCCCCTGAAACCATCTCCTGTTGCTCAGCAATGCAGCCTTCATCCCATGCTGCACAATGGGCAACATCAGAAGAGGCACGGGTGGCGGTACCTTTTGTGTAGGGGTGAGTCACAAAGCACCTCAGCAAATAAAAATATGAGGAGGAAAAGGAGTCCTCTGGGTGGTGACGCGGGGCCCAGGGCCTGAACACGACACAGGAAGAGGTGGCCTTGTGTGGAAACCAGCTCAGCCCGTCAGCCACGAGGACCAAGCTGAAGGTCCTAAGCTGTCCTTATGAGAGGAAAGTGGGCTCCTGTTCGTTTTCTGGGATCGACCCGTAATAAAATAACACTCTTAGGTGGAGAAGTGGAGTTCCTGGCCTAGTCAGTGAAGCCAGGCACTTCCCAAAAGCAGCTTATCCTATTATAAAGGCAGCATGGATTCCACTTAGGTTAAAGAGAATAACTTAAGGAGAAAGGAGAATAACTTAAGGAGGTTGAGAAAACTGCCCCTCAAACCAGAAGGGGCCTACACAAACAGCATAACTTCGAAGTCACGTTCAGAGATGGCCAGAGTCCTAAGAGATTTCTTTTACCTCAGGTCTGATGTTCACGTTTGCTTGATGGGATTTCAAGATTCAGACCCTTGTAATGTTATTTAATTGATGAAACCAGTTTTCTTTTTATTTTGAAAAGCTAATCTGTTCTATTTCATGCAGACAAGTCTTACAGCCTCACCAAAGCACGTTTCACGGATCTTAGTGTGCCTAATACACGCTCTCCTCACTCACTGAGATTTTTTGAGGCCCAGTGAAATGAGCCCAGTTCCTAGCCCATTTAGCTCACTTTTTCAGAACCGTCACATCTAAGTAGCAGCCACATCAGCAATTTTATCAGTCAGCAGTGCCTGATTCCTGACATGCCCAGCAACAGGGGGCTTTCTTTACAAAGGGGTAGTAGAAATACACCTCCCACATAAAGAAAAATAATAATCATCATCATAGAATCATTTAAGTTGGAAAAGACCTTCAAGATATCTGGTCCAACCACCCCCCTACCACCAATGTCACCACTAAGCCATGTCCCCAGGCACCAGGCCCAACCTCTCCTTGAACACCCCCAGGGACGGTGACACCACCACCTCCCTGGGCAACCCGTCCCAACGCCTGACTGCTCTTTCTGAGAAGACATGTCTCCTCATTTCCAACCTGAATCTCCCCTGAGGCAACTTGAGGCCATTCCCTCTGGTCCTATCACTAGTTACCTGTGAGATATAATAATAAACATTTGGAAGGCCAGGAAATACCAGCAAATAACACCACCAGCCTGGTGAAACTGTTGCTTTGCACTACGTGCAAATGCCAGGAAGCCCAACCCCTCCCAATGTGCAAGTGGTCACCTGTAGGCAAAAACAAGAACCCTGAATGCCGAAGCGTGTAAAGTTTTTTTTGGCAGTACGGAAGTCCCTGCGGTTGGAGATGAAAACCACAAGATGCTCAAAAAAAAAAAAAAAAAGAGAACGCATGCCACTGGGGCACGGGGCTTTCTTGATGGGTTTCGCATCAGCGACCACCTGCCTTGCACAAAGCAGCTTTTTCAGAGCAAAGAACAATTGCAGAGAACAATCGGGCTGAAGAGCTCAGCTACATGTCAGCAATGCATGGGCTTGGACATATATATGTCTATATATACATACACACATATATATGAATATATGAAGAAAAACATTCCTGCGTCTTGTTTGCTCTGTAATAAAATAGCTCTTCCACCTACAACAGGCTTGAGCGCACACAAGTGAAGGCAGCAGAACCTCTGCCAAGAAATGCAGCGTGGGGCCTGTGTCCATGGCATGGCACTCGCCCACGTTTTCTGCAGAGATGGACCTGGTGTGAGTGCCCCGAACGGCTGGGAGACAGCAGTCCGAGGGGGCTGATCTGATTTCAAGCCCGTGAGTTGTCAGTCTGAATCTCTAGTGAAGTTGCCACAGCAAAATCCTCAAGGCACCTTTAAAATAAATGCCATAATGACAAATGAGCCCAAGTTCTGGAACAGAACTGAATTTCTTCAGAAATCATTTCTTGTTTCATTTCACCTCAGATGCTGAACACCGGCTCTTCACTTAAGAGGGTCCTGATGACATCACATCCTCTCCAAAAAGCTGCACAGCCTCCGAAGGCAAGCGAGAAAGATCATCTGTGCTCCGCTGCCTTGTCCCCGAGGATGACGGACACATCTCCTGCGCTGCTCCTCCTGCTCAGCCTGGGGCTCTGTGAGTATGGGACTGGGATTCTTGGTGACCTTTGCCAGGGGGAGCGAGTAAAAGGCGTTAAGGCGTTCCCCCTTCCACCGAATCCAAGGAACTGGGGAAAACGATCAATGGGGAAAATGAAGAGCAAGCCCAAAAGACAAACGATCAGGGCTGTTCAGTGAATGTGGAGGGACGGAAAGCAGGAGCAGCGTGACTGCAGCGTGACACACAGCGGGAACACAGCCCGCTCGGACAGGCGTTGCTGGAGGGGACGGGGAATGGCAGGAAAAAAAAAAAAGGAGGGGGGGAAGGGGAAAAGAAATAGCAGTGTTATTAGGGAATCACTTCAGATTAGCTGGGAAATGTTTCCACCCCCAAGAACGCAGCTGAAAGCTATTCTGAAGGGCAGCATCCATCTTAAAGCCCGGGTGGCTGAATGCTGAGTCCCCCAGGGACTCAAGCAAACCACCCAAGCGTGCCGGATGGCGCGGTCCTCCCTTCATGTCCTCCTTCAGGACCCGGGTGCCATCCCTAGGGCTGCCCAAAGACCCCCAGGAGCAGCCCCCACGCTTGCCCGGAGCGATGCCGCTCTTCCCCAGAGGGCTGTGAAGGGCAATGGTGGACTTATCCTCCCGCAGGCTGCCCTGGAGCCCAGGGCCAGAAGTACGTGACGGCACCCAAGTTCTATGACAGCAAGACCACACACCCCCAGAGGGGAAAGCCGCTGAAGCTGGAGTGCATGAGTGCCTTAGACAGCGGCGTCTCCTGGATCCGCCAGGACAAGGCTGGGACCCTTCACTTCATCGTCTATATTTCCACCTTGTCCAAGACAACCTTTGAGGGGAGCCAGAAAACATCTTCACGCTTTCAGGTGTCAAAGAGCGGCACATCCTATCGGCTGCAGGTGAATTCCTTTGAGGCACAGGATGAGGGGATCTATTTCTGCACCATCAACTTCAACCAAGCACTGTACTTCAGCTCTGGCCTACACGTCTTCTTCCCAGGTCAGCAACATCCTCACCTACCCCACTTACACCCAGCACCCCTGCCCATGCCTTTTTTATTGTTCTATTGCCCCCAGTCCCCATCTCCCTACTGGTTTGCCCAAGGCATCTTGTGCCCAAAGCCCTGGTCCTCCTGCTGGAGGCCCCCTGCTCACCGGCTCTGCTTGCTTTTCCCTGCCCAAAGACAAAGGTGGTCGAGCAGACCCAGCAGCACCTCCCTATCCCACTGGTGGCTGAGAGGTTGAGAGTAAAAAAAGTCCACAACCACCCCCTCCTTCCACACTTCGCCTCGGCCCAAAATGTCCTGCCAACCTCTGAACCCTTACAGCACCTCAAACAGAAACTCACAGGCGAGGCCGGAGGTTGGACTGAGGAAAGAAAAAACAAACAAACAAAAAAAAAAACAGGTCTCGCAGGACATGTGTCCTAAGAGCTACAGATAAGATAAGAGCTCAGAAATTGAGAAGTGGCGGCAGAAAGCAAGAAATTAGGAGCCCACAGCTATCAGCCTGCAGCTCAGGAACACAAGCTCATCCCAGGGGAGCATTTTGGGGCATCGCAGTCCCGAAACGGGCCCTACAAAGACCTCCCAAGCGAGAGACAGGAGCAGCCATTCCCCAGCAGGGGTGGGGGCGAGCTATTTCGTTCTGTCTCGCTGTGTGCTGTATTCATCCCCTGTCACTGACAGTGACGACGACTGCGGTACCCGTCACAGCCGTGCCCACCACCCAGAGCAGCCAGGTCACCAAGAGGGACGTCTGCCTGCAGAGCCACGAGGCAGGTAACCCAGGGGAGCCAGAGGGAAGGAGGGGGGCTCTGCCAGAGGGGTTGCTGTGGGTCCGAAGTGACTACAGGCGTTTGGGGATGGGCAGGGATCCTTTGAGCTTTGTCAGGATTGGAGAGCTGCAGCCAAGAGGGTTCAATTCTGACTCCATTTCAGAACAGGCTGCCCAGGGAAGCGGTGAAGTCCCCATCCCTGGGGGGGTTAAAGGATGCGGCATCAAGGGACATGGTTTGGTGCTGGGACTCGGTATATCAGGTTGATGACATGGTGGTCTTGAGGGTCTTTTCCAACCTAGAGGATTCCATGGTTCGGTGACTCCAAGCACTGATTTCATCCCACCTGGGATGACTTACAAAGCATGAGCACGCCTGGTGGCTGGGCACCCCAAAAAGAGGGAAAGCCCTATGTGCTAGCACCAGTTTTAGCCTCAGCAAGGGACACGAGAAGACTTTTGGCCGTGTGTCCTCCCTCAGCTCCCCAGGATGGAAATGAAACAGGTAACATCCCTCACAGCCAGGGATGTTACCTGTGGACAGCCCTCGTCCCCACCTCTCCCTCTGCAGGCTGGGGAAGCCCTCTCCTCACCTACAGCTCCCACCAGCCTCGCTGAAAGCCAGACGGGTCCCTTTGCTTGCAGGGCCTCCAGGTGGCTCCTCCAGGGCCAGCCGTAACCCCAGCCGCGAGCGCCTGCAGGACCTTTCCTTTCTTCTCTCCCCTTTATTCCTGCAGAGACAAGTAAGGAGAAAGAGCTGAATTTCTTCTGTGAGATTTTCATCTGGGTTCCTTTAGCTGCTGCCTGCATCCTGCTTCTCGTTGCCCTGGTCATCACCATCGTGCTGTGCCAAAGTAAGTCGCACCCCGAGCCCCTGCAGCCTCAGGCCAAAGAGCAGAGCCCAGTACTTCAGCAGAATGGGCTTTCTGGCTCTTCCCCTCATGTAGGTATCGAGTAACCGGGACACAGTGAATGCAAAAGGGCCACTCTTAAAATTCATTTCCGCATGTTCCTCACCTGGAGGTTTAGCTTGAGGAACAAGCATCGAATCCTACACTATAAGACAACAGAATATAAACAGAGGAAAGTCACCCTACCAAACTGTATCGGTCCTACCACCCTTAAATCAGTGTATCAGAGGCAAAAGTACCAGGACACTTTGACAAAACAGGGTAAAGGTGCTTCAGCACGGGACTTACAAATTCAAGTGACCGATCGGCAGGCAGCTGGAGCTACAACCAACCTAGCTACTTAATGCACGGGTTCGGAGGCTGGTGCACTTGGAGCAGTAACGCCAGGTCTCTGGGAAGGCAGAAGTCCCGTAGCTGAATTTCATGTCTGAAATGTCTTTAACTTACCCTCAGCAAGCAGTGAGAGCAAATGTATTTAAACCAGTTTAATGCCCGCTGAAATCAATTTAGCTTTCCTTTGGGGAAGTGCCCAGGCACCCCCAGCACCTGCACCGATTTCATTACATGGCTCAGCTCGTTAGTGCGGATCACTGCCATGCTCCGCTGCTGAATTAACCTCACCAGATCCTCACTGCCCCTACAGCCCGGAGCTGATGTGAGATTAACCTACCGGTTTAGCAAGTACAATGTTTCAGTATCTGTTAGCCCCGAAAAACACTGATCTCCACTACCCACAACAATGGGAAGGAATACGCGAACAAACACTGATAAACCACAACCAAAACCCGTTCTTCTTGAGGGAAATGGCTGCTGAAGCACTGGAGAGCCAGGAGTTCGGGGTCCTGCAGCGGGTCCAAATTCTCCCTAAAGCCCCCAGGACCAAGAGCACCCCACGTGCAGCAGGATTTCCCGGTGATGTGCAATACCATTAACTTAGAACCACTACTCCACAATTTCTTTCTGCCTTCTGATGCGGATTTGCATTACCAGTGAAAAGCCATTAGCTGCATTAATTTCTGCAGCAGGCAGCACAAACCCTCAAGGAGGGATTTTTACATCCAGACACCTCCCTTTTGTGCTAACATTAATGGTTTAACACTGTATTTTCCTGAATACATCCTGAAATAATGCCATAGATGCTAAAATGGGGAAGAGCATCATTCAGGGGGATGGATCCTGAGCTGATCTAAGTCAGGTTAGAGCCACAAAGCAGCAGTGTATTTAAGAAATGCTGGCTAAAGGCAGAGCTCCATGTCTCTCTGCATCCCTCTGTACATTTGTAACAGCAGTGAAGAAGCCCAGAGGGTAAAACCAAGCCCAACAAAACCCTCGTGGTGCGTGAAGACAGATCGCAGCCACCTGCAGAGAAACTTGGCCGTGCACTGCGTGGGATCCAGGCCACTCGCCTGCTGTAGAAATAACTGCTGCCAACGGATTTTCAGCAGCGTGCCAAAAAGCCAGTGGAGAGAGCAAAACATAAATCCCCATCAGTGTTGGCAGGATGACCCTGCTACTGCTGTTCCCAAGAAAATACCCTTTAGTTTGTGATGATCCTGGAGCTGAGAGCCGCGGGAACGTGCAGCACTGCTCACTTGTATGGCTTTCCCCCCAAATTAGCTTGGTTCATCTGCTGACAGTCTTCTGTAAAGAGAAGGGTGGCAGGGTGCGAGGGAACGCCAGCTCGATGCCACTGCTGCATTTCTTTACGAAGCTGTGACTCGGTGTCTCCAAACTAAAACATTTTTTTTTTTTCATTTTAGAAACCAGGCGACGAAGATGCAGGTGTAAGAGGTTAGTACCTGACAGCTGGTGACACTTTGCAACTTGTTGGCATCTCACACTGAAGTGACACAGCAAGCAGGTGCCAAAAAGCACCTAAAAAGCCTTCACGCAGTACACGGTGGTTGGGAGGGGGCTGTGTAACTGGGGGGGGGAAGGGTGGAGGTAAAAACAGAAGATTCTCGTGCTTGCTTTTTAAGTAATTCAAATCCCTGAGAGCTGATGCTGCAGTAGATAGTAAACAGAGAGGCAGGAGGCATTTGCAGCAGTCTAAAACCTTTGCACATCTCCCAGAAATTAGCATTACCTTTGACTATTTCTAACATGCTGCTCCAAAAAAGCTGCATCTATGGACAAGGAACAGGTTATGTTGCTGCTAGCAGAATGCCCTCTGCGCCGTTTTGGAGCAGCACCACCACAGCCGTATGCTTCTATTTCCCCAAGAGGCACCACATACCAGCAAGAAAAAGGCTCATGCAGACTTAGATGATTTTCTTAAGAAACTGCAACTTAGACATGTGTAGCTTTAAAGTTAATTTATTTTCTAGGGCAGACAGGAATCCTTTTTTCTGCCTTCTTCCTCTATCCCTCCCCATCTTCCCATTGCACTCATCCTGAGCCACCAGGAACAGACTATAATAATACTGCAGGAAGCACTTCGCTTACTGAGCTTCGATTATGAGCAAGAAATCCTCCAGCCCGCATGCAACACATGGGTTTCTTCTGCAATCTGAGCTCCCTGCAGCTGGTTGCTTCACCTAGCCCACTCTGCAGCAAACCACCCGTGCGCTTTTGCAAGCCCCGTGCTCAGAGTGCACCCTAGGGCTTGCACAAAGAGCAGCGCTCGAGCACGGGATCCCTGCTGCTGCTCCAGCCACGCCAGCACCAGGCTAGCGGTAGAAAAACTAGGTTGCAAGAAAGGTTGGGACAGTAATTTCACACTACCGGAGCCTCGTTCTTTGCAAATGAAGCATCTTGCAAACCAGGTAAACGCAGATTCCTTGCTACACGTCCGTAGGTTTCACACTGAGAGAGGAACCACGTTTAGGTACACAAATAAGTTAACACAATCATTCAAAAAGCTACTATTAATGGATTAAAACAAACAAACAAACAAAAAAACCTCTCTCCCCCCGCATTTACAGAAAATGGATCCCTACAAATGTATTTTAGTTTTAAATGCATGAAACTCAGAGAAGGCAGCAGAAATCAGTGCCTGAATAACGTGTTACGGAGCTTTTACAAAGGCTATTTTCCACAGCCAGCACGACACACTCCTGATCTTTGTCTGGCTTCCCAAGGGCTAAATCATAACAAAGACTCTTCTCGTAACGTTTAGGACAGTGCCTGCATTCCTCACTTATCTCAATTCCTGCCGCCAGCCCTGTGCAGAGATGTTTTCTCCCTCGGGAAAATCATTCTGCACAACTGCAGAGCTCTTCAGTTTCCCGCTGATGGAGTGGTTGGGTTACAAGTGCCGCAGGAAATCATCCCGTCGAGGACAGCTTTCCTTTGGCACTGCTAACATGACAGAGTTAAGCTTTAAGCAACTGTAGCATATTTCAGCTTTCATTTAGAGAGGAAATCCCTGCTGCTGGTAGCAGTTGCCACTTATTGAAATGAAGCTCTCTGGAAGTTCACAGCACAATTCATTCAATTAAAGAGCGCCTCAGGATCTGGCCTGGGATTCCTTCTGGCACCTGAAGCCATTTGTTTTCCACCACAAATCAATCTTCAGCAAAAACAGATGCCAAATCTTCAACTCATTAAATCATAAAACTATCAATGGCTGGGGGACCAGTAACGTCTGTCACTTTAGGAGCACGCTTGTAGCCTACAAAGCCTCCGTAGCAAGCAACCGGAGCAGTCCTTACGAACTGGTAACAGCTCCCCTGACTCCCAAAAGCCCTCAGCCTTGCTTTCAGGGCAGCACTGCGTTAGCAGAGGGAGGGGGACAATGCCCCTCGCCTTTCTGACTGTGCAGAAAGGCTTGGTGATACCATGGAAATGTGCAAAGGGTAAAGGTAAATTTTAGAACGACCCCAAAAAGTTTGTTTAAATAACAATAATAATAAACACAATTGCTTAGCAGCTTATTTTAAGCCCTGCTACTGAAGGGGCTGTTGGAATACTTCGCAGCCTGCTCTTTGAGGTCCCCAGCTGCAGACCAAGGCCAAGGGAGCTGATCAGCAGCGTTACAGCAATTGCCTTCTTGTTTGTTTCACGTCAAATAAATCACAAACTTTTCTCTCTCTAGACCTGCAAACGGGAAGCCCAAAATGAAACCCAACATGCCAAACCAACAGATATGAGCATCTGCACCTCTTGGCTTCTGGATCCCCTTCTGGGAGCTATCCCTGCAAATGCCCATCACCTACACGATCCGTATGGCTACTACTTCTCATGCACTCTATCCTGAGAAATTTGAAAAGACAAGTGTCCAGATGGAGCAGGGACACGTGGAAGGCAAGCAGGCACTTCCTCTGCGAACTGCATGCCAAAGCTCAGCTCCTTCCACAGCCTGAGTTTTTCAAATTGATTCCCAAGGCCAAAAGTCGCCTTTAATCCCAATGGCAGAGCCCTGGTTCAGGCAGAAGAAACAGGTCAATCCTGATGCCAACATATATCACTGATAAACGGATGAGGAGTAAGGATATCGCCTGGACCTTTGCTCAAGGGTGTGCAATGATTCTTTCTAAAACACGGCAAAAAGCTGAGTTCGCTCCATAATGATTTACAAAGAAAACAATCTCACTATACCCCCTTTTGTGGTGCCATGCATCTCCTAGACCCTCCATCTAATACAACACAAGGTCACACTGAGAAAGTAAATATGAATTAAAGGGCCTTACTCTTCAGGGTTTTACAGTCCTGTAAGCTAGAGCTTACTGTTTCCCTCTTGCTGTCCTTGTTCTGCTGCTAGCCCCACTTCCACGGATTTCAGCAGTTTTGCCTGAGCGCGGAATGGGAGGTTTTCTTTCTTTCTGGAATAAATGGTTGAGTAGTTAAAAAGTAAAAGAAGAAGTCTTTGTTACTTGTTTTGGTTAAGCAGGATTTTTAGCATAACAGCTTGGGCCATACTGACTGATCTAAATGAGAGTTCTGGGTTTTTCTAGCTGTATACTTGATGTGAATTTTTCTTTATGACACTGGCAAATCAATAACTGGGATAAAAAATAAAACTGTATTTCTAGTCAGACTTAACAATGCTTCTTTTTCTTCACTTTTTAGCTTCAGAAAAGCTAAAAATCTATGTGAAAATATAAACGAGGGTTTGAGGCAGCCACGGGTGAGGGAAACGGCAGTGACTTACACACCAGCCTGGGCTTTAGGATGCCAGAGTTTAGCTCCCAGTTTACCACGGCCTTGAAACAATCTCTCTAAAATTGTTTTCCCTGGGACTTGCAGGATGGGCCCAGTAACACTCCCCCGTGCTAGGAAGGTGGATGAGATAAAGGCTCTCGAGGTGCTCTGGTATCCTTGCCAAGGGACTGATAAAAGCCTGGAGAGAAAGAAAAAAAAAGGGGGGGGGGGGGGGGAATTAAAAACTCTTTGCTAATCTGTAAACAGGCTGGGAATGAGAGAATTGAGAGAGAAACAGCTCTTAGTTCCTTGTAAGACTTAACTGGAAAAAATAGAGACCAAGTAAGCGTATCTAGACGACAGCAAACAACTACTGAGAACAGAACTACACAAATGCACACTGTAAAGGAAAAACTGAACCAAAAAGTCTCAACGTCGAGCTGCATGTGAATGCTAAGACGAGCACTATGAGTACCGTGACCTCGTTCAGCCCCCAGGTGCCACGCTGCAGGGAAGCGAGGGTCTCGGTGCACCTGCGCGGGCACGACCCCGGTGCCAGGGGCTCAGCCCCGCGGCAGAGCCAGCTTGATCCCCAGCACGCAGCTGCACCGTCACGCTCGGAGCAGACATACTCACCGACCTGCTTCTGGGCACATCAGGTCCACCCTTTACCCCCACTTTAACAGGCTGTGGTTAGCGAAACCAGCCTGAGCTCGTCCTACGGTCAGCTCTAACCGCCCAGATGAAAGGCTCAGGCCTCTCGTCTCTCCCGCGAGCACCGCTTGTATTATTAGCTTGGAGCTGCTGACTTAATTTGAGATGAACGTTTGCACTTATAAAGCCTTAACTGCATTCCTGCAAAGCTGTTTTACAAACCGTACGAACATCGCTGCCTCACCAGTAGCATCCCCTATGGCTGTTTCCTCATAGCTCTCAGCCATTTTATCCTCGCACACAAGCGCATTGCACAGTTTTGGCCAACGTGATGTGTCCCATGCCACCACGCTCCCGTAGCCCAGGCTGTCAGGCCTGCCTGGGGCTAGCCCCAAACCCTAAAGCCTCTCCCAGCAACTCAGACCATCTCCCCCCAGCACCAGCCACCATACCAACTGCAGAGCTGGCACACGAATAATCCTCCTGGCTCCCTTGGCACGGCTGCAGTCCCACAAGGGTTGAGATACAAGGGTTTTACCACTGCTGGTGGTGAGACAAAGTTAGCACGGGGGTGGGCGGCTGCTGGAGCGCCCCACTTGATCCCAGAGATCAAACCGATCAGGAAAGCAATGCAACAAGTACAGTTAATTAACCAAGGAAGGGAAATGGTGCTTAAAGATGTCAGTGCCAGGTCTGGCTGTTGTAGGAACTAAGAGATCAAAGGGTTACACGGTACAAAATGTCCTCAGGACAAACCAAGAGGGCAACCGAAAGAAGGGAAAGAGAGGCTGGGTAGACCAGTACGGACACTGAAAGGTTTAAAGAAGAGTTTCTGATTCCCTGCTTCTGAGCTAAGTGAGCTGTGCTCTCCTTTAAACACCTGCAGATTTGAAGGACCCTGAGCACAGCTGGTAGGACAAGCTGCTAAAGACACTCAAAAAGCTCTTCCTCCCCTGCGCCTCCTCAGACAAAAGACCAGGTGTTGTTTTACTCAGCTGTAAAGCCTGTACCTTCAGAAAAGAAAGTCCACGCGGCTCACCCAGTAACTGACGAAGAGATTAAGCTCTGCAGCTGACACATCTTGCGAGCCAGCCCTTACCACTGGATTCATATGATGCCGTGATCTGCATCCCCCCACACCCCCGTGTGCCTTCCCAAGGGCTCTCATCACGGTCTTTGATGTTACAGTCACTGCTGCTGAGATCAGCTCCACCCTGAAACACAAGGCTTAAAACGAGGAGGGATGTGATCCATCTGCCTCGACGTTCGCCCCTCAATTGCGGAGACCTGGCTGCACGCACGCACTCAGTCAACCCAGAGAGGCTCCTCTTAGGGAGATGAGATGACTGAAAACATCTCTCTCCCTCACCAGAAGCAACTAAAGGAGCCCAAACGTGCCTCTTTCAGACTGCCGACGGTGACAAAATCCCACCCTCGCCGCCTACAGGAGGGTCTTACACTCGGCCACCTCAAGGAGCCATCGTTTGTTCCCCTCAGCCTTCGTCGTTGCTCGTTCTTCGCCGTGATACCCACCGTGACCTCCCCCCGCTGCTCTGGCTTTCAGATGGATTTGTAGAAAGGAGGTGAAACGATCGGGCTGCAGGCACCTGCTGGTTCCCTCAAAGAGCCCCACATGCCTGGGGAGCGTTTCCATCCCCCCCAGCACAGCGGTTGAACGTGGCCTGGGACACGCAGAGATTAAAGGTGCGGTGTGAAACGCTGATCAGAGCCCAGCAGCAGCGTTACTCTGGGTTACTCCCTGTATGCTCTGCTGCTTTTAAATGAAATGATCCGTATGTTAAATACTTACAGCAGGAGGGGATGGGGCGGCTCCTGCCTGTCCCTACACACGCCATCGTGCTGCGGGGCACAGTTCTCAGATCCCAGCCTGCACCCAGGCACTGCGGAGCACGGTAAGCACCAACCACCACCCAACTGCCTGCAGCAACCAGCTCCTACTGGTCTAAGCTCCGGCTGCACAGCCAGATGCCTTAAAAGAGACCGGAGAGGAAATCTCGGAAGATAACTGAAGCCTTCGTACATAAATTCATGAGGCTAGAAAATTCCCAGCAATGTCAGTACTGCAAAGAGAGGGCTTTCATTGTGCTGCTGCTGCCTCTGCACTACATTCTCTCTCTAGAGCTCTGTTTGACATAAAAACCAAGCCCCATTAATGGCGGCATCACAAATTCCCCTACCTGGCAGTTTCTGGACATCATCATCACAGCTGTCAGCTAGAGGAGCACAGCATTTGACTGGGAATAGGCAAGGTATTAAAAACAAACGACTGTTGACTGAAGTCTGTTAGCAGCTTTCAGCTTTACTGTCAGCTGGGCATCACCTTCACTTCTTTGTCTTTGATCACGTCCTGGCATCTCCTTGAAACACAGATCTTGGCGTTCTCTGACTTTGCTTTACACCTGTAAAGATGACAGGAGGGATGTATCACTCAAACCACGTCCTAAGCTGGCTGCAAACTGCCTGTAAGGTACGTGTAGGAATATTATCCCTCTGATCCCTCGTCGCAGGTGACGTGAGTTAGCACAGGCACATTAAGGAATGAGCTCTGAAAGCCAATCCCTCCCTCTGCCCGCAGGCTTTGTGCTCTGTCGTACATCCACGAGTCGTTGGCTGTCCCAGGGGTAACTGGTTCACACATCTCTTCTTACATTTCCTCACGGGCCTTTCTGCTTGTGAGCACTGCAATTTAAGGATGTTTTAGGGAAAAAAATGCACTGAGGTGCTGTGATTGAGCACAGGCTGCTCAAACAGCAAGATCGCTCCTGCAGAAGCTCAGAGGTCTGAGAGAGTCAGAGGCAGCATGGAGCAAGACAGAGGACACAGGCCAGATCAGCAGCTACGGATGGATACCCCAGAAACGAGGAGCACTTCCCCAGCAGACATCCACGAGAAGTGGGGTGATTTTCCACCACCAAGGAGCCCTCCGGCAGAGGCTGTAACGAGCTCTCCAAGGCAGGACTGAGCTTCCTGAGCCAGTCCCTTCCGTGCAGTCCCACGACCAGGTCCCTTTGCAGCTCAGGTCAGCTGCAGCCAGCACTGTCTGATCAAATCTATTTGGAAAGCAAAAAAAAAAAAAAAAAAAAACAACCCACGATTTTTGCACTGAAGCCGTAATAACCTGATGCAAACACCGCTGCAGGGGTGAGAGGGGAAAGAGCCAAGAGCCAGCCCAGCCCTGCTGCAGGGGTGAATGCAGATGCCTCCAGCTAAGCAGGTTGGGAGCAACCTGGCTGGATTTGGGGCTGAGAGCAGGACCTGGGCGAGAAACCAGGGCTGCAATTCGCACCACCAAAGCAGGGAGGACTGCCTGAGCTGGAGCCTAGACAGGCAGCTGAAGGGAGCTCGTTTCTCCGGGCAGGAAGCTGGTGTTGCACTGACCCTACAAAATCTGATAGTTGTGTGTGGTTTAGGGTGAGGTGTCTGCACTGGGTGCAGAGGAAAAGGCCAGGAGCTCTTTGGGGTTAGTGTGAAGCAAACAAGAGTCTGAGATGCAGAACGATTTTTAAAGACAAGTAGAAGCAGTAAATTTGCCCAGAGGTTGAGGGTTACCTAGCAGGGAGTAGCTCAAAGCTTCATCAGAAACTGATGGGCTAAAGGCAAACAACACAGGGGTTAACAGTCAAAAGACTAAGAGCTGATCTACAATTTAAACAGAACCTCAACTAATGAAGGAAAAAAGATACAAGGTGGTCACTGAAAACCCTAAGAAGCTGAGGGATGCATCACCACAACACAAAGCCTCCTGAATTTGTTGCCTTTGTTAGACACCTGCTTCTTCCTCATCCAGCAGTTCACTTACTCCAAAATATTTTCTGAGTGATTTTTCTGAGCCAGTTCCAGTCCCTTCGTCTGTCCAAGCCTATTTATTCACTGTTGCAGTGAAGGCACCCACGCTCAGCCCAGACTCCTTGAACTAAAGCTATGGTGCACGGTGTGCCTGGCAGCTACCCCGTAGGACCATACCCCTTCAGCCTTCAGCACAGAAAAGCACGGTAAGGTAAAAGAAACAGTGACAGCTCCAGGAAGAACTGTAAGGAGACAGTGAAATACGAGCCCCCTGTAACTGGGTTCCTTCCTTCCAATTCATCTGAAATAAAACCCTTTTGATGTGCAGGGTCAGCATGACCTGTCCATCGCTGGACTGACATCCTGGGCTCTGTTAAATAATGCAATATTATTTTTGTTCTAGGAAAGCGTTTACATTTTTGCTTGTGCTCCACGGTCTTGGAAATCTCTTTAAATAATTCAGAAACCCTGGAAAACACTGGAATTTAGGGAAAAAATTGAATAACTGTATGTGTTTAGTTTTTCCTCCCTCTGCAGCAAACGTCTCATGGATGAGGCTAAAGAAAAACCGAGAAGCTATTTGCAGCTTCCCCCACCTCCTCGATGCTTTAACCAAAGAAAACCCGCTCACTTGACACTGTAAGGAAGAAACCAACAGCAGCATCACCAGGTGTGAAAATAAACACGAGGGAGAGAAAACGGAGGAGAAAAGTGGCTGGCTGTTTCAAAGTCTGTGTTCACCTAAGCTTTGCTCACTCCAGTCCAGGTCACAGCACCCAGCAGCTTCAGTGCCGAGTCTTTGTTCCAGTTTGCAGTGAAACCGTGCTGTTTAGCTACATTCAAAATAACCCTCTAGATGGTAAAAAGTTCTTAGTTGTGTAAGCAGGACACAAACTGGGCCAGCCCACCAGGCCTTCTGTATTTGGAGGATGCAGATAGAGCTGTCCTTCCCCACACCTGACACTGATGTTCTGCTATCCCAGAAGCATGCAATGAAGGAAGAAAAGCTAATGCACATCAACAAAGGTATGGAGGAAGCAGGGCGTTACCCTATAACTTAACCTACAAGTTGAAAATTGTGGAGGAGCGAGCAAAAGTTTAACTTTGAAAGGCTGCTGGCAAGGAACGACAGGCTGCAATAGGTTAAGAAAGCAATCTGAATTCCTCCTTTCCTCACCCTGTTACTTTTACTGTAGGTATTCTAGCCTTTGTGCCTTCCCTCTTCCTTTACGCATTATGCACCTGTCCTTGAAGGTGCACCCACCACACAGATTTCATGCTCCTAGCTGATTTTAGTTTCCTGCCGTTTCCCTGCTTCTACCTTTGCATTCTAACTGATTTTAAGGAGTATTCTGCTAGTTTTTGAGTTAAAAACTGCTGCAATTAAATTTGATACGTAAACATCCGTTCCTGCATGCGAGCCCAGCAAGATTCAGTAGTTCACAGCGGGCTAAGAGTCCACTTTCCAGATTTCTCTATAGAGAAATTTAATGCAAACATGCAGTCACACTGAGTGTCACCTCACACATTTTTTTAAGCTTTTCTCTTGCACATACATATTAAGGCTTGAATTAAATTTAGAGTGGTAATGCAACGCTGTTACAGTTCTCCTTATTATAGATCATCTCTGCCCCTCTCTCCTCTTTCTTCTATTCTCGAAGCATTTTTCCCTACACTGCATTCTCCTATTACAAAAGGAAGATCACAAGAGTGGGAGCGGGTTATAGGACATAACATTTTCAGAGAGACAAATCAACCTCTGCGGTGGCAAGCGCAGAAAAGAAAACAGTATTTTTGCAGCAGGCAAACAAACCTTGCAAGGAAAATCTAACCCAAACTGACTCGGTTACATCTGGTGAGTTGGCTCCAAGTAGCCATAACTAACTTCAACCTTAAACGTTAGCAGCACCCTGTAAAACGCTAGAAAGAAAGGATGAAGGCTACAGGAAGGAGACAGATCTAAGTTAAAAGGGATCTGAAGCTCTCCATCATTAGTTTTAACGCACAGCTTCTGCTGCAGCTTCTACACAAGTTAATCAACCTGACTTACAGACAGAAGGCTGAGACCAATGCAGTATTTCAGAAGCAAAACACACCGATTCTTGGCAGGCATGACCAGCTGTTCAGCCATGTCCACTTGCAATTTATAGCGCCGAAGTCCCTGCAGGAAAAGACTTTCCATATTGAAAAATACTTCACAGAGCACCGACAGCACTGAACGGGCGGTAAAGACACGAGCTTTGTCACAGTGACACAGTCATGTTACTGTGAAAGCGTTCAATAGGTTTTAACAACCATTTCAGGTCAAACAGGCTCTGCCCTATTTTCATTTCCTAGTACCTGTTTTTAAGGTTTGTGTTTCCTGACACAAATCCGACTTCAAACCCCCCAAGAAATGGGAAATCTGCAGCGATACGTCAAGACAGGTACAGAAGTTGGACCAGAGTCTGTCAGAAGACACAAAACTAACACCACGGAAGTTGTTTATAAACACCCACGACAGAGCACCTAGAAGCTAAACCTTTTAGAGAACTGCGGTCAGAAAAATCCTGAAAAAGCCCATCTGCATCACCGGTGCACTTGGTACCAGAGCTGTGCTGCGGCACAGGCTGCAAAGGAGGGTGGAAAGCAGCACTGCAAGCCCACCACAGCAGCCGCACGGTGCTCTGGACACAGACCTCGCCGTGTTCGGTGAGTAGCGTCCCTCCGGCTACGTGCAGCAAGAGGCTTTTAATGAGACTGCTGCAGAGGGATTAGTTAACGGCTTCAGGACATGGTTATGAGGCGGAGCCCAGATACCACTGCAGCACTTCAAACTTTAAAGGTTTTTAAAATCAAATACTCTACTATGGATGTTTCCAAGCTGCAGTAGAGAAAGCGCACACACCAGCTGCTAACTGTACTTTAAGAATGAAAACCTCCTGTTATTATTCCCTTTTCCCTGTGCGAGCACTTTCTCTGGTTACCAGAAGCAAATCAGGCCGCAGTAGGAGACAACCTGCACCACCGCAGAGGGCAGGCTGGATAGCTGTACCAACCAAAACGTGGGCAGCGCGTCACAAACGCCCAGCGCAGCATCCCCTTACTTCACGCACATGAGCATTCTATATTAAACTGCTAGCATCATCTGTTGGTGGAGTTTCAAAACTGCAGGCAATTATTAAATAAGCACAGAGACAGCGAGAAGTGCAACGATCTGGTGGTAACAGCCAGGTTTGTGAATTAGCTACGTATCTACAATATGTGCTATTTAAAAGGGGAAACAGGATCACGCTGTAGTAAAAATGTTTCTGATATGTAAGATGAATTTTTAACAGTGCCCTGCTATAAGTCTGCCGTTTTTGTACACTAAGAATTGCACTAGAGGCATTATCAACACGAACCTAAGCTCACACCAATGTCAAAAAACTACCAGAGTGACAGAGCAGAAAGGGAGATGCAGCACTTACACTCGATTTTCTTTTGTTTAAGTAGTCCATGTGTCATTTCATTTAAATTCAAAGCATTAGGCAATTCCACTCCAAAGAAAAGATTAGAAGAAATTTCAGCAAGACTAGGAAACCTACATGGAAAATAATATCCTCACCCTTTTATTGTTGATTTACCATTTGGTAACCCAGTTGTTTTGAACTCAGTGTGAATACAGTTTAAGTTTTGCAGAAAGTCACACACCTGCATTTTCCACACGTATCAAACACATTTAAAGTTTAAAATGTGTGTGCCTCGACTTGTTCCTCTTAATGTCTCTTTAGGGCAGTCCATTGTCACCGATCCGATAGAGTCCAACTCAGTCTCTCAAGTCAGGCGACAACCAAATTCAAAAGGTGTAGGTTTCCCAAAGACGGTCTTCTCTGTAGTGCATTGTGCTAGTGCATTCAACCAGTGTGTCAGTATTCAACCATATAAGCTTGGGTTGGTTTTGTTTGGTTTTTTACTACACATACAGAAATATACACATACAGAAATATACATTTTACATGTAGCTTCGCATGCCTTATGGCTGCTTGCCCTACTATAGGACAGTGCAATAAATACAAATATATGCACACTAGAAAAGATTTAACTGCCATGATCTACATCTTGTTTATGAGTACAAATTTACCTAGTCACCAATATGACAAATTTAGCAGAAAAAGTAGCAATGGCAGTAATAATCTACTACAAAAACAAGGCTAGAAGCAAAGTGTTTAAGCTACAGAAAAATTGCTATCTCCTAATATATGATGTAGGGCCCAATTCTGCCGAGTGCAGAGTCATGATCAGTAGATTGCATCAGAACATGCTTTTCCCCCATTTAACAATGAATACTTGTACAATTTATTTGGTTTTGATAACTGTTTATAAATAGCACACTATAATGACTATTAAACTATACAGCAACATGACATTTATAGCCTAATCCTGAATACAAAGTTCAAAGAACATGACTACAAAGGCCAGAGAGCAAATGTCATCAACTAAAAGCATTTCCACTTCAGAATTCTGTTTTATTGAATATTCTCTTACACAAACATTTCTTGATCATGAAACCAAAGGAACAGGATTTCCTATTCCCTCTCTGTTCCAGTAGGGATTTATCCACACACCACCCTTATAAATAAGTGATGGATTTTAACGGGTCGCCCCTCAGGGCTATATATTTAATATATTTTATATATATGCACATTTAGTTTGAATTCTATGTAAAAGTTGAAAAAATGCTTGAAAGAAAAACTCAGAATATATCACAGCTTTTTCAGCGAAAAAAATACAAATTAGTTTTATAACCACTATTCAGTTTATCAAACTTTTTTTTTCCTGAAGTATTTACCTTTAATTATATACACATTACAGGAAATAAAACTTTTTCCACAAACGTCCTCTAAGGTGACAGTTATCGATAGAATGATAGCAGGAAGAATATTAAACAAATGGGGGAGGTGATCAATTTCTGCCTTTAAAAAGTAAAAAGTCACCATATAATTAAGTACAAAAACCTGCATTGAATGACAACTGCTGGTGTAGTAACTTGATCAGGTATGGAGACCAAGAGTATAGGTAAAGCCCTATGGTAATAATATTTCTGTAGCATTTCCACTTGGTATGTATATACTAAATGTTGGCAAAGTTTCTGTAGCATTAGCTTATACAAACATAGGAGTCCTCAGTCTGCTGCATAAAATGGAACAGGTGTGTTTTAATTCTCCTGAAATGCACCTGAAATTCAGAGTGTCACTTACAAACTGCATAATGAAACTTTTCTTCAGAAAAATATCTGTTTGGCGTCTCCGGGACTCTGTTCCATCGGACAATAGGGGCATTTTAATCTGGGGACAAAGAGAACGTGTTAGAATCATGGTAATGCAGAAAGCAGCCCAGTAGCTGTGCACTTTCTGGAGACTGCACTGCTGAAAAAAACTAAGAACTAAACTTTTTCCTCCATTACAATGGTATCGAGTTTGCGGTGACAGTCCTTCCTCTTTTCTCCCCCAAGCATGAATTGAATGTACTCTGAGGCTCCGCTAGAAGTTACCTTATCACATTTTTTCTTCTAATTATGAGTTTTCCTCACCTTTTACCCACTCACCTCTGAATCATTAAATACCAAGAAGTTGCACTTCGTGGTTAATCTTTTATTTAAACTTTGAGGTTAGTTTGTTGCATTTTAGTCACTTTAATCAGGCCGGTAGCTTTCAGTTTGACTTGATTAACATCCAGTCAGTTTTACTTCCTGGTTCCCAAAATGCTGTGATTTCACAACCCACTCAGATCTACTCCTGCAGGCTGTGGCTAAATAGGTCAGCCTGGCCTTCCTGCTGAGGTCTCCACTGATACAATTCCATCTGCTTACTACCTTTTTTTTTCTAGGATTGATGTATTTTTCTCCATCTCTAAGTTTGGGCTTTCCATCCCCAAGAGTTAATTTTATCAGAGCTGTTCTGTCACTGAAGCTGAGGAATGAAAGCATCAGGAATAAATGATCGGGGACCAGAATAACATTGCACTGAGTTTACTGGCTTAAAATGACTGAAGTCACCTATGAAAGCATACCTTTGTGCTTTTATTTTTTCCCCACACAATGGTTTTGGTCGTAGTGTCACTTATTTTCACAATGGATTTCACAAAACAGCTTACAACTCTAAATTAATCTGTCAGCCCTCACAGAAGCTGCATATATTCAATCCAAATTACCACTGGTTCTTCCTGAAGGAAATCCATATAGTTCTCCCTCTCATATCTCCTCCCTTCCAGAAGCCCATAGGCATCCCACTGATATCTAAGAAGGAGTGATAGTTAACTATCCACTCAATTACTAAGCTGTATTTCCCCCCAGAGGCTTACTGTCCCCGCTCCCTTCATTTTTTAAAGAGATGTTTCAACCATTACTAACCTTGCTCCCAGCAAAAAACTGTGTGCAAAAACCTCTCTTTGAATGTGGAACAACACAATGGTATTTGCAGCTTGGAAAATTACTGTTTGCTACATTCCTTCACATCATCTCGCTTTCTACAACATCAGAGGGTTTATTATGCTATTCTCCAGCACATTAACCCTGCTATCTGGCTTCAAAGTCATAGTCCAAGATTTACAAGCTTCCAACAATTACGTAATTGTGGACTCAGCTTTCCCCAAATTCCATGCTCTAGTCTTAAGATTTGTCCTTGTCTATGCTTTGCTTGGAATATAAAAACGGTACTTACTTGCTGCCATTAAACATTTTATTCAAAGCATCTCTTGATATAATATGACCACAGACTAATTTCATAGGTGGGTTGTTATCTGTTGTTTGCTGTCGGAGAATGGGACAGGCAAATATTGAATGATACCAGCACTTTTTACCGAGGTCCACTTCAATCTGTGAAAGAAATAAAGACAATTTATCTTGGGAAACGACCTCTCCAGGCAATTATTGCTTTAGGTCATAGTCCTTCCTTAACAGATATCATAATTCGGCTGTGAAGGCAGCAAAATCCGTTGTGTTGATGCCTGACAATTTCCCAGCCAAAAATACTTACTGTGATCTTAAAATGGTAATTTATGTAGCTTCTCCCCACCCCCAAGAAAGCAGAGTATTCTGCCAAGAGACAAGTGCATTTTTTTAGTGCAGATCTGCACTCTGGCAGGAAAACTGTGCTGATGACCCAAGACATTCTGTACTTTCTAGCCAGTCATTTCCAAAGTGGTTCAGATGAGAGATCTCATTTAAGGGGGAAGAAAAAAAAAAAAAAAAACACACCACAACACACCCTAACACACCCTTGGACTGATGATGGCAATGTTTTGCAGCTTCCTAAAAGACTTCTCCAGCACCTACAAGTCCCACCAATACTAAAGCATAACAGAATCATTTATTTTCAGTACCAACACAGAAAACACTGGTACAGAAGAACTCCTGCCATCAGGACCAAATGATTTTGGAAAAGGCCATCTCAAATAGAAAAGAATGTGTGCATGATTTCAGGACAGGATTGAAAACTGCAAAAATCTCAGCTTCTGTAGCTAAAGCTCCAGGCTCTGACCAATATTCTGTTCTCACAGAAAGTCTCCGACTAAATCTGATTATATAACCTCTCCAGGCTACTTAATCTCTACCTTTACATGATGAAAGTAAGGTTTCCCATCCCCATGCTACCTTAGCAGTACACAGTGGACACCGCTAAGTTTAGAATATGCAGGGAAGCATATTAAAATCTATTAACTGATCTCCATCTGATAGCAGTCTTTTCCCAATTACTTTCTTGTTAAACATTCCTGTCTGGACAGCATGGCATGGAACTGTTACACTTGGAGGTTCTACTCTCAGTGTTACTGAAAAACAGCTGGGAAGAAAAATAAAAAAAATACCACATACACTGAAGCTATATATACATACATATGAATCTCTTCTATCTACAACCCATGTTCATGCCCAATTTGCACTAAATAGGTTTTCTTTCCAAAACAGGAGCAGGCCACAAGGTGTGTGCAGCTCTCCAGTAACAGCTATAAAACACGGTTTCTTAACAACTGAACTTCATTTTAACTCATACAAAAGAGCTGTGCTGGAAGCATAATGCTTTGGATCCCAATTCAATTCCCACATCCCCAGACGGAGCCTTACATTTTTCACCTGGTATCTGCACGATAAAGTGTCAATGCAAAGCAGCCCATGGAGAGCTCAAGCCTAGCCAGAGAAAATTAATGTTTCTTTGTGAGATTAATTTCCTTCCCAGAGTGGGTAGTCAGGTATAAAACTCAAGGATCCACAAATGTGCTTGTCAAACTAAAGTGTGGTGTGTGTGCACGTGTGCATTTCCACCAGTGAATTTCAATCTTTACCAGACACAGAGGAGGAAGGGGACTCAGCTGCATGCTTATGTTTTATGCAAGCCCTGTACGTGGGTGTTGTTGAAGACAGTGCCTTGTCTGTGGCAGCCCGCATAGCTGGTCGTACCAGTGGCCTTTGTGTGTGTGCGTGGGTGTGTGATTCATGCTCAGCTTTGCCATGGGTTGAACCTACAAACAGGAAACAGCCACGTCCACCAGCCTAGGACAGAGATCCCCAGGTCTCTTGTACAGGGGGAAACCTCAGGCCAGGGACCTGCTGGAGGTGGCAGTCAAATGTAACATCCTGTAACATTCAGCACAAAAAACAGTATTTCCCCTTCAGAAACATGTCCTGGAATAGCTCAGCATTAACTCACCGGTAGTTCGTCCTTCTGGTTCCAAACCCCTGTGCACTGCCTTTGCTCGATAACTGCTTTGATATTAATTAGAGCTGGTAATGCTACACACCCTGCTGAAAAACTGCAGAAAAAGGACATATTAAGGTAATGTACCTTTTAGGAAAGAACCATTTTTTGTATTTCTATTTTAAAGATCTTTTAGATACAAGAGTGCTGTACATGTCTTTCAGTTCATGTCCATATTTCTAAGTAACCCTTCAAGAGCAAGGGCTTTGGGGCAGACTATCAGTTAACCTGCCTTTTAGGTTAGGACCCCAAAGGCACTACACTTTGTACTGAAAACAACAGTTAATACCTGCTCTGAATCTTATAATTTAAGTGATTTTCCAAGCTAGCTATTTTGATTTGAGGTGTACAGGAGGAAAACACCATAAGAACTTATATAGGTACTGGCTGTCTATCACAATTATGGAGGACTGCATGAAGTCTAAGAGGTTCTATGTAACCCACAGGTGCACACACAACTGATAATCCTTTAATAATATGTAATTACCACGTAAGGAAACATGTATTTCCACCTTCATCTTGAATCAAGAAAACAGATGTAGAAAATCATAGGAAGGTGAGTGAAGGAAGGAAAGCACAACCTGCCATGACTAACAAGAAGGGCAATAAACAACTGAACCAAGCCAGTGCACTAACCACACTTCTGCCTGCTCTGAGAGCTACCCGTTTCCAGAAATCACCACATTATTTTGAAATGTCTCCCTCTGTTACAACACAAAGTATGACCATGATTTTCCACATCTCAACCCACATTTTGATGGACAATAATTTAAGTCCAGTGACAGGACTACAGGCCTGGAAATCAGCAGCAACAGAAACAGGATTTGACCTCGGTATCAGCCTGCTCTGTTTTTGGCAAATTATTTTAGTATTTGTGCAAGTTTTATTGTCTACAGAAGTCATGACCTTCCTCTCAACTCTGCCCCTCCAGACACTTGTATTTATGTTTCTCCAGCAACACCCTGGCTAGTGTACTTCTGAGGGACGTGCCTGAAGCCTGCCAGTCAATTGGCTGCTCTAAAAATCTGTACAAATAAAAGAACTACTGCTTTAATGGCTATATATGAAAACATCTCTGGAAGAGCCCTATAGGGGTAAGACCAACTTAAGGAAATAGTAAAATCAAATGACAATTTGATGCCCTGCTGTCCTTCAAGACCCTGAACCACGGCCTCCTCAGTATAAGTTTCCCCACTGACGCCACGCAGTAATTCAGACCACAAGGCCTTTAGAGAAAGGCCTACTGGAGAAACCTATCAGCTTTTTTTCTTTTTAAATAATAATTTTTTAAATAGTGACCACTACTGTTGTTCTAGAAAGCAGCACATTTTATAACAGGGATCTCACTTTAAGCTAGTTTAATTTTTAGAGGATTTGCAGCACACAAAGGTCACCACAGCTTAGAAGGGTCTTGTTTATGACAGGAGTATCGATACCACCTACACAGTAAATAAGTTTCAGCACAATCGATTTCATACTAGGCCCAAAGCAAGCATCCAACAAATCCAAACATCAATAAAAGGGATTTTTCCACTCCACTGAAAATCTCTTGGACATTTGCACTGAAAGTTGCAGCATTAGTGTCGATACATGCACAATGAAAATGAAAAGGTGGCTATTAATTTCACTGAAACAGGAAAAAGATGAAAATTAAAATAACAAGTTTTGGATATTTAATAATATTTGTATCTATAAAATGCTGAAATGGGCATAATTTATTCAAGAAAGACAATTTTATCTGAAGTCCTCTGTTGGTTTGGTTATATTTTATGACAGTGGTGCAAAACAGGGGAAGCAGAAGGTTTGACAATTTTAAGAGAGCTCTAAACCAAGTACAGAAGTCTAATAATATTCACATTCAAGCAGTAAATTTATAACAAGAAGTTGTAACAAAGCTTCTGGTAAGTACTAAATCTATCCCCGAAAGATACATATAATTTATTTTCCATTTTATGTTTGAAATAGAAATTAAGACATCAGGCAGTAGGCATCCAAAAGAAAAATAGCAGCTAATCTGCTTCATCTTCAGAAAAACTAGGAGATTAGATTTTTTTTTTCCTTAACATTTCTAACAGCCTCCAACAGATTTGCATTTTGTCAGATTAGCTACTGGGCTTCAAAGTGCTTCTTCCTTCTTTGCAAATAAGATGCAGTAAATAATTTGGAAATGTTAGCAGCTAGTATCAAAACATAACACTTGAACACTCTTGTACGAAAAAGATAGGTAAAGTAACGTGGATTAAAAAGAGAGATGATCAAGTGCTGACAGAATCATGGCTGAAGTTTTAGTTCTTTGCAGTTACACAGCAGGAACAGTTTTCACACACTTGTGGAAATAAATGGCTGATTGCCATCCTCATCCTTCACACTGATGTCTAAACTACAGAAGCCAAATTCCACCTATGAACGTTTCCTCTTGAGCTGAAAAGGTGCTTCCTCATGAGCTGGGAAAGCACAACACACCGAAATATCTGATTTTTAATCTTCGCAAATCTTTTTAGAGATAACTGTAATCATACTTTTTACTTAACACAAGCTAGATCAGGCTACCTGTCAAAAAGCTGTTTCTTTGTCCTCAACAAGAAACAGAAGCCAAAACACTGTATACCTGGTCTTAGAAGCAAGCAAAAAGCAGCATACCTAACACTGAGAGGTGATTCAACTGAGAGACCCAGAAGAGCACAGGCATCTCTTGTAAAGATGTCACAGATGTCCGCCCACTGATTTGCATCTAATAGATGAACGTACGGAGAGTTCTCTATACCTTGCCTCAGATACACCAGGCTGCCCATCAAAACCTGAATATCTGCAAGAGACCAGGAATAGTTAGTTATTTCATACTATAAATAAAGGCTAGCATCTACAGTTTTAGCTTTTACACGGAAAACAGGCAGAATTGGCACATACATCAAATCAATAACACATATCCTCACCTCTACAAAATACAATTACAGGCATCACAGAACAGATGTCTACATCTACAAGAACTCGGGTCTACTATGAAGAGATGGGGGGGCTCTTCTCCCCTACAAGCACCTGCATTCTGCCTATTAATTTGTTTTAAAAGGCTTTACTTTAATGCTCTACTGGCTCTCAGCAACTTTTAGATACAGCCTTTTTAAATTAACAATGCTCATCACAAAGGAAAGAAAGAACTGTGTCTCCGCATCCAGGAAGAGGCTGAAGTGGGTATTTATTGACTAATTCCAAACTAGCATTTTTGAAGTTTTCTGACACATGCAGCATACTAAAAATAAGGATTTATGCTGGATTCAATTTGTACTGTTTTGTTTCAAAGTTTAGTATCTTTTTATATTACCCCACGCAGCAGAAAATAGCAGATGACTACTCCAAGAATGTTGTGGTGCATTTTTAACACTTTACCCTGACACCAGGACTATTCCAGATCTCTAATCTAAGCAGCTACTATAACTATACTAATAGCTAATCCAAGTAGCTACTTAAGAGGTCAAAAACCTTGAATTCAAGAAAGTTTGTAGGCATTAAAATACAACTTTGCACCCTCTTTAAAAAAAGGGGATTTAAATCAGGTCATAAGGTTTCAATTAATGCATATTAAATATATAAATAAGAAGCCTCAAATAAAAGGAAAATAATGGACTAAAACACATGTGGAAAATGATTAGCATTTTCCTACCACATGCCACATCCAAGGGCTTTATTCCCCTCAGTGTGATCAAAACCCTACTCACCTTTCTGATGATTTAGGGCAAACGGCTGGAAGTTTTTTGCATACTGAAGTGCTTCTCTTTGATTTGCTGTTCCACCCATCAATAAACTAATGAAATATAACCTGTGTAGCTTAAACTCCAGTGAACTATTCTGTGCCATGAGCATTTCTCTGTTGGATACCGCCCACCTGGAAGAAACAAGGAGATACAAAGGGACATGACACGGGAGTAATTAAACGTCAGCCTACACGATATGAAATTATTACTATTATCAAACATCTATTTCAAGAAGAATATGACTGTTCCCTGAGCTTCTGTTAGCCTACGTGGAGGCCAGAAAACAGCCAGACCCTTACAAGTAAGGAGCTTTTACAAGTAAGGAGCTCTGCAGCATGCACAGCACATGGAGGGCGGCAGCACTTTTGGACTGCTGTATACTTCGCCTCTGACTACAAACACACAGCAGCAGAATTCAGCACTCAGTGGCTGGAAGGCAACGCTGATGTGGTCACAACATAAGGAAGAAATATTTGAAATTAATTCCTGTGTTTGGATGAATACCACCACTCTGTCACCGAATCTTAACAATTACACATAGTCTACTGCTGCTGCATGTTAAACAGGTTTGACCAAGCCTTTCAACAACATATTTTCCAACTTCCTCATTACCCAAACATTTTCTGCTCGGCCACTGTGTTTACATGCATGTGTATGTTGCCCTGGAGAGGGGAAGTCCAGCCATGGAAGCATCGAAGAAAAAAAAGATTATGAAGACCTTACACTGAGGGGGCAGGGGGAAGTGATATTCATTTAAATACCATGCTCTGCTAAACTTTGCTTCCTGTGTTATTTTCAACTTGGACAATAAAAATATTTCTCACTTTCTGGGTCTCCTTCACCATGACAACTCCAATGTTTGGCTCCCTAATAACAGGGACGAATTTTTTAACAGGCACTACATAAAACAAACTGCATTTTTTTAAAGGGATATTATTTAGGTTTTATCCATTTTTAAAATTCAATTTAGTCAGGCCTCAATCAATGCAATCTTTTCCTCCTAAGAACTTCAGGTTTGTTCTTCAGTCACATCTGTTTCTCATTAGTGTTAATTAGTTATACTATTTGCACTGTGGGGGCCCCATCAAGCAAGGAGGAGCTTTTCACTTTTTAGCGAGGAGTGAAGTAGTCTGTCCCTTAAATAGAAGGAGTATATGAGGCTTCTGTTCTTTTTAATCATTGCTAAAATAAGAAAATTAAGCATTCTTACAGCACTGGTAAAGCTTTCAAGGAAAGCTAGCCTGAAGATGTACCATTAACAAGCCAAGTCTACCTTCAGTTTGCTTTGAAAGCGTCAGGAGTCTGACTTCACTGGGCAGGCTTTCCAATGACAGCAGTAACCTTTCAGTGAGAGAGAGTGAAAAACATAGCTTCTGAACCAAGAGCTAACCCTGCTGCCCCTAATTTCAAGCAGTATCAGACGAGCAGCCGCAGAAGACTGCCAACACTAATCTCTACCAGGCATATACTCACTAACCATGTGGGATTTGTGTGTTTTTGTTATTATTGTTGTTTGTTGGCGGCAGCCAGACCGCAACCACACACGCAGAGGGGTAGGCTTTTGTTTTGGTTTTCTTTTTGGTTTTGCTTTTTGCTTATTTGTTTTAAATGGTCGGTGTCAGTGGGTTAAACTTGGTTCACTGGCAATAAAGCTCACTCCCAACCAAGAAAACTAGAGCCTGAAGTTGACAACCATAGGCCAATAAGCAGCTGAAAGATAAGAAGATATTATCAATAAACAATAAAACTAACACATCAGAATATGAGGTTGAAGTTCCACAGTCCCATTAATGAGATATTAATCTGTATTGCATCAAGAGGGAGGCATCAAAGAGCCTCCATCCTCTCCCTGCCAATATTCACAACCACGTGCCCGCATGGCACGGTGCTTCATCTTGCTGAGATAGAGTCTGTCTTTCCAAATTAGCTTTTAGGCAGGCTTTCCTTTTCTGTTGTTGTTGTTCTGAGCGGCAGCACAGATTTTTATCAGAAGAGAGCAACCACAGAAGCAAGGCCTGAGGTGTTTGGATTAGGATGTTCTGTTCCTATTCAAAGGGTTTGTAACAGACAGAAAGCAATAAGCAATGTTTAAAACATTCAACGCACATACTCCCTATCACAGCCCAAAACCATCAGTAATCACATCTGTCTTCCTAACTCCTCTCAGAATGATGATTTCACAGTGCCTTCACCTCTGTGACTCAAATCCATCTGATTTTTTTTAAAGTATACATACGGTACACTATACAAACCACGGATACACAGAGCTCTCCTCTAGCTCCCATATGGGATTTAATTAAAACGAATTCCACAAAGCCTAACAAAGATTAAATTAACTTTAAACCAAGTCCCAAAGGTCCCAACGAATACCAGGACCTTACTGCTTTACAGACACACGAGAAGATGATGCCTCTTCCCTGGGAGATTATGGCCAAATGCTTTGAACCTGCAAGTCATTCCCACCACAGTTTCACATAGAGACCCACCTGGGCTCAGAAAAACCCGAATCCATCCACAAAGCATCTACAGATTTCCCTCCCCCATCACCAAACTCCAATGAGAAAGGTCACTGGAAATAAATGGGATCCTACAGAGGCACAGAAATTACACAGCTGTGTGTGCAGGCCCAGACTGAGCATCTACAAAATTAAGTTGAAAACCACAAGAAAAAGACAAACGTTATGGCCAGTTGTACTACATTTAATTCTAAGGTATGGTATTAGTAAGTGTTGGAATTTGTGTTGGTAAGAAAATCTGAAGGAAAAGAAACAAAACCAAACAAAATGGGGGGGGTTGTTTGTTTTAAATTTGATATTTCTTTCCATCACCAAAGCATTGAAAGTCTTAAAAAAAAAAAAGTTACTAGTCTGCCAGCTCCCTTTAGATAGTAGTGACCAGAAGCGATGAGTTTTTGCTCCATTTCCAATACTGAGTTTAACCTAACACCAACTGCTGAGCACCAGCAGAGCCAGAGAGACCAGTTACTGTTTTCATCCCAACCTTCCACAACTTCCCATGGGTACCCTGATAAGCTCCCCCTTTTTGGTTCATGATATTGTAATTAATAACCCTTGTGTACCTGGCACAGAACCACAGCATGGTTTGGGTTATATCTGCTTCAACAACGGTGACGGTAGCCTAGCCCTGTAACGGGTCGGTTTGGGATTGCTTTTATGCACCCCTGAAGCTGTATTTACAGATGACAATTTGAGCCATTTGTTAAGCTTTCTACCCAAAGCACAACGCCATCCTTCCAAGCTCCTCTCGCGCAGGGGCTCCTTCTCCTGGAGCTGACCATGCAGTTTCTATCACTCTTCCTGAACACCCATGTCTGCTGTGAAATAATACGGGAAATGTCATGTATTTAATACTAATACTATAAATATACAACAATATGGTGCTGTGAAACAGTTCACCAGCAGCAGAATTTCTGAGGAATAACTGTGCATTCACCACATTTTCATTGTGCTCCCTAACCAGCACGTTTTTTACATAAGCATCCATGCCCAGCGCTAGGCAAACCCAGGAGCAGGCAGTTTGGGCTCTGAAAAGTGGCATTATGAACAGAAACGAGGCTGGGTGGGGGAGGGAAACCCGCGTGCAAACTGTGCTAACAATAGCCCCTATTCTCTGTCCACTCAACTGTCTGGGGAATAAGGCTTCCTTTGAAGAAGGACCATGCCTTCTCCTTTGTTTGAGAAATATTTAACACGCTGCAGGAGCTACACGCTATTACGAAGCTGCCATGAGTTGGACACAGGGCCTGGCTAATCTGAGATCAAATGAGTTCAGTGGCTTGGGTGGCTATAGCGGCATTTCGGTGTTGCTTCCCTTCAGTTAACCGATTCAAAGGCAATAAACCACCTGAGCTTTTCATCTGTGCAACTATATTCAAATACTGTTTGCGTCAAACTTTGCATGACCCAGAGGCATAATCCAGAATTTAATTTAGGAACACCAAGGTTCGAATATCAGAGCGCCCCTGCATTTAGCTGAGATGCCAATGACCTCTGAACTGGCATACACCTGTGTTAGTTCACATTAGAGGGAGAAAAAAACGTTTGTTAATATGAAAATGTATTGAATCAAATAATGCAAAAAAGATATTTTAAGTGTACAAATTATGTTTTGGAATGAAACAAACTCTGAATCTGCTTTATTTCACTGCTTCTATTTTTAGAGTAATATCTTGTTAGCAACCTTCTATTTTTTCTTACTTTTGAGACCAACCTTGGCTTACCAAAGGTCTTGCAACCAGAAAATAAAATCAGGCTGAGGGTTGGTTTGGCATTTTCTTGTTTTTTAAATAAAAGCTGAAATGGTACAGCACACTTATGTAACACTACTGGAAATTATAAAGCAGTAGCCCATGAGATACTTCATCACCTTTCCCTCTTCACTGTCATTTTTAGCATCAGCTTAGATTTCTAATAGTTGTAAAGGTCATGAAAATATCCTAGTCTAAGGCTGATTAATAACACCTCAGATGCTCTCCCCCATACCTCAGTTCTGTCTGAGCATTCAGAATTATCCACTGAATCTTGCATTAATGGAAGCGTTTTGTTCAGAGGGAACACCACTAACAGATCACACTTTCAGTCCAGCCCCCAGAGCACAGAGAGATTTCCTGCCTACCAGAGACATACCCCGAGCCAGTGTTGGTGAGCAGCATCAGCAGCCTGCAAAGTACACACCTATCCTTCCACTCCCTCTCCCCAGCCCAGGATCCCTTATCTCCTCTAAAAAGGGAACTAGCTTGAAGAACAGTGAGCTTGCTGATCCTGATTCTGCTCACCCCCAGGGCCTGGTGAAGCCAAAAGGCTTGGGGATACCCAACAGCTTTATTAAGCGCTGGTATCCTTCACACGGGGACTTTTGCACGTCAGATTCACCAGTGTTTCACTGTAACTAAGGTGAAGTACCATCATGGCAGGCAGCTGTTTCTCTACATGATGTTTCCTCCCCAAATCCTGAATTACCATCACAAATGATTCAAGTTAATCCTTAACCTAAGGAAGAGACCCTTAGTTGTGCAGTGTGTCCCACGGGAAGGGATACAGAGGGAACAACAGGAGAAAGAGGTTCTCTCACTAATTAGATCCCTCAGAGAACAAAGGGGAATGCATCAAAACAAAGATAATATTTAAAGTGAAAAACTAAGAATTTATTAAATAATTAAAAAATGGAGAAAAAACTGAGCAGACTCACTCTAACGCAGGCCTCAGAACTCTAACTTTTAATGCTTCCAATATTCGGTTTAACTCCACAAATGGTTCTTTCTGACTCTGATCTATTGATAGACCGGATTCCTGAAAAACAAAGTCATACTTTTAGGTAAAGAATAAAAAAAATATGTAATTCAATCGCTGTTTTTCTGACAATTTCAATATTTACCTGGAACATTAACATCCAGATAAGGATGCTGTCACAAAACGTAACGTTCTACATTTGGTAACATTCAACATCCATACTTATCGTTACCTGACAAAGCTCCTCGGCTACATCCAACATCCCCTGTCGGAAGAAGTGCTCCACCATCACCTCGTTAAGGATTCGCTGGCTGTCAGCCTGCCAGCACCCATCTATCCCCACGCTGCTGATGTCAGAGTCGAAATTCTGAAACGTACAAATTAACATTTAATAGCTTGGAACAACTAACCCCACGTAATTTTTCTTTCATTGTGCACGACACCTATTTCTCCACTCGGGTGCTTTCTGCCTGTTGCTCAGTTTGCCCTTAATTACCTCCTGGTCGACGTGAAACGTATCTGTCAGCTGCTTCATTGTCTCCTGTGTACAGAAGAAATCCTTTGCCTTGCCCATTTCAAGTCTGAATATTACCCAGCATAAGGAATTACACCGACAAATTACAAGTTAGCTAGCAAATCAGAAATCTTGTTAACTAATAAAGGGGCTACAGGACCACGATGCGTTTCTGGAGGAAGTATCTGCAGAAAAGGCTTTTGCCATACGTGAAAACCGAAAAGCACAGGGAACAGAAAACAAAATCGCCTACGCTAAAAATCAAAATAGCATTATCAATGCATCACTGTCACCGCAGCGCACCAAATTGGAAGTAAAAGCTTTAACTCGAGGATTTTTGACATAGCTGGGGGGGGCAGGCAATGCTGAAAAAGGAAAATGCCACTTCTCCCCACCCTGCGAATGACAATGAAATGCAATTCTCTGAAGACCTCGAGACACCAGCAACAGGATGAGCTTTGAAGATCTGAGAGATCTCTTACGGGTCCAGCCCTGACGATCCCACTGCAGTGTATTTTTAGGCCAGTGGCCTGCGGACATATTCCAAGAATAAGCAAAAAATATTGTCACAGCGATTCCTTAGCAACACTTGGCACTGCTTGGCACCGCGCCTCCTGGCAGCAGGAAAGCAGTGCTTACTCTAACCCGGGATATAAAACTGGATTTTAACTGCTAACATGTTTAATGCTCAGGGCAAACAAGTTAATTTGAATAAAAACCCTCACCCGTGGCCCAAAACAAACCTTCTGCAGGAGCAGCGGAGTCTAGCAGGCAGCACATCGCTCATTGCATGATCCCATTGTCTGCTAACTGCAGCTCCCTTCCAGGAAGGGACTTCAGAAACCAGAAGTTTGGTGAAATTAACAGTGATCTAGCTGTGGCTCTGTGACAGTAAGGGTTCAGCACAGCATGGGGACATCCACCCAACACAAACACATCAAAACACAGAGGTTGCACGAGCTACCTGCAAAGCAGATACTACGAGTTTGCTCTCAGCCAGCATTATGCTGGTTAGCCAAAATCCTGCTGGGTGTAAGGTCTGCCAGCACACAGCTGGATGAGCAGCTACAAAATGGATCGGAGCAGGCAATGTGGGTTTAGGTTGGATCAATCAGCACTGTGCGTCCCCGGGCTGCAGCGCCTCTGACCTGCAGCAGGAGCCCAACAAGTCAGATGCTGTTTTGTGAAAACACACACCAGGCAACACGCACTTGCAGAGCAACACTGCCAGAAGCATTCAGGAGCCTCCTGTTAACCCATTTCAGAAGTCTGATCAAGTTTGAAGGAGAGTCTTTGACTAAAAAGGGCAGAGAACGACACCCTTGCAGCTCTCATGAATATCAGGCTTACCTTACCTGAAGCAATGAAGAGTTCCTCTAGGCTACATAAAAAGAAATGCACGAAGGGAAGCAGTGAAGGGTCAGCATGCTGCTGATCCCAACATTTAGGGCAAATGCACCCATTACAGCACCCGCAGGGCTCAAGGGTCTGCGCCAGAGCTCACCCCCACCTAACCCAGCCACCTGTCCCTCAGAGCAAGGGTTCCCTTGTGAATGCACACAGGGCTGTGCCTCGCTGCTTTTCCTTCAGCAGGTACCACCTAGCTAAGCACACTTCATAAGCCAGCCTCAGGGGCTGAAGCCGCTTTGATGCTGATCTGCATCAAAAAGAGAGAAAGGGGCAGCCTCCTCGTCCCCACACCCGCCGCTTCAAAGCCACTGCTCCCTTCAAGTCCCTTCGCAAACCTCCAGGAAAACCCTAACCCCAGGCTAGCGAATCCTCTTCCATCTTTTGGAGACGGTGGGGCAAGACAAACATTTAGATCATTGCCACTGATCCAAGTCTCGGAAGGTTTCCAAGCGGGTGTCTCAACCTGTAAGCTCCCTGTCATGCTGCTCGTCTTCAGGCTCCGTGCTGGAAAACTTAAGTGTCTTGAAGATTAAATAGGTGCTCTTCTCTGTGCCCATCCTTTGAAGCCTTTGAGGTTCAGCACCACTGCTGATTCTGGTATTGCTCTCCAAACGCCAGTAGCAGGTAGCATAAATCCATAGAGAAGGCATTAAAGAAATACCAGAGGCAGTATCAAGAACATATAACCCCCTTTTTTTTTTTTTACCTAGTTTCTGGGGTGGGAAAAAAAAGTCATTAGTGACTAAAGTTATCAATAAAATTATTCTTCATCCAGTTTCAATTCCTAGCACTCGTATAACGCCATAAGCAGCTCCGTTCTTCTGGGCAGTTACCAACTGTTTGAGCTGAACCAGTGCCTTAAACATCTTCTTATCCTCCTGGTTAACTGGGGACAGAGGTGCCAGAACCACCTACAGATCCCTCGAATGCAAGCTTCTAACTTAAACCAAGCTGTTTCTAAAGCAAGCAGGCACAACATGCAGCAGTCACTTCTGGCTGCAGTCCTGAAGCCACTGCAGAGCTGTACATCCCTGAGGTTTTTGTTCTCTACTGTTTCAAAGTAATTTTTAAGAAAACACTTTGTCCTGAAGCAACAAACCTAGAAGCTTTGAGAAACTTCTCAAATCCCATCGAAAATTGTGTGGTTTTGTGTTTTAATACCATAAAAGATGTCAATAATGACTCATAGCAACCTACCTGCTACGGCGTCAAGTCACATTGTACAATCTTGGGACCTCGTGATTTTTTTTTTCCCTTTCCCCTCACCTGTTCTCTGATAACTCACACTTGGCCGGGTCCTCACTTCGGTAACTTGTATGTAAAGCCATGATTTCTGGGGTCCTTGTTATACGTGGGACCCTACAGCTCTGCCTCCAGCGGGTCCTGAGTAGTTTCAAGAAGTGACTGCGCGTTACAGTGAGCGACAGTCACCTGGCACAACACACTGCGGCTGGCCTCTTGCTTACTTATTTCACAATCGTCATGCAAGCAGTGCTCGTGACTAGGCATCTCCGAGATTTGTTTTTTTAAAGGCTAACAGTAGGCTCACTGCTAGCACGGGGAGTTTAACAAGACTGTAAAAGTTGAAACGAATTCCTTAAGTTACAAACTCCAGAAAGTTTATTTCACACTGTTCAGATTTTAAGCTTAGAAGTGTGTCAGTGATTGTTCCAGCGAAACAACTTCTTTTATTAAGAGCCTAACTAGGAAGCCTAGTGCCAAAGTGGAGACCATTATGTGCTAAGTATACTGATTATATAAAGGACATTACTGATTCCTGTTGGAATATGAGGACTCGACACACACACGATGGAACATTTCAGCCAACACACAACCTTCCAGCTGAGTAACACGATACGAAGGATTAAGGACAGTCGTATTCCTCAGTTTCCCAGCTGAGATCACTTTGTGCATTCCTCCCTTCTGAATTCTGACTCACGTTACAAACACCACGCACTTGTTTACGTTCCTTGTTTGGTTTGCTGGTTCACGAGATAGTGCTCAACTTGCAAAGTCTCTGTGTTTAACCAGCCCTGTTCCTCACGACAACATAATTACGTTCAGTAAAGGTTTTTTGTTTGTATATTTATTTTTTTACACTAACTGAAGCAAACCTTGCTTTCCCAAAAAAACAATTAAAATGTAGGCCTTTTAAAAACAAGCTTAAAATTCAGGGGGGGGAAATGTAAGGAGCTAACCATTTATCCCACCTGCTGTCCCGAATGAAGGCATTTCACCACCACTCAGATTGCTGCTAGAGGGGAAAGCATTTCCTTGCTCCATCAGACGTGCTTGGGGATGAACTCAAATCATCCCAGACGTGTGATTTACAGGGAGACTGATGGGTGAGCTACCTGATAACAACCTGCTGAACACCAACGGCATGATGAATTCGGGAAGCGGAGCAGATGCTGGTACAACGCAGAACAAACTGGATGCAAACGTTTCTTCTCGAAGAAAATGCTCTTTGGAAGAAAAGGGAACCTTCAAAGATCAGGAGCACATAAACTGCCTTGAAAAACAGCCCAGCTTATTAGCTAAACTTTTCAGGAACTGCTAATTGAAAAGCAATCCACAAAGTCTTGGCATTTCAGGCTTCAACTTTGCCAGCAATATTTCATGCCAACCTCAAAGTTCATTTTTTAAATGACCGAGGAGCTTCTGTTCTCAGGGACAGATCTAGGTCTCGTCCAAGTTCCTATGTACCAACGACACCGACTAAATACTGACCCCAGTAAAATTTACATACAGGTGTACCTCTTCCTCAACACTGGAAAAAAAAAAAAGGGATTTAACCCCAGAATTGCCACAAGCAGGAAATACAGCAAGTTCTTTCAGAATCCAAGCTTGTTAAGGAGGAAGCGTGGTGATGCTTACGTCTACCAGCTGTCATTCGGATGTGTCACACCAAACTGGCACCAGGATTAGCATGTTGCCCAATCTCAAAGCAGGCAATAAAACCCTGAGTTATGTTTACCTGTGCCTGAGCATACATAGCTAAAACGACCGTAATTGTTGTTCTAGAGATGTTAATCCACCCATAAAGTAAAGGAGAAAAACGCTGGATGGGGACTTAAACACCACAAGCAGAACTCGCATCTGGTGAATCAAAGCAAGGGCTGCTGCTTTAAGTTCCAACAAGGGTTTTTATTTAGGGGGCAGTCATATTTCGTCCAGAACGTGTCAAGAATCAATTCACTACATAAATTACACGTAATTATTTCTATGGGTTTAAGTATATTATTGGGAAGCAACGTGGGGAAGACAGTTTCAATAGGTTATGGAACTCACTGCTAGGTTTCAAGCCTGTTTTCCAGCAGCACGTAGAAAACACATCAAATGCATATGGAAGATTTCCTTCAAACGTCACTGTCCAGTTTAACAGAAGTGTTAAATTCCACCTGGATTTAAACATTATCCACACTTGACAAACAGACTGGGATTTCCAGGTACATTTTCAAGAAGTTAAGATATTAAAGTTAGTGAAAACTAGTAAAAAAATCAAACAACTTGCATGTTGCACAGTTCACATTTAAGGAGATAATCCTAACTGGTGCTCTGAACTTCATAAAAACGTGTTCTTCGTTAGCAGCAGGACTCACGGAGTTCCTGCTTCTAGGCTTTTGTTGTAAACATTACAGACACCAAGCAAGACTGAGAATCCAGAGAAACGAGCACGCTGAATGCAGCGAGCTGAGCTCAGTTTCAAGCACCTGACTGAAGCAGCCCTTGTGACACCGTACAGGCACAGAGCAGATCACTGGTGTCCCTTTCTGCTGTTTGACAAAGCCGAGTATGTGAAATTTCACAAATGCTTTCATTTACAGCCATCTTTTTAAATTAAAAACGGCAGATAAAACTCAGAACGCTAGGACAGCAACAACACTACAAAAACTGTGCACTTGACAACTGAAACAGCAATTTGCAGATTAGACTCATGTTTAACTTCATTAAGCTTGTACACATCGTCTTCTTTGGCATCTAAGAAACATTGCCACCGCTTGCCATAGACCAAGAACCCTTACCACAAGGCCTAGGGATGCTCTACCTCAGAGAATTTAAATAAAAAACATACAGCCAAACCTGAGAGCTCCTTCATACAAAGTCCACTTGCCAAGGCAGAATCGGGAAGTTTCAACCTCAGGACAAGATTACATAGATTTATTTCAGGCCTCAAGCCAGTAATAAGGATGGGCTTTTGCTCTAGTTAATTGGTTTAGGCACAGCAGCAAGGATTAGAGACAGATGCGTCCTTAAGCTTTGGATAACCGTGATGCTTGGATTAAAGCTATTAGCACAAAGTTTCAGCTCTCCATCACGATGGTCAATCACAGACAGAAGACAAAATAAAAAAGTTTCACAGACATTCTGCCCAATAATGCAGCATTATGCACTACTTTGTCAGTTTGTTGTGCTACTGTTAAAACATACTTTAAGAAATTAACATTTAAACTTGATAGCAATGAGCTACCCAAAGGATGAACCTGTTTTCTGCCATGAGACAAATGTCTTTGTTCTGTTAAAACGACCTGTTTCCTAGTGTCTTCCTTGGTACGATTATAAACTGCACCCCACACCAAATGTTAATACCCTAACAACATAAGTATGCCCTGGTATGAAGGTATTACATTAAAATGTCCAAAAAAGCAAGTAACAGAACCTTTGCCTACAGAACTACTTTTTAAGAGCAAACAGACAGGAGAAAAGCATGACCTGAAAGTACATACATAGCATCAGTTAGTACTAAAATTCTGTTTTGAGCTATTTCAAAGCATTGTTAATATCCACCTACAAAAATAATTCAGATCCCAGTTATTCTTGATCCTGGAATTCACAGAAGAATATCTCATACGGGAAGCTTCAAAGATAAGCTGCACAACATTAACTACTTGTTACAGCGTAGCTGCAGATACTGTGAGAAGTTGAATGTGCTCTGCTCCCATTAAAAACTATCTAAACCTTGAGAAATTAAGCCCTAAGAACTGACAACATGCCTGAATTATGTGCAAAATGTCTGTCTTAAAAAATTCTACCAGCTTTTAGGCTGCCTTCTAGGACAGAAGATCACCTAGTCATTTGCTACTGCCGATTAATTAGAAATGCAGCGTGTATTTGTAAATAAGATTTCTTATCGAGATCGACACTGAAGCATTTTGTTATACAAATACAACACGTGATTGCTAAGTCTAGCAGTACCTACATGGCGCGTTCTCTCAGAAATTAGATTTGAGCTATACTCCAAAAAGGAGGCCTCTGTGTACGAGTTCTGAAGCAAGTGTTGTACCTCGCCTGGTCTGACCTCTGCCCCCAGCCCTATGCTTCAGCAATTAACAGGGAGGCTTAATTGAGATTAATTGCAGCACAAATAGAAATTTTGAAAAGGAGCACGCGCTGTAGAAAACATGCAATAATACACTGACACCACGACATACATACCTTGTCAATGGCTTTTCCAACTCGGGATACGCTGCTGTGAATGTCCTTGTGGTCGGAGGCCAGTTTTTGAACTGTGTCCTTTATCCTTTTGCAGCACTGCGTCATGACCAGCGAAATCGTCCCCGACAAGTCTCCATCTTGATCTAAACCAAAAGAGAGGAAGATTACCAGCTTCGTTATAAACAAATGATAACTTCCATCGCTCAGTATGCAGCACTATACAGAGACAAGAAATGGCATTAAAAGAAAGAAATGCGCTCAGGTCAGATGTACAGGACACGGCTCACCCCATCAGGAAGCCACACAGTAACAGGGAACAAAGGCAGCGCTTTAAAAAATTAATGTAAGTACCTCAGGAGTGCTGCCTGAATTCAGCAGAGTAATAAACACAAGTCAAAGAAACGCAAAAATCTCACAGAATACAACGGGATACAGCCCCTAACCTACTGCAGGGTGGGTTTTCTTGAAGACAGGAGCTGTCTAGAAGAATGGAACTTCTGCTTCCTGGCTGGAGGGAATAGCTCCTAGGAGTTCAGCCGGTCGGTCTCTAATTCTCCTTGGCTGATGAGAAACGGCCCATTGAGGACCTGACCACAGACATCAAAGAGTTACAAGAGCGGACGGTCAGTAAGATTTCTCCTCTAGAAAATATGGTATTTTTAAGCTACCGCCCAACCAGCACGCACAATGCTGTAGGACCCCACTGTGGGCAAAGTAACAGATGTGAAGTGCTCCCAAGCCCCTCGCTCTCTCTCCTCACCTAACAGCTCACACCTTCATGGCACAACTCAGGTACCAGCTTCAGTCAGAAATATATATGTACCTTCTTCTGTGCTTTATTTCAGTCCTCTCTCTGTTTTTAATTTCATAACACCAGGAGAATCTTTTTCCCAGTCTTATCTCCTAAGACCTCTCCCTCCTCAAAGTTCATTCTACACGAAGGATTTTTCCTTTAGGGCCTCAGACTGAGCAGCCTTCAGCTGCACTGGAAGGCTAATTTAAGTAGGAGACCAGCCCAGAAATAATTTCCTAACATTCCAGATCCAAACCCTTTATGTGAAAAATAAAAACCCAAAGCATCTCTTTAACAGAAAGCTTTGAAAAGCAACCAACCACTTTTTGATTGAGTCTGGTCCCTTTTCATTTTGTATTTTAGCAGGCTTTAGGGTCGGTTTCATCGCTGGGATTTCACGTAAGGCAAAATTCGCCGTGTCCAACTGCTGCTGCAGGCCTGGCAAGCCCAGGACAATAGAAAGAAGCTGCAACTATTACATTGTGCTCCTCACTGCCTGCCTCGGAGAGGGCAAAGGAAATCCAGCCTCACAAAGAAAAAGGCTGCAGTCGGAGGGGGAGGGAATGATTTACCAGCCGCTCGCTGCTCTGCCTCCTCTTCTGCATCCCAACTTCCAACTCGGCTGTTGATGACAACAGCTAAACAAGCTCAAGTTGTTACCCACCAAAACTGGTTCATCTCGGGAAAGCAAACGGCTCCGGTTCATCTGCACAAGCCCTGCCTGAGAAGCTGTAATAGCGTTCTTGCACCAGACATAGCCTTTAAGGAGCGGGGGGGAACAAAAAAGCCCTGACTTTTTCCCCCCTCCGGTCCCACGAAGCTAGTGGTTATTTCCCAGGCGAAGGGCTAAGAGCGCTCTGTGTTTCTCCCGGTGAATGGATAAGGAATAATACGACTGAAAAAGTCCCTTCAGCCACCAAGTTGACTTCATACATCCTAAATTAACAATGAAACTTCGCTGAACTGTTCCTCGAAGCTGGCCTCCTACGATCATTTCAGGAATAAGCATCATTTCTGTTCCTGTTTATGTATTGCGCTGGGCATTTCAATCACAGAAAGGATTTTAAGTTTCATTCTCATGACTTTTGCCCCCAAGACCAGAACGGTCGGTCAGGTCACACAACAAACGCAATGGAAACGCTCGCTCCCCTGATCTGCACTGCCCCATGGGCAGAAAATGAAACACTTTCTCTTAATAGTCACTTTTTCCTGGAAAAAAACCATTGAGCTAGAACCCAAACACGCTGGTATTTTTACCCCAAGCAAGCGGATTGGTGTGCCCTACCACATACCGCGGGAGAAAGCAGCTACAGCAGAACAATGAAGGAGGAAAAGGCAGGAAAAGCCCTCGCATTCGTACAAGTTTCCCCCTACACACATCTCTTTCAGCTTTAATTAAGCTCAGGGTGACTTGGAAGAAATCAGCAGCAGCAGGCCCGCAGGCAGCCCCTCTCGGCGGGCTGACAGCCTCGGAGCCCTGCGCACACACGGGCACAAGGTCAGAGAAAAACCCTGAGCAGCCGGGCACGGGGCACGGAGCTCAGACACCGAGCAGCCTCTTGCTTCCAGCCTCTGAGAACAAGCAGCGCTGCCTTGGCTACTGCAGGAGATGAAATGCATGAGGGGAAGAAAAACAAACACAAACTTTGCCTTGCTGTCCACACGGGGCTGTTTGTGCTCGGGCTTCCACGTGAAAACAGCTCAAGAAGTTTTGCGAGGCTGTGTGACCGGGAGAGAAAACAACACCACCACCAAAACCCAGGGCAGCCTCGAGACTGAAGCAGCTTCGGAGCGTTTCTTTCTCTCCACCCACTTCCTCTCCGTACCCGCTGCCTATTTAAGGCGTTTTCGTACATCTTTGCTCTCCATTCTCACCCTACAGAGCGGATTTCTCTTGCAGCAGTGAGGGGTTTGGGTTTTTTATTTGGTCTTTTTCCTCTCCCCTCTGAAATGACACACACAAGGATATTTCTGAAGCTCTGACCCCCAAACTCCACATTAAGATGAGTGGCTGCTTCCATGCCCGCCAGCTTTCAGAAATATTCAGGTTAAGGGACATAAAAGCTGCAAATACCTGGTCCTATTTAATATCTTATGTATAAATTCCTAAGACAAAATAAGAATTTTGCCACCCCTGAAAGCCACTTAGGCACAGACACCGAAACTCAAGAGTCCCCAAATACCTGAGCAGCACCAGTAACCCATTAGCTTCACCCTAGAGTCCTGACTCAAACAGAGCCGGGCCTGGGACGCGCTCTGCGGGGACAGGATCACCACTTCTTTGTAAGTGCCGGGCCCTTCACAAGACAACCCCAAAAACTTGAAGCTGAGCCAGGAAGAAAACCAGGGAGCACCCCGGAGGCGGCGCACCGACCCCTTTTTGTGTTCCTACGGAGTGGCTAGGAGCTGTGGATGCAGAGCAGGCTTCCTGCAGACAGATCTCTGCCAAACCAGCCCCACAGAGCCCTACAGGGATCGATCCCAGCACGAGGGTCGTGCCAGGGAGCCTTCCAGGCAGGCTCAGCACCTCTTTGCGAAGACGCGCGTTTTATCGACTGTCGCTAATGCACCAGCCCAAACTGTTCTGATAACCACGGAAGGCATCTATCGAGCTACCCTTCAGCATAAAACCAGAAGGACTGGGAGTTGTTTCACCCCTCAGAGCCGGAGTTCCCGATTCGCTCTCCACGCAGACCGCCGCGCACGCAGGGCAGCTCCGCAACGCTCCTGTTTACGCTCCTGGAACCACGCGCTCCCGGGAGCGAGCTTGGCCCCTGTGTTTGCACAAGCCCGCAGCAAACAAACAGCTCTCCTCCGAAGCAGACAAAAGCGGTGACAGAGCACAGCTCGCCCTCGAGTTCGGGCTCGGAGCCTGCCAGTTCCTACTTTTAATCCCCGAGCTCGTTTCCTCCGTGGCCTCGAGTGGATCCCTTCGGCTGCCTCAGCGCTCGGCAGGCAAACCCCAGCTCGGGGATGTGGCAGGCTCTGGGTGCTCCTGCTTCCAGCCTGCCTCGCTGACCCACCTTCCCCACGCAGGCTCCCGATACCGGCTGTAAAACAAACCCAAAGCTCGGGGGGCTCCAGCCACAAGCCTTCACCCTCCATGCTCCCAAACCCGGCCAGCAAGCGAGTTAGTGAGAAATACAGCGAGAAAGAAGGGAAAAGGAGGGGACGGAGCAGCAAGGCTGGCTTTCCTTCCCCTTACACCCTGCGGCCTGGGGGCTTCTCTGAGCGGGGAGTGGGGCAGGAGGCTGAGGGGAGGCTGAAGGGAGGCTGAGGGGAGGCCCCGCACCCCAAACTCGCCCCGAGCCGTTTCTAACCCCGTTTTCAGGTATTTTTAACGCGGTTCTGGGGAGTTTTTCACCTCCCACACCCTGAGGGAAGGGGGCAAGGAGCCGGGCCCGGGGCCGGCGGCGGGGAGGAGGATGAGGAAGAGGAGGGTGAGGGTGAGGGGGATGGGGAGGGTTTCAGGGGCCCGCCACGTACTCTCGCTCTGCAGGATCTCCCTGCGCAGCCCCCCCGCGTACTGGATGAGCTCCTCCAGGCTCCTCTCGCACAGCTGCCCGTAGCCCGAGAACTTCTGCAGCACCTTCTCCAGCTCCCGCTCCACCGTCACGCACTGCTCCATGGCGGACGCCTCCAGGGCCGCCCCCTCCTTCCTACACCGGCCCCGGGACCCCCCCCCCCCAAGGCCTGGTCCCGGCCCCGCCGCCGCCGCCGCCGCCACCGGGCCCGGCTCCGCGCAGGCACCGCCGCGGTCACCCCGGGGGGCTTGGAGCACAACGGAGCAGGCAGCGCCGCGGCCAGCCCCGGGCTTCGGCGAGAGGGAGGGGCGGCGATTATTGCTCAGGCAGCGCGGCGGGCAGCCCTCGCTCAGTAAAGGCATCGGGGAGGAGCGGGGGCCTCGAGGTGGTTATCGCTCAGGCAGCGCGGCGGGCAGCTATGGGCGGGGGGCCTGAGGAGGCGCTGTTGCTATGGGGACGGGGAAGGGGCAAGATGGAGGCCGGGGGGGGGCCGTGAGGGGTATGGAGGGGCCGGGCCCTGCTGCCCCGAGATCCCGCGGGAAGCCTCGTTGGGCAGCCTGGGGGGCTCGCTGAGGGGCGAGGGGCGGCGTTCCACTCAGGGGAGGCGGCTCCCGAACGGCCGAGGGGTGCGGGTGGTTGTGAGCAGCGCAGCCGTAAGGGGCCGGCCTCAGGTCTGTGGGTGGGTGGGCCGGGGAGCCGCTCTGAGGGCTGTGCTGAGCCCTAAAGGCTGCGCGTCTGGCTGGGGAGCGTCTGGTAGGAATACAGCTGGGAGAAATGGCTTCATTTTTCTACCCTTGCTTAACATTCTCTTTTCAGTTTCAATATTTGGAAACAGCAAACCAAGCCAGACGTGCCCCTGTGTTTTCTGTAGTGTGCTACAACCAAAGACCCCATTAAACTTAACATCACCTGGAAAAGCAGTGTTTGGTCCAAGTCTGGAGCTATATCGCCTCATCTGTGCCCATACTACTGAAATAAGGCAAGAAAACAGAGTTTTCTTGAATAAGAACACATGACTCGTATATGTATTTACACATTGCTGTCACTGTCAGATTCAGGCCCAAAGAGCTGCCTTTGTTTATATTCATACTCTTTATGTGTTCATATATGAGGCATAAAGACATTCAAATACCTTGGGGGGAGGGGTTACAACATTAGCATGCTGGTTTAATTATGTTCTTTACCACAGTGGGCACTTGTGTCATCTCAGGACATTCAAGCAAGTTTTCCTGATGTATGTGTGTATACGTACATCTGCCATTAAACAGACCCCGTCGTTTCCAAGGCTCATAAAGGGGTTCAGGCTGTTTAAAGAAAGAAAACACCAACTGCCTAGGAGTGACTATCGGATACAGTGAGTGAAACTCTAGACAGAAAAAGCCCTGAGCACCCCGGCCTGGTGTCCCAGCTGACCCCGCTCTGAGCACGAGGTCGGACTTTGTGCTCCAGCCAGAATTACCGGTCATTCACTGCTAGGTCACGTCAGGATCGCCTCACCTACGCGACCAGTGCCTTAGCTGAGGTGTTGGATATGGGCCATTTTATTGCAGAATTACACCTGTGTGTTCAATCTCCTTCCATTTGGCCGCTTGCAGATCGTGGGAAACAGCTTCTAATTTAAAATTCCTCGACATATAATTGCGTCGTCTGGCTGCTGTCGTTTTGTTTGGACATTCCTACAGGTTTGCAGGTTTATTTAACAAGTATCAGTTAATGACAAATAAAACTTCATATCATGCACAAAAATGGCTGAGGAGCACCTGTGTCGTTCAAAATATACATCCGGACACTGTGTGTTGGTGAACTCCTAACAATTACACGTACAGAGCAGGCTGACTCGGAGGAGGAGCGGGTTTCTGGTCGTTTAAACGTTAGGCTGCTGAAATTTATCTTGGCACGCAGCAATATTTGAACTGCCCAAAATGAAGGACAAGATAATATTTTAACAGGGTAAGGGATGGAATTAAGATTTTCAATCTTCAGTTTTACGGACTTCAGAAATGACAATACTTGTCTTTGTGTTCCCAACAGCAGGCTGAGTTTAGAAAGCAGATTATTGTCGATGCTCCCAGGCTGCGCAGTCAGCAGCTGCTCGCAGGAGAGGACGGAGAGGAGGGGAACCCTTGCCATTTATCAGCGGGCAGCAGAGTTCAGATTTGGCTGGCTGACACGAGAAAACGGCTGTCCCAGTCCTCAGGATTTGGTCTCATTCTGTCATAAATCATAGTAAAATAATTATGCTGCCAGCTCAGTGTAAGAGCAGATCCCTGCTTTTTTTGTTGTTGTTAAAAGGTGGAATTTATGTGCTTCATTCTCCTCACATTTGGAATATTTCCTCAGTGAGCACAGGACCGGCTGGCTGCTGACTGTTTAATATTGTTAATTAGGTAGAGTTAACCCCAGGGTCTTTAAAATGTCAGCGCGTGGCTTGTTTGTCTTCAGCCCAAATGAATTTTTAATTCACTGCTAAGGTATTTAAATTTTCCAGCTAATTAAAACTCCCCGAAAAGTTGTTTGCAGGTGACATGTCAACGACAGTCTGAGTTAGAGCTAGAAACCAACAAACGAAACCAACTGCAGAAAATACAGCAGAAAAGACAGCAGTACCAGCTTGGTGAGTTAAGGATCTAAAAGCAGGGAGGAAAGACAGCCCAAAAACCTAGGAGAGGAGCAGCGCTAGTTCAGGAAGCCCTTCTCAGCATCCTGAAATGTGAGCTGGAGGAAGAAAAACCAGATCTCTGTTAACATGTTAAACGCTCTGTTAAACGCTCCTCAGCTTTGTACGAGCGCAGCCCTTGGAGCTGTCAGAAATAAATCTTTTTAGAGCCAGCATTTCAGCACAGGGGCCCCGTGCCTGCTGCTTGGCTCCTTAGCAGCATCCCCTTTCTCTTCCAGGCCTTTGGTTAACTCCTCACCTGTGGTTCCTGGTCCTGCCCTGCTCCCCCGTGGCAGCTGTGCCCCGTCCCTCTCATTCCTGTTGCCTCTGCACTTCTGTGTTCACAGTTGCTTTGCTGTTGATTGTTCTGCAGGGGTTTGAATGGTGGTTTGAGACAATATTTTTACTTTCTTGAAATTACTCCAGGGTTTTGAGTTTTGGCAGCTGATGAGCTTAGTGTCTGCAGGGGACTCATCATCAGTTACCACTGGGGAATGTTAGGGTTTGATTTAACTCAGCCCATGAGCAGTAGGAAATGACATATTGGTGACAGCCTTCCCGGCAGTTGGTGTCACAAATAGTTTAGCTGTGAGCGTAGACTTAATTGGTGCTCGGTGCTTCCCAGACGGAGGAGGCAGTGTCCCTCACACGGCACAGGGCTGGAAGATACTGGGGACCAGGTGGAGAGGGGACTGTGGCTCAGCCAAAACCAACCGACCAAAACAACAAAAGGAACCAATTTTCTAACTGAAAAGAACCTATTTTCTAACTAAAATACACAAGGTTGCTCTTCAAACCCCCTAGCTCCCAACTCTTCCTCCTATCCCGCACTCCATATACGCTTAAGCTGCTGACTTGAAACAAAAAGTGGAGAAATCAGGCAGCTTCTTGTAATGTGTGACTGAAGAAAAGGGTCTTTGTGAGGCTTTTGAAAAAGAAATGCGGCCTGGCAGTGGGTTTTCAGCACTCCAGGAGAGCCTGCCTCTGGTCCTACTGGCAGGTGACGTGAAGCGTGCTTTTTATTGAAAGTCCCTCGGCTCTGCCAACGGCAGTAACAAAGCCACTCTCCGTTCTGTTTTTGCCAAGGGGAAGGGATTCATCTTATTGATGCTGCGCCACAGCCACTGTCTCATTAGGGAGATGGACCCTTGCGCTGTTGAGGGGGCAGTTTACAAAACCGCGGTGACTGTGAAGGAGAGGGCAGCGCTGCAACCCTCCCACAAGCTCTGTCCCTTGTTCCTCCGGTACGTTCTGTCCAAGCTCGCTTCAGATCAGACTGAGCTGCTGAAATCCTTGTGCATTCAGCTGAGCAGCAGAGCTGGTGCAGCCCACCCTTTCCCCCTCTAGTCTTTACCACACCACAGAAAAAAAAAGTACGAAGAATAAATGCAGAATGCTTAGAAGCCCATAAGGGCTTAGTTGTTGGGCAGCTACTTCTGGACTCTCTCTCCTCTTCCCCTTTCCAGAAAATAAACGGAGGCTGTTGCAGAAGAAACGTGTTGTGATGTTCTCAAGGTGGCCGTCGCAGCTGCAAAAACAAAGGTGCTGAACCTGCCTCTGGGATGCCCAAGCTCGTTAGGATGAGGATGGGAAAGATAGTGGAAAAGGGATAGCATTTTTATTTCTTTTCTAGAGTGGTTGGCTTTTTTTTTCCCCTTTGTAATTCGTATCAGCGTGCAGAGAACCCTCTACATGTTTTCTAACAGTTCTGAGGAGCATGACCATTGAAATGCTTTCTGCAGGTCAATATTAATGCGTCTTCGTAAAATTCAATTTTATGCCTTGGTACAGAATTACTTCAGCATATGCACTCTGGGGGGTTGTCAGTATTTTTAAAATTAAGCCCTGCTATTTCTGTGTTTATGTGTATGAGTTGGCAATTTTAATGCAAATTACTGTTTCTTAAAATAACTGAACCTACAGAGGCAACGGTGAGCTGCTTTCAGAGGAGAGCCTTCATCTCAAAGACCAGGCGTGTTGTCAAGCTGTCTAAATCGCCTCTGTACAGCCTTTCTCACACTTCTTGTATGGACTGGGGTTATTATTTGCAGAGCACCTCAACGTAGCACTATGAACACCACAGGTGTGAAGAACAGCGACAATATGTATGTTTTGCAGGAGGTGTAATGCTTGCCCTTGGCTCTGTGGGTTGTGCTGCCTTCCCTGGGCTCAGTTCTCAAGGTGTGGGTGCCACGGGTGCAGGTGGATGTGGCCGGGAGGCAACCCCCAGAGCCCCCAGGACGGGTGGCAGCGGGCCACGAGCACCTCCGCCAACCCTTCCCGTTCTGCTGCCCCCAAACTAGCCAAGCGCTCCTCTCGGTTACAGCTAGATAAACACTTGTAACTAATAAAGAGCCCCCACCTGGGCTTTAACTCGCCCAACCAAAGCCATTACACCCTCGTTTTGCCGTTCTTCTTCATTTATTCAGCTCTAAACTCGCCGCCTAGGGCGGGCTCAGCCCCACGGCACCTGAGGCACCGCGGGCCGGGCTCGGCGGGCGCGGCCTCCCCGCGGGGTTCGGCGGGGGCTCCCCACGGCCCCGGGGGAGGTGAAGGGGAGGGAAGGGGCTGGAAGGGGAGGCCCCCGGCCGTCCCCGCCCGCCGCCGTGCCCTCCCCGCACGTCACTTGTTATGTCTCCGCCGGCGGCCGCGGCTCCGCCGGGGCGGGGACAGCGGCGGGAGGGAGGCCGGGGGCCCGCAGCCCTCAACGCCCCGCGGCCGCCGGCTGCCGCCCCCTTCCCTCGCCCCGTTCCCCCCTCGTCTTCCTCCTCTTCCTCCTCCTCCTCCTTCCCCAGCCCCAGCCCGCCGGGAAGATGTGGCTGAAGCTGTGCTTCTTGCTGCTGTATTTCCTGGTGCTCTTCGTCCTGGCCAGGGTGTTCGAGGCCGTGGTGTGGTACGAGACCGGCTTCTTCGCCACGCAGCTGGTGGACCCGGTGGCGCTGAGCTTCAGGAAGCTGCGCACCATCCTGGAGTGCCGGGGGCTGGGGCACTCGGGGCTGCCCGAGAAGAAGGATGTCCGGGAGCTGGTGGAGAAGTCAGGTAGGGCCTCCTGCTCCTTCCCTCCGGCCTCTCTCCTTCCCTCCTGCCTCCCTCTTGCCACCCGGCCGCCCTCCTTCCTTCCCTGCACCCGCCCTCCTTCATTCCCTCTAGCCTGCCTCCTTCCTTCCTTCTCTCCTGCCTCCTTCCTTCTCTCCTTCCTTCTTTCCTTTCCCCTCCTGCCTCCTTTCCTCCTTCCCTCCCTCCTGCCCTGCCTCCGGGCCTCAGGCGGCCACGAAGCCTCCACCGCCCGCTGGTGCAGGCACAGCCCCGGGGGCTCCGGCCAAGGGCATCAGGGCACGGTGCCCGCAACCGGGGGCTCGAAGCGTATAAAAATATTTAAATTTATGCATTTTCAACGCTTTTTGCCACATTAATGCACCCAGGGAGAGGCCCGGCGTGACCCCCGCCTGGGCCGCTCGCCCCAAACTCCGGCTCACGGCGAGATGTCACAGCGGGTAAATGGAGAAAGGCTCTGGGGAGCTCCGGGCTCGTGACGTGAAAAAGCTCCGCGGCGTTTGAAACGCTGACACTGCTGCACGCCGAGTGGGGAGAAGGCCTCCGCCAAGCTGCCAAGAAATGGTTTCTTCCCCCCCAGGGGGAAAGGGTTATTTCTGATAAGCGAGCTCGGCCTGGCAGTGGGTGGTGTGGGTCGCAACGTTAGGTTTTGTTTTGCGGTTGAAAGCGAATGTCATCTGCCATGAAGAACGAGGAGGAAAGGATCCAAATATATGCAGGCTCGTGGGTTACTATTTACAGCTGGGGCCGGCTTTTTCTGCGTGCTCCTTTCCCTCCCGGCTCGCTCGTTTTCTTCCAGGTATTGCTGTCAGGATGGGGCTGAGGGAAGCGGTGCCTCTGTAGGTGAGGAGCAGAAGAGATGGGCACAGAGAAAGGCAGTGCTTTTGTAGAAGAGGAGCAGAAGTAGATCCTGTGCCAAAGATGGCTTGGGAGAAGGCAGGGGAGCGTTTCAGAAGTTGGCAAAAAGCAGGTGAAAGAGGTGGGCTTTTGGGGGTGCTGAGTAGCGAGGGATGAGGAAGGATGAAGGTGGGCAGAGCTGCCGAAATGCCTTGAAAGTACGGCTGTTGGCGCGGGGCAGGCAGACGGAGATGGCCCAAAGGACTCAGGAGATGGGGCTGATGTAATAACCGTAGTGCCAGCCAAGCAGGAAAGCGTGAGTAGCTGCTGTTAAATCGATGATCAGAGGGCTGCTGATAGAGGAAAGAGAAAACGTGCTGGTGCTCTGGGCAGGCAGCGAGGGGACTCGAAAGTCCAGACAGAAAAAGAGAAGGATTTGGATGAATACAGTGAGTGCCATAACCCTAAAATGCTAACTAGTTTTAATAATTGATATTAATGTTGGACACTTAAATCTAGTTTGCTTTTATTGTTCATTGTTTATTTATGTTTTTTATTCACTTTGCTGCTTCCACAGTAAAAACCATTAGGCAGTTTCATTTTTGTTTCCAATCACTTTCACTCCTTGGCTGTCACGTACTTCCATGATGTCATTATGTTTGGGCTGCAAATGCTGCAGGGAAGTGTTTAACTCCAAACAAACTGTATTAACTGACTTCTTGAAATGTCATGGAAACAGTTCTAGTACTGATAGGTTTTGCAGGTGTTTTTTTTATTATTTGAAGTTGTATGTAATGTAAATTTTGAGTTCCGTGAATACTTCTTGAGAGCTCTCGAGGGTTTCCCCTGTAACACAACACTTTTTATTTTTGAGCATTTTGTAGGAAACAGCCTCTTTGAACAGGACTTAATTTCATCAAGATTAATAGATTAGTTACCAAAATGCTGGTTGTCATTAACGGTGTTTGTAAGGACTGTGAAACAAAGCATGGGAAGGAAATGAGATTATGGAGGAAATATCAGAACAATTTTACCATGAGCTAGGATGGAGTTGATGGGAACTGTTTTTGCAACTTTGCAAACAGAATCCAACAGCTAAATTGTTCTGTGTTAGATCTTTACTTGCTGTGGGACAATCAACATAAATTTCCGTACCAAATTATTGATTGAAATTCTGGAAGTCTGCTTGAGTTATCAGCATTAAGAATTTGCTTGCTGCAAAATTATTGTCGTGTGAAATGAAAGCAAAGATAGGTGAATTAAAATTGCTGTCTGCCACTGAAATACCATTATTTTCAGGTAGCGAGGCTTAGAGGATGTTCATTTACTCTTTTGTGTGCACGGTTGTATGTGTGGTACGTCTGTGTAATCAGAAGCGTAGTCAAATTGTTCACAGTCACATTGCTGTAGATAGAATTAAAATAACTTTATAGTAAAGTTCAGTTGCTGTCGTACTGAAAAGGGTTTTGAGAAACTATTTTAAATACATCTAGAGAAACTGCTACTTTCTGAGATAAAATTGCCATTAGCGATAGGATATGTCATTATTAAATCATCTTTCATAAGCGTCGCTTTAACTGCATTTCTCCAACTGTCTTTTTTTCAGGTGACCTTATGGAAGGAGAGCTTTATTCTGCTCTCAAGGAGGAAGAGGCCTCTGAATCGGTTTCAAGTACAAACTTCAGTGGTGAGATGCACTTCTATGAGCTCGTAGAAGATACGAAAGATGGGATCTGGCTGGTACAGGTATAGTAATTCTATCATTTGTTTTTATGTATTTATCATGTTCAATGTACGTCCGGAAGGAGGAGTTTATGGGGGTGGTTGACTAGCAGGAAAAGTGAGCAACAGAGAGATGGTGGCAAAGATGAATGATACCAGGGAGGTCATGAGGAGCAAATCTGTTCTAAAAACCAAGCAAGGCTGGAAGTGACAGAGTTCCTACACAGAGAAGAAGAAAACCTGTTGTTCTGTGGATTGCTTTCTGAAAGCCAGGTGCTTTACAACCAGAAAACAAAGCAGCACACATTTAACTCTGTGAACTATGCAAGTACTTGGCCCTGATAGTGCACAAGTTTGTGTGTTGTGTGAAGTAGGTGCATTAAGGATAGGTGCTCCCAGCTGGCACAGGAGGGGTGCCTCCGGTCTTGCTCTTCTTTTGGGGCTCTGGTCTTGCTGTTCTCTTCTGTTTTGGGGCTCCACGCTCAGCCCCAATTGGTTTAAGCGTTCAATTATCTAAGGGGCTTACAGCCTTGGTGAAGAGCTAAGAGAGGTTGTAAAAGCGCAAGATCTCAGCGTGCTGCTTCCCAGGCCAGCAGGCTGTTTGCACAACGTGTTCTGGTGGCTTGAAGTTTGCCTTTCCCCAAACCTTGTGGACTCACTGATTTATGGCATGCTTCGCCAGGGTTGCGTGAGAGTGAGAGAACATTTGTGGGGTGAGTGGGGGAGAGAAGACACAGACTTTTGCAGATGGGATTCTGAAACAATTTATCATTACTGTTGAGAACATATGAGAACATAAGATGAGTAATCTGGGCCAAAATGTAAAAACTACTTTTCTTCATCAACTTCTCCATTGATAAGAGACTTTGTTTAGGCAAAAGTTCACTGCTACCGGCCACATCAGGCAACCAGAATTCTCCACCAGACAATTAATTGTTTAGTTGAGAGCTCTACTTCCTGGATTAAATGGTTTGTCTGGTCTCCTCTCTTCGTGTTTTCTATTTAAATAGATTTTCAGGATTTAATGACTTGCTGGTACTAGAGCTGCATCATTAACCACATCAGAGCTCACCCTAAAATAGACAACGAGGACAGACAACCTTCATGGTCAAAATGGCATTTGTATTTTGGAAAAGATCATTGAGTCTAAGTTTCAGGCTTAAATCATACAGAAGGGGATTCTTCAAGCAGAGAGAAGCTGTTGAAAGGAAGTTTAGTTAACGTCTCCCGGCTTGCTGACAAATACATTTACGAATATACTGTGAAAAACCTCCTCTCTTCTCCATACTCTTCACAGGAGTAAAATATGACACTTCTCTGTCAGTTGTTTGCAGAATTCTAATCATAACATATTTTCAGCTAGCTTTATAATAGCCAATCAAACAGGCTGCATTTTGATATCTCAAGTGTGATAAATGTTTGTCATCGTTCTGGAAATATTTGAACAGCAATTCACTTGGTCACAATAGCTGTGGAAAAAAAATACTGGAATTTACTGAATAATTTACTTGGTGAACACTATTTGTCTCTTTGTTGACAATAAAAACCACTAAAGATATCAAATTTCTGCTTTTCATTCTTGCCTTCACTCAAGTTTTCATCGCTGAGTTTTCGTTTGTTCCCTTCCCTACCCTAACTTCTCTCCTACGCTAGATTCTTCGTGTCCTTTCAAGGATCTTTGCCTGCTCTTTTCACGTTCCTCTTCGCTGCAAAGCTTTTTTTATTACCGCTTTCCACTTCTGACTCCGGATTGCTGTCCTTTGTCACTCTCCTTTACCATTAGGCATGCCATGGAAACTTCTCAGCTAACGAGCTCGGTGCTTAGCCAGGGGACACTGAGAGAGGAGGATGCCTCACGTAGCGGTTCAGTGACCGCAGAGCCTCCGTTCCCCTGCTCTGTTGTTGCTGGCTGGGAAGCAGAAAGGAGCTCCAGTTCCTTTCAGGATCCTGGCTGTGGATCTGTTCCACATGGGCTGCGAAAGCAGTGGAGGGAAAGGATGAGTTCTGGCTCGGCTGGTGCAGCGGTGGTTGGTTGAGGTGGTGTCAAAGGCTTCACGATGATATATCAGAACGTGGAGACTGGGAAGATGATTTTTGTTTTCCCGTGCATGTAAATGAAATTTCTGGGGTGGTGCAAGCTGGTGGTGTGTGGTGGCAAACACTGTTCACAGAGAATCAAAGAAAAACGAGGAAACAACAATTATTTCCTGGTATGTTTGACAAATTCAGAAGTGAATTTACCATCTAGAGCCAGGAAGGCGGATTTTTTGAAGAAAGTTGAAGTCCATACACAAGTCAACGAAGTGTTTTGTGGCTGTGTTTCTTTCTCTGCAAGTCCACGAGCGAAGCAGCCAGGTTGAGTGGTAATTTGTTTACCCACCGAGCTGTTCACGAGTGCCCTGTGCTCCTGCATGGAGCTTCCACAGACGGCAGCAAGTTGTCTCCTATTAGCTCATGATCTCAACGCTTTTCCTTTTATGTTTTTCTTCTTGCTTGCCAGCTGCTGTTACGCACATCTCTGGCTGGCAAGGAGATTGAGTGGTAGTTCCTGGAGCAGGGACGGATGCTGCTTGGCCTGGTGGTAGAGGAGGAACACAGAGCAATGGCTTTTTCAGACTGCTGTGGCTTATGCTCCGGGGCTAGTCTCTGGAAGCGACTTCTGACAATGTCATAGCCATTGTGGCTTTTTAAAAACATACAATAAATGATCTACAGATAAAAATCTTTTTTGAATGAAGTTAAAATCTAAATTTATATATACACATTTTAAAAAACAGTCCTTGTTGTAACATGGTGGTAGAAAGAAGCAAAGGGAGCTTTATTCCTGGCGTTGAAGCTGCAGGACAAACCTCTTCATCATGCCTGGTCGCGGTTCAAAAGGCATTACTGTGGGTGTAGATCATAGAACCACAGAATCACCTTGGTTGGAAAGGACCTTAAAGATCACCATGTCCAACCACCAACCTGCTGAGTCCCTGCACTAAACCACGTCCTTAGTGCCATGTCCACACGTCTCCTAAATCCCGGTCTGATCTGCATCTGCATCTGAGCTTCTTGTTCAAGCGGTGTAATCACAGAGTGAGGGATGTTGGTGCAGGGCTTTGGTCATCTCTTCTTTCTTTCTGTTTTCATTTGCTTTTGCTTGCATGTAGAGTAATTTTCATATTTGCCTTTTTCAATTTGCCAGGTGACTGGTTGCTCTCGTTATGAGGAAATTAAGTGGAAGCATTTAGCTAATTTATAATACATTGTTCAGTATTTGTGCTGTTTCCAGTAGCTTCAGGACCATTTACCATAGGATACCCAATGTTAACTTTCATTAGCCTTTTTTGAGAGTCTTTCTACCCAGCCAAGGGTGTAGAATACCCTCAGCTAAGACTTAACAGTTCTCATATTGCCTTCGTAACTTTGTTAATTGATTATAGCGTCTCATTCATTTTCAGCCTCTGTTCAGAACGTCCCACCTTCCTTGAGAAACTACACAGAATTATGAGGTAGTTAATTTTTGCATGCTTCAATGAATTTGGTCTTCCATCTTTGCCCATTTTGGTCAAATTTCTCGTAGCCTCTTTCTCAGAAAAGTTAAAAATAATAATAAAAAATCAGACACCTTTAATCCATGTGGATGGATTCTGAGCCAGTTGTGAGTCCTTGGGACAGAGTGGCTGTGGAAATTGTTCCATCAGCACAATGCAGAACAATAATCAGCGTGTGAAATGTTTCACAATGAGTAAAGGAGCAGAGAGTCAGGCAGAAAGTATTGATGTTATCTTGAATAACGTAAACGGGCCTTTTCCCATGCTTCTAATAAAGAACACACCAGTTTTAATTAGATATATTTCTAAATGTGAATTGTCCCAATATTTCTACTTCTGCTTTGCCTGGGGAAGGATAGCAACATAACAGTTAATTACAAAAGGTTCTGTGAAAAATGTTTAATAGACCGATGCTTTTTTTTATATATCTTTGTGGATACAAAGTCTTTCAGGGAGTGCATGGACTCTTTACAGCGATACGAAGCTTCCTTTGCTCATATACCCTCTGCAGGCACCTTGGAAGAGTTCCTGGGCCCCCAGGGGTCTGGATATCTCAAACTGGAAACTGCTGAACCGGACTGTCAGCTCTCACACACGCACAGCCCTACCAGTTCGTTAAATAAGTCAGAAATGAGTTTGGCTTTTGGTGAAATCACGCAGGTTTTTCCAACCGGGATATCTGTACTGCTTCGTGCAGAGACCGACCTGCTGAGGCTGGGCGAGGGTTGGCTGCTCCTGGGAGGATTACCTGCACGTGTTTGTGTGCAGCGGGTAATGGTGTCTCTTCCCTCCCAGGTTTTGTTCTGCCTGATGATTTCAGCCCTGTTACAACTCCCTAGTGCCTGGTCTCGATGAGCACTTGGAGCTGTCTTTGCGGCCAAGCTCGAAAACCAAGCTTTGACTATTTATGTGAAACAAGTTTTGACTGTGTGCATTCAGAATTTTGTGTGCTCTTAGGATGAGCAGGTGTGCCTGACACCTGGTATCCTGGCTGAGTTCCAGCTTGGATAATGTCGGAACTTCCCTTGGAGCTTTCACTTGGATACAGTTTTCTCTCCCTTTAATGGCACGTACTCACATCCCATAATGGCTGAGAGATGCTGCCAAGGTGAATATTTTTCCATCACTGAAAAAAAAACTTTAAAAAACACATGTGCATCACTTAGCTCTGAGCTTCTGTTGTATTGTGACGATCTCACAGTTCTGCCTTTTTGCTTTGATTTCTTTTTTTTTTAGCGTTCCCATCGATGGTGCCACGTAACAAACACAAATAGCGCGGCACTTAATCAAACTGGTGAGGCACGAGGGTTGTTGAATGTGCAAAGCAAATAATTCATCTGGATGTTTTTGCTGTTACTGAGGTTACTTTGGGTTTCTGAGACCATGAGACTGGGTAACAATTAGTTTTAAGGGCTGATTTTTGGAACGTCCTCTTGAAAAAGCTGCTTGTCAAAAGCGTTCAGGTTCCATGTGAGATTATCCTTGCGTGTGCTCAGGTTGCTGCAAGTTGTTGAGGTGAAAGCAACTTGTTAAGAGTGTTGTTTTCATTCCAGGGCAAAGTCTTGTGTGTGGTACACGGCAAGGATTATTCCCCATTTAAAAAACACTGCTTAATCCTATTTAGTATCTGTGATATCAGGGTATGTAGAAGCTCTTTCTTCCATCACGTGGCAGCAATTCTTATACATCAAGTAGTCAGAACGTTTCTGTCCTCCGTATGACTCCTCTATCAGAGGAGGAAGAGATAATAACAGAAGGAACTAGAATTGATTAAAGAAATGAGTCGGAATACCGTGAAGTGTTGTTAGCTCTTTGTTTTGCCAATCTGACTCGAATTCTCGAGCCTTGTGATACTCAAGCAGTCTCAGTTGTAAGCTTCAAGACTTACGGAGAACAATTCTTGTTATAATGACCTGTTTTGAAATCCCTACGTACCTGTCTAAAAGAGATTGAGCAATGTCTGATTTAAATGAGCAGAAAAATAGAAAAGTGCTCAACTGAGGCTATTATCGTGTTGCGCTCAAATACTGCTGGGGCACCAGAACAGGAATCTGTCTTGGCCTATTGTTAGAGCAAACTCTTCAACAGCAGCAGTGTGTCCTTGAGTCTCTTCGATATCTGCATCTTTTAATGGCATTTTAAGAACACGTTTCATAAAATAACGTATAAAAAGACATAACAGTACCTGGGAAATTATGGTGCAACTGCATCGGTGACAGTTACATAGTGGTCAGGGTGATATCTCTGCATCTACCTGAGAGGCTCTCATTGTGGGTTAAGCAAGAGGCATGTTGCCCTATTTTACAAAACACTTATACGTTTTTTCTTCTGGGATATTTATTTTTAAAGCCCGTTTGCTGCTTTAATGTCATAACTGTGGCTATTTTAACATATAGATCAACATGATTTTATTAATTAGGTTCTTGATTAGCATCATTTGGGACTGTTCTGTCTAATTCAAAGTCAAGAGAGCTCTTCACTGCGAAAGCTACCTATGCAAACACCTATTGAAGTCATCAGGATTTTAGTACTTTCAGTATTATATGTCCTTAGATTAGTTATTCTTTTTTTACCTGTTGTGTCTGAAAGTCTCCTTTCCAGTTATTTTGATATGCAGTGGAAAATAGAGAAGAAAATTGGAATATATGGATAGATGGGGTTTTGGAAGTCTCCTTCATTTCTCTGTTTGCTTTGCACATCTTGTGGGATATCTTACCTGCAGTATTTCACAATATTGAGAATCTTCTGACTTCTTGGTGTATTTTATGGTCCTCCCAAATTCAAGGATGCAGTATGAAGAGACTTGTCTGAGACTTCAGAGGAAGCTTGTGGATAGGTGCCCACTGAGAGCCTAGCCTTCTCTCCAGTTTCTTCTTCCATGCTAGTTCTTCCACTAAAACAGCATAAAATTCATACGTAGAGAAAGAATAGTAGTTCAGAACCAGTCCTCTGGGTTGGGTGTATTTTAGGCAGCAGATCTATTCCGTGGTGTGGGACTGTTAAATGACAGGGTTACTCTGATCCTATTGGATTCTCTTAGCCCGTTAAGATGATTAATGGATTAATTGGATTATCTCCATTGTATTATTTGTCACTCTGACAGTTGATATTTTGCAGAACGTGAATGCAGCTAATAACAAGAGAAGCTTGAAGGGCTCGTGTTCCCGTAAATGTCACAGTTGTTTCCCGGCAGTGCTAGTTGATCTCATAAAAGATACCTGAGTTTTGTTTTGTTTTGTTCTGTATGAGCTTTGTCTTGACTTCTTCGATATGAAATAAAGCATGTGGCTGAAAGGGGCCGTCTTGATTAGTGACTTCACCTCTGCCAGACCGTTATAAAACACCTTGCTCTCTCTCTTAAATCATAAGTTGCCCATGTGTAATACTCCTATCGACTGTTCCACTCTTCTTGGAAATCTATCTGGCTTTTGGTCTGAGAGTTTTCATGGCTAATTTGTTCTTATTGTGCTTAAATTGACATTGCCCTTTAGTTCTGTGACTCCTAATGCCTGCCCCGCTCCTCCCGATACCTGAGATCAATCAACCAGTTTGTTTTTGTCAGGCCTAATACTTCCTAGGATTTGCTTATTTCACAGCCAGTTAATATTGATGGCTTACAGCTCCTGTTGGATCAACTAAGAGACCCGAGCTTTTCCTCTCGTCGTCGTTTCTAACCGATGAACTCCCCGAGTGTCCTGTTCATTATTGAATTCAATTTCATTTCTGACACTCTGCACTGCGAGATTTGTGCAGCTCTTCCTGGACGGCATTATAATCCTCTTTTGTACCTAGACGTGCTTCCCAATTTTATGTCAGCTACAAATGGCTTTGGGAGACTTCAGCCTTCTGCAGGAAGGGCATTAATAGGAACATATGCCGAACTGGTCGCTGAGATAAATCCATTAAGAAGCCTGGTACTACTTCTCTGGCATTTTGATATTTTCTTGCCTTAGCCAATTTCTGATTCACTTTCAGAATTTTTTTACACACTATAAAAATTTATCTCCAGTCCTCTAGAAATTTTCCCACGTGGCATAATGCTAGACCCTCTGCCAAGATTACTACGTTCCCTTGGTCTTGAAACTTGGTTCTTTTTCTCTAGGAAAAGATTGATTTTTAACTCGCAGCTTAAGCAGGAACGATACAACTTCAGTAATTCCATGCTGGAAGGGGATGGAAGATGTAATCAGCTCTGCGCCTTTACAGTTTGCCCTACAGTTTTGCATACTGTTGAGATCAAAGTAGTGGGATATTTTTTTCATTCTCTCTTAAATATAGTTACTCACTCTCCAGTCAGAGAGTAAGTTACCCTGACAGTGTTTTTATACAAAATCTTTGCAGGTGCATCTGCAGCTTTGTGTGCTCGTTGGGTCACAGCTCGGTGACAGATAGCCTACCTGTTGATTTTAAGTGCATTAAGTTCTGTTTCCATCTTCAGGTGATGGTCTCTTTCCATACGCTTGCTGACCTGTCCATAGCCAGCCATCTCCTCGTTATATGAAAATTGAGTCAGCATGAATTCCATTTCTGAGACGTAAATGACCTTACACTTCTACCTTCACTGCATCTCAATCCTGCTGCTTTTTCCCATGTTCTGTTCTTACTCGGTTGAAAAGCCTTCTGGTGTACCTTCTAGTGTTTCTTTTCGTAGTCTAACTTGAATTGCCCTTTTTCTTACTTGTTTTTATTTCTTGCTTGTCTTTCTTTGCTAGCTCTTCCTTTTCTGTCTTTTTTCTTTCTAATTCCTTGTAGATTCTCAGACTATTTCTAACATATTTTTGGAAGCTTTTGCTAGGAAGAAATGCAGGATTTGACATCTTTTCCCCCTTGCTTAAAATCCTGGTAGCTTTGCCACCTTGCACTTGAAGAACTTGCAGGCCTCTTCTGCATTCCAGCTCCCGGTTTCCTCAGTCACAGTTTTTTGTTTTTTTTTTTTTTAAGTTACATTTCTTAGCTTATCAAAAATCACACTTCTTAAATAAAGCCTGTTACAAGTGTTTGCAAGTTAGCTTTAATTTCAACCGAATTACACTGTGATTGCTTAACCTCCAGTTGCTTTCTCTGACCTGGGTGTTGTCTGCAAGGAGCAGCTGCAATAGATGCCTTTTTTTTTTTAGCTGTAATGACATAAAGCATGAGACCAAGACATTTTGCAAAGTGTGCAAAACCATGGTAAGGTTCTTGCTCTCTAGTTACTAAATAAAAACTGCTAGTTCTGGCCTTTTCTTGCAACGTAAACAGCTTTCTCCAAGAGAACAGGCTTTTTCGGAGGATGTGAATTAATCTGATTTACAAATAAATAAATAAATAGCCCAGTAACTATGCTAGGCTTTTACTGAGCTCGCACAGGGTTTGGGGAGCAACTGATCTCTGAGTAATTGTTCCAAACCATAAGAGTTACCAACACTTTACTTGGATGCTTACTAATAAAGCTTAGTGGCTCCTTTCAATGTCAGGTCCGTTTGTCATGCTGTAGTAGCTCTGAGGATGTATTGATCTAAGTGTCCTAAGGTGTCTTCAGCAATGTGGTCTCTTTGTTGAAGCATACAAAAGAAAGAAATTTAAAATATCCAAGGTAATTGCTTCAGTTACAGTTCAGTTTTAGGGGATGTAAAGAAGCCTCAGTAGTGCAGGAGGTTTCCCCAGCTGGTTATCTTGGTGCTTGAAGGTTACATTAAGCTAATCCCTGGGGAAGCAAAAAGGCTTTTCTAACTGACGTGTGTTTTGATAACAGCTTGAAGGACTCCTATCTAGATGTTCACCTGTGATTTTATTTAAACGCGTTGGGCTCAGAGGAACGGGAGGGTGATCTGCAACTGCAGTTTTGCTTTGTTTCCTTCTGTAGGAGGTTGTGCTGAGTGAATCCTTACGTTTTTAGTTTCTGGGTGGATGCTGCTTACCACAAATCAGATAATTTTTTGAGCCTCAACAGCCAGACATGCTTTCCAGCTGTGTGTCTCAGCCTGTACGCAGAGAACTGTTAGTCGTGCTGCCAACCTGACTTACCGAGGAAAACTGACATTTCTGGTTATTAAGTCTGAAAATGTTTGGGAGAAGTTTAATGGGGGATAAACAAATACCTAACAAATGGAAATTTCAAAACTTAATTTAAAAACACATTTCAAGTGGTTGCCAGTCAGTTTGCATAAGCATGTGAGGCATTTCCAAAATAGGAAGTGTGACTGCTGATGGAATAATGCATGATCGGTCATGTCATTCAGAATTACCTGCCAACAAAAGGCAGGCAGTTGATTTTTCTCCCCCCCTTCTCTGTACAGTTATAAGTCAGAGGATGGTGCTTGTTCGTTGTCATTTGCATCTGTAGAAGCTTACATCTGCGTAACCAGAAGTACTTCTTTAACATATTAGGTTATAAGGAATTAGACCTTGGGATCTATCGCACCAAATTATCATCCTGAAATTGCAGATGGGACGTCTGGGGTTGGTGGGACAGTCACGTGAACTCACGGAGTGAGTCACTGGCAAAGGTGTAAGGAGTCAAGATTTTTAGGCTTTATCTGGGAGTTTGATCATTAGTTTCTGCTTCTCAGAAGTGGTCATTGGCAGTCTAACCTGGTAGCAATGCAGCCCTTACAACACCTTTTCTTGCTCTGAGACAAGGTTTCTTTGGTGTGCTGTAACTGTAATGGAGCGTGGCGATAAAATAATTGTCTTTTTTACTGCAAAGAAGAGGAACCTGCAATACAATTTCCCCTGGTCTCTTACAATGAACCAGTTAACAATAGCTTTGTTGTTTTCCCAGAGTTTTTTTTTTTAAGTGTCACTGATTTTATTATCTTAGCCAGTACTTAAAGTGATGATGCACTTTGCCTTTCTGCAGAAACTGTATTTCTGTCTGTCAGCTTCACTTTCCAGAAACACCATGATTACCTGTTGTGTGCCCTAAGGGAAGGGGAAAACAGTAGCAAGGGTGACCAGATCTTTCATAATATTTACTCTTTATTTTGGGAAGCAAACGTACTGTGATACTAAATTATTACCTCTCTTGTCACTAGGTCATAGCAAACGACAGAAGTCCACTGGTGGGTAAAGTCCACTGGGAGAAGATGGTGAAGAAAGTATCAAGATTCGGCATACGTACGGGCACTTTTAACTGTTCCAGTGACCCCAGGTATATTCTTAAAGGATTACCTAAATCCCCAGAATATCTGAAGGCTTAGCCGTATTCTGGCAGCGGGGCTTCCTGCGTTGTAAAAGTAGCTGTGATAGAGGGTGGCTTTATTCGTGGTTTTTATCTCTGCTAAAGGCTGTTCTGAATATTGCAGTATTTATCTACATCAACGCAGATCTGCAGCTTCCTGAAGCATCATGGGGAGACGCGTGATTAGACTTTGTAGAACGTAGTGCAGCAGTGGAAGGGAGTGAACAGGAGAATCCAGCCTTGTAGTGAAGGCATTCGGGGACAAGAGCTGTGCTTTCTTAGCACAAAGCTGAATATAGCCCGTACAGGAGAGCTGTATCAGTTGTAGAGTTGCTATCTTGCCATCTGGAAAGGGGAAACACAGGTTAGTGTGAACCTTGGAAGCAGTGCCCGCTTCTCAGGGTTGCTGATAAGCCCTGTTCCCTGACAAATACATATGCTTATATATAAACCTGAACATGCCCTTTGACAACATACAGTGTGCTGTGCAAGATTCACTGATGTTTGCGTGTGATTCGAAATGAGAAGGAGAAGCAGAGTCAAAGAAGCTGTTGATAATTCTGTGCCACCAGCAGGTGTTTCTACAACATTTTGCTGGAAGCATTTGCTTCACATGACAAGAAACCTTGTCTAGAATTCCAGTCACATGCATGGATATGCATGCATGTTATGTCTCTTAATCCTAAACGTTTACAGAAATCACAATGTTAATCATGAGAGAAAATTGGTAGACTTTGCAGTGTTTAGCAAAATAATCTTGTATAATCAAAACATCGGTATTTGAACATTTTACATGGTTGGCAGTGTTTCTCTTTGCATAGCTCCTAATTAGTCTTAGTATTATGATAAAGTATTATATTTTAAATACATATATAACATTTTTTGTAATATTTTCTTGAATAGTTTTCATTAAGTCGCAGCTGAAATGCCAGGGAACACCACATGCAGTAGTAGACAGAATACTAGTGGGGCAATATCTTGGGGCTCCTTGTAAAGATGCTACATTCAGATTCCTGAAATGAGGAGTTGTGCTTGTCTAAAGAGGTGTTGATAGACCCAGAAAGGACGTGGGTCAGATGGCCAGTGGATGAAGCGGATGGCTCATGAGCTCGTTCCATCTCCACGCTCTGCCAGGCAGTGAGAGTGTTCTTTCAGCCCAGAGCATCTGGTGGCATGTGCCTGCTTCCTCCTCTGCTGGTTTTTGTGGTGAGCTCTCTCACCACACCTCTCAACCTGCTGGCATCCTTCCAAAACAGCCCCAGTAGAAAGTGCATACCCATCTCAGCTTCATTAAGGCAACTGCAAACAGACCAGCTTCACCCTGCTGCCACTTGGCAAAAGTGGGATGGAAGGAAGCACTGGGGAAAGGTTATCTGCAGGTTTGGGAAAGCAGTGGGACACTGACTTGTATTGTACTGGTTGTTTTCTTGGCTGGAATGCCTAGGAAAAACAGCTTCTAATACTAAAGCTTTGTAGTGAAGAGAAAAGTGTCTGCTTGCATACTTTGCAAAGCCAGTTACAAAGCATGAATGACTAATGTATGGCCTCATTTACTCTAATAACTGATGGAAATTAACACCGTTCCTCTCCAGTGTTTTACAAGTATATGTCTCTTTTACAGCCTTCCTGTAAGATAGCAAACATTATAAAATAAATGCTCTTTGTCAGAGAATGTTTGGGTGCTTCTATTTCCTACTGTTACCTGTAAAAACTCCCGGGTGCTCACCGTGTTTAATTCTGGGGCTCATCAGGGAAATGGAAGGACTGCAGCTCCAGGAGTACAAAACCATAATCTAACTTTCCATTTTCTTTGTAGATACTGCAGGAGGAGGGGTTGGCTGAAATCCACCCTCATCATGTCGGTTCCGCAAACCAGCACCTCCAAGGGCAAAGTAATGCTCAAAGAATACAGTGGACGCAAGATTGAAGTGGAGCACATTTTCAAGTGGATCACAGCCCACGCTGCTTCTCGAATCAAAACCATCTACAACTCCGAACATTTAAGAGAAGAATGGAACAAAAGCGACCAGTATCGGGTGAAAATCTACCTGTTTGCCAACCTCGACCAGCCTCCGGCCTTCTTCTCTGCACTAAGTGTAAAGTTTACCGGAAGAGTAGAGTTTATTTTTGTGAACGTGGAAAACTGGGACAATAAAAGTTACATGGCAGAAATCGGTGTCTACAAGACACCATCCTACATACTTAGGACTCCTGAGGGGATCTACAGGTATGGAAATAACACTGGTGAATTCATATCACTACGTGCCATGGATTCCTTTTTGCGCTCGCTGCAACCAGAAGTTAACGATTTGTTTGTTTTAAGCCTAGTTTTGGTTAATCTGATGGCTTGGATGGACCTGTTTATTACACAGGGCGCTACTATAAAGCGCTTTGTGGTTCTTATAAGCACTTTAGGGACGTATAATTCACTACTAATTATTTCCTGGCTACCTGTGTTGGGTTTTTTGCAACTACCTTACTTAGACAGCTTTTACGAGTACAGTTTAAAACTCTTCAGGTACTCTAACACAACTACTTTGGCTTCTTGGGTAAGAGCCGACTGGATGTTCTACTCCTCACACCCAGCCCTCTTCCTCAGCACGTACCTTGGTCATGGTTTACTCATCGATTACTTTGAGAAAAAAAGAAGGCGCAATAACAACAACGACGAAGTAAATGCAAATAATCTGGAGTGGCTGTCAAGTCTGTGGGACTGGTACACCAGCTACTTGTTTCATCCCATTGCTTCTTTCCAACACTTCCCCTTTGACTCGGATTGGGACGAAGACCCAGACTTGTTCTTGGAGCGACTGGCCTTCCCCGATCTCTGGCTTCACCCTCTGATACCGACTGACTACATAAAAAACTTACCGATGTGGAGGTTTAAATGCCTCGGCGTCCATTCTGATGAGGAGGTGTTGGAAACCAGTCAAGACAGCGAAAGTGACTCTGACAGTGAAAACAAAGAGGTCTTCAGCAGCGAAAAAGAAGTCTCGGAGGACGATGAGCCAAACACATTTCATAGGCCCAGCGCAGGAGAGCGGCGGTGCCGTGCCGAGACCTGTTCGTGTGCCAGTAAATATTGTCACAGCGAGCCATATGAATGGAAAGCGAGGTCGTACGGGTTGTACAGCACCGCAGGTGACACGGAGCCAGATTGGTCGGCGTGGCCCCCCGAGATGTTGCACTGTACAGAATGCGTTGTGTGTCTAGAGAATTTTGAGAACGGCTGCCTGCTCATGGGCTTGCCGTGCGGCCACGTCTTCCACCAGAATTGCATCGTGATGTGGCTGGCCGGGGGGCGGCACTGCTGCCCCGTCTGCAGGTGGGCTTCGTACAAAAAAAAGCAGCCATACACACATCCGCAGCCTTTGTCACACGATACCCCATCTTAGCTGTGCGCTGCCGTCCTTTGTAAGCTTTCAGGATATTACTGCTTGCCTTTTAAATGTTAGTCACTTAAAAGATTATGTGGTTTGAAGTTTTAGTTTAAATGTTAGTGCAGTGAACTAAAATATACATGAAGCTAACGTTAACGACAGAATCATTTGGTTGCCTTGTATGTTGAACTGAATGCATACTTAATCGTACGGTAACTTTTTTCTTTTCAACATCCGGAAACTCAATGCTGTTTTTGTAAGCACAAAAATCAAGCCTACAACAAAGCGTATTCCAGCAAACGTTTACACGTTAGGATGTGGGTGAAATCGAAATTCGAATCAGAGACAATTGCTTAATTTAAGTGTTTCTTATTTTAGAGTCTGTTCAGCACATCTTTGTTGAATAATGTATGTTGTAAGACAGTACCATTTAAAAAGAAATCCGTGAAATAAATTATTTTAAAAGGAGATTTGTAATGTTAATTGTTTTGATAAATATTTTGTGTGTATGGTTACAGATGTCTTGCTGGTCTGATTTATCTGTGAAGAAAATAAAAATATAACACAACTTTTGTGACTAATAACTCGTCTCCTAGTGATGCTGGAATTCCTTCCTCCAGTGTTTGCCACTGACCAGGCAGAAGGCAGTGGTGTTACACTGCAGGCTTCTTCATTCCTAAGTCCTTCAGAGTTGAGGTGCTTCTCTGCTTGACCAGGGCTTTTCTAATTAACCACAAATAGCTTTATCAGGCAGAGATCCTCTTCTGAACCAGCTGTCTATGCAGTACCCCTATCTGCAGACATCTAGGAAGACTTTAGAGCATCCCTCTACAGCCTCAAAGGGAACCGTCATGAAGTAGCAGAATGGGATGCAGTGCCTGAAGCAGCTTGTAAAGGTAAAATGTGCCAGATTCCAAGTGGTTTTTTGGAAGTGACTTCAGATTTCTTGGACAAAAGTGAGTTGTTTGATGCCAGGAGAAAAAAAAAAAAAAAAGGTGGTCTGGTTTCTTTGTGTTTCAGTAAGAAACTCTAGTTTTGGTTGTATCTTTGAGAAATAGTCTGTCTGAAATCTGAAGGATTTTTGTTTTGCGGGGGGGGGGGGGGATGATTGGTGATGATGAAGTAAGAAGAAAATGTTAAATCAGAAAGGGGTTTTCAGTTGTTTAGCGTGGTAGAAAAAACAGTCATTTTTATTTCCTTTCTGGTTCTTGCCCTTGTGATACCAGAAGAGAAATAAAGGCAATAGTGGGAAGCATAAATGCAGGTCCTTCTTGCAGTTATCATCTCTCTCTTCACTGTGTCCCTGAAGCCATTTGGGAGGTTTGCGCTCACAGAGCTCTTTGGCATAGTTTCCTCTGTGCAGGAGACCCGGACACTAATTTTTTTTTCCTAATCAACAAATGTTTCACACCTCCAGTCAGTCACCAGGTGTTATCGCAGGAGGACACTCCTAATAACCGGAGGAGCTGTTTTTAACTGTGAGTACTTTTTCTTTCCTCACTTCCTATTGCAATACTGAAGCAGGCAAGTAGCTGGGGCACGGTACCCACCACCTCCCTCCTTGTGCAGACGGAAATTTTTACTCCGTTTGAGGCCTGTCAGTACACGGCCTTTATCCCTCGCTGCTGAGGCAGAACAGTGACAAGGCATAACGGGGGCAAAGAGCACTTCTGCTGCATGTGCAAGAGCAGTGTTGACACTCAGTCATATGCCTCATTAAAAAAAAAAAAAAGGGGGCTGAAATCCACATTGCTTGTCTTGAAAGCTGCACCTCAAAAAGAGGAAAACTTCAGCTTTGCCACCTCAGGAAGAGGAAAACTTCAGTGAAAATAATTAATGCTGTAGCTGACGTAGCAAAGTATACGAGAGAGAGTCCACCTTAGCACTGATTTTCCCTGGAACCTCAGCATTTTGCAAACACCATGAGGGGTGAGTTCAAGTGAGGCCGTGTCCTCGGGCACTGCGTGCCTCTGGAGCATGGCTGTGCCACTGGAAATCCGACAGCTCCACGTGGGTGCACGGGTCCGCCTTTATTTGCAAACTGCCGTGCATGCCTGCTTCAGCTGAAGACTGTTTTCACGCCCTCCGTTGCTCTACTGATCCAGTTCTCCTGACAAATGACACAAACTACTGTTTAATTAGCAGAAAAGCCGCAGAGGGCACATCCGTATGCGTGGATAATTATGACCAGTAGATGGTAGTGACAGAAGGCTTCGTCCCCTCGTGTCGGCCAGCCTGCCTTACATTAACTGTGATCCAGTTCCTGGTGAATACATCTGCTTTGAAACCCACAGCAGCTGGCGCAGCGTGTTGGTGGGCCCAGCAGCAGGGGTGTATTTGTTTTACCACATGTTTGTGCCAGCGGCAACATCTAAATGTTTTTTTTTTTTTTTTTTTTTTTTTTTTTATGGAGCGCAGGATCTCAGGCAGCCCTTACCCAAACCGCTGCCAGGTTTAAGGCTGGGGAGGAGAGAAAAGGCAGGTCGGGGTGTCCCTGCTGGCTTGTTTTGCTGTGCTGTGCAAGTATTTGGTGCCCTGAGTTACGGTGCGGGTGCGTGAGGTATGGGGCTGTGCCCTCCGGCACCTCAGGCCCGAAAGCTGGTGCCTGAACACAAAATGGCGGACGACAAACCCAACAAGGGCTGTGCCTTGGTGAGGGGTTGTGGAGGTGTGGGGCCGTCCCTGGCCTAGGAGGGGACGGGTTTGGGTTGTGCTGGGGGTTCTGTCTGAGCTGTGGTGTGGTGTGGTGCCTGCTTGGTGCCCGGTCCAAAATGGTGGGCAAAGCTTGGGGGGGAAGGACAGGGGTGGGCTGGGCGTTACTGGGGCTGTTGGCGAAGTGGGGGCTTCACCAGCAGGGTCTCTGTGGGGGTGAGCTGTTGGGGCTGGCTTCAGCTAAGGGCACTGTCCTGCCTCGCCTTCTGGCCCCCGGGCTGCAGGGAGGGCGTGAAGGGACACCGGGGGGCTGCTGTCCGGCCCCAAAGTGACGGGTGGGGGTGCTTCTGCTGCCGTCTGATATTTTATTTTAACTTATTTTAACATTTTTAAAACTATTTTAAAACGTATTTTATTATTTTTTCTTCAATTTAGTATTTTTATTTTTTCTTCAATTTATTATTTTTTTCCCTTCACTTTTTTTTTTTTCCACCGCTTTCTCTATTTCAATGTTCATCTCTTTAATTTTATTATTATTATTTTAATTTAATTCTTTTTCCGCGGGCGCTGCCCTCCTCCTCCTGCCCCTCCCATTCCCTGTGCGAGCAGGGCGGGGGGGCGTGGCCGGAAGACGTAAGGGGCGTGGCCAGGCCGCGCCGTGCCCCCTCAGCCCCCGCCCACACCCGCCGTAGCAGCGCTAGGGCGGCGCGTACGGCGCACTCGCAGCCGGGCGGGGAGGGGCTTCGGCGCATGCGCAGCGGGCCCGCCCGCGCCCCGGGAGGTGAGGGCGGAAGCGGCGGGCGCTGCCATGGGGCTGTTCGGGAAGACCCCGGAGAAACCGCCCAAGGAGATGGTGAGGGGCGGGGGGAGGGGCGAGTCCGGTGAGGGGCTGAAAGGGAGGTGTGGGGAGCTGGGGGCGGCCTCTTCTCGCAGGTAACCGGTGACAGGACCTGGGGGAACGGCCTCCGGTTGTGCCAGGGGAGGTTCAGGTTGTAATGAGCAGACATTTCTCCTCAGGAGGAGCGGTCAGGCGTTGGGACGGGTTGCCCAGGGAGGGGGTGGCGTCACCGTCCCTGGGGGTGGTCAAGGAGAGGTCGGGCCTGGTGCCTGGGGACGTGGCTTGGTGGTGACAGTGGTGGTTGGCCCGGGTGGTCTTGGAGGGCTTGTCCAAGCTCACTGGTGGGGAGCGGTGCTGCAGGAGCCCGTGGCTGTCAGCGCAGGACTGCAGTGGTTTTACCGCGCTAGGCACCTGAACGCCACAGCCGCTCTCTCACTGCCCCTCCTCAGGTGAGGAGGGGAAGAAGTAAAGGGAAGAACAACTGATGGGTTGAGATAAGGATAATTTAAAGAGAAAAAAATATTAAGGAAATATTATTATTGATTAAACAATTCAACTAAAGTGAGAAAAGGGAAAGGGGAAGAGGGAGAAGGAAAGGGAATAACAAAACAAAATAAGTAAAGGCGATGTGGAAGTGCAGAGGAAAGAAATTTCTCTCTACTTCCCACAAACGAGTGATGCTTGACCACGTCCTTGAAGCAGGGCCTCAACGCATGTAGCCGGTGTTCAGGAGGAGGACAGACATTTTCACAACGAGAGCCCACCCCTCCCCTCTTCTTCCTTTTTCCACCTTTTATTGCTGAGTGTGACATCACATGGTATGGACTATCCCTTTGGTTGGGTTAGGTCAGCTGCCCTGGGGATGTTTCTTTCTCACTTTTTTGCCCACCCCCTAGGAGGGTTAGAGAAAGTCCTGATGCTGTGCCAGCACTGCTCAGCAGCAGACACAACACTGGTGTGATGCCACTGCTGTCCTAGCTCCAAGTGCAGAGCGCAGCGCTGTATGGGCTGCTGCAGGGAAAGTTCACATCCCAGCCAGACCCAGAACAAGGAGGCAGCGAGGCTCCATCAGCACGCCGTGGTGCTTGGGGTGGCGAGCCCTCCTCCACCAGCACCTCTGTCCCCAGGCCTGCTGCCTCTGTGCTGCCGTGGCTTGTACCGCATCCCCGCTGCCCTTCTTTGCTCTGCTGAGTTGACGTGTCTGATGGGGACATGAGGAAAGATCTTTACCGCAGGAGTGTTTAGGTGCTGGAGCAGACAGTGCCAAAACTCAACAGATGAGGCCCCAAGCGACCCGTCTGAGCTTTGGGTTGGTCCTGCCCTGAGCGGGAGGCTGGCCGGGAGTCCTCCCTGGTTCCTCGGTGCTCTCGTCCAGGGCCAGTTTGTGTCTGATGAAAGCCCCGAGGCGAGTTTCCTCTGCAGTGGCTTCGGTTGCTGGCTCTGATGTGGAGGTAGCAAGGCAATGACAGATCGCATCCTCCCTAACCCCTTGCCTAAATGCTAGGAGGATTGCAGTAACTGGTGGTATCTGATTTATTTATTTTTTATTTCAATAATGAAATATTTAATTGTCACTCATAACTGAAAGCTTGTACGTTTTTAAGTGCTTTCTTTTGATATTGAATGGTTAAGTAGCAAGAAAGAATAAAAGGATAATGTTTCTTTTAAGCTGAATTCCAAATAACTCTCACCCTTTTCCTTTTTGAGGTCAATGAATGGTCCCTGAAGATACGGAAAGAAATGAGGGTGATTGACAGACAGATCAGAGGTTTGTACTCCTGTCACTTCTTTGTTCTTCCTTTCCCTGTCTTCCAAGCTTTTTACCTTAAAGCAGAGGGAAGGGGGCTGTGAAATCAAATGACCCAGGGTACATCACTGCATCTGGAAGGAAGGAAGAAAAATAAGATCCGTGTTACAAAAATGGCATTGCCGTGAAGCTCTCCAAGTAAAAGTTGCAAAAGAACCTGGATGTTGTTTGCTTCCAGTGAGATGTAATTTACCTAAGTCCCATTTGGTAAGAAGAAGTTGACTCGTTAGGCAAAGTTTCACCTAGAAGCCCTGTGGGAAGTGCTGGTAAAGGCTGCTTTGTGTCAGCAGCCGTGGCTGGACACGTGCCTGTGTCGAGTGACTCCTCAAGGAGGATGCTCTCCGTCCTCAGCCCCACGCTCTGGTGTGAGCTGGCAAGGTTCGTGTTTCCCCCCACTTGTCGGTTTGTACGGGTTGGTTGGAGGGAGCTGCTCGTGCAGCACAGGCCGGCTTTGTTCTCCTGTGTAGGATGAGGACAGGGCTTGTGCCTCTTCCAGGAACGCTGATGCGTGGCGATGTTCGTCGTGCTTGTGAATTGTTTCCAGCTCACCAAGGCACTTTGTGTGGCTGTGTCGGGCGCAGGCCAGCTGAGACGTGTGGCTGAGCTTGCAGCAAAGTATGTTTTAGAGATCACATACTTCATGTGAACAAACCACCCACGTGTTCGCTGCTGATGGCTTTGTGGACCTTGGGTTTTCTCTCAACTTCATGCGCGTTGTGGTACCTTTACCCAGGCAATGGCTGTACTCTTTGAGGAAGGATGCCGAGCTGGGACCTGCCTTGGTTTCCCTCGGGAAGGCAGTGCTAAGTGTGTTAGGAGGCAGCACCACCCCGGTGCTCTCGGGCTGCTTTGTGCCTCCGTGTTGAGCTCAGGGGTGTTGCCATCGATCACCGTGTTGGCTTTGTCTCCTGGGGGTGCAGAGCTGCCTTCAGCTCACCGTTCCTGCCACAAATCTCATATTCTGCAGTTGTAGCACCTCAGCTCGCTCCCGTGCCTGGCATACAAATGTCTGTGAGGTTGTGAAGTATCCGTAGATAATATTGAGGAAGAAACAAGGAGTACATTTGTCTGACGGCAGTCCTACAGATACGTGGCCCTACAGATCTCTGCCAGTCCCGTAGGATAAAGAGCCATTGAATGAGCTTGGAGAATGACTCATCCTGAGTACAGGCAGGGCGCCTTAGCTCCCTTGGCAAAGCCTATGCCAAAAAGTGTGCTTTGATGCTTTTTTGTAAATCTTTTGGTTCTTGCCTGCGTGTAACTTCTGGTATAAATCAAAAAGACTCAAAGCTATTTCTAGCAATATTTGTTGTGGTAGTTTCCTGCAACCCTTTGCAGGAAGGTGTGCCTAGCCCTTACTTATCCAAGTTCTTCCTTTACTTTAAGGCAGCGTTTTGCAGACTGACTGAGAGCCACGTTTCATCAGTGGCCAATTCACTGCTGAGTCTGGAGAAGGAAGTAGCCCACGCTTGTTCCTGCACCTCTTACGTTGAGGTTTTTGAGGTACCTGGCTGCTTCTGTACACAGCCAGCATTGTCTCGCGAGGCAGATGTGCGAACAGTCACCGCAGATCTGCTAGAGAAACCTTTGTACTGCCTATTTCATTTCAATTCCAGCTCTCTGTGCTCGCTTAGGACGGGCTCAGTGCAGTACTCCTGCTCCAGCGTGCTGCTATCGAAAGGTTTTGAATGCAGCTGGATGCTAGGAGAGTTTGAGCAGGCCGTTTGAAATTATATGTGAAGATTTGTTAGCATGTTTCCCCTGCTAAATATCCACGGCTCTGGTAGCAGCCAGACAGCTTACAATGTGAATGTGCCAGTTCACACCTGATGCAGGTGTGTAAGTAAAGCACGAGCAGTAACTCAAGGCCGTAACTCTTGAGGTACTAGTGTGGGCTTGGCTGGCTACCCGCTTCAGGCTTAATGAGCTGTGTCTGACGGAGGGAATAATTAAGCTTGTCTGCAAGTGTGAATCTTTTTTTTTGGTGGTAATGAAGAAATCAGTGGTTCTAAGTAATTCTCAACACCTTTATAAATTCGTTGTGTAAGTGGCTATGCTTTGTCGTTGTTAAGGGCAACGTAAACCTTTTAGCCTCTGTGAGATCAGCCTTCTACAAACTTCCAGAGCATATTTTTTCAGATAAATACATCTCAGGGATCTAGAAATGATGAGAACATTTTTTCCTCTAACATCCCTCAAATTCACATGAAAATACGCGTACGGGTTAAGCTCTGAATGCGGAGTCTGACAGGCGAGTATTTTCACTAATAACAGTTCCTGTCCCTCTTCTGAGATTGTTTTTTATCTCCTTGTGGTAACTTTGTTCCTTCTGGGTGAAGTGGAGCTAGCTAGGGATGAACATGGAAGAGCTAATTTTGCAAGCAGCCAATCAGTATAGTGATTACAGTGTGTGTGTGTATTTATTTGTATCAGGCTAGCGTAACAGGGAAGCTATTCTGACTGTGTAAGGCAGGTACTCATTTCACAGGGCTTTGTTCTTGCTGGACCTTTTTTCCTTAAGAATTCATCTCAGCTCAGTTTCATGCAGTAATAATTCTGGGCATTTAGAGTACTCTAATTACAAAGGGAATTACAGAGGTTGATGTTGAGTAAAGAGAATCTTGCTATTAATATGTAGCTGAATTAATCAGCTAATATGTAAATCAGCGTAGAGCAAGGTCTTGCAGTAACGTGAAGCTGAAATTAAGCAGAAATGGTTCTTTGCACTGAAAATACACTCCAACAAATGACTGGTGTTTCTTCCAAATCCTTAGCAGCTTGTAACTGCTTGCTGTGTCTGTTTTTCTGTGCTCCAGATATTCAGAGGGAAGAGGAAAAGGTGAAACGGTCAATAAAGGACGCTGCCAAAAAGGGTCAGAAGGACGTGTGTGTGATCTTGGCAAAGGAACTGATCCGCTCTCGGAAGGCCGTAAGCAAACTCTACGCATCCAAAGCTCATATGAACTCTGTTCTCATGGGGATGAAGAACCAGCTTGGTAAGAACTCCTGAGCCCACGTACGGTAACTTTCCCCGCTCTAGGATTTCTGTTTTCAGAACCAAGGTTAAATACAGGATGAGCTGGGAGAGCTTGAATTTGGAAGCGGACCTGCTCTTGTTAAAGGCAGCTGATGCTGCTGGGCTTCAGGATCCAGGGAAAATCCTCCTGTACCAGGCCTGGAGGTGTGTAGCTGCTGCAGGTCCACGTCCCCACGTCCAGCCAGGCTGGGCACCAGCTCCCAGCAGCCCACACACTCGCAGCAGTGACTTTGCCCGTAATCACACACTGGTTTTGCACAAACGTGAGCACCACTGACAGCTTTGTCCTGATATTCCTCTCCAGTTGATCAGGACTGATATCCACGAGTAGAATGAACGAACATCTACACGTATTTTTATGTATGAACTCATATACATGGAAGGAATCCAGAATTCAGTCTAGAGTTAGTATTAACTTGCTTTTCAGCTCAAGAAGTGACTGCAGAAGTCAAGGTTTCTGTCAGTTCAGTAACACTGTATGGTTCTTAATGCTAGAGAAATGAAGTATTACTGTGAAAAATAACATGCTGTAACTTCATTTGCTTCGTTGAGGAGTGACCATTTTAACCAACCAGGTAAGTTATCCATGTCTAGGAAGCTGCAAGTTCAGATGATGGAATTCAAGAACCTCAGAGAAGTCTGAACTATTAGGTTTTGATCGTGGCGTATCAACATGTGTGAGAAGAGCCTACAGGCTATGTTAAGAGAATAGCTTCTGGAAAGACTTTGTTAAATCCAGCTTAAACTACACATTTTTAGTGTATTTACTTCAGGATTAATTTTCCAGTTTATCCTTTGCTGTGAAGCTGTTTCAGAGCTGTTTCAGTAGAACTTCTGCCAGAGTTAGTTTCCACTACCTGGGTGGAAAGTCACTGGTTTGGTCAGCAGTCAGATGGGGAGCTGGACTGCAGCTCTGCTGGTGGGCACTTCTGTAAGACCTCTGGCTGCTGAGGAGCATGGGCAGAAGCTCCTCGGGGATCTCTGTTCTATGAACTGGAAATCTCTGCTGGCCATCTGGACTACTCCAGCTAATCATACAGCAGCAGTATCTTTGCTAGGTGCCTGGTTTTCAGATGTGGGTAGGAATTGAGCTTTTCCAGGAAGGTAGACAAGAATAAAGAAGCAGAATGTACATTAGAAAAAAAAAAAGCCTAAATGCAAATTTTAATCTACTTAGGGATACCTCTGCTTTTGGCGGTGTAGGGAGGATACAGCTTCTCTGCTTTCAGTGGTGCCTGGATTGTTCAAGCTTTTTCTGCCTCTCCTTCACAGCTGTCCTCAGAGTAGCAGGCTCATTGCAGAAGAGCACAGAAGTCATGAAAGCTATGCAGAACCTAGTAAAAATCCCTGAAATCCAAGCGACAATGAGAGAATTGTCCAAAGAGATGATGAAGGTAAGATCTGTAACGTAAATGAGACTTGGGTGAAGCAGAGGTGGCCAACCAGCGTGCCGGAGGGCTGGGCACCTGCTTAGATAGTCCGAATGCGGTGTCTGGTGTAGCTCTAAGCAGCAGAAATGAAGTAGCATGTTACTAGCTGGGAACTTTCCAGTAAGTTGCTGCCCGTGGGGAGAACCATGACTCAGTGATACCTGCAACGTGCCGGGGGCAAAGCTTAAAGCAGAAAAAAACTGCTGAAGTAGAGGGTGGAAGGTTGGTTCCCATATAGAGGAGTTGTGGTTGGTGATCCTGGTCCCAGGGGCTTGGGGAACCACGGCTCGAAGCAGGATTCATGCCCGCACCCCAGTGACTGCCATTAACCCTGAGCTGTTCTGAGGGAGACCAAATTTCCTGCTCTCAAGGAGGACAACATTCGTTATGGGACACCCACCACAGCCTGTTGTGGAGTGGGAAAGTGAAAATCCCATCTGAGGCAAAACAGCTATTTTGATACTGGTTTTAGAACACCTAGCACGGTGTTTGAATCTGATGGAAGTGCTCTGATTTTAAAGTATACTCGTTTTTTATTGTGGTCATTTTCAACTGTCAAAGTTTTGTTCTTTTCCCCTCTTATATGCTGCTCAAGGTGGGCCAGGTTAAACCAGCTTGTTTCTCAACAATTTTACCGCTGTGCACCAGAACAATTTGGCCATATGCAGGCCCTGCAGAGGTGTTTTTAATTGCAGATAGAAAAAAGGGAAGCTCATGTCAGACCTAAGTTGTAAAACAGGCTGTAAAATGTGACGAAATATGTGAAATACAACTGCATCTGTGGCTGCACGCTTGCAGTAACTGAGGTTGTAGATATTTATAGAGATGCAACACCAGAGAATAATTGCTGCAGTCTGAATGTGAGAACACACAGGTTATCTTCAGTTCTCTTACTGGTTTTCTCATGCACCACTTGTACAGATGCAGGCTTAAATTGTAGGTGAGGGTGTTGGGCAGCCCTCGTGCAACAGAGCAGCCTTGTTCAGGAAAGCGCGAGCAGCACGCGGCAGTTGTTAAATGTAGGCATAATCTGATGCTGACACGGGGGCCTGTCCTCTCTGCTGCCTCCAAGGACATCATGTGCTGCCCTTTTGTTTCCTGGTAGGCTGGCATCATAGAGGAAATGCTAGAGGACACCTTTGAAAGCATGGAGGATGAGGACGAAATGGAGGAGGAAGCCGAGATGGAGATTGACAAAATCCTGTTTGAAATTACAGCGGGTGAGTCTGTGTGTGTTTGCGGAGTGAGGAGTGTTGCTCCTGCTCTGTTAACTAAGAAGGTGCTACAAGTTAAACTTTCATCTGTCCTGACTTAACAACTGTGGCCTCCCAGTGGTGCCTTTGCCTTCCCTAAAAGCAAAGGAGTGCCTGACAAACTGGTTTCAGGGAACGCAGGCGGTGCAGCCAGCGAGGTTCAGTGAAGCATAAACAATAAAGCATCAGCTGAAGTCTGCACAGTTTATCATTTAGGCTTTAACAGATTCCTGTCTGTATTGGCTCCTTGTAACAAGGTAAAAGGTGTGCCAGGATAGATAGATACACTATTGTTACTGAAGCCAGGATATCAACTCTGCCTCATTGCCTCAATTCCTAGGCTGCCCTGGGATTCCTGGCTGTAAAATGCTGTTAGCGACTTGAGCTGTTGAATAATAAATAAGCAAACAAAACCTCCTGGCTTACACCTCACGAGGTGCTGAGCTGCTCCTTTAGCTGTTTGACTTAGGTAATGCTCAGACTGCTCTTCACCTGAATTTCTTGTGAAATAGGCTGGTGCCTGTCAGTGCCAGAGCAGCGGTCAGCTCTAACATCTTGATTGCCAAGTGCCCCAGCTCCTCACCTTGCGAGCTGCTGCGGGCATGTTGCCCTCTCTCGTTTCTCATGTCCTGCTTTGCTTTCTTGCCTCCTGTTCCCTTGCTTGGAGAAGCTCCCTTCCTGCTGGGCCGCGGGCTGTCGCAGTGGGGTGGTGAGGGGAGCGAGAAGCAACACGGAGCAGGGGCTCTTACCAAAGCAGTGTCCTCAGGAGCCTGACAAATACACCAGCGTGAGCAGCAGGGCCTGTAAGCTCAAACTGCCTGGCTGAATTATTTCAGATATACGTACGTACAAGGTGCTGGCTGTTAAATGAAGACTTACTGCACACTAAGGGGTCTTGTTATGTTGTTTGCAGGGGCCTTGGGTAAAGCACCCAGTAAAGTCACAGATGCGCTGCCGGAGCCTGAGCTCATGGGAGCGGCGGCTGCTGTTGATGAGGAGGAGGACATCGAAGCGATGCAGTCACGATTAGCTACCCTCCGCAGCTAAGGAGGAAACAACCGTGTACAGTTTGCCTTTTGTTTTGTGGTGGGATGTTCTGTCCTGCCTTCCAAATGCAAAATTTAATACATGAGAATACTTTGTGTAATATATATTTTTTTTCTGCCTGGGGACTATATTCTCCAAGAAACTACTGTAATATTCTTCTTGGGGACTGCAGTCTGTAGAGATTATTTTATTGTTTTCTGTTCAGCCTCTATCACCTGTGAAAGGTTACAGTGAAATGGCAAGGGTGTTATAATGTTATGTATTTTTAAGTATAAAGCCTTGGAGTATATTCTTAGCTTCACATATCATCTTTCCCTAACAGGCACTTGGGCACAGTCTGCTACCAAAAACCCTCAGTGATGTAAGATCCGTGTTTTTCTGACTCACTACAACTTTTATTAAAGCTGCTCTTAAACTAATGCACAGGAGCAATTGTTAGTTTTCATGACTTCAAACTGCTTTCACAAAACAGGCCCACCTTTAACAGCTCCCTCCTGGTTTTACAAAACCCAATGCATTTAGGATGTCACCGCACAGTTACAAGAAAGCTTTCAGTCAGAGCAGCTGTTAAATAAGTGTTCTCTTCCAGTGCTGTTCAGGCATGGTATGTGCACTGGGGCAATCCTGGTTAGCAGAACAGCAGCAGGATGCCAGCGGTACCCTTCTGAGCTTGGCTGCTTCCAGAACTGTGTTTATTTCTCACTCCAAGCTACCCGTGACTATGCAGTACTCCTAAGAGGCAGATGGCAGCCCTGGGAGCCAGGTTGGTAACAGGAGGAGAGGATCCACACTGGCACAGGCCTGGCTTTCCTCTCCCTCAGCCCTGAGGGCGTAGGGACAGGTTAACACCTCCAGCTGTCCTTAGGTAGGCAAAGAGAAAGGTGCAGAGTGACTGGGCTGCACACCGTGATGGGAAATGTCAGTGCTCTTCCCCTCCTCTTCCCTGGACAGAAGGCAAGAGCAGCCCTCTCCTTTCTATTATCCAGCCCCTTGCACATGGGAAGAAGGAGCCAAGCTGGGGAAGAACAACTGGAACAGGCAGCCTTAAACAGTGCAAGAGTGAGGGTCAGTCAGGTGACAGAAGTAAAAGAGGCCCTGGCACTTGTGCTGGTGTTGACAGTTACCACCTCTTTAGCCCCCTGTTGCAGCCAGAAATTTACTAAAACTGATCCCATCCCACTTGATGTTTCAGTCTTTCAAGATCTATAGAATTAAACCTGGTACCCACAAGACCACTGAGAACAGCCCCACTGCTGAAGAGCAGCATCTGTTACCCACTCTGTTCATCTGCAAATCCTGTCACCGAAAGGGCAGCCTTACAGCCAGTAGCCAGGCTGTAATAATTTGCCTGGCAGCATGGAACACTGACTGAAGCACTGAAGTGAAAGGGGAGCTCACTTCAGCTTAGCCATGTCAGGTGCTGCTGTGTCACTGCCCCCACAACCACTGTGTGGTGTCAGCTGCTGTTTAAGGGGCACAGTGTTAGGGGCAGAAGAGTCTAAAACACAAGCAGAGGGCTCTCTCCTCCCAGAGAAAGATTTCAGGCAACACACATATCTTGACTCACCAAAGGCAGAGGGCAAAGCACCCATCCCCTTTGTTCAGCTCTCACCTGAAGAGGCTTGTGATGCACTTGCGGTGCTGACAAAGGAACCAGCTGCTAAGACGTGCCACAAGAAAAGCCTGTAATTGTATTCTAGCAGCAAGGGCAGAGGAACAGGTAAGGCACACAAACAGAAACCTGGATGCTGCCCAACAACGTCCAGTTTCAGCCATAGAGGCAAGGAGGCACCAAGCACCCTTCACTGTCATGCAAAAGGCACCAGAGCAGTGTAACCCTAATGCTTCAGGCTTTGTACATGTTTGGGGTAACAAGCTCAAGGGTTTCCTCTTCACTGCGACAGTACCAAGAGCTGAAGCAGGACAATTTGTTTCTCCTGCTCTTAACACCACAGCCAGGACAGATCCCAAAGGAAGAAAAAGCACTTGGAAAGTCAGTCAGTGGGAGGCAGTAGTTGAGAGCTGGGATAAAAACAGATTGCGTAACAGCTGTGGTAAAAAGGTTCAAAATCCAACTCCAACAATGTGGCTCTTCATACGTCTGTGCACATTTGCATGCATCAAGTCAGTGTGACTCATTTCACTCACAGGGTGGTAAGATACCTGTACGCCAGCTCCCCACACACACTCTAACCAGGATCCAAGAGAAGCAATTAGCTGCTTTATTTCATTTACTTGAAGCTTGCTACTGCAAGAACACTCATCTGAAACACGGCCTTGCCTTGCAGGATACGTAAGTAGCTCAAACAGTGCCAAATTAACCTTGTTTTTCCTTGCAGGAGCCAGCTCAGGTGACAAGGACAGGCCAGGCTGTTTATTATCAAATAGAGACCACAGCCAATAAAGAGGGAGGGACACTCTCAGTGAACAGAGCAGAGAGGTGGAGTAGTTCAGCTGAATTTGAGCTAGCAGCAAAAGCTCAGTGAACTACATTTCCCTGCCCCAGGAGTAGCACAGCACTGGTGCTGACTCACAACTACCTAAATTCCTCACCCAGTGTTAGGGATCCTCTCGTCTTTCTGAATGCCTCTTCCTAAAAAAAAAAAAAAAAAAAAGGCAGCAGGAACCACTGGCTACCCCAGCTCTGAGTGGTCACAAAGATCTGTGCAAGGAACTCCACCTAGAGGCAATAAATACAGGATTGAGTTAATTAGGTCTTCATTTCGCTTCTTTAGTTCTGGGTGCTTCCTTCTGCCTCAATTTTAAGGCAAAGGAAGCAAATGTACCTATTCTCAGCAGATAAACCTTTTATCAGCCCACTGTCCACTAAGCTGATGAAGAGACTTACTCCCTGCAAGTCAGTACAGTCTCAGCTCCAGAATGTGGAAGTTTATCTGAAAAAAAAAAAAAAAGCTGGCACGAAGACAAAACAGTTAATGCTGATCAACAGGTGAGTGTTGTGGGGAGGGGAATTTCCAGTTTGTCACCATGTAACAGGGTTCCCCTCCCTCCTGTCTCATCCCAGCAGCTGTCCTGTGCATTTCAGTGCTGAAAAGGGCACTGAGGAACAGAAAAGTTGATTTTATTTCAGCTTGTTAGATGACAGATGCACTTCCCCTCTGCTTGTTTTTACAATTCGATTTTTTTTTTCAGTCTAAGTAATTTTAGAGCAACGTGCTTTCTGAGACTGAATCTGCAAAACTCACTTGATATAAACCATTGTACCAGTATTGGTTGAGAACAAATCAGGCTTAACCAAAAAAGCTATAAACAGATCTATCGCTAAATTAAATACCGTAAGCTTTCAGATAGTTAAAAAATATGTATGAACAGTATGATACACAATTCGCTTTTGCATTTCAAAGCACTGCACAAAATTAATTACATTTTCAAGAATCAACTGAAGAAGCTGGGCAAGGAGCAATATCTGAAATAGAAGAATTTTATGTAGACCATTCAGTGTTAAAAACCAGAGAATCAAACATAAGTTCAAATTAAAGATCAGTTTCAAACAGGAGACATTTGATTAAAAGTTTTTTTTAACATTTAGAAATTTAAATACATTTACCTAAAGATGGTTAATCCCCACCTCTATGTTACTATACAATAGCTTAAAGCTACTTTTAAATGCTAGTTCTATGTTAATGTGAAAGTACAGAACTGCATTCTTAGTTTGTTTTTATGTAAATCGGTTATTAAATTGGGTGACTCCGTACTTCCTCCCACCCTAAAATAAATTTTAAAAATTGGAGCTTTACAAGTCTCGGGTAATATTTTTCAAATGAGTAATTTGCAATAGTTTCTGACAGTTCTATAGGAGGTATTTTGTACAGTTTGGAGAGCAACTCCATATAAAGTTCTATTGCAACTGAGCATTCACAGTATGCCACAGTCCATACATATTACTACATATACATATCAGGTTTGTAAACATTGGAAGAATACACAGAACATAGTACCACGATCCTCTGGTACTGCTGAAAGGAAGATGAGGTAACATTCATATAATCTCAAAGTCCACAGAGGTCCTGACTGAGTAGTTAAAACAGCTGCCAGCGCTTCTGTTTCATAGTGTGTGGTTAAGGCTTTCTACTTTATGGTCTGCTAAGGCTGGATTCGTTCGCTCTCAGTATCCCAACTGCATCTTTAACCGCGTGGTATATGACATTCTTCACCTAGGAGGAAAAGAAAAGACATTTAAGTTAAACAGCGTGGTTTGGGGCAGTTTGGAAAACACCTGCACAATTTTTCCACCTCCCCTGTGCCCCACGTGGCCCTCCTTTCAGGATAAACAGGCTCATCAGCACCAGCTTTGCTCACACCACTAACTTGTGAGAACAAGGTTCAAGTTCTAACAGGATATAAACTGAAACTTAGTAGCCTGAGGAGAGTTTTGTGGGTTCAACAAGAGGAAAAACAGCAGAAATGGAAGAAGGTAGGTAACACTTCAAAACAATCTCAGAAGGCCTCCTCAGAGCTACTGAATATGCATAACAGTTCAAAAGCCTATTCAAAGTCCTTTTTGAGGTCCAGTGCATTAAAGCTGATCCAAACATGAAACATTCCATAGATGGCTAAATCATTACTGCATGGGTTTGGTGAGGATATTTTTATTTTTTTAAGGGAGAAAGGGGACAGGGCTCTCCCTGAGCATTGGTAACTTACCTGCAATTTATCTTCGTGGTTTGTATGTGTATGTGACAGATATCTAAATTCCTGAGTGAGCCAGAAGCAATGCTTGACGTGCTCTGGGGATACAAAGTCTTCTGCAACTTTAATACAACTGTACAAGTTATGAACCTAGGGAGAACAAACAAGTATTAGCCACATGTACAAAAGTCTGCCCAAGCAGTCAGACCGTAAACAGTGTCACTGGTCCTTGCCTGGTGTGGAGCTCCTGCTGGAATGAAAACTACATCTCCTAGAAACTGTACAATAGCCCAGCCCTGAACTCCATACTCCTGGTGAAGGCGTTTTCTTAGAGATCTGTCCAAGTACCAACTTTGATCATGAATAGGATCGTGATCGACAGGATTTTCTTGACCTTGTTCTTCAGCAACCTGAAAAGTCAGGAAAAGAAACTTATTATAACATACCAGTCCTACTGGATAATCAAGATGTACGTGTGCTATTTTACATATGCATGTGTGCCAGACGGCGTGACTTGCACCACGTGGCCAGGTCTAAGAGTTGTATGCAACCCTTACTCAGTCCTTGGTTTCTGAAGGCTGCAACATTTTGCATTTCCACCTGCTTCGCAGACATATTGCAAAGGTGAATAATAAATGCAAATAATTAGCTGTGATAATTCCAATTTCCAGGAAGAAAGAAGAAACAGAAGGGTTAAGTGACTCATGTTCACAACAGGAACCACTGTCACATGAAATCAATACTCTTATGCTACTATAGCCTGTCACTGGAAAAAACATCAAATTCAGCAGGTGCCTGCCCCGAGGCCAGCACTAGTGTGCTCAGTGACCAAAACAGAGGACGCTAACACAATTTTCAGAAGACACCATGCTGGGAAGCACAAGGACTTTATTAGAGAAATCTGAGGGTTAGGAGGATGTGGGGAGAGAATTGGACTGCAGCCTGAAAACTCGTTTGTGAGGAGATGAACAGCTTGGTTCTACCCCAAGGTGAGCTGCTGAAAGCCTCCCACCTGCAGGCGAGTAGACTGAGAAGGGGGTGTGGGATACAGGCATCAAAACAAACCACCACTGCTTATCAAGTTCAGTATCAAGTGTATCATGTATAGCATTAATAAAGAACAAATCAAACTGCTGTAGCTTCTTCAAGCTTTTGACCAAGACAATAGTCAGGCTGACAAAGCCAAGAGTTGCTCAGACCATCCCGTTTATCTTAAACATCAAAATTTTTGCTTTTAGTGTGCCAAAGAAGCTCCAGAATTAAGATGACCAAGAACTCTGGACCACTTGTGACAAATTCAATACCGAAACAAGCTCTTTTGGATGTAGTATCACATTTCTTTCCTCCAGTAAACCTTTTCTCTCCCATGAAAACCATCTGAAGAACCTTGTACTTCTCCCCTGCATCCAAACCTCATAAAGGAAGGTACGGAAAAAACATGGGAGAAGTGAAAGAACAAGGGAGAACTATAAAGCACGCATTACTCTGACATTTCCTACGAGCATCTCATATGCATGTTTTTAAGACAAGTCTGGTTTAAAGTTAAGTTGTTGTTTGTTTTTTTTGCTGAAATCTAACACTGCTACGTTCATTCATTGCTTGTGCTATAAAAAGTGTGGACTAAAGCAGCGTATCTAGGTCTAGGGAAGGTTCAAACTTCATCTCATTACTCTCCTCAGACCCTACAAGATCCATGTCACTGAAGAATTTTTGTCTTTGATACAACCCAAGTACATTTGTTTCTGGTTTCTAGAATAAATGGGATAGGAAAGTGGTTTATAAAAAAGTCCAAGGATGTATTTGTTAGTCTACACAGACAGCAAAACAGTTTCAGATATAATGGCCTACCTTTTTAAGGAATTCCCGGATCTTCTCTGTATCTTTAGCAGCATAAATGTGCCACAGAGCTCCAGGTTTTTCTCGGCTTTCAGTAAAACGCTTAATTGTCAGTTCATCAGAATCACCATCTTGTATGGTTTTAAGCACTTCTGTTAAGAGTAAACACAAGCAGTTACACTAAAAGCTATGCTTTTCTCCAACCACAGAAACAATCCCCTCCAGAACAGAAGAAGGACTTTACCTTCTTCTTGGTCAGCCTGCCCTTTGGGGATACCCACATAAACCATAACGTTAGCTGCATCAGACACGTCTAAATGGAGATTTGTCGTGCCATATTTTCTATCTTCTGGTGTTATTAAGCCTGAAAAAAAAAAGTATCCACTATGTAACCAAGACAAAGAAATCTTAGGCCACTCTAAGCAGAACGATCTGAGAAGCCCAGAGAGCTTTCACTTTCATAAGCAAATGCCTCCAGGACAGCAATTTACTTTATTGCCAGGACCCTGCACCACATTGTGTCCTCCAGCGTTAAATTTACAGACTACCACATCAGTCTGTACTTATACCTAGGCCGTACGATACATAAAAGTGACGTTTAAGTCCAACTACCAGAGGGTTTTACCAGAGCCATTTACAATGAAGTATACTCAGCAATAGTTTCTTGGTCACTCAAAGGCAGCTGCTGCAGGATTTACCAGTCAGGATCTCGTTACTGGCCATGATCATACTTAAAGTTTTAAATGTTCTTTGTTTTTGAGTGACAGCAGAAGAGCCAGCCATGGAAAGAACTGCTCAGGAAGAGATTAAAAGCTAAATGATACAACACAAAAAGGAGTGTGCCAGAAGTAACAGAACAAATACATGTGGCCAGCTATAAGAAACTGAGGTAGTATTTACACATGTGGAGAAAGTTGGAAGTAAATGGCAACAGCCTGTTACTGGCTTCAGATTACCCAGACAAAGAAACATTCTGTATTACCACATAATTCTCTTGACATCAGTTAAAAATGAGCCAAAATTAAGTTTTCCGATGAATTAATTCATCAGATGATCTACTACTAGAAGGATTCTTCTAATTTATAGCAAACTTTGATTCAAATGTGTGTGCAGCATGACCTATAGTGTGAAAATTTCCTTACCGTATGCATTGTACATCTTGGGGCCCAAATCTGGTCGTACGAAGTAGTTGGGAAGGCGAGAGGCAAGGTTGAGCTTGCCACCTCTCCTAGTGTATTCTGGCAATGGAATATTTTTCATCAAATCATCAAACCTAAAGGAATACAGCATGATTTAGTGTTAGGAAATGATAAAAAGGTGGCAGACTAAAAAAACAGCAACAAAAACTTTATTCGGTCAAGAAATCGTACTCCTTCCTCCAGTGGTAGTGGACAATGGTACACCGGGAAATGGAATTAAACAGGTAAGACAGGAGGAATACAACAGGTGTATATTTTTTTTTATTGCATATTGCAATTGCATTGTTATTTTCTTGTGCAATTATCTCAAAAAAAAACAGATAGAGTAAGTCAGAATACTTAAGACGGGTTTCACAAAAAACCCTTCAACTAACTTTAGATTTTCTAAAAGCCTTCATTTTGAAGTTTCTCAAGTTTGAGCAATCATAAACAATTTTAGGCACTCATTTTACTTATCAATATATACAATTAGCTACTTAAACATTAATCATAGAACTTGTTTGGCATTTTGCATTTCTAGCTGTCATCAGGCATCTCTGAGAAACAAGATGCTTCACATGTGACCAACTGCTTTTCAAAGCTGAAGCAGGTGTCAAAAACGTAACAGGATCTCTACATTCTATTATGGGGGTATACCACATAAATGAACAGATTCTTTGTAAATTCATACCGAGAAGGCATCATGTCTCTGAAGTCTTCTCCTGGAGGCCAGTCTTTAAGCTTCAACACCATAGGCTCTCCTTCTTCTGTTCTCAGACGACCTATCATCAAACATTGCCAAGTCTTAGTTTTCAGTAGCTTGTGCAACTCAAAATGTAAAGAATCAACTGGAGCAAAACCCAGTTACCTTATGAATATCAACCTTAGACATCATTTTGTTTCAACTGTGCTGAGCAAAAAGCTAAGTGAACCTACTCCCTAGGAAGATCCTGAACTTTTTCGGAATGCTTCCCCAAAAGACTAAAGGCAGCCAAAACATCCCCCTCAGGGAGAGTCCTCAGTGGGGCTGGCAAAATTTCTATCTAGTCCATGATCCTGCAAGCATACATGGCAAGGATGTATTGCAGACACTGTCCACAAAGAGAAAGCTTGGAGAGTCTTTTATTCTGCTTGAGGCTGCTAAAGGATGTCCAGTTTATGCCAGGGCAAGATTACTGCTGCTGAATATTTTAGCTACAACAAAAAAATCATAATAAACAAGCAAAAAAAAGTCACACTTACTTGAAATATCTTCAAATCCATCCCAGAAATCCCCTACAGTAGCGCCAGTGATGATTTCATTGGTCCTGCAGTTAACTAGATCTACTTCCTGTTGGCCAAATTCCTTCCTAAAGGACTCTGGTCTCCAGAGGTCTGCATTTAATTTGTGATGTACTCCTGACACCATTACAGGCTATAAAGAAGATAAAAATATCCTGAAGGGTTATTAAACACCAAAACCACTAATTCCAACCAAAATAGGGTAATCCATAAAACATACCAAACAAATATTAAGATTTAGATCCTTAGATAAAAGTATGGATAAACGTTCAGGTATTCCATTTTATAAAGTTTTGGTGTTGTTTACCATTGCAGTAAGTTTTAACCTGCCTTTTACATAGAAGTGCAAAGGATATGACTTGAAAATGGCTAAAGGAGCATATCTCAAATACCTGTCCCTGCTTCCAGCACTCCCTGAAGACATTCCAATTACTTTCATTGTTGGGATCTTGAAGACATAGTAAGCGGTTATCACACAGCCAGTAGTGAGGCGTATCAAAGCCCATTATTGTAGGCTTTATAGTCAATCCTTGAGGTTTCTTAGGCAAGTCTGTAATGGTTCTGTTTTGCACCAGGGAAGCAAAAATGTCATCAAGGATTTTGGGTGTACTCTTGAGTCCATTGTCTGTCTGATTTAGGGAAAAAAAGAGCAAAAAAAAGTTGGTGTACTTCTCTGTTGTCTTGTTCTTTGTACTGCAGACTTTAGAGATGACATATTTAATGTTGATGAATTGATAACAGTTGCCACTTCAAAGATTTTTCACTCCAGCTCACAATCACACAGCAAAAGAAATGCTTGCACAAGTTCTGTTGTCTAGAAATTCACCATCATTAAATGCCAGTGTCACTTCTGATACTGACTACAGCGTTCTGGCAGTAGTTCTACCCTGATTTCAGCAACAATGCAGAAACCAGTGAAGTTCAGCATGGAACAGGGCTTTCTTTATATCAAAGAACAAAAATGCAGTTTCATCAAGGAACCCTCAAGGCCAGTATTTTACCCTACCACTTTGAAGTTGCATCTGTAAAAGCAAATAAAGCCCAGGAGTATCTGAAACAAACTAGTCTGCAAGGAAGACAGTTACCCACCACAAAAGGTTTTTAGCTCCATCTCTAAGTTCCTTGATGGTTCTCTTTGGACCTCCCTAGTGGACATGACAATTAAAGCAGCTGCCAGACATTATCCTGAGTAAATCTGTCAGCTTTGTCACTTAGTTCCTAACCCTCATCAAGCAAGACTTCCCGACAGCACCATTAACTAACTGGAGCACTGCAGCAGACACTGAATGAAGTCCTTTTTCCCAAATTGAGAAAAAAATTACCTACTGTGACAAACATCTATGATAGTTGATCACAGGCTTAGAACAGTAACCTAAGCCTGGTATCAACTCAAGCTACTAAAGAAAAAAAAAATTGTATACCTTTGCTCCAGAAGAATTCAGGAGATTCCGCAAGAAACCTGTGTTGTTGTTGCTTACAGGTGTTAATATTGCACTGTTGAATGTCTGCAGGGCTGCAGTAGGCTTGGCTAAACTAGGGAGTGTCTGAAGAGGTTTATTTTCGTTCTTTGAAACGGGTACGAGGAGTTTTTCTGCAATGAAGAAAAGAAACATCTGAAAATGAAGCAAGGATTAATCCTCTGAACCACAACAAATACATGCTATGATTATTTAAGGAGAAGAGATTCAAGGAGATTAGATGCTCACATAAACATATATGTACGTACATATATACGCACACATCATCTCTCAATACACTCTGAATTATTTTGCCAGACTTCCTTACAGATCTCAAGATTTTAAAATGATTATTTGAAAATAAACGCCTTCTCAAATTGAATTTGGAGAACACAAGCATCATTGGGATGTTAATCCAGTTTTCATTCCAGCAGGCAGACTACCATTCTCAACGCAACCTATTACTGCACCTTACCTGTATTTTCCTAACAAACGGACAGAAAGGGTTTACTTTTTACCAGTTCCGCACATACCTTTGTTTTCTTTATTCACGTTTCCACTCGTTAGATTTGATAGCCAACTTAACGAAGGAGAAGTGTTCACTGAAGCAGATTGCTTACTTCCAACCGCTGATTTTACAGGAGGATCATGTGTAGTGACTTGTGGGCTCAGGACTAAGCTGGTATGCTGAAGGCTGGTCCTCTCTCCAGGTACCAAGTTCTGAAAAAAAAAAACCTAAAGTGAGAACTTGATTAAAGAAAAACACTACTCAAAAAGGGGTAAACCAAGCAATGACAAGTCCTATTTTGTTGTTTTGCAATAAATAAGTAAACAAAATAAAAGGGTTTGGCCCTCCATTAAATAATCTGATCTCCACAAGAGGTCAGCATCGCATCTTAGTATGGGTGAGAGCTGAAGATCCAGGAGAAATTGACCTCCCGGCTTCAAGAGCAGATGGAATCCATCACTCCTCAAGACAAATAAAGATAACTGAGTTTCCCAGATGCATTTTCTGGGATTGCTTTGGGAACCAGATACAATTTTAATAGCTGCTCTATCCCAGTGCCAGTAAAAGCTGATGTTCAGACCAGGGCTAAGCTGGAGGTCTACTTCACTACATTAATACATGTATGTAGAGCTTCTATTTTTTTTCTTAAGAAAGCAGCAAAAATCCACTTACCTCCCAGGTCTAAAACACAGCTATATATGAATGAGTGCAGCTCTGCCCTGGCCAGCAGAACACAAGCACAAGACCCACTGTGTATTTCCTAGGTGGCTGAGTTACCTATTTGTTTGGAACTTCAACATTGCCAGGCGAACCACGACTACTGCTTAAGCCTGAGGTTTCTGCGTGACTAAATTCCTCTTCTCTACTCAAAGATGTCCAATCAAGAAATTATTTTGCACCTGCATCTGCTTATTGGTACATTTATTTCATCTCTTAGTGACTGCTGATAGTTGGTAAGAATTCCATGTATGACATAATATAAAATGTCTCAAACTGTAATAAGCTTATCCCCACACAACCTGTACAACAATGTAAAACAAATATTTGCCTCGCTTCACAGAAAGGTTCATAAAGAGAAACTTCAATGCTGCTGTTTGTTCAGGGTCACAGGAAATCTTGAGAAACAGAAGACTGAAGCTAGGTCAGTCACATGCTAGCTTTTTAACTACATAACCAACTTCCTTGCTTTTAACACTTCATAATGATCCTCACCTCTGCTGTGGATTAACTACTAACACCAAAATCAAGTTCAGCCTGCTTCTTGGACCCAGGATACCATATTTATTCTCAAATTTATAAATAAGCATACAGAAAATTGGAGTTACGAAATTTAAAGGACACTGTTTTCTTGCAACTCTTTGCAAAAGTAAGTAATTCATTTGCACACATTCTGGAAAACACCGGGTTTCCCAAAGCCCCATCCAGCCTGGCCTTGAACATTTCCAGGGATGGGGCATGCACAGCTTCTCTAGGCAGCCTGTTCAGTGCCTCACCACCTTCTGAGTACAGAATTTCCTCCTTATAGCTAAATCTAAACCTACCCTCTTTTAGTTCAAGGTCACTGAACAAAAACCTACATGGTGAGGTTAGCAGCAGCGGTCAGGACTGGTATATCTGTGCCAAGTCTGACTTCAGATATGGGTAGATTGAGGCAAACCTAGGGATTATTTCAGGAACACAGACAAAGAAATGGTAGCAGTACCTGTTTTGAATCCTCCTTTAGGGTTGGCTTTGATAGTGCCTTGAATTGCTTATTTGCACAGGGACAATTTGCCTTTATTCCCCATTTTGTTCTTACAGAGTGAACAATATCACCAACATCATACAGTGCTGAAGGAAAAGAGTAATTAATGAAGCTCACATTTAATTAGAACATTCAGCATTCAGCAACATTTTTAAAGTTGCATATACCATGCAGTTAGACAACAGTACAGGAACACACTTCATCTTTACAAAGAAGTCACAAAACTTCATGTGTAAAGGTCAAAGATAACGAAATAGTGCTAAGTACACAGGCTGTTCCAGATTATGGAGTGAAACCTTTTGACAATAGATACCAAGTTTTAACTAGCTTTATATGTCAAAAAAAGTTGCTTACTACAATATCAAAAACATACAAAGGCAGAAGCCAACAACTTTCTTTTCCCCTCCCAATCAAGTATTTTAAATACCTTTTCCAGGAATTATTTGTGTAGGCATTAGATTCTCTGGTTCATGTACCTGCCCCTTCACACATTTAAACCAGGAGAAAGTATCTGAGTCATCATCTGTAAGACAGAACCATCAGGTAGCTTTACTAGTATGCCTTTCATCCTCCTCTGGAAAGCTACAGCTTTTCTTACCCACCTCTTCTCCTTTGTGAAACCTAGTGATATGCATTCTCACCTTCATGTAAGCTTTTTTTCTTCATCCTGTAACAATCGACACACACACCGAAGCCACACTTGGAGCAGACCCAGTGAAGGTTGAAGATTGTGGTGTCACACACGTCACACATTTCTCGAACTCCACGAACTGCACGCTTCCAGGCTACTTGTTCTGTGGTAACGGACAGGTTAGGCAAAGCGTTAGTTTAAACAAAACCAAAATTTGAATGCTAGATACAGCAACATTAAAATACTTTGCTGATACAAGAAAGGCTCAGTCTCGTTCTCTATTGCAATTCCAAAACAAATCCTTTGTAGTCACAGATTCAGAAAAAACACGTCCAGAACAGTCCAAGCAATACAGATCATTTTGATTTTTCCTTTGCAGCACCCAACTACACCTGTTACTCCTGACATGCTTTTGCTCATGTTAACATGCAAACTGTTGACACTCTCCTAATGGGAAATTCCACAGCTGCCCTAAAAAAAAAGAAACCTAAGCTGCTACTAGCAAGCTAGGCTTAATGTCTAGCTTGCCACAGTCAGCTTGGACTTGTCCTCTGCTCTGTAATACAGAGGACGTGCCGTTCTCTCACTTTTAATAAGTTTTCTACATGTTATAGGTGTCTCAGACCTTCTCAGAACAGCTACCTGCTCAGTTATTTGTGCAATTGTCTGTTTTGTTTAGGTTTATTACATACCCAAAATAATCAATCTTTTTCTCACTCCAAGTCACTTCACCAGTTCCCACAAAAAAGTCCCATCTGACAAGTGTCTTCCAAAACACTGCAGGCCCTCCCAGGGCTGCATTACGTACAGACTATTTATGCCTGTGCTACATTTCATCATGTAGACAGCTAGAAAACTGTCTAGACACTAAACAGCTTCTGCCTCCTACCTCTTCCACACTTGTTAACTTCTGAAACTTTTCTACCACGTTTCTTTATGTTACAAGCAAGCTATGAGAGAACACCACCTAAAGTATGCTTCACAAAAAAAGAACACAAACATGCCAGGATTTAAGACATCCGTTCCTTTTCCTCTGCATGTTACTCATTAACTATGTATGGAATGAAAGTAGAATAGCTTGGCACAATTTGCTCTTAGTGGGAGGTGAAAGTTGTTGGCCTACTTGCTTCAAAATCTGTCTATGAACCAGAGGCCTGTCACCAGTTTCTTTTTCACCTCTTAAAAGTTTTTTTTTTTTTTTTTTTTTTTTTTTTTTACCATTTTCCCTGCCAACCCTTCAATTCCTCCAACACAGGAAGATTTTTATTTGCTATTTTCTATATAATTTGACATTCCAGTTTCCTGATTGTCATTTTACACTCCTCCCATTCTTTCATTTCCTCCCTGTCACCTGACCCTGCCTTCTCTCTGTAGGCCTCCTTTTTGCACTAGGTTGCCAAAGAGCTCTGTGACCTAACCAAGCTGCTCTTTCTACACTGGTCAATCCTTCACTACACAGCAATAAATGCACATGTGCTTTTCCTACTGAAGGAACTCTTTAAGGAAACTCTCCCAGATCATTTTCTCCCTCACAATTGTCTGTCTTGAGGCTCTACCTACCACCCCTGCCTGAAGGGCTTCTTTGCCCTATCCTCTCTATTGCTACATGACCCCAGATTCTTCCCCCATAGTCACTCTTACTCGAGCTGCCTCATACCTGGGTCCAGAAGCCTATTTTCAAGAATCCACCCGTGAACAGCAGTTCTTTTTAACATTTCATATTGATTACCTGCAATCAGCAGCAAATTCTGCAGCACCTGGCAGAATACAGAGTATGAACAGTTCTATCCATGCCTTAAAAACAGGAGCTCAGAGTCAACCCTTCTCTCTAACCACTAAGACATACCACAGATTACAAAAATATTCAAAAAAAGGATCCCCCCAAAGTAGTACCTGACCAAAAAGACTTCTACATTTTGGAAGAGGTCAGTTTGTCAGAGCCAGAATTTATGAAAAGCTATCACTTCAACTGAACTCTGCCAAGAAAAGTTTACCATAGCTTCAAATCAGGGTGGCAACTTTTTCTGATGCCAACTGAGTGAGCAATCATACACTTGCCTTTGAACAGTGAAAATCTAGACACTAAACTATTTCCTTCCTACGCAGGGCATTAAAAATCTCCTCCATTTTCATGAAATTGAATTCCCTTAAGCACACCAGCCAAGGCTATAAACAAGCAAAGAGGAAATCAAAACATTTTGCTCCTTTGAAATCAACTCCAGAACTGACATGTTTATTTTCTTGTTTTTTTGCCCCCCCCTTTTTTTTAAGCAGCGTGTATTAGTTGCATGTACGCTAACAGATGGCATTACCTGCTACTAAAGATATACACATACATCCTTTGTTTCATGAATTCTCCCCCCCAGTTTTATCCTTCCAAAGCAGTTTTGATATTCTGGTCTGTATCTGTCCCCCTACCTATTGACACACTGACTCCAAAGGCCTGAAAGCATTCCAGTTCAAGTGAAGAACAGAGTTTTCATGTTCCAGGTAGCCCAGGGCAGGACCCCACAGCAAGCATTTGTGAAATATTTAAAGTCTTTCCTTCCCCTTTTGAAGGTATTCAATACTGTTCAGGTTTTTCTTCTATTCAATACCCTGGAGTGACTGGTAAAGTGAAGTGACGTTTACGTAATGCCTACACCACCCAGCATGCAGAAGACATTGGGGTAGACAGTTTTCTAAGCTGTATTGCTTCTGTCATATAGTTACAACAATAACTAAAACCAAACAACACACATAATTTTAAGAGCCATTCTACTCTGACGAGTGATTGTTTGCTCACACTTGCTACAGAGGGATTCTGCTGTGACCGAAGAGCTCTGTAATACACCGTGAGGTTAGCCCTATCTGCACCGATGGAGCTCTAAAAGCAGTTGCCCCACCAATAACATCTTTGGTCTGTCCTCAGTAGGGCTGGATTCACAGCTGCTTCGAACAGACCTACTGGAAATTGGTCCTCTGCTTTTGGATGGAGGAGAGAGCTTTATTTACTGACTTTACAGGCAATGTTAGCTCCCTAATGCACAAACAACAAAAAAGGAGCAACCTACCAGAATCTGTGCAGTCAACAGGAAAGCTTTATTTTACTTGCATGCTAAAAATAGATTGTTGTCAGCTGCCTGCTGCTGTAGCTTTTTTTTTTTAAACATGTCATTTCATAAGAGCACTACACTTTCTCTGTAACACGAAAACAGAGTATTTCTGACACAGACGGGTAGAATTATGGTTTCCCCCCACCACAGACAAAGAGCTGATAAAATTAGTTTGTGCTAGATCTTAGCTTTCCTCTGAGAACAGAGGGCACCGCTCAAGTCTTAAAGTCTTGGCCTTTCCAAATGCTTACAATGCATTTTCACACTGGTCAAAAACTTGAAGGTTCACATAAAGCTATTAAGATACAGGTATTTTAACACAAATGGCTCTTACTGTGTGGTTCGATCGTAGACATAACTTCCTTTTCAGATATTACTAGCTGACAGAAGTGGTCTCCGATGTTGGCCAGGATATACTTCGCTGTGTCCAGATCCAGACCCACAACATTTTTTGATAAAGGCAGCCACAAGCTAATAGCCTCAGGGTCATACTTGTTCGGAGTTAAGAAGCCTTCCTCACGCAGTAACCCATGCTTATTAAACTGCAACCTGTGGAAAGAGGGGGTAGGGGGAAAGAGAAAAACCCATTACTTCAAGTATTTCATTACTTCACGTTCGTTCCAGTGAGTCAATGTCTATACTGTAAATGTGTACACCATATGTCAAGGAGTTTAACACTTAATGATTGCAAAAAGACATGACTAAACATACTCATCATAAGTGCTAGGCATGTTTAATATACTGCTCATTTAAAGAAAAGGAGAAGGAGACTCAGAACAGTTTCTGTAGTAAGGCAGGCTTTCTAAAGACTTTGTTTAATCACCCCAAAATTATCAAGTTAACATCATTTTAAAATTCTGTTTGCTTTAAGAATCATATCCAGAGGAAGCAACAGTAAGAGATTCATCTAGAACCAGGTACAACTCATAAATTAGAGCACAAGTGTTACTTAAAAATACTATATATTTAAATAACCATTGGTTTTGAAGTAGCTGCCAAAAAGTTTCAAAGAACCCAACTCTTTTCTACAGCAAAGTTTGAAGATATATTCTCGAGTGATTCTGCCAGGCAGAAAGAATGAGATTTGTAATTGTTAGTAGGTTATTAAATAAAAAAAGCGATCTAGAGTTATGCTTATGTTTTCAGAAACCTTTTTATTAAGTGCTATAGAGAGAAGTTGACTTCTGATGACAACACCTACTCACTGTATCACTGTGAGCGGCTAGAAAACATGCTGGTACTTGATATTACAAAGAACAGCAGTTTTCAGACTTTGCAGATTTCACATTCAATAAACATGGATTGTTCGGTTCACTTTGACTTCTAAACTGAAGGATTCAGCTGCAGTCCAAGTCTAAATTTTTTACTCTGAGAAGATGAATTAGCATGGCCTGTTATGACATTAGTTGAAACGCTCAAACGCGTGTAACAATTATCCCAAGATTTACTACAATCTCTACCTGAGGATAAATCACAGATTAGTAATGCATCTTCACGTTTTTAAGCCTTTAGCTACACACCCTGCTTTTTTGGGTGTCGAATGAGAAGAAACAAACAAACGTCAAGAAACAAAATGAAAAAGAACATTTTCTTATCAATAAAATGCCTGTAACCTTTCCGCTTTCAAGTTTTCTCTCTTCAAAAGCTCTTCAGGCATATAGCTTTTTTCTTCTACCTAGAGACCCCCAAAAGAAACCCATTCCTCCGAAAATCAAAAGTAGAGTTAAGGATTGGTAAGCTTTCTATCTCCCTTGTGGGAGCTGGTATTTGTTTTTCTTCTCTTATATACAAGTGTTACTTTTTCCCTACCTAACACAGTCCATATCTCAAAACTTAAATGGGTGGGGGGAAAATACATAGAAGCACACAGCATCTGGACTTGAGATCAAACAGTTCATGGAAAAAATTTACACAACTTGAAAACAAAGGAATGGACATGTTAAAAACAGCCAAACACCACAGTTTGACATCATCCACCCTGGGCTTACAGATGTGCTTCAAATAACAGTTTAAAACCTTTTTTGAAAGGGTTCCTTATGGTGGCTTAAGAACTAAAGAGAGAAAACAACCAGGGACCTCGACTGTTCAGCACAAAAAAAATAAAAATCAGGCTGACAGGGGAAGATCTGAAGCTGCAGATCGGGTTTGGAGAAAGCAAACAGCACTCAGCAGTCACTGGGCTTTCCTCAAAGTTGCCTTGCTTCCCCTCCCCACCTGCTCTCCTTAAAACCCAGTAAACATGCCAATTAAATGTTTTTGTAACAAGCCCAAAGAAACAAACTCCCGAGCATAAATTGGAAAAAGAATGGAGCAGCACAACATTAAACTAGGGCTTTGCCCATTGCTGTTCTATTGTTCTGGGCTGAAAGACCACGGTCACTTACTTTAACTCTTCCCAGCTGTAGATGTGTCTAACATTTCACGTGTCCCACTGCTGAACTGTGGGAGACACGCATGGAGTCCAACCTCTCGATAGCACCTCCAGTACTACCAAGCTGAAGCACTCAAACTAAACTCCAGTTATCCCATTGGCATTCAGCCCAGAATAGCAAAACAAACAGCTCAAACTCCTGCCAAAATATTTTCTATTCAAATGAAGTTGTTATAAGATTTCTAAGTGGTAGAAAAACACACACAACCTCTCCTTGGTTAGGCGTCCTGGCCTTATGGCTTAACAGCTACGAGCTGACAGCCAGCAGTTTTAAATCAGAGCCCTAAATGGGAACATGTCAACCACAGAGCTGCTCTTCACCTGGCTCAGGAAAAGAAGATTCATGTTATAGCTAACTGTAAGCACTCAACAGCCCTCCTTTCAGAGGAAAACACAAACAAGACGACAGATGCCCAACTCCGACAAGTGACTTGTTATTCACATTTAAATAACACCAAGATCTATACAGTTAATATGTCTCTTACCTCCTAAAGTGAAAGAATCGACAGAAGACAGTGGACTCTCTCTGATCTTTGTTCTTTCGGTAACTGTCCAAACGGCATTCCCTGCATTTATGCAGGTGAGGTGCGATATTATTGCAGGAGCCATCCTGTACAAACGCCTCTCCGCTCTGCTGCAGTTTCTTCACTTTGGAAGCATCTGCTAAAATTGACTTGCGAACCATAACTGTGGGGAAGAGCAGTGAAAAATTACACAACCTTTACTAAGCAATTCATCATACAAAGGTGCAAGCAAAGGTCTTCTCATGAAACAGACCTATGTCAACCCTTCCTATACATGTCATGTTACACTGAAACAAAGCAATCCTAAAAAATATTCGCTGTCTGCAGAAACTTTCTGGAGGTGTAGACCCATATAGTCAAGTCATACAGCCTGGAAACCCAACCTTAACAGACCCATTCACAACTCACATAAAATTATTTTGAAAGATGGGCTGCTTTCAATGGAAGTACTTCTGCAACTATCAGGGCTTGAGTATCTGAGCATGGAATAGACTTCAAAAGCACTGAGGACAGAAGTACAACCCATCCATTTTGCAGCCCTCAAGGTGCAACGGATTTCAGCATCTTGCCCAAAGAGATGCCAAACATCTCTCCTCCTTCCACACTGCAGGTGAGACTCAGCAGTGACTGCTTGGCTGGCTGCTCACCCACCTTAGCTAAGGAACAGCATGTGGTAACACAAGACCAAGCAACATGAGATTGGAAAGACAGGTGGGTGTGCAGGGAGATTCCCATAAGCAGGACAATCAGCTGCACCATCTGATGCACAGCACAGACACATTTAAGGAGCTGGACTCCTGGTGAGAACTACAGCAATTCCCATTCTGCCACACATGGAAAACTTGGAGAGCTCAGCAATCAGAACTGTGCCACAAATAACACAAAGTGGCCTTTTTTATTTTTCTTCTTGACAGATTACTAAAGGAAAGTCCCTTTTGAACAAAGCTTTGTTGAGAAAATCCACTTCTCATTGCATTTACAAAATTTAGGGCCACAGCTAAAAAAGCAGTCTCATTACAACATCAGCTTCTGCATCCCAAACAGAATCCTGTTCCTGTAACCTGTTGTGCCATTCTGTTCTTGGAGATATTTTAAAATAAAAACCTTTGTTTCTAGGAATTGTCCTTTTTTTCTTTTGCAGGAAAGAACATGTTTCTGTTTTATTGCATTCACCTTGTGAAAGAACCCACAAATGACTCAAATTCCAGATCACTCACTCGCAGTCTGATTTACTATTTTTGTGTAGGTTACAAAGCATATACTTGGATGAAATCACACAAAAACTACAAGGACTTTCAAATGACAGGAAGTTTTAAAAAAAATACTTGCCGTTATCCTGGACCTTGGCACTTCCAGTCCAAAAGTTTTCATTTTCACTTCTCTCAAAAAGAGCCTCATTTGAATTTCTCCTAATAAAGAAGTCCATGTCCATGTGTTCATCAGTCTTGTTTCCTTTTTGGCTGTTCTGGCTATTACAGTTGCTTTGTGATTTAACTCCAGACTCAGTAAAAGAGAGAAGATGAGCATCGGAGGTTGAGGGCCTACAATCTAAAGTCCTCTGCAGTTCAACAGCGCTATTGACTTTTGGTATTGCTATGGGAGAGTTAAGGTGTTGCAACTGTTTTGCAGAAATGCATTCTTTTGGAAAGTTTGTTGTGGGCTTCATTAGAGGTTCATTTGTATTTTTCAAGCCGGTTTCTTTTCCGTTAGCTGAATCAGTCAAAGATGAAGATCTTGAGGTTGTCAAAGAGGTATATTTACCATTTTGATCATTAGGATTTTGCGTTTGTTCTTTAGATATATATGTCACTTTTGGAAAGGCCATCAATTCGTCCTTCAATGGTTTAACTCCAGCATTAAGACAAGAAGGATGAGTTTCTGGTAAGCTCCGTCTACATGTGCTGAAACGTAACAAGAAATACTTAGACAAGTAGGTGTCAAATGAACCACAGCATCAGCTCTTCAAACCCAGTCGTGTTTAGATCTTGAAGGAAGAAATTTAACCATACACTTTTAATTCTGACATTCAAAGATGTAAAATTGTGTGAAGTTCAATAGATTTGTTTATTATTATTTTTTAAGAGCTGAAACCAAATGATAGAACTGTACAAGCACAGATGCACACACGTTTAGCTACTGTAGCTACTCTACTACCTTCTCACAACTACAGTTACTTTCATTTTCTCCATGTAACTGTATAACCAAACACATTTCACTTGCATGCCCGTATTAGAAGGCTCCAATACTCAAGAAACTTCAGCAGGGACTGTGCTTCTGGCTGACACTACAAACCTATATCGAGACAGTAAAACTGTTCCCCCACAAAAAGATCAGATGAAAAGTCACGTTTTCTGCAAGCCAACACCACTTCTTGTAAAGGAAACACAAGTTTTGTGTATCAGCTATCCCACTGTTTGTACTAAGTACATAAATCTTTGTGACAGAACCGGGGGTAAAGGCACAACATTCTAACCCTCAGATTCTGCTTTTGGAAAGGAGCTGTGGTTTACACTCAGGAAAAAACAGTTACACGCTACAGTACAGCTCCCACACTTGCTCTAGTCAGAAAGTTGAATAAAGCACAGCTTTCATTTCAGACCCCAACTGCCTTTCCTCCTGTCACAGCTACTGTAGAAACTTGTATTTTTGAGACATGGATCTGATTGAAAAATGCTTTGACCGTGACTCTAAAAAGTTAATTTTATCAAAGAAATTCAACATCAGCTCAAATTTGCACAAGGAAGTTTGTAGTGGTAAACTCAGTACTAGGTTTTAAGCCCCACTAGACACTTCCTGGGCTCCGACAGATAACGGCTAAGTTTAGAGCCAACATAAATACCTGTTGAGCAGCAATGGAATTGAGGGCCTGTACTTAATCTGTAAGCAGCTAGCCTACAAGACACCTGCCTGAAGGTGTCCTGTGAAGTTTTTCTTGGTAAGGCAGGTGGAGGACACAAAAGCAGACACCATGGGAAGTCCTCCTGTACTTCCCATTTGTCTGTGGATGAGTACAATGACACAGAAATACAAGCTTGCAACACTGAAGGGCAGCTACCTCACTGGTTTAAAGACAACTCCAAGACACACACAGACACCTGGCATAAGCAAGAAAATTACATAACCAGCACAATTAAATCTATCACTTTTCTATGACAATGACCTGAGTTACCACAGTTTCTTAAAAATTACTTCTGAGTTTATTCCAAGAACTTGAATTATTTTTGGAGAAGAAGAGTCCATGCAAGCATAAATTGATTCCTTACCCCTGAGGAGTTTCTGCACCAAGATTGGGAGGAGAGTTAGCTGGCAGGGGCAAGCCTTGATGCCTTTGGTCTTTATTAGCAGGAGTACATCCTAGCAACGCTTCACCAAACACCGTTGGTACTGACCGCACATGTCCTTGACTCTGAGAAACCTGTAAGATTTTAACAGTTAGAAATACTTAGAACACCACCACCAGAACAAATACTGCTTTACAGGGTTAGGCTTAAAAAGAAGAGTACATTAATGACTGTTTAAAAGCTTGAAGACCATTCCTCACTCCGTCCAAAACACAGAAAGACCTTTTAAACCTTATAGCTTCCAAGAACACTGTTCCTGTTAATTTGTTCCCCTCTCCTTCCAATTACCATCATAGACTTCAAGTGGTACACGTAACATTAAGGTGGAAAGGAAGATAGAAAGCTCTGCTCTTCCTCTTTACCACCAGTGCAATGATCTTTCCAAGTCAGTTGCAGTAATCAGAATTCAGAAATAGCTTTCAGAGCTCTTCTGAAAATCCCCGAGAAAATTAAAACTGTGAAGTCAGTTTGACATTACCAAAAATCTATACATGAACTTTCCTGCAGTGAGGAAGTCTTTGTACCAGGATTCTACAGTGTTAACTGAAGAAATCTTGTGCTGATTAAGTAACCAGCTTTATAAAGCTACAGTTCTTTAGGAATACAACAGGCCTATCGAATTAGCAAGAGCCCTTAGAAACAGTTGTTTTCCGTGAGACTCCCTCCTCACTCTCAAACCCATAGTCCACTCCCACATGCTCAACTTACTGCTGAAGTTACACTAGGCTCATTAACATCAACTCTGAACCATTTCCTTTCTGCTTTGTACAACACAGCTGTCAGACATCAAGGCAAGCTCTCAGAAAAAGCTTGGAGTTTATTAACTCCACATTACAAGTCAGACTATCACACAGTGCGTTTAAAAAACAAGTTACAGCTTCAGCTTACCAATGCAATATGTTCACCAAAATCAAAGAAATAGAGCTTATTTTCCTTATCCAAGTACACTCACTTGCAACTAACTGTTTTCTCAAAAAGCTTACAAGGCATTTCCCGAAGAGTAAAAAAGTGATAGAAGTCCCAGTCCTTAGAAGGAAGGCAGACCAGAAAACCAGAACTAAATAAACAGCAGCACCGTTTTAAGGAAAAGCGAGCCATGAATTCAGATCATGGTAACACTTCTGTAGTATATTTGGAATATGAAATAAAGACTGGCTTTGTATGCATTGAGCGTGTGGCTCAATGGCTGAATGTGCAGAAAGCTCAAGAATGGCAAATTGAGTGCCTGAAAGACACTAAAGGTACTCAAGCATGAGCTATAGCAACAACATAAGCAGAGTATGATTGCAGTGCGCGAACTACTTCATGCTGATTTGTGGCACAAACACTCTTCCTCCTCAGTAAATACCTCTTGTCATTGAGGAATCTTATCTTATACTTGCTACCTCCCTGCTGCATCCTGGCGAAGCCGTTAAAGATTTCTAATAACGATATCCAGACAATAGCTAAATCTACATATTGACTCAGCACAGGATTGAATGAACAGAAGCCAATAATCAAAATCCGAAACAAAAACACAAATAAAACCATCTGCTACTGCCACCACTGAAGAGCTTCCATAAGACTAGCCCCACCTAAAATGCAGTTTTTGAAGCACCAGGGCAAAAGTATAGGGTGAGTCTGAAGTACTGTTCTTTAGTCAAGCCAGTATTTTACATTTACGTTTCTATAAAGTTACCCAGATCTTGTCTTGGCCTTTCAGGGAGCTTTCTTAGGACTGATACGCCCCACGTCACTCTCAAAAGAAATAAATATTGACATACAGGTACTCATATTCCCTTTTTGTACCGACACAACATTCTTCCAGACCATTGTCTGTGTAACTTGAATCCTCAAAGCATGCAAGTGTTGCTAGAGTTTTGGGGCTTAAGTACAAAACTAAATAGTTAAAGACTGAATGCAAAAAGCAAAGGCTACACACCTGAGAACTGCCTTGTGTTTAACTGCACTAAGGAATACATGACTAGGCAGGCTGACGCCTGAGCACAAGGAGGGGGCAAAAAACAACTCAGAAAACTAAAACCTGAACTTCAAGGTTTAGCAACTTTTTCTCTGATTACTGCAAGGCGAGATGTTTTTACCCATGCCTAGACAAGTTTCAGTGAACACAACATATCCTCCCAGGGATTAGGTTCATTATTCCACTTTTACACCTAATCCTTATTTAAGGCCATTCTGAGAAATGACATGACTAAGTTATGTAACACAGACACACGTAACACGGTAAGACATTACCTCGGGAGAAGATTTTGTGTGTTTAGCATCAACACTTCCACTATTCTCTGTGGATTTCCTTTTCACGCCCCCAATTTTTTTAGATTTATCTGGAATAGAAAGTGATCAAGATTAGTCCATTTTAGCACAAATTTCCAACTTGGTATCTGAAGTACAAACAGTAACAGCTCTTACCACATTTCCCATTATTGTCATATATGATTTCGACGTGAATTAACTCTGGATCAAGAGTTTTTAAAGCTGGAATCTTGGAAAGGAAGAAAAAACACGGGAGTCAGATGTGAAAGTTACAGTTTGAATGTATTTATCTTAGGTGTTATGGTATAGACTATGCTTATACTTGACATTTGTTATTTGACAGTTCTACCAGCATCACAAAGTGATGCAGAAACACTTTGGGGCAACAAATTGCACTGCACTACACTGATCCCTACTTTCTCCTAGCTTAAAACATAAAGGACAGAATTACAAACGGTGCTGGTGGGGATACAAATAGAAGACCCCAACCGTTCTCCCATATCCGCTTGTAAACCCACCTCAGCTCGTTCTTACCTCCTGACAGTTGACTTCCAGAGTTCGTGTAGCTGGATTACCATTCACAACAACTGCTGTAAACCACTGGGTAGATGGATCCAGGCTGTAAATTCTAATTTTTGAGCCAATGATATTTTTTCCACCTTAAAAATTGAAAAAAAAAATGCTTAAGGAAAAGGGTGCACGAAGAACATCACGTTATCCAGATATCAACATGAATTTGCCGACAGTACTGGATGCAAGATGAGTACGTAAAACAAGCTGAGAACCTTGAGACAACTTCCACATAGCTGAGGGAAGAAAATAAAAGCATGATAAAACTACGTTCCAGCTATCTGCTTCTCTCATATAGTTCAATTAAGCTTCCTGGATGTTCAGACATGCAGCAGGAGCCAGGCTGACCTCCAAATTTCAGACAGTAAGACAGATCAATGGACAAGGAAGCAGAGATTCTCTGATTAGATGGGGAATTTTCCCCTTTACAGCATTGGAAATGACAACTCTAAGCTGTAATACTTTCCTTTCCACAAAAGCAAGATGTTTCTTGCATAAGCAAACACGATTACCAAAGATACTTGTATGTACCAGTAAGCAAGAATTTGAGGCCAGCAAATCTAAAGATAACAATTTCAATTTGACTAAGGAGTAGCCTCTGTGTAAAGCTTTGGAAGTTTAAAAAACACTACTTGAAAACAGCAAGTAACTCCCAGTAATTTCAGTGGGAATTGCTACACATTTGATATCTCTTTCACAAGAGTCAGGACACCTATACATGCGTAAATTATGCACTCACTCTTACAACAGAAGGATTTAACATGGAATTCTCCACAATTCCTCACATTTTCCATTCATTGCTGCAAAAGCAGAACTGGTATTTTTTCTTTTAAAAAAAAGCTTTCATTCCTAGAACAGATTGTTATCATTTATACCATCAGTGCAAGTATTTCCCTTTTGATTTCAGTATTCATTGAAGTTTTCTGCTACAGAGTATGCTCATACCTTGTACCAAGCGTGTTTCATCTAAGTGTTTCTTCACCAAAGCCTGAATTTCCTCATTAACATTTTGATCATCCTTAAGATGAAGCCTGGAACTGTCCACATCCTATTTAGGAGCAAAATATAGAGGTTGGTATTAAGGATAAAGCTTTTGATTAACAAAAAGGCATGAGTATTTAGAAACAAGATAGCAGCACTTCATACAAGTCCAACAAGTTTCTTGTTATTCTGTGTTTCCTCAGATCCCAGGATATCGTATTTACGGAAGCAGACATCACTTCCTTACCACTAACCTGGGACAACGATCAACAAGCCAGCCTGGAGGGAGTTCTCCAGATCCACTTTAATATTGCTCTAAAAAACAAACAATCTGGCTTGGTCTTACTACATCGCTAATGAGAGCTAAGTTTAACCAAACTAATCTAGGATTAGCTTCTTAGAACCAGTGGATACACATTTTATAATAGTCCCAAACAGATGTAAATGCAGATGCTTTGAGTTTCATGTTTCTAGTTATGTTATGGCAATAGTGCCTGGATCCAGTGCATGTCAAGGCACCATTATACATTATAAAATGTTCATTATGAATGAAAACAGAAGCAGCTACATCTAAATTGTTCATAACTATTTAGCACCATGTATTTACATCCCCCCTTCTATTTTTAACTAAATAAGCTCCTCAAAAACATTTAGAATTCCTAAATCAGAAGTTCAGAGCAAGTTTTTAACAATGGCTCACAGTACCAATAAAAAAAGATTATTATTATTATTTTTTAATATCCAAAGCACTGTTCTGGCATTTGCAAGAAGCAGAAGGCTCGAGAGCCAGCACTGAGAGAACTGTTATTCAAGACGCCAGAAAATTAGCTTTCTCCACTGCAATACTGAGATGAGGCTTCCATATAAAGAAATCTTTACTTGCTTTTTGAGCCAACGCAGGCAAACTGACAATCTGCAACTTGCATTTAGTTTTAAGACTGCCTTTTGTTAGTTTCTCAGAATAAGTGGTCTACTTGCTGCCTGGTAACAAGTTGAAGTAGTAGAACGTGAATGGTGGCACTACTAGCGGGCTCTACGTGGGACATCTACTACTAATTTCATTCAGGGTTTGATGGGTCTTTTCTAGAAAGGTTAAATCCTTTCCCAGCAGCAGATCCTATTCCTTGTAATGCCTGACCAGTCAGTCATGCAGGGCAATTGTTTCAGCCTGCCTCTGCCTAATTTTCACTAACAAATTTTCCTCCTGGTGCTCAACAAAGGCATTATAATTCAACCACCTCATTTACATCCTGCCCACTTCCACAATGGTTTCAGTTTAGAAGTCATGTGTTTCCATTGAGCAGCAAGATTTATTCCAGACATCTCTTCAATTCCTTTCACAGCAATGGCAGTCATGGTCACAAAAGGGAAACATTCCAGATCATCCCCTGCCATCAACATGATGCAACTGTTGCCACCTGAGCTGAATATCTCTCCTGCTAAACTCCCTCATCCAGCTGTCTTATGTGTGTCCTGGACACACACATCACACCCAGAACTGATATTTATGAGTTGTGGCAACACACACCTACTCCATGTTCGTACCCGTCTACAGCCTTGCATTCAGAACACATTAACTTCAGATATCTTCAATACCAAGATAAGAAGATTTACATTTCATGTTTATGATGCCATACAAAGTTACCTGGATGGGTGTCAAAAGGTCTTTAGAAAGAAAAACACATCTCTCTTCGCCCAGATACCGCACCGAAACCATTGATCCCAAACCAGCTTTGTCCACTAAGGATTTGTAAGTCTAGAAAAGTGATAAGCATTTTCTTAGAAGCAGAGTAAGATCTCATCATGTCTCATGCTAATTTTAATTAAAATTATTTTAGTTTTGCATCTGTTTCCCTGTTAAGGTCTCACATCTACCTCTAACTCTTAAGACAAAGTGTCTACTAACCTTTCTCATACAAGCCTAACAAAGAAGTTAGGTGAAATGAATTTCAAGTATAATCCACTATTAGAAAGAGTAAAGAACTGAGTTTAGGTGGCTGTCATTAACAATCATTAACCATTTATCCCAACATTAATAATTTACTAACATGAGGAGTTCCAACTGGGGACGTGTTCATCAAGACCCCTCCTCATGGTAGAGCAGAGGAATATCTAGCAAAGCACTGAAGGGCTGCTGCAGGGCTTGCAGGTGAGTTCTCAAAGCTCACGCACCACTGATAACATACCGAAGCCTTAGTTTAAGCATGAAGGACGGCTTAGAGAGCCTCAGAGTTACACTGCTCCAGTCCAGTGACGTTGTCTTCATGTAAACCCAAGGCTTTAAGAGCAGCCATGAAACAAAGATTTCCTTAAGAAGCCTCTGAACCCTTCTTAATATGTACAAGATTAAATTTTGTCTAGCCCTTCAGCTAACAGCCCTGAGTGGGTATGTATCTGGAGCCTGGAACTTCCCAAGCAGCAAGAATAACTCCTCCTTATGCAAAAGGTACATTTATGTCCCATTTAAAAGAGAAGAGAAAGGAAAAAAAAAAATCATTCTGATAGAGTATATGTGGGGGTTTCTAAAGGACTGGTCATGCAAAGAGAGATTTTCTTCCCCTTTGCTGCTTTAAATTGAGTTACAACAGCACTAGGAAAGGGGCAGTATCACTGTAAAAGCAAAAGCAGTCGCTCCAGGAGCTACTGGGCATTACAAGGTTTGCAAAGCCATTCTATTTGTCAGAAACATACTCTCCTGTACACTCAAATCATTGTAATCAAGATTTAAATAAATAAATCCCCATGTGCCTTTTGTAACTCTTCCCTTCCTCCCTTGAGTGGTAGGAAAGGGGGGAAACATCTTTGCCAAGGCAAGTTCCAACATTGTGCTTTACTTTATCCTACCTCACTGCTACAATGAGCGACTTAACATGCACACTGCAGGAACTGACCCCTTAAACACACCAGGGAAGGAAACCTCAAGCATAAAACGGAGGTGAGAGCTGTTCAGAGGCATGTAAAGAGACAACCGCTAAGTTGAAATAAGCAGGATTTCAGAACATCATATCAGTAACATCTAGTAGTAGATATATTGATATTATTGCAAGGGGAAGGAAATAAAGTGAAGGACTCATCTCTCCACTTCTTCTCCCACCCTGTTTAGCTCTATATCCAGTAAGTATCTGTTTAGGTCAGCTTTGCTTAAGACAAACCTCAGCTAAAACACAGAAATTTCAATTACACTGCGTACATTATACCCAAAGTTAAGAGTATTAAACATGGCCTACAACCTCACCGTAATTAAAATACAGCAAATTTACATCTTTGTTTATTTCACAACAACCCTAGGAGTAGCAATATCCAAAGCAGTCAAGTAGAACTATACTGGCTGAATTCATTAGCAAAGAAAAATCCTCTGTTCACCTCCACCGGCTTATCTGCACCACCAGCCATGCATGGCAGTTGCAGGAAGCTTAGATTTCTGGCTTGGGAAGTGTAGCTCGGGTTTTTATATGCACAAAAACTAGATCTCGCAAGTGATCCTTGGCAGACAGCCATCATGTAAGCCTCATTCAAATTATTTTTGTCTCCAATCATGAATTACTGAAGAATTAACAGTACTTGAGGCAAAGTACAAAGAACCTAAGATAAAAGTAGCTAGCAGAAAGCCCTGTGCTTAGAAGTTGGCCATGCAGAGCCCAAGCGAGTCAGGCCAACCGTGTACTTGCCATTGCAGGCCACTGGATAGGCGTTAAAGAACTGCCTTGAGTTTTTCTTTCGGCCAGCACCAGCTTTTGCTCCACCAGGAATGCTTTCATCTTATGGCAGTAGACCTCTATCCATCTTCTTTTTTCCCATGACTCATCATCAAATTCCACACAAATCTGCAGAAAGAAAGTAAATAGCTTAATATTCAATCCCATACAAGATAAACACGAAAAACAACAATTTCTTCTAAAAAATTCATTAGAAACACAATGAAAACAAGAATATTGCCCTTCTATCGTACAATTAAGCGATCACTAAAGCATCCTAGACTGACTTAGTATTTACAAGTGTAGTTAAAGGTAACTGGCTCATCATTACTGTCACATAAAACGTTACCATTCCTATGTAACTCGATGACCTTCCCATCTCAGAAAGCCCTCCATTGATCAAGGGGAGTTAACTGGGTTAGTTGGCCCACCAGTGTTTACAGTCGGGGGGAAAAAAACAAACAAGCAAAAACAACCTTTAAGGGGCGGCGTAGTACAGTAGCACATGTATTTTCCACTAAATTTAGGGTGTTTGATGACTTGTTTTTCCAGAAATGTTTTCAGAATAAGAGTCCCAAAGAATAACTTCAGTTATTTTGTTGGAAACCCAAGTGAAAGTAAGCCAGTAAAGGAGGTGAAATTACCTATCGTGGTCCTTTCCTGCCTGCTTGTAATTGGTATTCGTCTCTACAAATCTCTGAAGCACGTATACAAACTTTTCAAGAGGAAAGCAGTTGTCACTACGTGATAAAAAGACGTTTTCCTCGACCAGTTTCTTTGAGGTGGCTTTGCCATTCTTTGATAAGCGACACAGAGATGATCAAAAGATGGGGGAAAAAAAACACAAATAAAACCTTGCCTGGCTACAGGAATTTAAATAACTCGGTAGAGAATGACACCTTCAGAAATCTCTCCTCCTTCCCAGGAAATATCACTGTCCTAAATATAGCACCTAACTCGTTTACCCTAGAAGTGGAGAAGCCTTAATTGAGCGAATCTTAGAAACTTCCCCTTGCGTTCAGCTTCCCTGCGAGGGGAGAGGCAAGTAAGAGCACGCATGCCGAGAGGCGTTATCGCAGGCAGGAACTGCAGACCTGACGGGCGCAGAACCGAATTTAGGCATTCTGAAGTTCACGGAAACGGTGAAAGAGATAAGCAAACAGCACAACCACCAGAACCAGAAGGGCTTGTTTTGGTTGGAGCATCAACACTGCACAAACAGGAAAATACGGTTGAGAAAATGTTTTCCAACATCACAGGCAGTCTTTCATTTCTGTAGCTCGGTCCTGACGTTCTATGAGAAGCAAGGTGGGAAAGATTAAGGATTTCTACTCTTCTGGATGCTTTTTTCAATCCATCACTATTTTGGGTGTTCCTAGACATTGTTCTTCCTTGCAACAGAGGGAAGGACGCAGCACATATTTTGGAACAAGAAGTTCTTTATGCCTCAACTGTCTGCTTCACAACTTGTACGCTTTTACCAGAGAACGCATGAAGTTAATCGCTTCTGGCGGCACCGTAACCAACTACAAGGCGCACAGTGGAGCGCTGAAGTCCCTGAGAGCACCTGCTCCTTCTCCCTTTCAGTCCCAGAGAAGGCCCTGAAGAAGTTTTCTGCAACAACATCCTCCTCTGCACACCAAGCAAGGGACGGGCACGGCTCCGTGGGGCAAGCTCCACCCCAGGTACACGCATGGGACGAGAAGCTCAGCCTCCAACAGCTCAGGACTCTGCACAACACACCCCAAAGTTTGCACGTTCAAGAAAGAAATGGAAAGCTGAGCTTTCTTCTTGTTCAGAAAGGTGCTTCCTCATTTAACCAGAGATCACGAAACTCTCCCCATTAAAAAAAATAAGGAAACAATTTTAATGGGAAGACTTGTCACGGGACAGCCTGCCCAAATCCCTTACAGAAACAAACGAGAGTACTCTGTTTGGGAGTACTCTGAGATTCTGTTACTCTAATGGAGTTTTGGCCTTAGCAAATACTTTATATCCTAAAAATACTTTCAGACATGCTTGGATAGCTTTCCTGGCTACAGTTCCTAAAGAGGTGCTTACGAGCTTCTGTCAAAGCCTCCCGATTTCCCCCCAGAACACACAGTTAACGAATTACACCAAGCTTGCAATAACTGATGGGGCACAGAAGCAGCCCACCAGCAATCACCATTAAGCAGCAGCCACCACGCAAGAAGAGCCTGAGGAGCCTCCAACCCCACGCACAGATTTGCTGCATCTGCGGCACTGATTGAAGACAACAGAAGCATTTGTTCCTTATCAGCTTCTCCAAAGAAGAAGAAAGAAAAGCCACTGCTCCAAAAAGGAGCATTTTGGTCCCATAAGCAACTCCAGTGGAGAAAATTGTTTACAAACAAGGTCTCCAACCGTACTTGGGAAACATTCAAGTGCAAAACCTCCACCAATAGGCTACAATAAAAAGTTCTGAAAGCGCTGGTGGAACACAACCCAACTCCAGTTAGTTTGGGGCCATTTCCGGCAACACCGCGAGCACCTCGGGGACTTTAGCCGGGGGTGCACACGTGTGCCAGGTGGGCAGGAAAGCTCACGGGGTTAGGTTTTCTCCTTCTTCCAACGACCTCTCCCCCAAAAGCAAGGGGTGTTTAATGGGTACGACACCCTGCATGCCTCGTACCCAGAGGTAGTACGCAGTGGGTCTCCAGGCGGCAAGGCGAGCAGCCCAGCCTCCCGAAGGCCTCTGGGCCAGCTCCTGATTACCTTAAGGTCTGGCTTGGATATGTCGGTGTGCGAGACGGCGCGGATCCTGCCCGCCTTCCAGGGCCATTCCGCCACGCGCTCCGTGTCCCAGGGCCCATCGTCGTCGCCGAGCAGGCTGAGGAAGCGCTTGCCCACCAGCAGCGACCAGCTGCCTTCCAGTCTCAGCACCATCTTAACTCATGGGGGGAGGATGGGGCCGAAGAAACGGAGGCAGCGGCCTCCCCCTCCCTCCTCGAAGACCCCCCCGTTAATTAAGCAGAGCGGAGGGACCCCCCCCCTCAAAGCGGAGGCCCCCGCGGCCTCTTTGTTCCTGCCTCCCTCCCAGGAGCCCCCCGAACGGGGAAGGAGGCGGCCGGGCTCCCCGCCGAGCGCCCCTCAGCCGAGCCTCGCCCGCTTCCTCCCCTCAGCCTCGCCCCCCCACGGCCTCCACACAGCGCCGAGCGCGATCGCGCCGCTCCCCCTCAGCCGCCGCCGCCGCCGCCGCTCCTTAGCCCCGCCCCCGCCGCGCCGCCCGCCGCGCCCATTGGCTGCCCGTCACAGAGCCTCCCGCTGCGATTGGTGCGGAGGGGCGGCGCCCGCGGCTCGCTGGCCCCGCCCCCGAACGGTCTCTCGATGTATGTGGAGAATGGTATCCTTCCGCAAAGAGTCCCTCCGGACAACCGCCTCCGCGGAGGGTTCGGATGGGGCCGAGAGGGAAAACGGCCACATTTGGGGCCGTTCCGCGACGCGACGCTTCTATCGGTGCGGCAGCCGAGCCGAGCTTTAACCCACAAGTGCCTCTTTTGGAGCCGGCGGAAGGATCCGCGGCAGGCCGAGGGGCGTTCTTCGGCCCCTTATACGTGCGATCCGCGGCGTACTCAGATATAGCACGGGGGGAGGGGGCACCTGGCGGCCGCTAGTGCGCATGCGCGCGGTGGCAAGGTGCACCTGCGGGGGCGCTGCGGGCCGCCTGCTGCGCATGCGCGCAGGGCGCAGGGCGCCGCCACCTGCCCACCGGGAGCCCCTGCGCATGCGCGCTGCAGCGCAAGGGCGGGCGGGGGTGCCTTGTGGCCGCCATCTTGTGTGGTGGTTGGGGGGTGGGGGGGAGGGGGAAAGGGGGCTCCAGGGCGGCAGGAGGAGGTGCAGGTGGCAAAATTAGGTCTTCTAGAGGTTCTTTAAGGGTGTGGAGAGCTTTTGGGGTGGTTTATGTAGCCATGTTTAAAAGTTAATGGGTTCTGCCACCTCACATCCTCTGTTCCTGTCATGGTGGACTTCCATGCCGTTGTGAAAGGCTGTCGCAGAGGTCATAAAACCAAGAAATTAAACTGAGAAAATGGTGATGAGCAAGCTGGTTGTATCGTGAAGTAACCTAGCAAGACACACCACTCATCTTTTACCACAAAACTTTCCCACATGGTGATGTGAGAGGAAGAACAAAAATGAAGTACCCAAGGCAAAGAAGCTATTGAGTCATCCTGTTCAGGGAAAGCAGAGAGCGTTCACCTCATGTTTTCTCCTGGTTTCTCCCACGACGAGGAACTTCTCAGGCCCCAGACTCCCATCGGTGCTGCTGCAGACAGGTTGGATGCTCCTGCCGTGGTCAGATCTCTTCCACCATTTTCTCAAGAATGTGGCGCTACTTGTGCTAAGTGTTTTCACAGAATCACTAAGGTTGGAAAAGACCTCCAAGACCATCTGGTCCAACCAGCCCCATACCACCAATGTCACCCACTAAACCATGTCCCCAAGCACCTTTCCTTGAACACCCCCAGGGACAGTGATGCCACCACCTCCCTGGGCAACCCGTCCCAATGCCTGACTGCTCTTTCTGAGAAGAAATGTCTCCTCATTTCCAACCTGAGCTTCCCCTGGCACAACTGGAGGCCATTCCCTCTAGTCCTATCACTAGTTACCTGTGAGAAGAGGCCGACCCCCACCTCTCTACATGTAAAAGCTTTTCCCACCAGTTTGCTGTAGGACTCTCAATTGAACGCTCAACTACTACATTCAAACGCTCTCATGTATGGCACAAAAATTCCTTGCTCACCATGATGAGGGAATTCCTGTCCTTCACACTGGGGATCAGGCAGCCCACGTACCCTGGTAACTTTCAGACTTCTTCAGTGATTCCTAGCAGTGAGATGAACCTGGCATTATGCGTTGTTTTCAGCAGGGAAAATAAACGAACAAAAGTGGGTAGTAGAAAATGAGTCTAATGCATGAGCAACCGCACATAGCCTGGAGAAATACTCATTAACAGCCATCAAAAGGAAGAATGGGTAAGTTTGCTTCTCAGATTGAAACATGTAGCATATAGACCAGGCCTACAAAATGGAACTTGTGATAAGATGTTATAAAGCAAGCTGTATTTGAAACTACCAAATTACTTAATTACTTGTTTTGCTATTGTAACAGCAGTTGTACACAATGTATTGTACATCCTACAGTGTGTATTGTATACCCTCCTTATTTAAAGCCCTTAGTTTTTATGCATGGAAAACACTTGGCCTCAAAGGGTAACTGATTAATACATACAGGAAGAGAAGTGTTAGGCAATAAAGAATCAGTATTAGCTGATACAATAGACCTAACTGTTGGTAGCACACCAGTTGGCAAAGGGTAAACATTTTCTGCAGGCACCATAATAAAGAAAAGCTTTAAGGAGGGATGTGAAAGACAACAATGTGGGGTTTGTGAATAACCATCTCCCGCGTGCAAAGAGTAGCATGAACACCACAAGTGGTTGTTGGAAAAATGGCATGGTTTGTGTAGGATACCAGCCTGGAGGGCCAAGAGTAAGACAGCAAGGACAGGATTGTAGCTGGGGTGATGTTGTCCATGAATGACCTTGGAAGTTAACTTACACTTTGAAGTTAACTCACATTTTTGAAATAACAGATCAGCTAGTGGCAGGGTGTTAAGGCAAGAGTCATCTGATCAAAATGCAACGTTCTGAATATAAATAAAGTAAAAAAATCAGCGAAGACCAGATGAGAAGATGGCAAAGTAGCCAAAGTACAAGTTGAGAGGAGTCTGGACAAGTAAGTAAATAAATAAATAAAAATCAAGCATTCTGGGTGCAAACAAACTTTCCATCCTGAAAGAGCAGAGGTATCCAAAACTCAGGCTAGAAGCTGAAGGTGGTTATTTTTTATTATTATTATAAGTAGGGAAGATAATTAGCTACTTGCTTCACTTCCCTAGGATTCTTTATCCCTTGAAGGATTTAGATCATGACCAAATATCTTTTTAAAATTATCTAGCTCCTTTAGGAGATATAAACTTGGGGTAACCAGTGAAATTTTATGTCAAGAATTAGAAGATGTAAGATGTTAAATTGTGGCTATAAACATTTACAACTTTGTTGCATAATTTGAGAATATATTTCCCAATCCACACAGACAGGATTTTAATCATACAATACGGAAAAATACTTATGTTTTTTTTTAGCTGATTATTTTATCGCTACTCACAATAGTCTCCACAATAACTTACATCTACTAGAAAAACTGTATGTATAAATGTATACTCACACCGTGTGCTAATAGAAATATCAAAATGTTCAGAAATAGCTTTCAAACAAACTATCACTATGATAATGGCACAGATGCAAGTATCTCATTCTGGTTTATATACATCTGAGGAGCAGAATGCTATTCCAAGTATCTGCAAAATAAACTCTTGCTATAAATATGCAGAACCGATTAAATTACAAAGCAGTACATTTCCACCTGTTCTGCAGCCTGCACGGAGTCTTTAACATATTTTTACAGGCAGTTCTACCTACTGGGTTGAGATGCTAATAAGTAAGCCTTTACCTCCTATTTGAGCAAGGAGTAATCTGTGCAAACAGGTGCTCTTTAAACAGTAAGCGCAGAACACACTTGAATAAATTATTTATTTCAGCCACCATTTAGTAGGTAACAGCAGGTTTCTCTTGTTTTACTAGAAAAAAAAAATGGGTAAGAGGCTTTGGGTGAAGACTTTTGTGTTTAACGGTACACGTGGTAAAAGTTCTCAATATCCCATTTTGTAACTATCAATGCCGAAAAATGTCCATATTCAGGAATTTAAGCCTACTTGTCTGCATATGCAATCTGGACATGCTATTCAAATGTTTGTGCTTGGAAGTTTTGGTCCCACTATCTAAAAGTATGATATATCATCAATCACAAATACTTTGTGAGAAAAGGGCGTTTTGTTCAGAATAGGGCTGGCAGCTAACATTAATTTTTTTTGTTCCCCTAAGATATATTCCCTGATAAATGAGGGCAGGTGGTTTTTCAGCACTCTCCTCCTGCATTTCCAAGTTCAGCCTACAAGTCTGCGTGCAGTTAGGACAAATGCTTAATGGTCAGTACAAGATCTTATGGATGCTGTTTTTTCTTTAACCTCTCCAGTAGCAACATTTAAAGGTCTAAGGTCTCAACCAAGCCCCCTTGGATAAGGGGCTGTACAAGCAGAGAAAAAGAATGTAAGTACATCACCTCCTCCCGTGATTAATGACGAAGGTGTAAGGACACGTACTAAGAGGTGAGAGCACATCTGGTCAGAATACTGCAGTGCTGGTCAGCTAACTAGAAACATGGATTTGGGACATACTTAGCAGCTTAATTTCCTCAGCATGTCTTGAAATACAGTGCTAAAGAACAAGCGATAACAGATCACTAGAAGCTTTGTTATTCACTAGCACCCAAATTGATGTCGTTTAATTGTTTCTCTAATAGATAAAGTAGATTGGTTACTGCTCCTGTTCAATCCAGCTCTGGTTGTTGGGTGAAAAGATAAAAAGCCTGTATGATCTCATTTCTGTGGCTCAGTCATGTTACCTCAGCACATCTCACGCGGATCCGCTCTGCAGGCTAGCAGAACTAGTTTTGTCTCTTTTTTTCCATACTACTCTCTTCACCATAAATTGAAGTGAAATAATTTGCCTTACGTTGGTTAATACCTGCTCCTCATGTAAAGTTAAAGGAAGCGTGTATTTGGGCACAAAGTACATTGCAATGCTCCACAAAGTTTATTTACGTATTGAAAAATCCCGTAAGGAATGCTAAATTCACTCTTTTCCATTGCCATATGTGCTCTACAGTGGAGGGTAATTTGCTTTTCCTTTGCTAACGATGAGTTAGCAGGATTTAGATTTGCTATCACAACTGTAGAAACAGGGACTTGTGAGAGGACTTTTAGGATAACAAATCAGGATCAACTATTAAGTTTTGATTGGCCATTAATTTAACATTTAATTATTAAATTGGATGTAAAGTAATGCCCAGGGATTGGGACTGGATGTTGTTTTTTTTTTTTTTTCAGATGAATTATGAAGTTAAACAGGTATCCATAGACAGAGTGATGCAATAGCAACCTTTAAAAAATAACCATGAGCAAACATTAGACATGAGAAGTGAGGTTACTAGTTACGTGCAGATTTGATTTTTCTTTGGAAAAAAAAAGGGGGGGGGGGGCTTTCCCTACAGGTGGTACTACCTTGTCAGCTACTAATTGAAAGGGTTCAGGATATAATTATTTTAATTAAAGAATGCAAATCAATATTACCTTGAGGGATGCAGTTGGATCAAATCTCAGAGAGCACCAACGCAGCAGGAACATCGTGGTGGTACCGCTCCCCATGTACGCAACGAGCTGAGAAAGCTGAGTCAAGTTACGCAGTGAACTGCAAGCAGCGTTATTTAACAAAGTGAAGAAAATTGTTCTTCGTTAATTAGCTTCGCTTCCAATAGCCTCACAACAGACTGAGAGCAAGTCACGTTATTCATATTCTGTTTCTTAGCAATGTCCAGGCTCTTTCACTGCTGAAATAATTTAATGTGGAGTCAGTGAAGGCCAGTTAGCCATTGCTTCATTCCCTGCCAGTGCTAGAGAGGCTCTTACAGTATGTTGCAAAGTGCTTCCTCCTGTCTCTTTTAAACAACACTCTCTTGTAACTGAGTTTCATCCCTTGGCAAAAAAGGTTATACTTTTCCCTGGACAGGAATTGTCAGCAACTGGGAGGTGTAGCAAGGCTTTAGGTCAGTGAAAGCTAGTGTGTTTGATAGAAATGTTACTCCTATTGATGGAGCCTGCTACATACTTTTGTAGGACTGTTTGGACAAAATTTGCAGTGCTGTTTTTGTTTTTTCAAAACCGTATTTGTCTTCTGTTGAAAGTACTTGGGATGCTTTTGACCTTGTAATTTGATGCAATTTTTGACAAAGTAGTAAACAGAGAGAGACAGTGGTTGTTGTAAATTACAAGTATGCAATTTGGAGAACTTTGCTTGGTTTTGAATGTATGTTCACTAAAAAGAGGCTCGATGTGAAGAAGGCACTTGACAGTCATCATCATGGGTATGTTGTTTATACTTGAACCTTACCTGACGCATTGTAAATCCTTCTGCTCCTCACAGAGGATGCTGACTTTTCTTGACTCTAATTCTTTCATCCAGCCGCATACCAGCTGTCCTTTGAACTGGAGCAATGAGTGTTTGGTAGAGAGTGTTAGCTCTTTTATCTACTAGTGTAATAGCTCTTGATTCCAGTAGGAAAAGACAGAATCTTCTAATGGCAAGGGTCAGCTGAGAAATAGCGTTCTTGGAAATTTTTCATGTGGTGCTGCTACCATGTTAACAAAGTAACGTTGTTAGCTTCAGTATCACTTAAAAAAGGGAGAGAGAGAGAGGGGAATATAATGATCCCAGGTATTGGTGAACGTACGAGAACTGGAAATATTTAAAATTGTAGATTTCTAAATGTGACCTAGTTGCTATAGCACAGAACTGGGAGCCAGATCTGGAATCTAGCACTGAGTGTATTATTAGGCAGATAATTTAATTCACTTCATTTCTCTCTAAGATGGGGATGAAAATAATCATTCTTGAATCTATAATTCTTATGAATTGCTTTGTGTTGTGCACCTGAAAGATGATGAGCTACTAATTAAACATTATTTTAATCCTCAAATTTCCTTTTAAACTTTAATAAGTGTTTACACTCCCTAATGGCAGGGAGGAAAAAAAGCACGATTGTGAAGCAGCTGCTAAGAATTTTTTCCCCGAAGATGTTTAATATTAAACGGGGATTGAGTCATCTGCTTCAGATAAAGGGAGGATGCAAGAAATAATATATAAGCAAGAGGAGAGATGGAGTCAAAGCAACAAAGAAGCTGGAACCCCTGTCCCTTTGAAGGAGCTTCCACCTTTCCCTGCTCTCAGCCCGAGCTGGAAATATGCCCTGCGACTGCTCGGCAGCTTAGGTACAGCTGGGAGGTTTGGGGAGATTTTCGGTCTTGCCTCTCCTGCCGTGTGCTGTGGCCAGGCAGAGGGGAGCCCTGGGCAGTTCTAGGGGACGACAGCTGGGTTCCAACCTGAAGCCTGCAGCGCAGCGGGACGTCGGTGCTGGAGCTGGTAATTCTGATGTGCTTGGCTGTATTTGTCGCTGTAAAACTCTCAGCAATTTCCTGCTCCTTGCTGTGAAGCTCCCCGCATCAATCGCACATCAGTAAAACTAACAGATTCCTCAATCATCTCTCTTCACAGTTGTCAAAGACTAATGCCTGTTCTCCTAACACGAGATTTCTTTTGCCTAAAGTTAAAACAACAGATTCAAAGCAAAATCCTGGCTCCAGGGAAACCAGGAATTTCATCCGTGTTTTTTTTAAGACACTACGTTAATCCCGTCTTCTCCTAAAAGGAAGATTGCAAACTGTCTTGTCCCTTATCTCTTCTAAAAAGCATGAGAACTCAGAATTGAACTTTTGTTGCTTCCTAATACCTAGTGCCCTTACTAGCATGATTACTAGACTGCAGTTCTCAAAAAACAAAACAAACAAACCACAACCACCAAACAAACAAACAAACAAAAAACAAACCAGAACACCTAGATAAACAACTTTTCCCAATTTCCTTTGCAGAGTAACTTGTGCTGTAGCATTATCTTCTAGTGCTGGTTCTAACTCTTCTTTCCTATGCATAAATCATCACGGAATAAAATTTACTGTTGAAGTTTACTAATGAGCATATAAGAGGCACCTCCGAGACACTCCCAGCTCTCTTGTCCAGCGGCCTTGGACACACAAACAATAAGGTGTGGCTTAAAACCTGTGTATCTGCCTCGGGACAGCTGGAGGTGGATCGTGGGTTTGTCTCAGAAACAAGCAGGAAAATATTTTAGGTGACTGAAGATGCTTGATAAAGCTGGAAGGGATTTTATAAAAGCAATGTTGGAAAAACAAAACTCAGCAGATCACTGAGGACTTTGAATTTTAGAGGGCATGGCTGCACGTCAGGTGCTGGTTTCCCTGCCTCCCCCCACGGAGCTGATCAGCAGTTGTGCCTCTGGTTGCAGCAGCTGTAGGATGTGTCTCACTTTGCGTAATATGTAGGGCACAAGCTGCCAATACAAAAAAACATGCACATTTAACGAACTTCTTCTGCCAGCAGGCATCTAGTTGTCTGGCCATTCTCCGTGGGGAGGGAAGAGTGGCGTCTCCAGAAGGAGATTCCTACTGAAATAAGTGTCTAGAATAAGTGGGACAAATGGCCCCCTAGAGATGTCTTACCTTCCCCAGCTTCTGCAGAGGTCTCTGATTATTGATTTACGCTCCACCCTTTTGTTTAGGGTAAATGCTGAACTAGACACTACCATAAGGTGGGATGGAGTCCATGCTACTCTCAGGTTCAGACATTGTTGCCTGAATTAAGTAGGCACTGAATTCATTTTCTTTGTCACTGAAAGTTTCTGTGAATGAATGTCGGTGCGAGACACTAATGAGCTGATGAGCAATACAGTGTGTTTTCAGGGTTCACAGGTTTCCCGTGGGACAAATGACCTTATGAATACTAGAAGAATAAAGACAGGAGTCGCAAGAATTGGTTGTGGCCATAAAAGATCTTTTAAAGAGGGAAAAAGAGTATCAGAATATTTCCAACCACCTCTATTGTTTGTACACAGAGTGCAAAATAGTAATTTATGCTCACAGGCTATAAAAGATATAAAATAATATAATCCTGTGTAAGAATTCTGAGCACTTACCTTCCCTAGCACAGCGTTTGTTAGACATGGTGCAGTGTGAAGGAAGGATCCTTTTCTAGGTTTGCCATCTTAATCCAAATGTTTGCTCCCCAGATTTATCTTGTGTGGGCTTTCGAAGTTAACAAGAAGCAAGTAGTGAAAATGGAAGCTTAACTAGCAATAGAAAATTTGCTTTATAAGTACGCTGTTAGCATAAGAAACCAGGATGTGCTGTAACTGCTAGGACTTGGTGAGCAGGTCGTGACATCTGATGGCTTACAAATGCTGTGCTAGAGCGTGCGACAGGGATGTTGCTACACGTTCACCCTGGGACTGGCGTTATTACCGAATCTCTTTGCACTTTCATTGTCCTCTCTGGGATTAGCAAATATTTACCCACCTTTAGAAAGTACCTTCCCTTCTTGAGAGAAGTCCCGAATTAAAGCAGGGTAGCATTACCACCAGCAGCAGGTAATCCTGTTAATCTGACCTGCGCCCTATGGGTATATTAATTATGCTCAATACCACTTGATCGCTGTGGTTAGATTTACAAAGGCTATTAGAGGGATTAACTCTTCATGTCTGCAGCTGCCCACCGTGCGTGTTTACTATAGCCCCAACCCAAGGACTGAAATCCTCCTCCTCACAGCGAGTAGGAGGAATGCACTTGACTTCTGCGGAACCAGTTTTCCGTTCAGAAAAGCAATGTCCTGACCCAGTTGCCAGCAAGATGTTTGTCACACAAAGGGTTGCCGAGCGCTCCGATAGCTGCCACACTGCTGCCACCAGGAGAGACAACTTCAGTGCTAACTTCTGGCCTCCGCCTGCCATACCAGTTCTGCAGAGGTGTTGTAAGGTTAAAACTGTCTCACGCTGCATTCTGCTGCGATAGCCACAGCTCACAAAGTCACGTCTAGACAGCTTTCTAAAATCTTAGCTGGAGACAAGTGTGCTGTAGCTTCAAAGCTGGCCCTGCTTTGAACTAGAGCTCGGAGCAGATGACCTCCAGAGGCTACTTGCAGCCTAAATTATTCAGATATTCTACAAAGTCAGGTGTAGCCTCAGCGGCGTGGAGCTCAGCATAAATTGAAAATCACCCCCTGGATACCGAGGACGTACTTGTAGCTGTCTCAGAGAAAGCTCCGTGTTGCTACAGCAACACCTTTATCAGCGCCCTAACTGCTTTCAGGGTAATGCTGGGAAGACGGTGTGATTCGCTGGCACATTTCTTGGGGAGTGTAGATGCATTTTCGCAGTCCTGCCGCTGGCCGTGAGAGATTCATTGGCTTTCTTTTGTCCATTTCATTCCATTTCGGTGGTACTTGGGAGAATCACCAAGCTGTAATAGACAACAGAGGATGGCTGAAACAGGGTCCGAGGGAGAAGAGAGTACAGAAAACACCATCACCTGCATACACTGCAATTAAGAGTCTCTTACTGGAGCTGGGACGGAGAGTCTGTGCTCACACATACTTCTCCTAGCAGCTCAAGAGGTTAGATCTTGTAGCTTTCCAGCTGGAGCATGGCTGGAAACTGATATGAAAAATGGAGTTCCAGAACTAAGTCTCTTATTTTGGTTTTGTGGTAGTTTTTGATACCAAAGTAGAGACTTTTAGGAGTCCCAGTTTCCATTTCCAGCTGTAGCCTTTCTAGATCTTCTGCTAAACAGTTGGACTGGGTGACTCTTTGTGTAGGAAAACTGCTCTTGCTTTCCTTGGGCAGGCACACATCGCTCAGAGATGTATTCGAACATTATCACGTCTCGGTACCAGAGGCTGGGAGTGCTCAGCATGCTATTCCCACACGGCTCGCTCTGACCTTCGTAAGCTGTAAGCAGGTACCAGTCAAGAAGCCATTACTTGGTCCCATTAAAAGTGAGTTGTTACAAGTCTTCAAAATGGAGAAACGTTTGTAGAGATCGGGTCCTCTATAAATATCCTATAGAAGATAGCTTGGACACTCTTATTACAGTAGGTGCATTTTCCCTTTGTTTTCTGAAGCCTTTAAATTGTTTGTTTGGATCCTGCTTTTGTTCCTTTTCAGTTTTGGAGCTCAGCCCTGTAATCCCTGGGAAGGCTATTAATTCTTGTTTGTTCTGCCACGTAATGACAGAGAAGCAGGATGATACTGCAAGTTTTCTTATCCCCTGACTGCAGAGAAAAAAAAAGTTATATAATACATCCATATAAAGAAACTTACTTTCTCTGGCATCATTTTTACTGTTTCTGTGCTTAAATAGAGCTGGATCTAGCTGCTTTTAGGGTGTTAGGATTTCATACTCATGATCACATTTATGGTACAAGAGTGAGTGGCTTTAATGTGCCCCGTGCTCTGACACTCACCATTTGTCTTTGCCCTTATAGCTGAGGACAAAGCAGGCATAGGGCTTTACACACCTCAAGAGGAGCAAAACGGGGCGCCCATGGAAGAGACATTGGCTTACAGGAAGTGAAGGCAAGCTCTGCTAGGAGGATGGGAAAAGCCCTGGAGAAATTAGAGCTCTCCCAGCGAGGTTGCTGCTCACCTGCAGGTACTCCTGAGTAGCTCCCTGGGGGAGGCACCTCGGGCAGGTGTGCCCGCACAGCTAGCTCCCTTCTGCCTCCCCAGGGGCTCTTTGCACAAAATTGAAATCTGGAGTCACCACGTCCTGGTTTGTGCTGGGATTTACGTTGAGCCTGAGGGTCAACAGCAGCTCTTTATTAAAACTTCCAGTGAAGTAGCACACAGTTACGAAAGCTTGATTTTACAAACCCCCAGTAGCTTGGTAATTGCTGGGTAATTTCACCTGTACACAGGGTACCGCTAAGCAGAGCAGTGCCTGCGATATCATACGGGTTGGTTAAAGGCCATCAGCAAGGGCTGGCAAAGAACCCACTTTGCTTTCCTCTCTTACTGCCTTCAGTTTTTTTTTTTATTACATCCATCTATGAAGACAGCCTGTTTCTAGAAAATGCCAAGACCAGGCTGCACAATTCCTTTAGCTTCCCCTTGGCATAACTGGGGCTGTCCGTAGCCTCCCTCACATTCCTTGGTTTCCTTGGGGGAAAGCCTGTCTCTTCTGCCCATGAGAGGGGCCCCTTCACTCATTATTTACAGCTCCTGGTTATCTTTAGCATTCCCATCTGCGTGGTGCCTCGGTGAAAGCTCAAGGCCGTGCACTGACCATATTTCTCTCAACATCCCTCTTTAACAAATCTCATGTTCACACTCGTGCTTAATTTCCTTCCTCCTGTCTCTCCGTGTCTGCTTTAAGGGCAGGAGCGTGGGTGAGTCATCCTCTGGTACATTCACTGTTCTCTTGTAGTCATTGTTAAACACTGTACAGGAACAAAATTAAAAAATCCCATCCTTCCAGTGCAAGAATCTAAGAATTGATATTCTGAATCAGTCCAAAGCTCCGTATGTCTTGGTATCTTCTCTGTAGCTGATACTTAGGACTCAGGAAGGCACATACCTGCAAATTTAGAGAGTAAGCTTCCCCTGGTCTTGACTCAGGATGCATCGGTCACAGCAATTCACCCAGGTGGTGACCCTTTCCCTTTCCTTTTTCAGAACGATCAGATGTCCCATTTTAAAACAAAATAGGCTTGGTCTTGCTGCTGGTTTCCAGCCTTGAGAGTGTATCTTATTATTAGAAGTCACTACTGCAGTTCTCCTTTTAGCAGTTTCCTTTCCCTAGCAGGCGGAACATCTCTGTCACACACAGCTTCCCACTCCAGCAGCCGTGCAGACGTTTTGTGTTCAAGAAGAAGAAAAGCCTCAAGAGGAAGATGGTCAGGATCTGAACCTGCTACAGGGAAATCGCAAGCTGACATTCCCCAAGCATCCAACCAAGGTATCTGAGCAGCTTGTCCTCCTCTGTCTGTAGACCTTGTCAAATATCTATGTCCTTGTGTGGCAGGGACAGGGGGAGAAGAGCTTCGTAAAAATAAGGGAGGTATATGTCACATACCTCAGAGGAGGCGGCTTCTCTTCTTTCCTGCTAAAGCAGGAGGATCTGCACTTTGATCAGAAAACAGTTTGTTGGAAGGGAGATCATTTCCTTTGTTCATGCATCATTTTTTTTAGTGATGTTTTCCTTCTTTTTTACGTTCCTTTCCTGAGCTGTCCACAGCAGAGTGTTTAGGAGTGACAGGCAGATCATCTGGATACCTGGAGTAGACCTGGTGGTTGTACATGATTGGGCTGAGGCGGAGAGATGGCAGTAGGTAACAAGGGACAAAGAGGCTAATGTGATTGTCGGAAGGACTCTCCTAACAGTGGGAACTTATTGGGGTCTTTATTGGAATTCCAGGCAGAAGGAATGAGTTCCTGTCCTTTTTTCATCGATTTATAAAATGCTATAATCCAAGAATTTTCATCCTGAAATGGCCGAATGGAAAACATGCTAAATGGGGATAATTTTCCACAGAGCTGCAGGGCCTGCAGATGCCTCAGAGTCACTAATGAATTAATCTAAGACACATGGATATGTTCCAAGGGAAAGAAACCTTGTAACGTGTCAGTTACAGGAGAGGGCATGGGAAACAAAGAGTAGACTTCTCAGAAACTTCTGATGCACAACTTGTGGTGTTCAGAGCTTAATACTTGGAGATACTGAGCACCACTCACTGATCTTCGTGCACTAGAGTTTCACATGAGAATATCTGGGGCCAAGCTGTCTCATTTCGGTTACCCGAAGTTAAACGATACATTCAAGCGTGCTGGTCTCCATGTTTTCCCCAAGCTCTTGTAGTGAGTCACTGAGAGTGCAGAGTGGTTCTTAGCAGTCACAGTTCCCAGCTCAAATGCCAGACCACATCGCTTTTCAGTCAAATAAGCATTTCTTAATCTCTTTGCTAATGGCCATAGCTCTAAAGCAAGTAATTCAATAAGAAGGCTGGAAATGGCAGCCAGGAAATGCTGACTGTCTCTTCATGCCTTAACAATACTCCCTGCAGAGTGTTATTAACCTTTCATACCTAGTCACATCTGTTGGTGTGAAGCTATAGTTTAAGAAACATGCATTTCTCGTGGTGTTGAGGAGCTGCATTCTTCTTGCATTTTGCTCTAAATGTCCACGCTGTCTTTTTAGGTTATTTTTTTCCTTTGTTTGCTTTGCAAGTGGAATTCAGGAGGTAAATTGAAGAGATCACCGAGAAGAAAACATCTCTTTTCCAAAAGGCTGGCTAAATGTATCTATGTATGTGTGTGTTTCTGTATGTATGTATATCCACATTATCTTTGATAGGTTGCAGAACGTCTATTTCCTGATCAAAATGTCTTTCCTCTCCTGGTACTTTTTAGGTACCATAGCCATCCTGTACAGGATAAGTATGCACGGGTGGTACATGTATATTTTATTTATGTTTGTATTCATTTTGTTTATTATTTTATTTTCTTCACACGAACCTCAGCACCTAAACATCACCACAGGTTTCCTGTCTGGTATTTTTCTCTATGCCTGGGGACGTTTCCTAACTAGGTCATCTGTTCATCTCAAGCTATTCTGAAATGCCTCTAGAATTGTCTAATCTTGTGTAGTTTTGATCTGTTGAAGAATTCTTTGTCTCCCTCTCTGCACTGGCAATTTCCTGACCTTTTCTGGATTTGGTAGCCAGCTGAGAGCCCTGCACATATATGTTAGCCCCTCTTCTTGTCATGGCTTGGCAGTTGCTGTTCAGCTGTGAGGCTGACATCCCCTCTCCCTGGGGCCAAAGAGGAACGAGTCTGATTCTCATTGTGCTTTTGGGGGGTCTGGCTTTTCCATGGCAGTGAACTCCTCGGGAAAAGTAGTTGCTGCTAAGAGAAGGCTGCAGAGTGTTTAGGGCAGGGGTGGTGGCTCTCCCATCCCTAACAAAGCTGCTTTATTTTGTTACTGTATTTGGCCAACAGAGCTGAAATCATCCACTGGTGCAATCTGCCTAAGATTTTTTACTGCCTGACCTTCCACTTCTAAAGCTGTTCCAAAATGTTCCATTAGCATCAAGTGGCATCACTACGCAGTTGGCTGAGTAAATTAATTCATATCTACCCCTGCAGCTTTAACTCTTCTTGTGTCTCTTCGTTATTTCTTTACAGACTGTGTCAGGCAGCGTAATAGCAAAGGAATCTTCTTTGCAGGATGCTTGGAATAGCATGCGCATAGGCATGGGGCTGTGACTTATCCTAAGACAGAGCCCATGAAGAGAAGGTAGGGGGCATTGTCACCCTTCCACTGGTGACTCGGTAGAGTTTAATTTCTCCCCTTCACCCTTGGTTTACCAAATAGCCCTTAAAGTAAAGCCCTGTGTGTTCCCATGGACAAGCTCATTAGGCTTTCCATCACCAGACCCACTTTGTTACCCATCTCTGTGCCTTTGTTGGAGTCCCAAGATCAGTCCACAACCATCAGGTAGTGATGGTGTCAGCTGCTACAAAGCAGCAGCACAGGAGGGGTCTGTGTCCTGCTTACCCTGCTTACACAAATATTTGTGCACAGAGATCTGTGCCATCTACTTGATATTAGCACGTCATTAGCTGTCATAACGTGCTGGAGTGTCTGCCAACTTCCAGTCTAAAATCCCACGCTAAATAATCCTGCTACATGAAAAATGTTTGATAACAGGTTTCTGAGAATCCCTTTGGCTGTAATATACCAGCAAGACAGCTACAAGATGATTCACTGCCTTCGAGTTTGGGCTAGATGGCCTAATGGCTTCTTCTGGAGAGAAGGCAGTTCTTCCAGAGAGCAATTTTGTTGGAGAAGATGACTAATATACACTTGCTAGTAGCAACAGACCTCCCAGTCCCATCTTCGTGATGCCTGCAGAGCAGTAACAATGCCATCTGTAGCAACACTACCACTGAACGCCCAGCGGCAGAGATGTTTGCTGGTGGCCCCAAACCCCAGCTGTGGTTCCCAGCTTGTCCGTAACCAGCAAATACCGGCGTTTGTCCTGGAAATTCTGCTGCGAGCCAGTGGACGAGGAGGTGGCAGCCTGTTGCGGGGCGCAGCGTGGGGTGGAAGTTCCCTCTGGTGGAGGAACAGACCCACTACAGAGGTTAGAGCCGCGCGGCGGTGCAGGTGCTTGGCTCTTTGAAGCTCCACCTGGAAGATCGCTTCTCGAGGTGGCAAACTTCACGTGTGTCTGTGCTGCAGCTTTAGCTTTTAAAAAAACTACAGATTTTCTGGAAATGGGGTTGAGAGAGCCTACGTGGGACATGATGGGACAGCCGTTATGGAGGACTTTGAGCTGAGCAGATGAAAGGTGTTGGGTAAGGGCTAGACAGGAGGCTGGCTGGGGCTGAAGAGGTCTGCGATCAGCTCCTCGCTCTGCTGCCTCCCCTTTGAAATGCTGAGTGTCACCCTAGGTCCTCGCAGTTTATTCATGACACAGGAATTTCAGTTGCTTTCCACTATGCTGTCCCAGGATGCTGGGGCAGCTGGGTCCCTGGCCTCAAGGCCTTACTATAAAACACACCTTGAATTTCCACAGGAGGGTCGTGTCTTTCTGGTGGAGGAAAAAATCAGAGCAGACCCAGATGCTTTTTGACAGTCTAGTTGCACTGGATACAACGTGCCCATGCAGTGAAGGACAGCGGAGCCCCAGTGAAACCCAGGGAAGAACAACCCTTCAGGCTAAGCCAACGTCTGTTCATCTGTGTGTGGGTGAATGTTGCTGGTGGAAATTGGACCTGAGAGCTGCGTGAGGTGCCGTGAGGAGAAGCAATGTGCTGGCTGTCCTCATTTGGTGGTGTTGGGGAGTCACCTGGACTATCGCCCTTGCCACTTGTGCCTGCTGCCATTGGGCTGTGGAGAGGAATCTGCCTCTTCCTATACATCCAGCACCGTGTCTTAGCGTGGGGGCTAGTCTGACATGAATGGTTTGTAGGGTTTTGCACGGTGTCCTGTGTATGGTGTTGGGTCCTCCCAGTACAGGAGAGCCATGGGCATACTGGGGAGAGCCCAGTAGAGGGTCCCTGAGATGGTGAAGGGCCTGGAGCACCTGTGCTGTGAGGAGAGGCTGGGAGAGCTTGGAGAAAGGAGGCTCCAAGGGTCCCGTCTGTGTCCATAACCACCCGAGGGGAGGCTGCAGGGAGCACGGGGCCAGGC
>CM021700.1:89901122-89927511 GCA_011074415.1 Stictonetta naevosa | reverse complement strand
AGGCTGCCCAGAGCCTGGGGGGCTCCTCCTGGGGGGCTCCAGGAGCCTCCTGGATGTGAGGCTGGGCCCCCAGCTCAGGCTGACCCTGCTGGGCCAAGCCTCAAAGCCCAACTCCCCCAAATTCCCACCCCGTTGTAGCTCCCCCCCCCCCCCAACCTCCCCCATCCCACCGGCGGGGCTCCAACACCGGGGAGGCCGAGAGAGCTCCTCGGGGGGAGGCTCGGGCTCCTCCTTCCTCCACCTCCTTCCCCCTCCTCCTCCTCCTCCCGGAGCCCCGGGGCCCTCCCCAATCCCCTCGGCCGGGCCCCGCCGCGCGTTGGCTGCCGCCGGGGCCGCCAGTGAGGCTGCGCTGCGGCTGCGGGGCCGGATGGCCGAGCCCGCCCGCCCCGCTCCCCTCACTCGGGCGGCGGCCGGCGGCGGGCGAGGAGCCGGGGCCGGGCCGGGAGAAGCAGCGCCATGGTGTCATGGATCATCTCCAGGCTAGTGGTGTGAGTAGCTGCCGGGGTGGGGTGGGGGGTATCCGGGGGGAGGGGGTGTGACAGCTTGGGGACACGGCGGAGGGGGTGAGCAGTGTCCCCTTGGTGTCCCTGAGATAGGGAATGGGGGAAGGCAGCGGCTTGTGGGCACCTTTGTTGGTGCGTTCCTTCCTGCCTCCCTTCTTTCCTTCCTTCTTCCCTTCTTTCCTTCCTTTTTTTTCTTCCATCCTTCCTTTTTTCCTTCCTTCCCTCCCTCCCGCAGTGTCCCCCCCAGCCGCAGACGAGGAGCGTGAGGCTCCCTGCACCTGTCCCCCAGCATCGCCCCGGCTCCTGCATGGGAAGAGAAATATCCCTGGAAATGCTTCCCAGCAAACCGGGGGGAAAAATAACAAGCTCGACATGTGCCATTCATTCACCCACCCCACCTGCTGAGGGATTCGGGAAGAAAAAAGGCATTTTCGGTGCCGCTAGCGAACAGAGCGAGTGGTTTGTGCACAAGGTGGGGCAGCGGGATGGCCGACCTGTCATACATGTTGCCTTCTGGAAACGTGGCAGGGCAAGGCTGGGACACGCAGTCACGGCCATCGCTTGCCCCTTTTCTCCGTCCGGTAACAGAGCCACCAGCCCAGAACAGCTGTTGTGCTCTGAAGGCATTGCGGAGGAGCTGCGAGGGCCTGCCACTTCTTTGTCTGGCAGAAACGTGCTGGGAGGTTGCGCCATCAGCACAGCCCCAGGGAGGCGTTTGCAAGGTCTCCTTTTTTGCCTTATGAAGCGTAAAAAGAACAATTCAGCTTGATTTTAGCCATCTCTCTGTATCACTGAGATGTTGGGTGGCTGTTGGATATAAAAGATTTGGGGCTTTCTAGAGGTGAATTTAGCCCCCAAGGGTTTATGATCTGGATTCAGCTGCAGCTGTTGCTGGCCGGTTTGGGGTTTGCACTTCATTCTGGGAAAGCATCTGAAATATTGAAGTGATTTAACGTGAGCGGTATAACTGCAGATAGCTCTGTTGATAGCAATGCAAGATGTAGTGTGCGTTGCCCATGGCTGCTTTCCTTTCCTCCCTACTAGACTAATTTCCACTTTGAAAATAGCTGTCATCATGCAATCCAAGTAGTCCTCAGGAACAAGGAGTGTCTAAAGAGGGACGGTAATTGAACTTGTCATAGCGCACACATACGTAGGTGATTTCATCTAAGGCACATGGACGGGGTAAAAATCAGCAAGGCAGGACGAAGAGCAGTTGACATCTGCATTTGGGTGATTAGCTGAGCACACAAACCTTCCCCATCTCTTCAGCTGTACCTGAACAGCATGTCACAGCCTGAAATATCTGTGCAGAGGGCGGTACCGATTGTTCGTTATACTTGGATGTCAATGGCAAATAATAATTCAAAAATGCAATTTAAATATTAGGCATTTAGTAGTCATAGTCATAATTTAAAAGGAGATCTTGTGCAAGCCAGGCTTGGTCAGCGCTTGCTTTGCACCACCACTTTGTATATACCCATCCTTTTTGCACCAGGAGGTGCTGGTTTGTTGTGATCCCAGCAGGAAACTCAGATGCTGTGTTGCTTAAAATGCCACTTATGGGCAGTAACATTATAAAGAAAAAGAGGAGAGTGTAGATAATCTTATGTCCCCTCAGTGCGGGCAGCTGTGTGATGCAGAACAGCCCTCTGGTCTGGGCAGGTCTGTCTGGGGAGAGGTTACCTGGCAGATTGGTCTTCTGAGCCCTTGTGGGATTCCTTTAGGGGGAAAATAAAAAAAATAATAAAAATATTGCAAATTCATCATTTATACTGTCAGTACATTGTCAAGTGAAAGGGTCGTTCACAGGAGAACCTGTTGCTGCACTTTTTGGTGACCACAAGGACAGGTGGTGTAGTTGCTGGTGACCACTGCGAGCTTCCTACGGGCTCCTTTGTTCCAGGTAGCCAGCCCAGGTCCTCCTGCAGCCAGGGGATGAGGGCAGCACAGCATGGCTCCTTGGAAGGCCACGCTGTACATGCACCGCATGCACCTGGGTTCACTGTTGTGTGGCCACGGACTCCTCTACACACACTGTCTTCAGATCGGGATCGCTACAAAGATGTAATTTACCTAATCTGATTCCCCCATCTGATTATGAATCGCCAACTCATCCATCACGGCAGATAGCCGGGCTGTAAGCAGAATGGCCACCTGCTTAGGCTTTTTTTTTCCTGCCCATGCCTATTCAGCTGGTTTTTTCCTCCAATCTTGTTAGCTGATAAGGATTATGAGGGAGAGCGTCGCGGCGTGGTTTAGTCATGCTGTGAATTCTGCTGTCTGCTCTCAGGGCTTGTGCTGATCTCCGTGGGGGTTTGCTGATATGACTCATCTGATAGGAAGGGCTCTAAAACCAAAGGCAACCTCTGCTTTGGCTCCTGAGTGCTTTGTCACTTCCATTATCCCTGTCGTTTATCCGTGTCATTTATTTTTGTTTTTAATGCGCAGGAATGTGTTTCAGTGCCTTTTTACGTGTGGGGCTTGGACACAGCTTCACTTAGCAAACTGCTGTGGTGGTTTTGGGCATCGGTAGCACCCGTGATTTGATTGTTGCTGTCTCAGTCCTGGCGATTTCTATTTGCAAAATGGTGCTGAAGGAGAGGAGGGCGAGCACTCCTCACCCACTTCACTCAGTATGAAGTCAGGCAGTTGACTGCAAACCATCTCTGAGGTCATTCAGTGTTCAGACTTTGCTCTAATGCTGGTCGGGAGTGCTCACTTGTTCTGTCATCCAGGCAGACCTGATGGCTGGTAGCCTCCAGGAGGGAAACGACAGACATTTCAGAGCAACATCTTACGCTGCCATGGCTGTGTGCTAAAGCTGAAGACTTCATTATTGTTGGGATCTGCTCTGGGTTCTGTACAAATGCATAATGAAAGGATAATCATATCCCTGGACACCTTTTCATTTAAAGACCTCAGTTCTCATGGAAGTTTTATTCTTTTCCAAGAACTATGGAACTTGATTGTTGTGCCGGGGCTCGTACAGAGCACAAGTACAGCTTTGTGGAAGTTAGGTGTCTCACGTTGCCTCCTGAGAGCCTTTTGGTCGGGAAGACGTGGCAGAGGAAGGAGGCATCAGTGAAATGAGGCAGGATCTGACAGGTCATCGATACGTGGTGGTACTGTGTGGCTTGAGCATTTGAACTCCTGCTGTGAAGAGCTGAAGAGTGCATTGCAAATGTATGTATGGTGAATTAGCACGCGTTAATTATGCTTTTACTCCTGCATTTGTTTTCTTTTAAAGAAAAACATCAGTAGTGGCCTTTCTGGTCCTTTATGTCTTGCTGTGAAATGGGGTGGCAGCCTCAGAGGTGTTCCCTGGGAAGTCCCGGTCCTATGGGAAGTCGCAGGGATTTGGGGATCTGTCAGAAGCAGCCTTTTGTCTGGCTGCCGCTGCAAGTAGGTAGGGCGAACAAAACCAAAGAGGACCCTTCTTTGAGCTGATGAGTGAAATTTCCTCCCATCACGGCTTCTCAGCTTTCCCTTTCTTGGTTAGCATGGTGCTGATTTAGCAAGAGTAGGTGAGATCAGCCACCCCCATCCCCAGCTGGTGTAAACCCCCAGCACTACTGAGTCAGCCATTGATTTAATCCACGCTCACTGCTTGCATCGGGAATGAATTTCCATTACAGACTAACCTGGCAGATCCTTCCTCCTCCTGTTTTTCCTGCGTATGGGAGGCCCGAGGAGATTTATGAATGAAGGAACCAAGTGATATAACAGATTATATGACAGCAGAAATTGGTAACCCAGGTCCTCTCTACCAGAGGCAGACAGCCGCAGGATCTGTGCAAGGGGTGGAGAGCTGCTCTTGGGAAGGAAAGCAGAGCCCGTCATTTTGGTTAGGGATGTGTCAGCATTAGCCTCTCCCTTGATATATCACGTATACGACAGCCCGTTGCAGTCCCCAGCGCTGTGAAAACACACACCACAGAGCGTGAGCTCTCGGCTGAGGCTACGGGATGAGGGCAGACGGCCTGCCACGCCTGCAGAAGGTGCCACGAAACGCTAGCCGTGCGGTAAGGTGCTGCAAGCCCTCGGAAACAGATCCTGCAGTCTCACATTGCCATTCCCCCTCGCACGACCAGCACCCAGCCCGCGGGTCAGAACCTGCTGGCGCCACTCACTGACAGAGGAGCATCCAGCGCAGGTGCGACATTTGCTTTGCCCTTGGTATGAAATGTGAGCGCGCCGGTCGTGCTGCAGGGGGTAACGCTGCCTGCTGCTTTGTCAGCTGTGACCCAGGTTTCCCTGCGCGAGCACAGATGTGCTGGAAATGCTCTGAGCCCCAGTGGGGAAGGTTGTCTTGCGTGCACACGGATACGTCGCAGATGTTAGCAGTCCGGGTTTGGTGAGGCAGGATGTTTTACCAGGCTAGAAGTCGTGGAATGTAGCCGAGGGGCTTGACCTTTGCAGCTGTCCTAACACAGGCTTTTACCTTTATGGGACCTCTTCCATATCACCGTGTTAAAGTACTTCCAAACAATAATTTAGGCTTGTCCCCTCAGAATGGTTTTTACTGTCATTTTACTTGTAAGGGCACCGGGGCACAGACAGATCGAGTGGTGTATCCAGTATGCCACAGGAAAGCTGTAGTAACGGGTAGCATCTTTCCTCCACGCTCCTCGAGCAAGAAATTAATGAAAGAGAATCGGGCGTTGGGTTTGTGGCTTGTTTTAAGGGTTGGTGATGGCTGTGGGAGGGGGAGAGCAAAAATACAGCCTTAAATAGATGCTACCTGAAGCAGTTAACCAAGCTTCTGAATAATGATAGATTTCCTTCCATATGGTTCACTGCTTGTCATCAGTGTTAGAGACAGCAGAATGCAATAGCCAAAGTGCCCAGCTTAGGCTACTGAGTCAGGCATCACACTACCTAAAGCAGGTTCCTTAGTCCCAGCAAGGAGATTCAGGTGCCAGTTACTCCACCTGTGCTCTCCAGGTGGCTGGCAGCCCATGAAAAGACTGCAGCTCAAAACCAGAACCCCTGCTGCAGGCAGTTGTTAGTCATGTATAAACTGATTTAATCAGGTGTTAATCTTTTTTACTATATTTTAAGTTATAAGGTTTGTAGTTAAAACTACTGAATTACGGTTTTATAAAGTGTTTTTGTGAAGTATTCGTATTTTGACATTTTACGAATTCCAAGTGACTTTTATGTCGTCTATCCTTAAGCAGCAGTGTAATATAAAACGAGCTGTGTGTTTCTTTCAAAGGATCAGCTGGTCCAGGGATTAGAAAAGGTTGAGGAAAAACTCTTCTGTGCTCTTATTGCAGTTAATGGAGGGAGACAGACATCCCTAAGAAGCTTCCATTAAAGGTAATTTGCTGAATAAAGAGCTGGTTGGCCAAGAGGAAACACTCTGTACCGAGAAGATACAGGAGGGTGTGTAATCACACCTGCTTCCAGGTACTGGGCAGAGCATTCGCCTCTGCTTTCAGCAGGCAGAGGTGGTATCGTGGAAACTTCCAGGCTGATCAAAAAGATGGGTGAAGAGTAGAGGAGTGTTGGCCAGCTTGGGTTGCTGTAGAACCATCGCATGACACAATTTCTTCTGTGTCCTCGTTGAGCAGCTAGGATCCGAGTCTAGGTTTCATTCTGTCTGACTCTGCACTTGGCTGTAGCAAAAAGCGAGGGTCACTCAGCAGATTTTGGGTAGTTCCTGTTGAGATGAGATGGCTCAATGGAGGGAAGCAGCCAGGTAATCAAGCAAAACACTTACCTGGCAAAATCTCACTTAAATCGTCTGTGTACTTGAGCTTAATCACATGCTGCTTTCTGCAGAGGAAGGCGTCACCTCCTTTTGTTAGCACTCATGTGCTTTTTAGGTTGCAAACTCCTTGGGGTGGGAACCCTCTGGTTCTGTGGCACCCTAGGCAATAGGGTTTGGTCTCTATTTGGTTCTCCCAAGTTCTGTGGTAATACAAAAATAAGTAACTTGAATAAATGCAACTGTGCCTTCCAGATAGATCATGTAAGATCCTGTGCTCCCTGATAATTTTGCTGTGACATTATTACTGGTACAGCGCTCACGGTCTGTTTTGGCATTTCACATGCGTGTAATCAGACAAGATTTTTGCTCTGAGGAGCTCCTCATTTAAATCATTGAAATGCAGGCAAAACAGATGGTGAGCTGAGTGATGAGAGGGAACTAGAAGATGCAACAAAATGAAAACTGGGGTTTGTCTGTCCGTGATTTGTGTGCTCCTGAAGAGAAGAACTGAGATAACAGGATGCTCCTGCTAATCCTGCAGCCGGACCCAGGAAGGCACTCTGGACCCAGAGCAGCATGCCAGAACTAGGAAATTAGTGGTGCACAGAACAACTCCATCGTTTTGGTATGACATACAGAGCAGGCATTTCCCTTTAGTGGTTTGGTTTTTTGTAGACACATTTTGTAGGATCTACCAGGGATTTTAGTTTGATCTGAGGGGTAAAGCAGGGATCTGCAGGCTGGCAGAAGCTCCATCTAGCCTGAAGAAAGGCAAGGATGGCACTGAAGGAGAGAAGATGGTTGTACAGTAAAAAGAAACAAAGAGTAAGCTTTATGTTTCAGAAGAGACGCGTTTATATGGAGGCAGAAGGCTTGATGTCAAGTTGGAGATGGACTTTTCGGAGTGATGGGGGACAGCTGACAGCACTGGCCTGGTGTCATGCTTCGTAAAGGTTTGTTTCTCCTGATGCTGCCCACTTGCTTGCTGCATCCCTTCCTATTAATGCACCTATTGCTAATAAACAATCACCCAATTCCAAAGGAGGAATCAGTCAGCCAGTCAATGAGGCTGCGTTCTGCCTTTCCCACTCCTCTCCCATGGAGCCAACAGTAATCTTTCGCCTTGCAAAGTGGCAAATTTTACAGGACAACAAAACCAGTTATTGAAGAACCTATTTGTGAGGAGCTAGGAGGAATGCCCCTCACGTCTGGAATTTTCTGCTTTTTGGACACATCCCAGGGACGCCAAGGCAACGTGTGTAGCCTGCCTTTGAGCCTACGGAACAATTCAGTACTATCAGCATCAACAAGCAGCCACAGCTCCCGCTCAAGAAGCACTTCTATTCTGTCGAGTTCATGCTGTTGCCTCCTTTCATTCAGCTCGGTTGAGCTCATTCATTCTCTTCTTTGTTTCCAGCCTCTAAATAAGTATTTTTAGAGAAAACCAGAAACTGGACCAAACTTCTTGCCTCATGTTTTGGAGGGAGGCTCATGAGTAATACTGGCTTCATGTGAGGGAGGAGGGAAGGACTTCTGTGGTAGGTGTTGTATGGGAATACCAAGCGTCTGGGTTCAGTTGTGCTGCAGGCTCCCTGTGAGAAGAGGACAGGTTGTTTTATTCTTTCTTAAGTTGGTACCTGTAAAATAGACTCAGTGATAACTGATCATTTAGATGGACAGAAGTTTTCTCTACATGTGGGAGGTTGACACGGGAAACCCAAGAGCTGGACTGTGTGCATGCCTAAGCTTAGACCTCTGAGCCTCCCCTACTGTGTGACCCAGAAGCAATGATTTAGCCAATCCCCATTACTAGATAATCCCAAATAACACCATCTGGCTCCTAATATCTACCTGCAGAATTGGTGGTGACACTTGAAGGAGAAACATGGATGCTGGGGCTGCGCTGAGGCTGAAAGGCTTTGAGCTTGGTGATGTACTCGGTGGGGAAGGATTGAGTGGGTTTGCTGGGTACGTGTGGCTGGAGGATGAGCACGAGATGGGTGGCTGGATGGAAATGAGTTGGTGGTTAGTGTTTAGATTCCACTGAACATGTGCTTCTGCAAAAACAAACACAAACCACTGTTCCAGCTGGTAGTTTTGCTGCAAATCACAGCAGAGAGGCCAGGGACATAACAACACAGGCCCTGAAATGAGACTTTCTCCCTTCAGAAGATCCATCTAGCTCTGCGCTGAGGGCTGTTTGCATCTTCCCTGGCTTAATTGCACCCATTTTGCAGTTGAACAAAGGATTCCACTTTCCAGGTTTACTGTTTTCACTCTGCTTTTAGAGATTTCAGTCAAAACAGAAAGATGTTGCTATTTAGAACGAACATTAATAATTAAGTTGAGATACTCAGGAGAATATACCCCATAAGGCTGGGTTTGTTGAATTTAAGTAGATCATCATAATTGCCATGGCAACACGCTCTGCTGTCCTATATACAGAAAGGGTCTTTCTTGTGGGATCAAACCCAGGGAAAGCTGTTATGAAAGCAGATACCTTAAAAGCACAGACAATGAAATAAAAGTAAATAGCTTCCTGCACGAATGTTGACATTTTCTCACGTTTGTAATGTTGTGCTAACCTCTTTTTGTAGCTGTCACACTGCAATCAGTTAAACCAGTCTTCTTTTAGGAAGAAACCATGATCTAATGATCCTTTCACAGTGCATCATCTCTCTGTGCATATATCATGGATATATCCATACCTAAAGGTGTATACAGATATAATTGATATCTATAACACAGATACCTGTAACACAGACTACCACGGTAATCTTGAACAGGTCTACCAGAGTCTCTGTGCCTTACTGTCTCTGTGTCTATGCCAGTAAGCTTCCATCTCACAGCATTAGATAAAGCTTGTTTCATCAATATTTGGGTAGCATGTTGAGATCCTTGTGCCTGGTGTGTTACAGCTGGCTGTTAGACGGGAATCTGTGAGGACAGTCTAGCGCCTGAAGACTTAGAGGTAGTTGAATAACCACGCATTCGCTTAGAAGATTTGGAGATTTTTAGAGAGGAATTGCACCAAATCTTTTTTCTCTAGTCTAGCCGTCAATAAGATTATCATTTTATACATTAAAAAAAAGAGGTCAGAGTGATCCGAGTACAGAATTCTTGTGAAATACGAAGACATCAACCAAACAAGACCTCACAAAAGGTCTTGAATTTCATAGAGAAGTTCTCACTGTAATCTAAAAAAAATAACAGTCGATGAGGGAAAGAAATCAGTTCATCTCTGAGATAATTGCAGGCCCTCTCTTCTGCCAGTGGAGTTGGACTAAGCAGTGCACTGCCAAATGTTAACAAGAACTGCCACAAAAATTCCCAGGCCTAGCTTGTGGTAAACCTGAAAGGATCAAGGGTGGATGTTTTGCAGACAGAGGGAATAAATAGCTGGAAAATGCTGATTCAGTGCAAACCTCAATCGTTTTCTTATTCCTAAGGCAACACGAGGGCTTCAGCTTGTGTAAGCTGGGGCAGCTCGGCCGAAGGCAGCGAGCGATGTGAATCTGCCCAGGTGAGAATCCCAGGGCTGTGTTTGTGGCCTAGAAAGGAGGATGCCGGCCGGGTCCTGGAGGCTTGGGAATTACGTGGTGGAAATTGGCCAGTTCAGGACAACAGAAGACTTTTGTTCCTTACGAGCCCCAAAGTAAACTGTGTCTTTGGGGGGTGACTGGCTCAGGACAGGGGGTAATACGTTTCTGTCAGGACAGTTATTCTATCCTTTCCCCTTAGTGTTGGCAATTTCATCACTAGGTTGTCGTGTGGCTTTGCTTGTGCTTCAGCGACCAAAGCCCATCAGGTGTGCCAGCCCAAAGGCTGTCATCAAGCCACGTGTGGCTTCAGATCTGGAGCTCTCCGTGGAGCTTCACTGCTGAGCTTCTGATAGCATTAGTACCCACTGAAAGCTGACGGGGAGGAGTGTGACCGCCTTCTTTTTAAATCCGTTGAGAGAATCTTAGTGACTTACTGCAGACCACCCAAGCATGTGTATTTTAAAAACTGCCTGATGTCAGACAGAGAAACTCTTTAATCTCTCATACTTCATCCCTGCACCTTTACACACAGACCTGTTACAGAGGGTGCACTGTGGCATGCTGGCTAACCACAGCCTGCTGCAGTTCACTCTTAGCTGGGGTGATTTAAGATCCTGGCTATCTTAAATCCATCTCAGTGCTGCTTTGCAGAACTGGCAATCACAAGGGCCTGCTGACAGCCATTTCCAAGGGCCAAGAGGACGCGACGTACAACCCTGATGATACAAACCCCATGCGTATTTCTACACATTATTCCTAGATCAGTGCAGAAGGAGCAGAGCTGGTGAAGAGACTACACAGAGCCAGAACTGAAGATCTTTCCTGCTCTCCACGAGGCAGGACGTGCATTCTAAGTGCGTAAATACTATGCCAGATTTTGCATGGTACTGAAATCTGAACTACTTGGCTTTCCTTGTGGTTTGTATATGATTCATAGCTAATCCCATGTAAATCTGCTCTGTACGACATCTCTCTCTCCCTCCTCTAGAATTTATATATAGACTAGCGAGTTTTCCTCTTACTGCTCGTAGCGTGCCCTGAGGTTTTTGCACTCAGATGTCCTGTACAGCCACTGGGATAGCTCTGGCTTCTTTTTCAATTATTATTCTGCTGAGGTTTGCAGATACTTGTCTGTAACTAATTGATCCCCATTCAAAACACCATTGTGCTTTAGGTATATTCTTGAAACCAAGAAAACCTCCATCCAGGCTGTCAGTCCATAAATGGGAGAAGTCTCTAAAGAGCCAGTTCACAGGGCACGTTTCAGCTCCGTGCTGCAGTTGAAACAATTAACCATTTCACCTCAAACAACAGGGCTTTGTTTCTGGAGAGTGGCAGTGGTCATGCTTCTGTGTGAATCTTCTTGTCTGCGAAGGAGAACAAGCACCGGACTGTGGCATTTAAACCAGCATGTTACAATGGATAAGGAGCGATGGAAAAACGTAGATAAGATAGCAGTGTGGGTGTTCCCACAGAAAGTACAAGCTGCCTTCTCAGCAGCTGCTTGCTTAGAAATTTCTCTAGTGGACTTGGAAGCACTGGCTGTCTTTCCCTTTGCTTTCCTCTAAAGTTATTTCTGCGAAGTCTCTATCTGGCTCCTAAGCCTCAGTTTATATTTCATGTTATATTCTGAGTAGCTGCCAGCTGCAAGTTATGTACGTGGAAGAGCAGGTGAGAAGGGAAAGAAGGTGAAGTCACTATGCCAAAACCTTCACCATTCTGAATTGTACAATACACTGTTTTTTGTTTTTTATTCAAGCCCTGAACAAAGAGGTATTCCTCGCAGCGTAAGAACAGAGCTATACCCGTGTCACAGGCCTTGCTCTGAATGCATTTGTGTTTGGGGAAATGCAGCGTAGAACAGGGTGCCATGGCTCACTGCTCCTACTGCCTCATGCTCTCAGCCAAAGCCTAAAATTCAGGAAGATACAAGAAGTCTGGGAGAGAGCAAAATTGAATGCAAATGGGAACATGACATCTTGTGTCAGAATGAAGATTGAATGTCTGGGTAGCAATCTTGCTATCTGAAGCATTTAAAAAAAAACTTAGTCAAAATGCTGCACCAAATCCTGAGACTGGATTTAAAATCCTGACTTTTATAATGCGTACTTACATATTATGCACCAGGTCCTCTGATTTATCTTCAGGAGCTGCAAGAGCGTTTGCATGCTCTTTTCTGAGAAACCATTAAGTCTGAGAATTTATTCTGAACCGAGATGTTCCTCTAAGCGCTTCCAAGAAATCACCTGATGAGATTCAATGAACAAATGTGCGTGTTGGCAGTACCAAAGTACTAAGCAGGGCTCGCAGAGTGAGCTCTTCCAAGGGTAACGATGGAGGTGGTAAAGCCTAGCACGGAAGAATAGCCTGGAAACTGCACCTTCTGTTCCCAAGCTTCACGTTGACTCTGCTTGGGCTGTGACCAAGCTGCTGATTTCCAGTGGGGAAAGCATTTAATTTCCAGTAAGATCAGTGGAGCCTGTGGCTATTCATCATCTCTGAACGCTGCATGGCATCTTGGGCTTCTCTAAAGATTTTTACCCTGGGAATCTCTGGAAGCAAAGTCTCTGAATTCCAGTTGCTGTGGTGAAGGTCTCAGTATGATGTGCTGGGCTGTGAGATGCTTCGTGCTGGTCCATGACGTTTTTCCTGCACTTTATGTAATAAATGGTTGTTAAATTTATAAGCCATAATGCAAATGAATAGTAGTAGTGCTAGAAGAATCTGTGGAAGGTGAAAGAAACCCCTTCCTCTGTCTTATCTTTAAAGACCCAATGTTCACTTACTGAACACTATCGGGACTGAAATCTGCAGTCCTTGGTGTAACAGGAATGTGTTTAAACTGGGAGAAGCTATGACAAGGTGGGAAGGCGCTAGGAATTAAAGAAAGAAAGCAGATGTTGGTCCAGAAGTAAAAAACCTGGAGACAGTTAATGAGCTAAAAAGATTTGGGAGGAGCTGGGAAAGAGTCATCTTTTCATAGCACAAGAATATTCAGCTGTGGATGAGGTAGGAAAGTGAAATAGCAATGAAGAGATCAGAGATGCCAAGACTCAGAAGAGAAGCTTTGTATCTTATGAAACATCCCAGAGTGCTGAGGAAACATGTCTACATTCAGATGTTTCTATCTTAATGCATACATTTGTACATCTACACTCTTTGTTGAACACAGAACAAAGGTATTTTGCACAATCCTATGCAAACCGCATGAGTTTTATCTGCCACGTGTACCTGGAAAGTGAATTGTAGATCAGAAATTTCTAACTTTTACTGTGGTTCTGGGCAACATGCAAGGGTTGCCGAGAGAGAGACGTGAATTTTAGAGGCTGTGCAGCTGCATCTCCTCCTCAGAAGTGTATTAGGCACGAGGTGTTCACCCACACAGTATGCTGGAGTGAACAAGTGATGATGTCCTGCTCAAAAGAACAAGTTAAAGGCACAACGGATGCACCTTTTGCCTGTCGGTACCGCGTGATGAATTATTGCACGATGAATGTCCCGACTGGGGAGCACTCAGCTGAACTTAACAATTTCCCAAAGGCTTGGAGAGAAATAATTGAGGATGGTGAGACTTTTAAAGGCATTGATATTTCTGTGCCTGGGGTCTTGCTGTGCACCCAGCTATAGCCCTGAAAATCCTCTTAGAAATGTATGTGAGAGGAATTAAAGCTTCCTAAATCCTGGGGTGTGGAGTTGTCCTCTTACCAACATAGGTGAACCCTTTCAAAATGCTGAGTGTAAGTCTCCTCAGGCTCAGTTTCATTTCACCTTTCAGCATATAACCTGGAAAACACAATTCTCCAGCTTCTAAAGGTCAAATTTAGACACTGTTTAGGAGATGGTCGTTTAAGGAAGTCCTTGAAATCCTATTTCTGCTCAAGTGAAGCTTTTCTGGACATTACAGCCTATCCTTTAAAAAATGATCAGAGCATAGCTGTTAGGCACATGCATGGATAATTAACTTTTGCTGTGAGGTTCCCAGCTCCAGCAAAAGAAAGGATGTGTCTTTTTATCCCCAAATACATGCCACGGGCTATGGAGTTTGGCACACAAGTGAATAAACTGATAATGACCTCCCGACTGGTGGCTTTATGCAAGAGTAGGTCCTGCATTACCATAAAGCCATTACATTTTGCGGTGACACTGCCCTGCAAATGACACGAGAGCTTACACTCTAAATATGTAGGGTCGAGATAAGGGGAAATCTCACTGTTCTTGGAGCTCACAAGAGAAAGCAAGAAGCGCTCATAAATATTCATTTTGTCTCCCTTGCTCCCTTTTTTAATGCTCTTGCTAATGGCAAACAAGTCCGCGTTAAGCCCCAGAATTACGGCAGTGTGGGACTGTTCTTGGCGCATTTCCCTTGGCTGTCAGGTTTGGTTTTTCAGGTGGCTGAGGGAGGTTTGTGCGCGGCTCATTTGGAGCAGGTGAAAGGAGCGGTTTCAGAGTCCTTGCGGTATTGCCCCAGCTGGACTCCTGCTTGGCTCCTGCAGAGGAAAGGGTGTGGTGTGCCTGAGCAGCCCTCCTAGCAGCAAGAAGAGTCTCTTCAGAGAGTCTTCTGCACCTCTGGAGAAGGGAAGGGTACGGTGAGGTTCTCCAGATGCGGATGCAGAGGTTGGTTTAGTGACGGGGTTAACCAGCACGTTCAGAGATGTTTTTTCCCTCCTGTCTGGCAATGGAGAGGCAGCGTCTGTCTGTGGTGTGTGTCTCCCTGGTACAAGAGGAGCATCAATGGTTCAGCAATGTGGCCTTCCTGCTAGGGAGGTCAATGGTATTCTTGGCTGCCTTAGCAGAGTATTGCCAGCAGGTCAAGAGGGGTGATCCTTGCCTCAGCTCTGGTGAGGTTGTATATGGAAAGTTGGGCCCAGTGCTGGGCCTCCCAGTACAAGAGAGCCATGGGCATACTGGGGAGAGCCCAGTGGAGGGTGCCTGAGATGGTGAAGGGCCTGGAGCACCTGTGCTGTGAGGAGAGGCTGGGAGATCTTGGAGAAAGGAGGCTCCAGGGGTCCCGTCCATGTCCATAACCACCCGAGGGGAGGCTGCAGGGAGCACGGGGCCAGGCCCTTGTCACGGTGCCCGGGGCCAGGCCAAGAGGTGCTGGGCACAGCCTGGAGCCCAGGAGCTCCCTCTGAGCACCAGGCAGCCCTGCTGGGCCGGGCGGGGATGGAGCCTGGCACAGGCTGCCCAGAGCCTGGGGGGCTCCTCCTGGGGGGCTCCAGGAGCCGCCTGGACGTGAGGCTGGGCCCCCAGCTCAGGCTGACCCTGCTGGGACAGGGCTTGGAGCAGAAGGCCCCAGAGATCCCTTCCTACCTAGTGAGAACAATGGGCACAAGTTGCAGCAAATGAAATTTGATTTAGATGTAAAGGAAAAACATTCTTTAAGGTGAGGCTAATCAAACACTAGAACAGGTGTCCAGAAATGATGAAATCTTGAATATACTGAAAAAGTGATTGGACAACATCCTGAGCAACCTGATACAACCTCGAAGTTGGCCCTGTTCTGGATTAAAGACTTGTAGAGGTCCCTTCCTACCTAATTTTCTCTGTGATTCTATTATAAATGTCATAATTCTATTTCTTGGATTACACCCACCATTCTTTCACTTGAACAGTTTCCGGGAGCACACTAAATCATATCTGTGACATGGGTTTTGCTCTTCTCAGACGGGAGACTGTGGGGAGGAGGGGTGTTTACACTGGTTCGGTTTGGTAGATGGCCTTTCTAAATATCTAATCTGCTGTTTGTTGTTACTAGAGAGAATGCACTAAAGATGTACAGCTGGCAGGGGATCTGTGGATATCTGCCAGGGATCTGGCAGGGGATCTGTGCTGCTCCTTGGGTGCTGGGTGAGCCTGCTTCCTCTGGTGTCCAGCCTGGAGGAAGTTCTGCACTCCGCTGAGCCCTAGTGGTGATGCTTCTTGGTAGCTCAGAAGCCATCCCTTATATTCTTCAGCAGAAAAATAGGAAATTGAGTAGGTATTTTACCTCCTGACTGCTGTGGGCTGGCAAATGTAGGAGTAAGATGTGAAACAAGGCTAACCAGGGTGCCACTGCACCCTCATGTTGGCATGCTCTTCATTTCCCACGTGAGCCTTAGTCCATTGTCTGCCCATGCATCCCATAATGAGTCTCACACCCCCCCCCAGGCAGAAACTGCCCAGCTCTAGGGTGCTCTGGAGATCCTGTCCCATCAAATCCCTGGGATTGGGGCCAAAGCTGCCCTGGGACAGCTCCAGGGGTGCTGGGTGTTAGCTGGGCTCCCCTACCCACCCTTGTGCCTCTGTGCTCCTTTGTGTGTGCGGAGCCCATTTTGTTACCCTGAACCCTAACACTGCGATTTCAGGTCATCCACTAAATGGTCATTTTCCTTCTCATTTATTTTAATTAGAGACAAATAATTTTGCTGGTAGTTGAAGCTGAATTCGGAGGTGTCGCCACGAGCTCTGATTGATTATTCATTAGCGATCCGTGGCTTCGGTACAGAGCCTTGTCTCCTTCTGATTTCCTCTCCTTTATGTTTGGGTTTGCCTGGAAGCTGCTCTGTATCAGCTTAGCTCCAGCTGGGGATCTCTCCCTCCTTGTTTATCTCAGCTGTACCATGTGTTTCATTAAGACACTGTTAGCATCCATATGAAATGGAAGGATTAAAAAGGATGAATGAAACAAGAAATGACCCTAGAGGAAGGAACTCTATTAAATCCACACTAGAAATTCTTGTTAAATGCTTATGAGAAAAGACTGGGAGTCTGTCTTTTTCAAGCTGTATGACAGTATTTCTTTTTCTTTTCTTTCTTTTCTTTTTTATAAATTTTGCAGGTCCTAGTAAAAAAGGTAGGTGCCCAGCCTCTCCCTGAAATGCTGCCATAGTAGCCAGCAGAAATACCAATCTGTGTCTTTGGGCCGTAAAGAAATGTGTTTTGCATAGCCTGTGAACTCCCGGCAATGTCACAGCTGTTAAATATAGCACGTGGCATTCTGATGCCACTACTACTGGCAGGGTTGAGGTGGTCTGAATATTGTGAAATTACCTCTACAATCATCTTGCCTTAGTTTTCCTACAGTCTTGCTTTAAATCTGGAGTTTGGAATTGGGTATTATGCATGTCCTGTATATTTTCAAGTGGGTCTCACTGCCCCTCTCATTTAAAATCAAGATAAAACCCTGATGAAATAGAAATAATCAGAATCCAATGAAAGTGCTTTGCTTCTCAGGTCACTGATATTATAAACTATTTTGAAATCCTTGTTTGAAATGTGTTATCAAAGTGAGAAGAGGTGTTTTAAAGGCGTTTCTTGCTTTGTTTTCACTTTTTAAACTTAACTAGGAGTTAGATGCCCAGGTCTGGAAGAACAAAGTGCTTAGGAGCAAGGTGGGTCCCGAGTGTTTCCTGTGTGGCTGGTCTCTCCAAATGTTTGATCCAGAACTTGTGGAGGTCTGCGGGACCTTGTGCCACTCAAAGCAGCCTGCTTGTTTTGTGTCAGTGGACTGAACCATTGGTAGCCCAGGACTGATTGTGGTTCCATGAGAACTCAACATTTTTCATGGCTTTAGCTGAATATTTGGGGTCTTTTAGTCTCATTTTTAAACCGTATCGGTCAGCTAAAATATTCCTTGCACTTAGTTAAGAGCTTCTATATTCAGCCCCTGGGAAGCCCGAGCAATGTGACTCTGAGGAGACCACGTTGCCGCTAATTTGGATGAGTTATAGTTTGATGTGCTGTTTTATTCCTCTTTGCTGTCCCATGAGTACAACACTGGAAGTCTAAAGCTGTCTTTCAGCGAGGAACAGACAAACGGGAGCTTCTTTGTCTCACCATCTCTTCAGCCAGCGGCAGCACGTAAGGTTTGTTGGCAAAAGTCTTCCATGCCCTGAGTTTAAGGATACACAGAGCGTACAATTATGCTCTAAATTGGGATTCCTGTATGTGATTAAATGTGCTAGCAGTTGATTCACGTAGCATCAGTTCAAATAACTCCAGAATAATACTTGCAGCACGATCTTTGTGGTTTTATGTGAAAATAATGAAGAGCTTCTTTGTTGCTGTGCATTCCGTGTTTTATAACCCTTTTAGCTTTAAAATAAGTTTGGTTAGGTTATATATCTCTTTCCTTTCCTTTTTGTACCATGAGCCTACCATAAATCTGTAGGCTAACTCACAAAGCAGATTTTAAACCATCTGTCATCTCTGGAATTTAATGTCAGTGCTTCTAAAAAAGCCTTTTTCCACATAAACATCCCCCTCTCCAGAGTCAGAAAAAAACCCAGCCCTTCCCATGTCAAACATACTGGTTGGTTTTCAAATTGCCATTTGTTTGGCTTGGAAAAGAGGCAGGGGTCTCAGAGCAGGAAATACCGGGACAGTGCTGAGCAGGGAAAACATCACAGCACGTGGGTGCTGAGCCCTGCCTTTGGGGAGCTGTGAAGATCCCGACCCGGTCCCGCAGCAGAGAACGTTTCTCTTCCAAAAGGCACAGATTTTATTCCCAGTATCCCATTCTAATGAATTCTTTCTTCTCCTCCAAAAAGGTCTGAACGAAGCAGAGGGCTGCGAAGGGCTGGGACAAAGCTCAGAGCTGTCTCCTCTGCTCCCGCTGAGCTGAAGGACCGACAGGGGAGGAGGGCGAATGCCTCCGCTGAGGCCCACGAAACACTATCTCTCGCAGGCAGCTGCTCAGGGCCCCGTGGCATGTGCCAACACAGCGTTCCTATCGGCCCGCAGCTTCCCACCGACGGCTCGGGGGCCCCACACCAGCCCCGCACACAGATCCTTTCAAGTTTTGCCTCGGTGGCAAACAAATCCCCCTGGCTCCCCAGCAGCCCTTCTCCACCGGGCTGGGCAGTGCAGAGTGGAACAGAGCAGCCTCGCGACCCATCTACCTGCAATAAATTTGCTTCCTAAAATAGCTGCAGAGCCGTGAGGTATTTTTATGGCAGTCACGCAGCCTTTTTCTGTCCTGAAGGGCTGTAAAGAGAGCCTGGAGTCGTTAGCTTTGTGTAACCTGGTGCAGTTCTGCCCAGCTCTGAAGGCAGCCCGGAACAATAGCTGGGAAGAGGGAAGTGGCTGCTTGATCTTGGTTGGGTTTAAGGTACGCCACCGAAGGGTGTCAGTGTAAATGCCAGCACTGTGAGATGCTTCACTGCTGATAGTTCTAGTAGCAGCACTCATCGGGTGCATTATCGTAACAACCCCAATATTTTATAAGGTCTCTCCATCCATATTGCATTTTAGCATTTCTGTCTTCTGCGAGTCGAGTGGGGAAAAGGAAACCACGTTTGCCATCCTCAGCCACGTCCCGATGTGGGATGTCGAAGCCAGTAAATGTAAGAGCTGTGTGAAAGCCCCAGGCTGGCCAAGGCCTCCCTCTCTGCCCGGACCCCTCGCTCACGGCTCTTCACCTCTTTGTGCCTCCCGTTGAGGAGTGCCCTGGCTGAGCGGGGAAAAACGTGGCGTCAACTGGAGAGGAGCGTGCTCTGCTTTGGGAGGATCAAGAGAGCTTAAATTAGAAGCACCAAGGACAGCCCTCGCTCCTGCTATTTCTGCTGTAAGGACAGGCGGGCGGCCCTTTGCCCTGCAGCTTCCCCAAAAGGAGCGGGCAGGTTTCACCAGCCCTTCGGTTCCCTCGGCCAGGTTGAAGCGTGCAGTTTGCATCTGCAGATGCTAAAATCTCCTGCCTGGGGCCCCGAGTGGGGACAGTGCCAGCTGTCACCCCCTGGGTGAACGGGACGGTTCCTGGAGGCACCGTGCAGGACACGTTCTGCTGCAAAGTGACCACGAGGGATCTGCAGGAGCCATCTCCCGGAGTATACCAGCCTGGAGCCTCCTCCTCTGCAGCTGGTGCTTCCTGAGCCCCAGTCCCTTCGGGGCTCTCAGGGTTTGGCCTGTCAAGTGACCGTGTCAGCCCCTTCCCTGACCTCGTGCCCTGCTTATTTTCGCATCCACAGCTGTTGGATTCAAACCGGGAACCCTGGGCGCAAAGATGGTGCCGTTTATTTTTAATCCGTGGCACTGTGCGAGCATTAATTGGGGCTGATAATAAGGGACCCGAAGCTACTGGCACCCTTCTGGGCAGTCTCAGCTAGGAATGCTGGCGCGGTGACAGCTCAGCTGCTGCTCCGTGTGCGAGAAGCATGCACCAGGCACTGAACATGCTGAGGAAATAGGAAATATTTCAGCAATCCCTACACGTGTCCATCCCTGGGTTTGAGCAGAAGTTTGTCGGCTTGGCTGCTGGGTGCCGGTGATACGGAAACATGAGTTATTTGGGGGAAAATAAGGGCTGTTCCGTTTAACACTACAACGTACCAAATGTTTGGGCAGCCCGACCAGCACGGGGGGGCACGGTAACTAGACGAACACAGCTTGGCTGGCTTGGGATGTGGCTGGAGCTGTGTGGGGATGTTTGTAAGAGCAGGTTGCCGTTCAGAAAATATGGGTATGCAGGTGTTTCTGGAGGTTTTCTCAGCCCTGGTCAGTGCCTGTGGGGATTGCTGAGTTTTTCCATGTATTTCAGTGGCTGCTGTACTGGTATGAGTTAGTGTCTCATGTACGTGGCTGTAGGACCAGGCCCCTGACGAGGAAAGCAGCACCGCCAAGGCATCAGCACTCGAGATGTCGCATGAAGCCCTGCCAGCCCCTCGTGCCGGCTGCGGTGCCGATCCCCAGGCTGTAAGGTACGCGCTGTTAGGAGTACTGTCACACCCTGGTTAGCCTGTGAAGGTCACATCGCTGCGCTGGGAGAGCCACACAAGGAAGAGGAAGGACGTAATGGCCAGGGTGGAGTGTGGCTGTGCTGGAAAATGGGGACAGGAGGAGGTTTGGTGGTGGTACAGCTGCTCCCCTGTAACGTGCCAGAGGCTGCTAAAGGGAAGCCAACAGTTCAGTTGCTTCAGTATTCCCCTGGTAATCAGGAAACCCCGTGCTACAGGAAGCTTTGTCCTTTCCTGTGTCATTTAGTGGTGAACTTGAATAATGAAAACAAAAAGCAATCCCAATCCTATGTCGTGTAACTGCATAAACAAATACAGTTGGCTCCACAGATTAGTTTGGTGTGGTAGAGAGAGTTCCTTCCCTCCTTTTTGTCTCAGTTCTCTTGATTTAATTGAACATCCCTCAAGCAGCAACAAAAGCAGGAGCAGCAGGGGCACCTGCATCTCCTTTTCCACGCTCTTTGGGTATTTTGGTGCTTCCCTCTTCTGACCTCGATTGTCTTTGCTGTAGGAGAAACAATTTACAGAGCATTTGGTTGCTTTTATGGATCTTCCCCAGCGCACTTCCACGCGCTTTCATTGCCCTTCTCCTTTCCCCTTCCTCTTCTGTTGTGTCCCTTTGGACAAGCACCGACCAGAAGTGTGTGTAGCAGTCCAGACTGGGGACTGCTGCTGATGCGCCTAATAGGATTACAAGATTTCCAGCATTAATCCTTATCCAGCTCTTCAGGCAGGCTAACCTTTTACTTAGATTTTTGCCTCCTGTTGCACAATTAGCTGACTCTTCGGAGATTTCTTTCCAGCTGCTCTTCTGGCCTTTTGCAAGGCAACAGCAGTGGATGTAGACCTCCAGCGTGGAGCGGTGTGAGAATCATTGGGCTGCTGTGGTTGTTTGTTTAGTGTGGCAAGAGCTCTCCCTACCTCACTGACGAATGCCACAACATCTTGCCTTTTCCTACGCCCTGAGGGTGTCTGCTGTCCCCAGCCTGCAGGGATTCATCTCTGTAGTTTTAGATCCAGCAGCTGCTGTGCGAAGCTCTGGGAGTCATGGGTGGCAGGTCAGGATGCCTGCTGCTGCTTTTGCTCAGAGGGAGAAAGAGCCAGGGCTTCCCAGGTACACGGCTCAGTCAGAAGGGATCTGAAGGATGGAAACGGGCGGGGAGGAGGGGCTGGCTGTCTTCGTAGCCTGGCTTCCTAAGGAAACGAGGCTTAAGCAGTCTGGTTTTTCCACTGCTTCCAACTTGGATCAAAGCAATTTCAGCCAAACCAGGTGGGTCAGAGAAGTCTCAAATATTAAGTTTCTACGCTATTCCAAAAAATCAGCTGCTCATAGCAGCGTCCGCCAGGAGGTAAGAGCTGCTGTGCCAACTCCGCAGCAGTTCAGGGAACGTCAGGTAGAACTGGAGTGTTGCAGAAGGAGATGGAGGCATGAGGAGGACCTGGGGAGCAGCAGGGTTGGAATTTGTATGGTTTGGGTTGCTGCCCCTCAGATTTGCTGCCCCTCAGGGCTGTCACAGTAACTTTGTCAGGCAACAGCTTGATTTAGAGGTAATAGGTTGGCACACAACGGGGAAACAAGGAGCACGGGAGGCCCAGCATGTGGGAGAAGACCCAAGGAAGAGCAGAGGAAGAAGCTGGTGGCACTACAGCCACTAAAGGAGAGGAGGGACAGCACGGGACCTGCTAAAAGACCAAACCAAGGGTTGGTAGGAGCAACGTTTTTCAGGCACTGGAAGGGGAAGGTGAGAATATTGATCAGCAAAGCACGAAGGGAGGCTGGAAGAAGACTTAGACAGGGAATGGCTCAGTGGCTCAGGCAGAGGGACGAAGAGTCAGGCTTGTTTGTGCTGTACAGAAGGAGCAATTTGGCAGTGGTTCGAGCGTGGGGATGGAGGAAGGCAGGAATCAAAGATAACTAATTGCACAGGAAACTTGGATGAGGGGGAAGAGACAAGTATTGTCTTCAGCAGAGAAAGGAACTGGGGGAGGAGATAAAGGACTGGTGTGTGTGTATGAGTTAAATCTGCTGTACTCGAGCCTGATCCAAAGCCTGGTGAAGACGATAACCTCAAAATGTTGGAACATGTCCATGTGCAGGTGTTCATCTCCCTGACCCTGAGCGTGCCTTCCAGAAACGCCCGACCATCTTTTGTTTTCAGTTTGTGAGGCGTACACAGAGGTGAAGTGACTCGGGGCCACGTAGTAAGCTGCAGCAGCGACAGGCTGGGATCCAACATTCCCTAAACCAGCCTTCAGTCTGGTGAGCCGCAGCAGTTGTGAATGTCCTTATATGCACACAGCACGCTGCGAAGCACAGCAGTCCAACTCGCAATCTCCAATTTAGGCAGGGCACATCGTCTTATTACCGCTCCTGTGCTTTGCATATGCAAAAGTACTGCAGAGTTTCCTTCCCTTGCAGGAGTTTTCTCAAGTGTTTATCGTCTGCAGCTAATTCGGGTCTAGCGATCCCATAAACTTTGCTTCTTCAGGATCCAGTTACTTTCTGTTTCCAGCATAAACCGAGGAAATGAACATCAATCACTCGGTGATCATTTGCAGGAAATAAAAGCGTGATCCAGCAGCCTGGCCAGGCCAAGGAGGAAGGGCAGAAATGTGGTGTTTTTTCTAAGCAGAGCCAAAAATATTATTTATGTATTTGGCCGTTTTTTTGGAATATTGTGGAGTTTTTTTCTTTCGGAGCACTAATTCCTCAGGTTAACTCCTGCTGCCATTGAACTCAGAGGGAATATTTGTTATTAGCTTCAGTGAGAACAGCATCAAGCCATTGTCTGTGTTCCTCCTTCCTTTAGCAGGTGTTTGTTACGATATTTCCAGGGTGAACAATGCAGTTGGTTTCCCAAAATCTTTCTGAGCATTCCTACTAACCCCTCCATGTAGCACAGCCCCTGTGGGTGTGAAGTAGGTTCGGAGCTGCCTGTTCCCAGCAAAGCTTCCTGAAACCAGTGTGAAGCCTTTGTGAAACGCTGAATCCCCTCACTCAGTCGCTGCTTTTCTGAAGGCTGCTTTGTGCTTCAGGTTTTGCTACATGATGAATAGCAGGCAAATTGTCTTCGGTCGCTGCTCTGGAAATCAAGATGTGTGCTGGCTCACTCCAGTCTTTCACAAATACCTTCTTGAGCTATGGGAAGTACAACGGCACGCCATATCCCAGACTATTAATTTTTAACGTCTTATGCACAATAATGGACTCAGCTGTAATTACGGGTCCCACGGCACACAAACACTCCTGGCAGAATGGAAAAGACAACTGCGGCTCCGCGCGGCTCCACAATTAGGGGCCGAAGCATTGATCGTTTCCATTCCCAAGAGCGACAGAACCAGCCATATGGATGTAAAGCAAGAGCTCTGGTGGAAAGGGGGGGGATTTGCAAGCCAGTAAACATTCCCCTGCAGTCGGTTAAATTCAGACTTTGCAGCATCATCCTGCTGCAATGAATAAAACCTGGGCAGGGCAAAGTGGTTCTGACAAGCCTGTGCCTACGTTGAGCATAATCGAAGTGAATACGCACCAGGCGGTGATGCAGAGAGGAGTTAGGACAGAAATTTCTCAATTTTTTATTTTATTTTTTTATTTTTTTCTCTGCAGGGCTATTTTTAACTTAAGGATCCTTATTTCTTTCTTACGTGAAATCTGGAAGCTGACAGCCTCCCTTTCAGACTTGGAACTGGAAGGAAACCGTCTGAAAGGAGAGGAGATCTGGGGTTTTTAGGGATGATCCTGTTGGCATATCTTGGGCAAATTCCTCCTTCTGTGATGAGCCAAAATGGACTTTACACAGCAGTGCAGGGTTATTCTCTTCAGCAGGTTAAATGTAAGATGAGGCCCCAGTATTCAGACCCTCTGGCCAGTGCCACTTGGATGCTACTTTATTCTCCACCAGCTTTTCAGAGTGCTGAATAGAGGTTTTGAAGGGGTTTTAAATAAAGAAATCTCGTTTTGTCCTGCCTCTGAAAGCAGTATTCCTGCATTCCTGGTGTCACACGGGATTATTTAAAAACCAGATTTTTCATTTCCTTTTTCAAGTGTGGTGGTGGTCCTTTTTTGTGTGTAACTCATAAAGTACAGCTCTAGAAACCTTTCCAAAAGGAAAGACAACTTGAATTCCTCAATTCATGTCAATGGCAACATGTTCTCTGAATGCAAGGATGCACAATGAGTCCCATCCTGTACTTAGTGCACTCAAGCTTAAAGTGGATCCTAACATTTTTTACTAATGCAAGAAATACATTTAACAAATCAAAAAAATATATATTTGTCTGAGAGGAAGTCAAATTAATTATTTTTTTCCTTCTTCTCTTTTTTTCCAGGCTTATATTTGGCACTCTTTACCCAGCGTATTATTCTTACAAAGCCGTGAAATCGAAGGACATCAAAGAATACGTGAGTAATGAGATCTGTGGCTGTGCTGCAGGGTTTGTTTTCTAAGATTGCTCCTGATCACGTTGTAAAGGTGTCAGCTGTATTCTGGGAAAGCTCGCAAGGTGTCCTGAAGGTGGACAGCCCAATTGCTATGCAAAGTCTAAATAAAATGACTTGGGTTCCTGCCTCTGGCTCCTCTGCAGGATTGGTGCACGCTTTGACAAATGCATGCCATTTCTCTGGCGGTGCGAGCTATATGCAGCAGACATAAAAGGTGTTTGGCACCCAGAGCTTTGCGTGTTTGCCTTTGTTTCTGAGGAGCAGTATAAATCAAAGCCTTTTCAGAAAGCCTTGAAGCTTTAGCTGCTCATTCAAAACAAGGATCAGAAGAGGCAGCTTGAAGTGCCTACGACTCAATCTGCAGACAGAAACATCCTTCCTTGTGGAGTGACCTATTTACAGGCACGTCTGGCAGCTGGCTGTGCTGTCTTGTCCTTTTACTAAAAAATCTTCCTGGGCTCCCAGTTTTTAAAAGCAGATGGGCCATTAGGGAAAGTGAAACTGGGGAGAATCAAAACCACTTGGGCGCTGTTGGAGTCCTGTAGGATTTGCACAACCTAGCTCCGTTAAATTCGCTGAACCCAGCTCAGCTTCCTGATCCTGACTTTTCAATCCTCTCAGCATCCCAGGGATAACAAGGCCATTTTCTCCTCTGGGCAGCAGCCGAGATGGCCATCCCATTAAGTCCTTAGTGCGAGCTCAAACTGGGGCTCACACTGACTGCTTAGATTTTTCCTTTTTATTGTTCCTATCCATCAGGTAACAGGTTTTGATATTTTGAGGATCAGAAGCGTTACAGAACACATCGGATACTTAAGGCAAAATGTCCCTGAAGCCCTTGTGCAGCTGTACCTCCCAAGGTTTGTGCACCCCTGGCGTGGAAGTGTTGAGATCCCCCGTGTCTGCCACTGATACGCAACACCTCCTTAAGTCCTTCCTGGAAATTTTTTAGTTTAGGGTCCAATTCCTGTTAGAAATTCAATTGCAAAAGAGGAACGCACATCCAATATGAAGTCGTGACCCAAATGTGGGAGCAACAGGTCTAAGACCTGGTCTACACTTAAAATTGTTTTTCAGTTGGCACACCAGTCGTGGAGGTAGGTTAGTTAGCGGTCTGCTTAAAAAGAAAAGCAGCTATTTACACTGAAGCAGTACAAACCTCCATGTACTAGTCTAAACTTATATCACCATGGTTTATTTTTATTCTGCTTAGTAACAGTCGTTTTGATAGATGTTGTTTTAGGCCGATGTAGGCCCATCCGCACCAGATCTCGGTCAGTGTTTAAAAGCTTTGCTGGCGTTAATGTGGAACTGACACTGGCCATGGGGCTTCGAGGGAGTCACAGTTATGTAAAAAGTCTGGCAGAAGCTGCCCTGGGAAGACAACTCTCCCGTGCGTTTGGCACTGCCACTCTACTGCTGTAACACTAAATATAAATATAAATATAAATATAAATATAAATATAAATATAAAT